>CAXIVR010000014.1:55931033-56531033 GCA_964035755.1 Teleogryllus oceanicus
TCAAACAAACGACTCGCGTCGGGTGGCCCATACCGATGCTGTAAACGTCCTGTTCCTTAAATACATCTCTTCGGTGTGTGAAGTAGCATTCCAGATAAAAGTCTCGTGTTCTTGTCTTCCGGCAGTGTAGATTCAGGTTTTGTGACCACGACATCGTGTGCTGTTTTTCCCTCATACCAGTGATCGTTTACGTTCGTGACGGTTTTTTGTCTTCAATCCCTTAAATTATTTAGCATACCGATGGACGTACTTAGTACATTGTTATGTTACTTGTGGCCCTGTTTGTTCTGTGGGGAATTTAATATCTTTAACCAGTCTTGAAATTCAGATATGGAGTAGTTGTTGTTGGTGTGTTTGTGGTTTTATGTGTGTGTATGTGTGTGTGTGTGTGTGTGTGTGTGTGTGTGTGTGTGTGTGTGTGTGTGTGTGTTCTTTAAGTTGCTTCTCAGCAGCATTAAAGTAGTTCATTCACTTCGCTTTTACATCATCTTTGCTTTTGCTTCTGTGAATTGACATTTTATGGACTGTGATGTACCCCCTTGTGGATGTTTTCCATATTTACAAAACGTAATCGTTGATTTAGTTAAGTTAGAGAAGAAGACTATATGGCTATTCATCAGAGAAATTCAAGATATTATCGAGAGATTAGTGTCATGCCATGCGCTACTGCTAGTACTAAAGACCTTTTTCTATAGATTGAGTAGGTTAATTTAAAGAAAGAAGCAATTTTTTGTTGCATATGCACTAATCTCATGCTGTTTTTCTCGGCACAAATTTGCATGCTGCGATCAAAGAAGGAAAATAGTAAATCCTCCAAAGGTCTTGGACTGAAATTCAAAACGATTTTCAACATCGCATGAAATTGACCACAGGGATGTAAAAACGCCATGCGGTGCGGGGAAATATTTTTGTGTCAAACAGCTGAACTCGGATGACTATTATTTACGATAGCTCTAAAATGTTGGTTTCATTGGTAAAAAAGGCTTCAATAAGTTATATTTTACATAACAAGATTGGCGATTCATGGCCTTAATGTGAATATTCCAAACAGCCTCGCTTAGTTTCACTTTTATATAATATCAAGGTGTGAATCGAGCGATTGATAAACTTGGAGATTAGTTAACACACTCAATAGATAATGCTCTTACTGCGTTTCATACCGCGTTGTGAATCAAGGGTAACAAATTCTAAATGCGTTGTCAAGAAGAGTCTTGCAATAGTATACTAAACTCTTTGGTTGGTATGCTAAACTCTTGTATGGGAGAGTTCTTCGTGCTTTGTCAATTTCTTTTCTCTGCGTCGGGCGTAATGACCAGTACGTTGAAATTAACCATATTTAGATTGATTGATTGTTAGTGATTCCGGGCTCGCAACGTCCCGTAAGCGCAGTGCAATTTCTCGCTCGGGAGGTGGCGATGTTCTCCCGCTGGATGGCGAGACCCGTCGGCTAGTGGGGTTTCCCCCTAACCAGGACTTTTCCACCATCGGGGCACCGCCCCAGCCGGGACAAGCTCTAAGCTCCAGGATTCCAGTCTCCCGGAATATGTGGTAGTGCAGTGCATGTTATGTAAGTGTGTCTAAGGGGAGAGGATAGGACGAAGAAGAGGGGGAAATGATCGCGCGCGGACCGTGGCCCGTTTGTTAGGGTACTGCTCCGACATTCGCCTGGTGCTGATCGGAGAAACCACGGAAAACTTCCGATTAGATCAGTCGGCCTCTAGAATTCTCCTTCAGAGCGCGACTGAATTCTACCTAGCTGACAAGCATCCTGCCACCGTCGGGACTCGAACCTAGGTCCTCGCGGTCAGGGCGATTGCAGTGACATCAGTTGAGCCATCTCTCGCGGACCGCATTTGGACAGTTTGCTCCTTTTTTTCCGAAGCAGCAGTGAAGTGCGTTGTTCCACCGGCGCCTTTTGTCCTCGCGGGCGCGGTGTTCGTGCCAGTGGGCGCCCGTGGGGGCGAGGGGCGTGGCGGGGCGGGGGCGCCACGTGCGAGGGCGCGCGCCCGCGCCCTTTTCTCCCTGGGGCGCCGGGGGGCGGTGGCCGCTCGTGCTACCGCTGGAAATTATTTCGCTCCCCCGCGCGCTATCGATTTCGCAATGCGTACGGTTGCCTCGACATACCTCGTCTCTGCAGGATGGTTGTCCGGGAAGTTTTAAGTTTTGTATCCCGTTAATGGTGGATTTTGATACTAGCTAGACAACCGGGTCGAATTCAACCCCTGCCCGGAGAAGAATTTTAGCGGGATGGCTGCCCTGATCGGATGTTTTCCGTGGTTTCTCCGATCAATTCCTGGTGAATGATGGAATGGTTCCGTGACAAACGGGCCCCGGACCCCACGCGATCCGTGATCATTTCCCCATCTTCTCCCCTTTACACATTTTACACGTTCTCTTTATAGTTGCATGCACTACACTACCTCACATGTCGGAAGGTCATTCGGGAGCGTAGAACTTGACCCAGTTGGGTCGATGTCCCATTGGAGGGAGGGGGAACCGCGCAACCCGATGCGTAGGTTGGTGCCAGATTTCACGTTCCCGCCCTCTCCTGGAATGTAACAAGCCCTACACTTACGGTTCTAATGATCGTGGTAGTTGACGCGCCCTTTTCTCTTGTCATGCGAAAGCGCGTGGCCGCGCCGCGCCGCTCCAAGTGTCGTCGCGTCGTTTCCGTGCCGGCGCGATCTGAAGGCATCCGCTAAGTGGAGGTGCGCGGCGTCGCGCCGCTTTGCGCCGCTGGCCGCCGCGCCGCCACGTCGTCTCGCAATCCTTTTAGAGCCGCGACGCTGCCCTTGGCCCGTGAATGGCGAATTTCACTTACTGCACTGCCCGAACAAGGTCTTTTGTCTGAGGAAAGAGGTCTTATATACTTCTGACGTACTGTTCTGCTCTTTCTCTCCCTTGTGTTGCCGTTTCTGTGATATTTTTTTCTTTTCTTTTTGCGTTTCGTGTTTCTTTCGTCTTTTCAGTGCTTTGCTTCCACTTTTCAGTTCTACTACCCTTATTTTCCTTCTACTGTTGGTGGCCTCTACTTTGCACTTGAAGTTTGTTTGACCACTATTGAAAGGAGCGTTATCATGTCGTGTTCGCTTTGGGAGTGGATACTTTTTTACTAATTTCTTTTTTCAGGCGGTTGAATTTCTTTGGAGTACGCTCTCGTTTCTTTTGAATCCTCATTTGATCGCTGTTAGACCACTCTCAGGCGTATAGCGGAACGATATTGGAGACGGTTGGTTTTTGAGAAACGGTTTTTTTTTTCGGGGAATTGGTTTGATTCATTCGCTGGAAGCCGTTAATGACATTTATGTACTGTTCTTGTCCGGGGATGTTCACGGACTCAAGAAATACCGTTTGATGGAAACATGAGAGAATAGAAAAGGGCGCTGTCATGCTGTGGTTTGTGTCAAATGGGGACGTTTCTTTTTACACTTATCATTCAATTGGTTAATTATGAATTAATAACTTTTCTTTATAGCGAAATGGATGCAGAATGTTACAGCAGATATCTGTGCGACTTGTTGCTTCAGGCTAAGTAAGTTACATTTATGGGGAAATAACTTACGTGTCACGATATTGCATCATCAAGTGCTGTAGAAGTGTTATAGTTTTTAAGCGCCGTGCACTGTAACAAAAATTAACATTATTAACTTTGTCTACCAAACGTTATCAAAGATTAGAAAAGGTTTTAAACGAATTTCCAGAAATATTTTTGTTTCCCGTGTGGGCTTGCAAACTTCTGCTTCCGCATTTTTTATTCCGTTATTTCTATAGTATTGTATTTTTCCCTTCATGATCCCCCTCCCCGAGTTATATTTTGGTTTAGCATATTGATAAGAAAATCATCAACCAACCTTGTTTTGAACTTCAGAGATTGAATTATGTAAGCGTGGGTTAGCAGAATACCTACCCAATTACAAGAGCATTTCCTTTCATGCCGTGGGTGGGTGGGGGAGACGATAATAAAGGTGGAGAGGAAGAATACCCTTCCTCATGTGATCGCTTTCTCTTCAGGTAGATTGGGGAGCGGGGCGCCGAGATGGAAACGGAAGAGGGAAAGGGCGAGGGGGGGGGAGATTGGGCGTGCAGCAAAAGTGGTCTGGGCGGTTGAAGCGCCCGGTCCCACGGGCGGTGGAAGGGGGAGGGGGTGGACGATGCCGCCGCAACCGCAGCCTCGGTGCTGGCGGTGGCGCGCGCAGCAAAAAGCGTGAGGCCCGGGCATCCGGCGGTGGAGGCGGCGGCGACGGTGGGTGGGTGGGCGGGCGGGGCGGTCCCGTTAGCCCGGAAGCCGCACGCCGCCGCCCCCGCGCGCTCCGCCGCCCGCGCCGCCCCCGCCTCGCCGCCGGGTCACCGGGCCATGCGGCGCGTGCCGCAGCCGCCCGGCCCCGCCCACTCCCCCACCGATGAATTGAATCGCCCCCCGCGTGGCGAGTGAGCTTCGGCAGGCGAGCGCCCTGGCTTTTTCATGCGACGCGTCGCGACGGCGCCCTCCGCCCCGTGATGCGCCTTGTAGTGCGTCGGCGCTCGTTAGGCTTTTTTTGGGCCTCGCGTGGAATTAGGCGGAACTTATTTTTTTTTCTTTTAGTATGTTCTCGATCGTCGACGTCTTTTTGTCGTTTCACCTTGTACTTTCTCCTTTGTGTGTACTTAGGAATAAGCATTTGGGGAGAGCGCTTCTTTTTAAATACTATTCTGGATATCTTATTCATTACTCGTGTAGTATGTTTCGATTAGCTTATCAAATTCATGTAATGTGTACAGCTCTGCTTTTTGGTTATTAATACGGTACATTTAATCTGGCTAAAAAAAATACCATCTGGCACTAAAGTTGCCTCTGCTTTGCACTCGACTGACGGGACGATGGGGAGCGACAATAATTTTAATTCATAATTAGGCTGGTACCCGTTTACACAATGTGCATTTATTAGATCAAATATTATTGGAGGTAAGTAAATGCAAAAGCGTTGTCCTCAATTCATTATGTTCGTAGATAACGAAATAAAATTTCTTTAATTCTTGTCAGAACAGATTAGAAGTGTGTCTACACGCTGTTTTTAATTGGAAGTCCTTTGCCTTTCTCATATAAATACCACGAATTGTGATTCACAATTATATATATATATATATATATATATATATATATATATATATATGAGGGGCAGTAAAATTAAAATCGAAAACCCTCCGTCCAAATCATTCCTCGCCAAAGTTGGTATCATTGTTAATTATATCGATTCTGTCATCTCTGGGGTAAGCGAAATGCATAGTGACCACTCACAAGTTTTTGTTAATTTTTTTAAGTGGTCGTAGTGAAAAGGGTGTTCGTGCAGCACTCGAAATGGAAGTAAGCAAACAAGAACAGAGTTCGTTCGTTTCTTGGTAACAAGGTGCAGGAACTTGCGAAACTCATCGTCGCATGTCTACTGTGTATGGCGAACACTGCTCGTCACTAACAAGTACGCTCGAGTGGCATAAGAGATTCCAAGGACACACTTCCTGCCAGGCGATTCGCGCCCGGAACAGGCCCATCGACCTCTTAATCCCGATGTGATGGTGCGCGTCGGTGTTCTTATCCGGGAAAGCCGAAGTATCATGGAGGAAGAAATTCATGTTCAGGTTGGAATTATCCATAGCTTCGTGCATGACATTGTCAAAGATCTCCTTCAGTTTCGAAAAATCGACGCCGTGGGTTCAACATCAAATGACTAGAGGGACAAATGATTAATAGAATGGTTTCATGTCTAATACATTTTGCAGCGCCCCCACGGCTAAGAGTTGGTGTTTCTGTTCCCTTCTGTCAGGCGACGAAACGTGGTGCCCTCTGGCGTACGCATGGGGCATAAGGGCCATGCCTAGAGTTTTCGTGAACCTTCCTTTATTTGGCAAAATCGATTTAAATATTTATTAATGTTCGAATTATGTATTTTATGTAGGTTATTATTTTACAAAAATTTATAATCGCCCCTCCCCCCCTCCCAAATGATAGGCTGAATCCGCTCGTGTTGGTGCCACTATTTTCAGCCCGAAAGCAAATGGCCAAGTCAGCAATCGAAACAACTTAATTCTCCCCCGCCGAAGAAATCCAAACCTGGTTACACAACTTCGTTGAAGTCGTGATTTTCTTTCTTCTTCGACTCCAACTCCTCTGCTTGTCGACTTCGAGTGACGAGCCACAATAAATGCGAATGAAGCGCTATGAAGACGCTTTACAGAAACTGATATTCTCCATAAAGTCAAACGGCCTAGAATATTCTTGGAAGGAATCATCCTTTTGCATGATAATGCCTATCCCATGCTGCCGATGTGTTAAGAGATACCCTCAGAGATTTAGTTGGGAAACACTTCAGCATCCTCCGTACAGCTCAGACATTTCCCCTTGCGATTTTCACATTTTTGGCGACCTGAAGAAAGCCATTCGTGGACGTGAGTTTCATTCGGATGAGGAGAGGGTGAGGTTGTGGATCTGTCAGCAACCAAACTCTTTCTACAATAATAGATTTGATGGTCTCGTCTCCCGATTGGATAAATGTATTACCACTTCTAGTAATTACTTTTGAATAACTTGCAAACTTTTATCATGTGATCGGTTTTCTTTTGAGTGTCCCTCGTATTATGGACTGCTTGCCGTATTCGTGATGAACTTTTCGATGTTTTCCAGTTCCATCGAACATCAAAAGTTAACGTGCAACCCTCGCATCATGAACGACTTTTTAAAAATTTAATAATTTGATCTATACGATATACAAAATTTTATTTTAGTTTCAAGTAGTTCAAGCTAATTTAAAGTTATTTTAACTATGGTTAATTTTAATTTCGATGAGAATAACGTGTTTAACTCATATGTTATGTTGGTTTGTAAATTGCAAAAAGTCGATACAAACTGTATGTCATTGCACTCAAAGAGAACTGAAATTCAAACCCTATAACATCATTCATGAATCTCTCAATCCATCAAACAGCTTTGAACATCTCCTTCTTTTTAAGCTGTACGAGCGTCCCTTCTTGCCCGTCTTTATGAAGCCATGAACATAAAGTTGCATCCGTTGGCATGCTTTTATTAGCTGACCCTTGCGTGGAAGTTGTTCTTCTTAAGCGTAAATGTTCCTGCAATTAAAGGCATCGTGATGGCGCGAGGGCAAAAAGAGACAAGGGGGCTTCAGTGCCCGAGAGCGAAGCGCGCGTCTTGCGGGTGCGTGGCGTTCGTGCTTGGACGGGAGGGCGTGGCTTGGAGCGGCGGCTGTCCGTCGCAGCCACTCAGTTTCGCTTCGGCACATCCCGTCTCGCGCTACTCAATTTCCTGTGGCGAAGTGCTCCATTAAGGGAAAGTCAACAGTAACACGATTCCGCGTCAACATCTCTTCATGTTCGGTGATACACTTGTTTCGCGCTGTTGATTTTGCGACGCTTTTCGTTGTGAACTGTGTTGTCGTCCTGACTCGTAGGCGCACATTACTACACTGTACTACACCATTTCTATTTCGTCTAAAGGCGGCCATTAATTCTACTTTTTTCTGATGAAATTATATAATGTACAACTTGTTTTTACTCATTTAAGTTCGCTTTTTAACTGCTTCAGTCATAATAACGACCGCTGTAATTTAACATTGGTTTTATAACTTTGGGATAACGATAGCGTAACACGCAAAAGGACACGGGCAAACATCCATCCCCGGGACTGGATTCGAAGCGCGACCCTTGAACCCTAAGCGGGCATGGCCCTTCAGTCTTCGTGACCACGGAGATCGAGACTTGCGATGTAGAACTTTGTGTATGAAATGCCATCGATATAAAAAAAAAGCAGTTATTAAGATGTAAAATGTGACAACGTATAGCGCGCCGTACCAGTCATGAAGAGGTCTCCGGCGCTGTCCTTCCGGTTGTGTCCGGACAAACGCCACGCCACGTGGGGGCGGCCCGGAGTGGTTGCGCCGTGTCTTTCCCACTTGGCCCCTTCTGGCGCTTTACGCACGTGTTTATTTGGTCCGGAGTAGGCGCATTTATGGCCCCATATCTTCTGCCACGAGCGGGCGACTTCCAATCTCCAGGCGCGTTCCGGCGCCCGCCGCACCCCCCGCCTCGCGCCCCCACACCCCCAACCCCCCGTGCCACCATACCCCCACACCCTAACGCCCCCACACCCACACCCCGCACCCCAATTCCCCCTCGCCCCCACGCCCCTACACGAAGGAAAAATATATTTAAAGAAAAAGTTGGAGCTGGTTTTGAGCAAATAAAAATTAAATTTGCCTTCATTTCACATACTACGCGAAAATTACTAATTTCGAAACTTTGTACATGGCCTTATTTAAAGATATGTCTTTAAAGAAGAGTCTTTGATTTAGTATCTGCCATCTGCTATTTTTCATTATTTTCTTTTTAATTATCTCATACTCCTTTTTGTGTTCTTGATATTTTAACATTTGGTTGAGAATCGTATTTCTATAATACTTTTTATTGACACAGAAGACATTACGTGTAGTTAATTTCCTGGAAATTCAGGTGTGGGCGTGATTATATCCCTTTGTAGTCATATTTGTATTACCCACTTTATTTTCCAGCGTGTCACAACGTTGCATTTTATTCCAAATGACAGAAATGTTTTGTTTCTACCCAAAATTCCTTGTGTTCGTTGAGTTTCGACTGTTGCCATTCATTCCCACGTCTGCTGAATAGCCAGATCCCATGTTTCGAGAGATTAAACTAAGCAACGCGTGACCAAGATTTTACAGTGGCGTAAACTCCACGTCGTTGTGGTTTAGTCGACGTATACTACTTGAGACATTTCTGTTTTGTTTTTTTTTATTTCGGAGATTCATTTTTGAAAGGGCTTTCATTAATTTATCGCTATTTTGTATTGCTCGTAGTACCATTATTTCAACAGCCCGAAACATACGCTTACCCTACATTGCCCTGCAAGTGATCGTGGAACTTTATCATTTATCATGGTCATTTATTAGGTGTGTGTGTATGTGTGCGTGTGCGTAGCATTTTACATGTTCTTAATCTCTGTCAATAAGTTTGTGGATGATTCAAGTGGTTTAACGGTCCTCGGTTGTAATAGCTCAATCGAAAATCAATTCTTATGAATTTGTTTATAATAAATGTGCGACAGTGGTGATACTTTACCATTGCCTGGCATTTAAATCTGCCCCGAAGGAAAATTTCAGACTCTTTGCGCAATGCCAACAAGCTTTCCTTGGTTTCGCGTAATTTCACAGGAAGTGTCGTCTGCACCGAGATACCGAGATAAGAATATGCCAACTGTATCGACTGACATGTGCATAGTACATGCACGGCGCATCATGTCGTCGAGAAAGCCATCCGCCCTCATTTCAGATGGATCCGCGAAGACCCTACTGTGTAGTTTGTATTGGCGGAGCGCGTCGATGCAAGAGGGAGGAGCGACGTTTATATGTTCTCCGAAGAGCGATAAAACTGCTAAGAGCTCTCACATCGGACGAATGGACCCCGCTGTGCGTCGGAACGCCGAAGTTCCATTACGTTTGTAGACTCCGTGAAGGTCAAGGGCGTGACTACCGAGGCATAAAAATGTCGATAATTTCAGACCGCTTGGTGCTCTAACATTTTGTATATTGCCCAAACATTGTCCTTAGATATCTAGAGTGAAATATGAAGTCGTAGGCTTCCGCGGCCAGAGTCATGTAGATGATCTTGGCTGTCCAGGTGACGCCGCGTCGAAGGCTGTGTTGCCGACGTTTCGACCATCTTATCGTGGTCTTCCTCAGGGCTGTTGTGCACAACATCATCTAGAGTGAAATAGTTGTATTTGCGAAGATCTTTGGTGTGTTGTAATTCATAAAATTTAGTTGTCCAGAGAAGCAGATAATGTGCTGATACTCAAAGTGTGTATCGCTTTAATGAAATAATTCACTGTTTCGTATGCCGCTAATGCGGCAGTGATATGCTGTATGTTATCAACTCTGTATGCTTTTATATTTGTTGGTGACCGCTTTTTAGTTAATCATTTCTACACACCATTTAAATATGTAGGCTAAAATTGCAAGCCACATAGATTAAATATATATTTTTTAGCGCAGGGTATTTAGTAATATCATCACAAACGCACATCATTGTGCAAAATATTAACGTATTTAAGTATTAAACACGACTGTATTGTATAAAGAAAAGTGACACGGATTGGGGCATTTAATTATAACATCTCACATTTGATCATGCAAACTCCCGAGAAAAAAAATATCGGTTACTGAATACTGTGACCCCGAAGTAGAGTTTCTGTTGTCTACACTCGTGGTCAATGGGTAATATATAACAAATCAGTAATTTTACACAAATATAAACGTCTTAAAACACTTCATGAAGTACTTGAAAACAATTTGGTGGGCATTGAAGGGTGTGGAGATTGTGTGGGAAGTGGCGCTGCGACGGCCATCGGCTGAGGAGGGAGGGAGTAGGGCCTAGCGAGAGCGTGAGGTGCCGGAACGTGAGAGCCAGTAGCACCCACCGAAAGGCTGCGGGTCAGTGGGTGCGCGCGCGCAGCTGGGCCGGCGTTATTCATCGGCCTCGTTGGAGGCCACGGCGACAAAAGGGCTTGGCGCAGCTGGTCGCTGCCGCCGCCGCCGCCGCCGCCGCCGCCGCCGCCGCCGCCGCCGCCGCCGCCGCCCCCACCGACTCCCGGCCCCGGTCTCCGCCGACGTCGGCCGCGTGCCGTATCACTGCCGCCTCCGCCTCGCGAGCGTGCGCGGTCAGCAGGCCGGCCGCGCCTTCTCGCGCTCCGCTCCGCCCCCGCCCGCCAAGACCCCGTCCCGCCTTCGCCACGCCCCGCCACGCCCCCCCCGCCCCGCCCCGCCCCCCCCGCCCCGCCCCGCCCCGCCCCGCCCCGCCCTGCCCTGCCCCGCCCCGCCCCGCCCCGCCCCGCCCCGCCCCGACTTCACCCGCCTCGCCCCACCCTGCCCTCTTTGCTCGAGCCGCCTTCGCCCAGTCCTTGTCTCTGCCCCGCCTCTTCTATCGTGCTCTCGACCCACTGCAGTTGCCCCGCCTCGTCCCGTGACCGGAGCCGCGGAGCGGACGCCGGAAGCGACAGAACTTGAGGCGGTTTTCTATTGCGCTCCGTCGTAATGCAGAGGTCTGGCTGGGGAAGTGCGAAGAATGCAATGTGCATAGTGACTCTCCTGCTTTCCAGTGATGGATAGGAAATGATTATGCTTTCTACGCTATCGATATTGGGAATTCTTTTTGACAACTCTAGATAGTTCAGAATAATAGAGTTCTTAGGTGAATACTATTAAATTTAGAGTCTAATGTACTCATATTTCAAAGAACAGTATTTCTGAAACAAATTCATTATTACCACGCCATTATTTTTACACTACTGGAACGTTTTATAAACCGCCCTATTTTTTTGCACACTGTAAATAAATAATACTCGTCAATACATTTAAAAGCAATAATGAAATGCTCCGATTTAAACATTTTTTCTCGTGAAGATCTGCAACGTAGAAACGTTATAATGATGTGCTTGTAATGTGTATATCTGTTAGTAGTCTTATGTTCATTTATGTCTGTTAATCGTGTATTAAAAATACTGAAATGTCCACTACCGTATTGAAAATGATCTTGTATGTTACATTTTGAAAACATAAGAGCTGCCACGAAAAATTGAGTGTCAGTTCAGCTCACTAATGCTGGCTCATTGAACCACGTCCGTCTTCCCAGTCGTTATTCATTTGCTCATTGAGGCTTGCAAGTTGCTAAATGGAAACTGTCACTCATTCGTAAATGGGCGAGGATCGTTCGAGAAAATGAATGCAGTTATCTGTGAGCAGTGCGTGTCGGGGAAGGCAGCAACGTTTAAGTGTGGGGGCACTGCTGTTAGATAGTCAGGCAGGAAGTCCGGGGGGGAAATGCGGGATGTAGCGGTTTTGTGGCTGGCAGAATGTTACTCGTGGAAATACACCTGCTTTCAAGCTGCTTTCAGTCCACAGAAATGGAGGCGGATGGAATAAATAATTCTGCTAATTTGGCGAATACAAAAAGGTCGGCTTGAGTAGTCTTCAGTCCTATTCACAATAACATTTAAATACTAATGATAAGAAAGCTGCCACGTGTAGGCTGATCATTGTTGTGCTAACAAATACATCACTAGAAGGGTGACGATATTAGTGAGTAATTGTGTTATTACTAAATCTTTGTCTTCCTGTATTCTTAGAAAATATTCCATTAATCTAATATCGTTTAAGCTGGCTAAAATTAGTATATGCTTTGCTGTCTTTCTAATGAATTTATGTTCCATTTTAGATACCACTGTTCTAGTAACACGGGTAAAGAAATCACGGATTAACAGAGCAATGGAAAAAAAATTAAGAACTTGAAGAGATGTAGATTCGTTTGAGAATTTTTAAGAATGCTAATTAATTAACATGATGGATCCGGTCCTGAAAAACTTTTTAAAAGCATTTAGTTTTGCATTCGTGACCACAATTGTGAATGTAATTACTTTCTGAAAATAGTGCTTTTGCGAAAGTAGGGTAAGTGTTGACGAAGTTGATGAACACAAAGAACATTATTCTGCTAAACATTCCTGTGGTTCTGTTTATCGAAGGGAATGCCATCTGATTAGCAAAGCAATTGCCGGGGCACGCGCGTTTAAGTACACAAATAGACGTTTTCAATAGCATGTTTCATTTCAGAACGGCCTCTTTCTTTTGTTTCCGACGCAGTGCAAAGAAAAGTGAAAAAGAGCCGTAAATCTGCCTGAGCCCGTGCGGTAGCCGAGCAAAGGCGTTCAGCCTGTTAAAGTGTGGCGGCAAGTGTGAATAAGGAGGTTGTGAAAGGGTCGGCGTCTGGAGAGGGGAGAAGGCAAGGGGGATTTATGTTTGACTTTCTGTGGACGTGACATGCAGCAAGTGAACGGATATTAAAGCCCGCCATTCTGTGCGTCACTGGAGGAAGGGCATTAAGAGTATTATGAGTCGGGTTCTTGAGCATATCTGCCGGGATGGCAGTGCCTTACTCGGTCCGGTCGAAATGTTTGTGTGATTGCCATTGTGTATTAAAAGTATAGCGTATAGCATTTCAAGTGCCATGTACTTGTTCGCTTGTAGAAAAATAGGAGACCCTTTTGATTGTTTGAACTATTCACTTCTCGATAAATTGATGGTCTCTAATATTGCGACCTTACAGTTTTCTATGAACTGACTGCAGGAGTGCGTTTTTTTTTTTTTTTTTTTTTTTTTTCAATCAACTGAGAAAATGTAATTCATTCAACCTGCGCGGCTATCTTCTACGGGCTGAGTTGGCTCAAGGCAACAATTATTCCACTGCAGTGACTATGATCAAGAAGAACTAGGGTTGAAGTACCGACAGTGGCGGATTTTCGAGTTAGTAGGCGGTATTCATACGGCCATATTCATACATTCTACGTAGGCCGAATTCATCCGCTGTTTGGAGAAGAATTCTAGCCGCAACCCACGAATAGCATTACGGAATCAATGACCAGAACGGTTGCCTATATTATGTGGAGCGTGAAACCAACTTGCGAATACTCTAAGCAATAAATTGAGAGCCTTTCCTCCTGCGCGAACTCTTACTTTTTAGAAATATAGTAGTACGACGTTCAACACGTTTGCAGGGATCTGCAGCGTGAGCAATTAATAGAAGTCGTTCCGACGTGTACATGGCAATGTAATGGCATAATGCTAAACCAAGCGCATAGTTCAATCTAATACGAAACGAAATGACAGGTGCGAACCAACTAAATTTGCCTCGGAATATATGAATAGCAATACACTTTGCCATACGTTCTGAGCCACTTTTATTAATGTAAGAAGGAAAGTAAAACGTCAAAACTGCCCTCAGCACATGCAACGATAAATTGTCACTTCGTCATGTATTAGAGATGTACTATGTACTACAATGTATGATAGCCTCCATACATTATATCTACGCAGTATACTAACTGCAAGAATCTTGTGTCACTCAATACTAATATTTTTATTGTCAACAACATCCAATGCGGATTCGATAAATACGATAAGATCTCGGAAACTCCAAATATAGATTTCGATGTGTAAAACATAATAGAGTTAAAACTATATAAGACCATAAGGAAAATGATTTTTTTGATTTAAGAGGCATCGAAATGACACTTGAGCAGCCACAATCTTATAGAAACGTGTGCGAGAGCGCGCGGAGGTAATCGAAGCTCGTAGTTTCAATTGCCGGGCAGTTCGCTCCCTGCGGAGCCGTTCCATTTGGTGGCTGACGTCGGTGCCTTGGTCTCAGAGCTCCCCGGGGAGCGAGGGTTGGCAGGGGCCGCTCCCTCTGACATTCACGCGCTGCTGCTATTAGCGCCGACGATAAAATGGGCATAAAACGGCGCCCGACGACTGGACCAATGAACGCAGATGCGCTCGGGACGTCAGCTTCGTTCAAACGCGTTCGTAAAGCTTTCACTATAAGTTTACGATATTATTATTATTATTATTATTATTATTATTATTATTATTATTATTAATGATGCTCCGGAAGGTCCCTGACTAATGTTACAATTAGAAGAAAAGAAATGACCGTTCGGGGCCGAGTCATTAATTATGTCAGCAGGAAACCAATGCCTAGGTGTTAGGTTACTATATTACATAATCATAACATCGTTTCGGACATCTTTGCGTCCACCTCGTCAGGTTGGCACAGAATTGTACTACGCAATGTACAGGGAGCCCCACCAACTGCGGGTCATCCCCATAACGTCTAAACAGTTCACGATTTGGAAATGCAGGTTTCGCCCAGCAAGGCGGTACCTTGCGATAAATAAGATGCTGTTGCAGAGAGATTGTAGAGCTGGAGATGGATATATTGTTCGCGATATTTTTAGTTTTCGAGAAATTTAATCACGTTTGATTTTTTAAATGGAACCGTATATATTTCTCCATAACAATAGATAATAAAAAGAGGAATGCAATGATGTAACATAAGTTAGTATTTTGAGTTGAAAATAATACTTCGTGACACGTGATTTTAAATTAAACGTGCAATATTTCCTGCAGCAGCCCTTGCAACAGTTTGTATTAGTCTGTCTCACCCCTCTTCCGGCAATAGTGTCGGTGCAGAGAAGGCCACCTTTCCAAACGGTGCCAGTTGCAAGGGCGACTACAGGAAATATTGGAACTACTGACTACATCTGGGATGAACTGGCGTGTCGATTGCGGTAAGAGCAATTTGCTCAACAACCCTACAACATTTCGTCCCCATGCTTTGGAAAGATTGAAAACAAATTCCACCTTCAGTGTTTGAGGACTTGGTGGAAAGTTTTCTAGAAGTAGTAAACGATATAATAGTAGCGAAATATCTTATGCTCAACAGGGCCATGGGTCGTGTCCGCTTTTGACTAGAATTACAGCTATTCATTATCAACTTCACCATCTCGACCACCACCATCAATTCTACTCATAGCGTAAATACTGTTATCATCACAGTGCTCCGAACTATTAAATGATCCATCATTATTGTTATCATTGTTATGAATGACTAGACACATCTATAGTCGACTAAGTCAATATCATCAACCGTGTGTGAGATTTCTGAGTACTAGGTCAACCATAACATTCCATCTGAAGAAAGTCATTCTGTTCAGTACATAACTGGCGACTTTAGAACGAACAGCAATAGGTGTCCACGTCACTTTTTTGGTCACAGGTTTACTACCTTGAATTGCGTAGACTGGAAATTCATTAATTTATAATGATTCCACCGATGATGGTGCTACTCTATAATTAAACTGTGGCGTTGTCGAAAGAAAGATTTGAATATGTACCGTATTTTTATTATAAACCAATCCTTTAAAATCTAAAAAGGCTTAATTGTTTTTAAATTCTAATGTGAAACAAACAATTATCTTTATCTCAATCTTTAACAATTCGGCACAATTTCCTTAATGTAAAAGTAAATTTCACGTTCTGACACATAACATGTATAAAACCAAAAATATTTTATATTTTTTAATATTGCACCATTATTTAATACTCGCTGAAAACACTATCATGAATAAGTGATTTTAGTTCTTCCAGTTAATGGAAAAGAAATTCAGTTCTGATCTTGATGCATTCACTGGAAGTGGGTATGCTTTTGTTTAAGAACGGAGGACGCGTACATATTTTGTAGTAGTTATATAGTAGTATTTATATCAGAGTTATTAGTTTTTGTGGACTGGATGAGTGACAATGTGTTTGCGGAGAGAAGTATGCTGAATGAAGTTCAACGAACCCTCTAAAAGGATTAAGATGAAAAAATTAAGGTCATAGGAAGTAGGGATATGTTCCGCATGAGGCGTAACTGTATATCCGCTAAAACCTGCGTCTGGCATTCCAAATGGTTTTTATTGTCGCTTTTTCGCGCTGCTTCGTCACTGTCTCGTAATTTCCACTGGCCGGATATCGCTTAAATTCCTCACATTTAATGGTGCGTGTATATTAGCTACTGGTCTCTCATTGCTGACTCTCTAAAGATCAACTGCCTCTTCCATGACCTGGGGATACCAGTCAACAAACACGAGTGCCGAATTATGATAAAGCTCCGTTAATCTCCGCGTACTATTGACTTTTTTTTTTTGGCATCTGATATTATTTATCCAAAGCGGTCTAGGACATTGATCTTTGACCTTCTTGAAATGGCAGATCATTTTAGAATTCTTCGAAATTCTTGTGTGCTAATGAAAATATTGGAATCTTTTAATGCCTTCGTTGTTCTAATTTCTGTTTTTCGAGAGAGAGAGAGAGAGAGAGAGAGAGAGAGAGAGAGAGAGAGAGAGAGAGAGAGAGAGAGGGGCGTGTGTGTGTGTGTGTGTGTGTAATTTCGATTTGCTCGCATGTGAAAGTGGTACGTTTTCGCACGTTGCAAAACTATCTAAAAATTCTGGTATGATGTTTAAATAAAAAGAAATAGAAAAAACGTATTCTATAATGTGTTTGAAGCGTTTGCTATCAAAACCAGCTCATTCAATTAGTGAGCATTTTGTTATGACTTAATTATTGTATTTTTTATGTAGAAGTTTATTAATGAAATAACATACAAAATCGCTTGTTTGTTTATGAAAGACCTCTGTCCTCTTTATGGATTTTTCCTCGGGTACAGCTAAAGACACTTAAAAAGATGTCACTCTCTCAGTATTTGAAAATATTAATATTTTCGCACAATTTTGAGAGAAGTATATGTAAGACTGCATAATGGCATGAAGAATCAATTTCCATCAAAAAGAACATTTCCCCAGCACCTGGACATGAGGCATTTCGTAAACAAAAACTGTTCATCAATTTTTAATGTCTCATTTAGATGAAGGTAGACATTGATACAATGAAGATCGAAGAACCTCGCAGATTTATGTACGATACTGCCTCCGGAGCAGTGCATTAAATA
Source organism: Teleogryllus oceanicus (assembly GCA_964035755.1). Taxonomy (NCBI): domain Eukaryota; kingdom Metazoa; phylum Arthropoda; class Insecta; order Orthoptera; family Gryllidae; genus Teleogryllus; species Teleogryllus oceanicus. The sequence continues at coordinate 55,948,419 of CAXIVR010000014.1, forward strand.
AAAAATTAAATCAAGTAACTATCATATTCGTATTTACCTTTGTGCATAACATGTCTTTAAAAAAATCTACAAAAGGCGAACTGTAGTCATGTGAAATTGTAATACAAGAACGGTTGGAAAGAGTGAATTCGATGGAGGATGACTGCCAACCCTTTTCTTTGAAAGGTCTATTCCGGTGTCGACGTGCATATTGCGGTGTTGGCAGCCGACAGCTGTAAGGGAGGAAGGAGCGCCGTCGTCATCGATTGTCTGGCAATTGTGACCGGCCTTTGACAGAACACCGGCGCCGCTGCCACCCACGCTGCGATCGCAGACATCCCGATCCCCTTGTCGCTCCTCCACCCGCTCCCGTCCCCGGCCGCACCACCGCCCTCGCCCATCGCCGCAGACGCCGCCGTAGTAAAGGCTCATTCACAAACATAAGCATAACACATAGACATAGACATAACATAAGCGAAGAGTTGGCGTATTCACAATGTCGAACATAAACATAGGTAAAATAAGAGTTTCTATTGGCTATGAGGCATTCTAGTTTACTATTGGTTGGATATGAGAATCGATTTCGAGATTTCAAAACAAATACGACAAACACAACCACGAATAGTTCGCCTATCGACTTCGATACTCGAGTTTGAGTTATCGAACTGTGTGATTGGCTCATTCCTTATGTCTGACATAAGCATAAGCACAGAAGCTTGCAAGCTCTTAAGTGAACGTCTTACGTGTTATGCTTATGCGAACGCATTGTGAATGAGTCCACTTGTAGACGTAGTCCTCACTTTTATGTTAACGCCATGCTTATGCTTATGTTTGCATTGTGAATGGGCCTTAACTGACGCCGCCGGGGCGGCGAGACCGTGAAATCCGGTCTCGGGGCGACCGCGGCGCCGCTGCCGACGCCGTCACTTTTTCCGGGGGCTCGGCAAAAAACGGGTTAGCCGGGAGACGCCACGCCGCCGTCAACGCGGACGCGGCAGCTCCCCAGATGGGATGTCGCGCGAGTTTGACGACGGAGGGGCGGGAACGGCGGGCGAAGTCGTGAAGGTGGAGTGGGTAGTGATGTAGGAGCGAAGGCAGCTGAAGGAGGAGGCAGCGGAGTAATCGGGTGTCGCCGACCGCAGCGGCAGGTGCTTGTGGCCGTATAAACAACTACGATGGTTGTGATGGCTTGAAGCTGAGGTCACTTTTAAAGTGCATCGGCGCCTCGGTTGCGACGCTGTGTGATCCCCATCCTGGCCGGAGAGTTGGTGCACACGCGGATCTAACACAACTATCAAACACTTTCAAAGCGTGTTTCTGAGAAGGATTCTCGTGTGTGGGAAATTCGCAGACGAACGTGCCGGGGTATCGAATCTTGCAGGTAGCTTAGCGATCGCGAACTAAAAAATACAACAACTGCTTTTACCCTAATCAGATTCTTATGAGGATACTGGCCCTACCGAATGTTTGATGCTATTTTTAAATTTGGATCATTTTAACGTTTTTCGAACGTGATATACTCCTGACATTTCCTCCATTTGCCTCCTCCATTTGCCAGAACGAAGCTCCTCATTTTTGTTTGTACTGGTGAGTTTGGATGAGGTTTGATATTTCTTCAGAGAAAGGATTCCAGAAGTAAATGGATTTGTTGTGAATGCGGGAAAAATCACCGGAAAATTCTTAGTAACAGGCACTGGGAGAAATGGTTGTTCCGGAAAACGGCAGGAGAAATTGATAAACAAGTGAAAGTGGCCAGTAAGTATCTCCAAGCTGTCATGTTACCATGTGTTGTCGGACAGAGAAATTGTTCTTAAAACATATAATACAACTTCGTGTCTATTATCTTGGGTTCCGAAGTGTCAGCTCTCTTTGCAAGATGATTTGTCAAAAAAACTTAGGATCGGCATTTTCTTCATTCCCCGAATGACAAAATTTGCCCGCCACAAACCGTGGATCTTCTGTCGGGAAACTCCCCAAAGCTCTGTTTAGTGATTCTGCTGCGTAAGGTCCGTGGGATTATAAATGTCTGGAGCGTGCTGTCGTCCATCTGCTCCGACGTGACGCCGACGCGGGCGTCGAGCATGCGGGCGTCTGCCGCCGGCCTCTTCTCCGGCGAATCTCCAGCTCTGCGGCGCCTGCGCTTCCGGGCCGGTGAGGCTTCCTAAGCTGATGCTGGCTGTGACCTGCGCCCTCCAGAGCAGTGCTAGAAATGCTTCGGTTACGTAAAACGTCTTTGGCCTTCGTTAAAACGTACACTTCCATGGCATACAGACTATGTCTTTGAAATTATTCTGAAAGAGATTTGGAAAACTGAGACACAAAATGAATCGTAGACATGTTTGGCGTATTAAGTGTGCAATTATCTTTTGTGATTGTAAAATATCATTGATGGTTTTCACGTGAAAATATCTTGTCGAAGATGCAATATCATTGAATGCTGTGTAAACGCTGTGCTTACTCTTAGTTTTTCTGGAAACTCGATAACTCAGATACCTTAATATCCCAAATTTATTACGGTTTTTTAAATTTAAGGTCGCATCAACATCTAGGTCATTAGCGACCACTATTGGAGTTTACGTTATGGTATTTTTTTCTGCTGAACCAAACATTCTTTAGGAGTGTGTGTTCAAGACAATGCCATATTCTCAGGCACATGTTCAAGCGCGCTATGCCCTCCATACAAAGTCCAATCTCAAACGACACACCAGAGAAGACGTGTAGAGCTGGCTTCTAATTTAAGCTGGGTATTTAATTGAAAACTCCGCTTTATGTTTCCACAATTCGTTTGTTTTCAGAAATCAGAAGGAGGCTCAGAGAATCAACTGATGTCACTGCATTGCCTCTGACCGGGAGGTCCTATGGTTCGCATCCCGAAGGTGGCAGGCTTTTCGATACTATCTAGAAAACTGGGTCAAATTCAGTTGCTATCTAAAGGTGAATTCTTCCGGCCGGCTGCTCCGATCGTTAATCTTCCGTAGTTTCTCCGATCAATACCAGGCGAATGCCAGAGCAGTTCCCTAATAATCTTGGCGCGGACCACGCGCAATATTTTCTTCCACTTCCTTGTCCTATCCTCACCCCTTACTTACACTCAGATGCTCCACACTATCACACATGTCGGGAGCGTAGAGCTTGTCACGGCCCGGGGCGGCGCCCCGCAGGTGGGAGGTGCCTAGTGGGAGAAAATCTCCGCAAGCCGACGGGTAGGTCGTCGCCGGATCTCGCCATTCAGCGGAGGAAGATCACCTCCACCTCCCGCGATGCAGTATCACTAATCAATGAAGTTTCTGACCAGTTTGTGGTAATTTGTGAATTTGTTTGCGATTTTTTCTGAAATCATTGAGGCATGATTATTGTTGTAGAAATATGTTCTCGATTTTTGAAAGTCAATTACCCGTTATAAATTTAATATCTATTCTTTCTCGTGGTCAAATTATCAATGTACACGAGATGAAGTGAAAGTATTTAAATAATAATCCATATTGTATTAAATATTATATACGTTTTCGAAAAGAAAAGATGAGAGTAAATTCACGGATATTCTCAATGTAATAAAACGTTTTACATGAAACTGTCTTGCTTTGTGAAATATCCGTTGACCTGTATCATAATTACATTGAAATTATTCGTATAATTGGGTAATATTTACCTTAAATGCCCCTTTAATTTAGGGTATTTGCTATCGAAACCAGTTTATGCCATTTGCGAAAGATCTATGCGATAGGAAAACCTCGCGCTCACACGCGCTTTGATATGAGCGGAATATGTTCTTGTAATATTTTATGTGAAAATATATTTGATTTTAATTGTATCATTTCGTGAGATTGTGAAGGATCCCCGAAACTTGGCAAACATTCAAAAAAGATAATTTTGACATAATAGATTAGGAATATATGTTGATAGGAAACAATTCAATGAGATATCGTCGAAAATTGAAAGTTCTACGAAGCTCTGTATAAGGTGAAACTTTGAAGCAGGAACCAAAAATACGCCACACTTCCAGAGTAAAATAGCATGGAAACAAAAGTGTTTTTTAGTGTCAGTATGTACTGAATGCCCTTATGTCATGGCCTTATGATCTGTGTGTGGCGATCATGATGTTGGACGCCCATTCTCGTTTCAATAGCCGTGCGTCCACGCAAAAGCGAAAATGGATGCGGACGGACCTGCACGTTTAACCCCATCGCGACCAGCACGCACGCACGCACGCACTCATGGGACTCGTTGTGGCGAGGAGGGGGCAGGGAGACCTCAACCACGTCGGCAGTGCTACCCTGTGACGTCATACCACTAAGGAGGATGTGGCATCGGCGGCGCGAGCAGTTAACTGCCCAGTACAGTCTCGTCCGCCGGCTCCGCCGTACAGTCTCATCTGTCAATCGCGAGGGGTATGCACGAGGAGACGCTTTGACGGTTCAACTGTGTTACATTGGGGAAGTCCTTACCGAGACTCCACCTACACCATCACGGATAACAATTCTTCTCGAGACTACTAAAAGGGAACTCTTATTAAAATTATTCACAAATATATGAAGAACATGTATACTGGTTTGGAGCAGGACAGAAAATCTAATGCAAAGTTTTTGCCTACTGTAAAGCAAAATTGTGACATGAAATAGTACAATACTTTCAACTTCAGAACTGCAGAATGTAGGCATTGGTGATGAAAACTATTGTAATTCAGCCTTTGATACTACTCGCTGATGTTTGAGGTTCCAAAAATAAGCAAGGGTTGCTTTATTGTATTTGAATAATTTTTTATTACATTCAGTAACTCAAGTGAACGTATCAAACTAGGGGGATGGGCTCTTATTTAATCAACACGCGGAAACGAAAATCTGATCTATTATGTATTCGCCATTAAAAAATCGCAAGCAAAAGCAGATAAAAAATAATAGGGATGCCAGATGCATCGTCATATTTCCTTACGGGTCCATTTGGACGCTGGTGTTTCCAATGCGTTTTCTGATTGCTAGAATTTTTAAACAATGACGGGCTGACAGGGCATTTTTAGACGTGTTGAGACAAGCGTTCATATGTTTCTAAGGGTCTTCTGCTAGCTAGAAGCAGAGAAAAATGAATGAAAAATTACCTCGATGTTTTTTGCTTGGACTCGAGATTATATTATACATTACTGGGGTGTAACTGAATACCTCCCTTTCAGACGGTGTCCAGAAATACAAGACGCTCAAATTGGACTCGCGGTGCGTAGGAGAAACGTGGCGGGGAAGAAGAAAATTGGACCTTAACAGCACGTTGTGGTGACGCTGAATAACCAGCAATTTACTGGCTCCGTCTTGGATGTAGAGCGCTGGATGTCTCGGATGTTGTGGGAGTAAATTACTCTTGGAGTGGTACACAGCGAAGGAAAGCCAGCACACTCCGTCACGCTTAAGAAATGGATCGTGACGTCCTACTAGGTGGAGTGTTAAGTATTAGAGGGTGTTGAATTCATAGATAGAAATCAGTACGTGCATATAATCCGCATTCGTTTTGTGTGCGTTTAGTTAGATTTTGCATAATCTTAAGAATGAGTTTTAAAAAAATTTTCGAATTTCAAAACTTTAAAACAATTTATTTTAATACTCTTATTAAATTTATTATACAAGTTATAAAATTCTATTGGAAATGGAAGTTTGACTCAGGACATTATTTGTGAGATACAGCGCTTTGAAAACTAGGGGTGCTAGAGAGTGACAAAGACATTCTGGCTCTCTAGGCTACGTTTTCTGCATTGTCCCACCCTCTTTCCAGCTGCCACCGATCGGTAGCTAAAAGATATTTTCTCACTTTCGGAGTTCCCTACTTGTCGAATTGAAATTTGACTTTAAGAATATTGCAGAAAAATAAAACGGTCGTGTACGCACATATTCATTGAAGAATTTGGAACCGTTCTTGAAAAAATGTCGTTTGAGCGTTTCCGAAATTGCGCAATTTTTAGCTTATTTTCACAGAAAAACTACGTTTTTGACAAACTTTATTAGAAATAATTTGAAAGTACTTGCACTCACAAATGCAGTAATGTATAAAAATCGCTTTAAATGTGCTTATTAACGGAGTGAGACCTATATGGAAAAATTACATTTACGTAATTAAAAAATGCAGCCAAATGACTTTTTGTTGTCAGCTTAACCAGTGCATTTAGCACTATCCATACAAAAAGTTTGAAGAAAAATTTGGGACCGTTTTTTGAGAAAATGGCGTTTGAGCTTTTCTGAAAATGCGAAATTTTGAGCTCATTTTCGAAGTCAAAAAATGTCAAACTTTCGCAATTTTCGAAAATTCAATAGTTATCAGTGAAAATCGGTCTTAAACCACCTTTCTATGCGTATTTCAGTCAATTGTTTTCAAGAAATTTAAGGAAAAATTTTGGAGCTATTTTTGTGGAAATTTTGAAAATGCTCCAGGAGCTTCATGTAAAGTACACCCATATTAATTTTGTTTTCCAAATCGCAGAGCTTCGAGTCGAGCCAGAGCAACCAGGGAATATTCATTTTGGTAAAAATCGTATGAATAGTTTCGGAGCTGTTGTTCACGGGCATTTGGATATATGTAAAAAAAACTTGTTCTTTATCAGGGGACCCTAAAATGCGTATTTCAGTTGAAATTTCGAAATCGATTTTCCAAAGGAGTACATAGCTTTCTCTATACTACGTATATCACTCTGTATACGTAAGTATACGAGAACGTAAAATCATTTTAAAAAGTCTTTTAAAATTGCCTTTATTTCATGCCAAATTACGCGAAAACTTTGTTAGTTGTAAAAATTGTACGTGATCTCATTTAAAGAACTATTTTTAAAGAACAGATTTCTTTCAGAAGAAAAATCCCTAACTATTGTAGTAATAGGAAGAACCTAAAACATTTAGAATTTTGGAGGTACCGAAAATTCACAGAATCCAAAGATAATTGGAGTTGCGTCATTTTTATGTTTCCTGTTTCCATTATAGCCCGGTAATATACGCTAACAGTTTTATCAAGCCTTTTTCGATGAAATAAAAAAGCAAATTTGAAGCCATTGAGAAAAATCCAAAATGCTATTGAGGCTTCATGTAAAATTTCCCCCGAAATTAAAATAATCGTTTCGAATTCGAAGGTTCGGTCGCGATATCACCAAGATCAATCCGGAACATCAATTCTTGTGAAAATCCTTTCTTTCAAAATTTATTTCTTCTTGTTCGACAATAGTCTTTCAAGGGTTTTAAAAAACAAAAGATTATTATATGACAGGTTTGGATTGGCCATCCATAAGGTAAGTGAGGTTTAAACTCTGACATAATTATTGATTTAATGTTATTGTTAATTAAGAAGAGAAAGGAATATGATTATGTTAAGGAGCTGAGGGTATAGTGGTTTACGGGGGTTTGAATTTTTCTTTGGGAAATCTTAACTTTATGCGTGGGTGGACCGCATTTTTTTCTCATGTTAAAAATGATGGTACTTGGTGAGGTATGCAGATTGTTGTAAAAATTGTTAGCTAATTTAGCTATGGTTTCTTCTAATTGTGAAATTTTTAATTCAGTGAAAATCCTGCGTACGTTTTAGAAAGCTAGCGTTGTTTGCCAGACTGTTAGTCGAACAGGCACACACAAACGTTTTGCCTTCTACTAATTTTTCAGTATCAAGGCCCACGAAACGTGAATTCGCATTACAGGTGTTAGAGGGCGTAATTTACTACACACAGAACAATAACTATCCACTTTTTCTGTGTCAAAGACCTACAGTACGAATTTTTCTGTTAAAGAACCGCCGTTTTTCTTTGTGGCATTACATAACTTTCTCTATGCTATGTACGCAGCATGCGAGGAAGAAAAATATAATGTTATTGTTTCTTCAGCAAATGTGAGTTGGCCTTGTTTAATTATTGACAATTGTGAATTGTCAAATATCCAAATCCTGGGATAGAAATGATATTATGATATTTATGTTATATTTCGCATAGAACTAAATGTACATTGGCTCTTTTCTCGAATCTTTTTCGCGAGCTCCAAAGTGCGCATTTAACATACGTATTTAACCGGAGAATTGTTTTGTGTAATAATAATTTTGTTGTATATGAGCTTTGAATTACGAAATAATTCAAAATTATGTTGAAGCGACTTAAAAATCATAGGTATTTTGTCATTGCCACCTATCTTTTTGATGCTACAGATATATCACTCACTTGAACAGATTTACTGATAAATTCAGTTCAATTCGTTGGTGAGTAAATGGTGAAAGTGTATCTTTGACATAAGTGTGAGAGGTCAAGGCTTTGACAGATAATTCTGCAATAGTTCATAATAATATGCTAGAATGTTAACAATAGGAATCGCGTAGATACTAATGGCAAAGTAATCAAATCACGTGCATTAAGAGGAACTTCCTCTCTTTGAAACCAGGGACCATGGCAGCCATGTGGACGGATTGAGTAGGTGTTGCGTTTGGGACGACTGTGTTCTGGGGCAGAAGGAAGCCGTACATTTTCTTGTAAAATGCAGCTTGCTTTGTGAAAGGCAGTCAACCAAGTGGAGTTCAGCCCCACACTACCGAAACAGGGAAAGACATAAACGCCTTTGTTCCACAGTAGGAGGAGGAATGCGACTTGCGAATTGCTTGGGCCAGACGGGCGATTTTCCTTGTTGTGGCGGAGATGCTTTGAGGAAACGAGCCAGCGACATGTATGATTCACAGAACTGGTCATAAAGACGTGCCAAGTGGGCTAAGAGGCCACGTGGTTACTGTCTGCAATTTGAGCTAAGCACGTTTAGAATCAAATCCTTGAAATCGTGAAATGCATTTTGTGAAATTAATTGAACGTGTTTCGTAAAATGTATATTTCAAGAATTTAGAGAAAAAAAAGTTTTAATTCGTTGTCGAAAGACCATTTTATTTTCCTCGAGTTCGTAAATTACGGAGAACTTTTGCTTTGCTGTCTCCTTTAAATCGTTGTTACATTTTTCGTAAAGACTTGTTCCGAAATGCAATGGTTGTTGCCATATGAAATATATAACAATATAATGTTTAAGAGGGAATTAGAATTTGCAACGTATATTAAAAATGTTCAGCCTTAGATTGCTAATAATAAAAGTACATCACTCGCAACGGTAACGGTTTTTACGAATAACAATAATTTGCAACATCAAATAATACAATAAATATAAAGTTTACAATAGGCCCAGAATATTGGTATATTACTCGTAAAAGAGACCAATGAAAATCATTTTAGCGTACAATAATTACTAGTATTTCTCGGTGTGAGTTTTACATCATCAATCAAAATAGGGCGATACATTACCACATTGAAGTGTCTGTAGAAGTTAGTATATCAAAATACTCGTGCTCGTGATAGGAGCAAGGGCTGCAAACGTACATAACTACAGCGTTAATATACAACATAGAATTGTAATAATTAAAGTAAATTACACTGCCAACTAAACTAACTGGTGCAATGCATTAGGACAGCCACCGAATAGTGTGGCGGTGACATCCGACCACCTCCAAGGCTGTCACGAAAGTGGGCGAGCCAGGGGGGGGGGGGCTTGTACGCATGGTATCCGACTTCAGCCAATTTGCTTCAGACACCAGTTTGCGTCACAACATTAGCGGGAATTTTGATTGAACTCTGACACGAAAATGATCACCTCGTTTCAAGACATTGAAACAGATTTATGAAGCATTTCTTCTAAATATTGCATCTTGTACACCTTCATGGTGTTACTTTTGGTTGGTTAGCGGTGAAAATTGTCGTTTTGTACCACTTTCAAAATGTTACTCAACACTACTCGCAGGCGAATGCCGGAGCAGTACCCTACCAAACGGGCCACGGACCGCGCGCGATTTGGCCTTCCTCTTCCTTGTCCTATCCTCTCCCCTTACATACACACACTTACACTAACATGCACTACACTACCACATATTCCGGGAGACCGGTCGGGAGCTTAGAGCTTGTCTCGGCTGGGGCGGTGCCTCGCTGGTGGGTGAGTCCTGGTTAGGGGGAAACTCCACTAGCCGACGGTAGGTCGGCGCCGGATCTCGCCATCCACCGGGGGAAGATCACCGCCATCTCCCGAGAAAAAACATGCACTACACTAACGGGACTAATGACCAAAGCAGTTGACGCGCCCGGAAACACTATAAAACCAAACCAAACCAAACCAACACTACTCGCTCTCTATGCAACATGGCGGTCAGCGTCTGGTCTGACTTTTCAAACGAAGTGCCCGTGCTGTGGTCACGTGGTTCGTGACGCAAACTGGTGGTGCGCCGGAGGAACTCATCCATGTATTTCCACTATGGGGCGAGGGACGCCCGCTGTCGCCGGAAACAGTTTTTTTCGCACCCAGCAGAAGAAATTACGGTTTCCACCATGGAAGAAATTCGCGGTAAAATATTAAGAATTTTAAAGGTGCGAATTTTCATTCGATAGACTGAGGCATGTTAATTGGAATAATTTTTAAAGTTTCTTATGTAAGAAACTTGAAAATAAATAAAAAAAATCATGTTCAATAATATTTAAGGATAAGATGTGCTAGTGTTGTCTTCTTCGCGTGAAGCGCTGCCGTCGTGGGTATTCAGTACAGTACCGGCAGCGTATAAGCGACTCTGACAGCACTCTCGCCACGTGCTGTGGTCCGTCATGTGACCTGTTCTGAAGCAATAAGCGGATTTTATTTACTTTCTCACAGCCAACGTTCAGTGTTGCCGCTCTTCTGACGAAGTCGCGGAGGCGATAAGGTTCGGCTGTGTCGAAGGCTATGATCATGGTATCAAGACAGGTCGTAACCTGTCAATAAGTGTAAATGTTTTGAAATTTAATTTATCTGTCATGTAGGTGATGCCGTGGGCGTAGTAATGTGATGTGCAGCAGATGTGACAGTAATGTGTGGCAAAATAAATGAGGATTGAACATTCAAAAGAACTTTTTATGAAGAATTTTAGAATACCAATTGTTTTAAACAAAAGAGCCCAAAGAGGCAGTTGTTAGTTTAAGTTAATTTTAAGATAGTTTTAATTAGTTTAAGTTACCAGCCCTCATGAAGCTGCAGAAGCCTTACAGGCTGCAGAAATTATGTATCCCATTACATGAATAAATTCCCGCCTCTCCAAGGCAACTGGAGAGGGGAAAATTAAAAAGAAAAAGTGGCAACAGAGCAGCGAACTGTCCAAGCCCGTACTCTGGGTGAAGGAACTGGTACTCATTGGGATTGGATCCAGGGAATGTACGTGCTCCCACTTTGATAACACTGAGCACTCCAAGGCGTTGAAACTTAAGGGGATATAAGCGGATTGATTTCATGAGGCAACAACAATAGACCAAGTTTAAATGAGCAGCGCGAATTGTACAATTGCTTGTTTACGTTGTTGGACTAAATATAATTATCATGGCCAAACAAACCATGGCAGTGTCAGTTTCATGTTGCTGTGAAGTTTGTTTTCCACACAGATACACGTCATCGTAAGCATTCCTTGAATCAACATTGTCCTTGATCTAGAATTTATTTTTAATATCGAATTCAGTAAACCTAAACATCTGCTGAATCATGTGAAGCGGTTTCTCAACAACGGACATTGTAATGAGCATTTCTTCGGTATTTTCCTGGGACTTTCGACTACTTCACCAACCTAATCGGTTGTAGAACATTTAACTAGTGGTGTTACAGTACCACATTCTTTTTCATATGAATTCTGAATTTGCCTTTTTCGAAAATTCAGAGTTGAACGAAAACGAGACCCCGTGCCAATTAGACTAGGACCACATTTTTTTACCGTCCCTTAATACATGTGAAGAGAAAATTTACAGAAAAAAATTGGGAGCGGTGTTTTGAGAAAAAATTAAAATTGTCTAATTTGGCGCAAAATTACACGAAAACTACTCATGTTTTCGGAAAATTCAATTTCATCTTATCTCAAGATCTGTCTTTAGAAAACATTGAGGAGAAAAATAGCTTTTGCAATTTTCGAAAAACATCGAACACAAGACTTGCGCCATTCTTTTAAGCGTCCTTACGATAACAGAGGACCCAAGGACTTGGTTTAATAAAAAAAATTGAGCCAATTTTCGAGAAAACTTTCTCTTCTTACATTCGTTAGGGCGAGATAGTAAAAAGTTGTGAAATCTCTCTGTTGCCCATTTATACTCACCGATCTATTATTTGTAAGTTTGCATTCGATGATTTGAGGGTGTATAGCCCAGAGGCCTAGGCCAGATTGGTGGTATTGAGAAGAAAGAAAAAAAAACTACGTAAAACGAGTAGATTAATAGTGAAAACATGAAACATCTTCATAATTGTAAATAATTCTAACATTACGAACTAGTGAAAATATACTAATATATTAATATTAATTTGCGGAAAATAAATGTTTATAAAACGGTATTGCAAGCGGATTGGCTGTGGCCAGTACACTTAACCCAGGAGACTACACTGCTGTAATTTTGATTCTGTATTTCTGTAGAGTATACAATTGCTTTGTAACACACAGAGATGTGAAAGGTTTTAGCGACCTAATGCATTCTCCCCCAAACACGGGAGCATTCCAGAACAGCTAATATAAAATTAATTGTTCCTATTGCCTTCTTCTTTGCTGCAATTGCTAATGCGGGATCAGGTTTTTCGTCCAGTTTCCCTGATCCATTGAGCAAATGCTGAGATGGCCCCTTGTTTTGCTTCTGAACATAAATGTAACTTCATTTTCTGTGCACGTTTTCTAGAATTCAGTGGGAAATACAATTATTCAAATTATGTTTTTTTTTTTTTATTTCTCTTTTCAAAAATCAAAATTTATTGCTTATTTATCCTTGAAAATAGATTTTATTACATGGGAGTTTTTTTTCTCCCTTTCAAAATTCAAAATTTAAGTAGTATATGACTTAGTGTAGGGATCACAGAATTTTGTTTTTTTTCTCCCTTTCAAAATTCAAAATTTAAGTAGTATATGACTTAGTGTAGGGATCACAGAATTTTGAAAATGTGCACACAATTCACGTTTCCCCATAGCACGTCATACGCAGTTTTTAACTGTTTTTTTTTTACGTAAAATAAATAAATAAATGCGGACTTTCTGTTTCAGATCTGTCGAAGGCGCAACGCACCCTGTCCCATTCCTTGCAGGCGTTTGACTTCCCGTGCATCGGAGATGAAACCGACGACGAGATGGTCATTGCCAAATCCTCAAAGACTTGGGCAACCTCATCGCAGGGATTGAGGACCACCGTGACATTATGGTGAGTGTGAGAATATTTCTGATCCGATTGGCGGTGCTCGACAATTCATTGCAGGAGACGAGACATCTTTGCGATGAGACGGTGGCAGCAAACAGCAGACGAGTTTTTTTGAGTTGGCAGAAAAGGGGGTTTATTCGAAACGTTGTTGCCTGGAACTTCAGGGTCATCTCAGAGACTAAAATTGATTGTTCTGCGCAATGGTATACGTACACAATCACTCGATGTATTAATATGTATTTGTGACTGACGTTGAAAATTGGCACTTACGCGTTGGCAAATACGTCACAAGCTCAAAAGCGGAAATGGCAGCGAAGTGCGTTGTTGAATATTCGAAAAATTGGAGACGCCAGTCACTTCTATAATTACCACATCCTTTTCATTTATCATTATTGTTGACATTGCTCTTTTATATTATTATTGGTAAGTTTTTTGGTATTTTATGTATGTATAATGAGTTTGATATCATGTGTGTTATTACTTTCTCGCTACGCTTACGCTGTAGAGAGAAAGTTACAATGTTGCGCGAAAATACCGCAAATTTTCGGCAGATAAATACTCTTTATTACAGGGTCCTGTAAACGAAAACGTTGATACATCCAGTGGCTGAATTTAGAAAAAAATCCTCTAACAGTCTGCGTAGGCAGAATCCATTTTATCCGTCCATCTATGAACAACATTATCGTCTAATCGTTCAGCCGTTTTTCTCCAAAGTTGATATTCCCCTATCTTTCTGGCTGATGTCGCGTTCCTTTGAATTTTAATCCAATATTTTAATTTTGGATGGTACTTTACAAGAATCCCCTGGGATATTTTCAAAATTTGCAACAAAAAAGACTCGATTGTTATTTTGTTGTTTTTGCAGTTTTGTTGTTGGGGCGTTTAAGAGAATGACTCAGCTTTCATTTTTGTTCAAAATTCTGAATTTTTCGAAAATTGCAAAAATTTAAATAAGGCCATGTACAATTTTTCGAAAATTTGAATACTTTTCGCGTAATTCTGCGTGAAAGTACGGGCGAGAAAGTAAGTGCTCTGTTAGCTCCGCTTGTTTTTTGTGAAATGCTCTGCATGTAGATCAATTCTCTCTGAGAGACAGTCTTGTCGGAATAGGACGTTGACACCAAGTGACTTTAGCGTGGTTTTAATGGTGCGTTGGTGTCGCATTTTAGAAGATAAATATGCAGCAGGTGATGAATTTATCGCAAACCGGTCCGTGTGCCCCACATTTACGAGGAAGTAGTTTCACTTGCTCCTTAGTGCGATAATCATGTTGGGCGAACCATGTGTGAGGCAGTGAAGAAGTCAAACATTAGGATACTATTGAAATGATTTTTAAGGCGTAGGAAGGATTTAGTAGAAGACTGGAATGCGAATTCGTTTTAACCATGGCGTAAGGATTACTTACAACACAATTTTAACACAATTATGGATTTTAATTTGTTTTCACTTAAATCATCGTAAGAATAGAAGCAAATCGGTGTGGGTAATGCATGATGTTTCATATTAAGCAACTGGAAATGCATGTGTTATTATGAGTGCAATATGAAAAATGAAATGAGGACGTGTTATCAAAACCGGTAGTTCGGTGACTGTCATGTTAGTCCGCAGATGTAATAAATATAAGTGCATATTATTTATGTTCAGATTTGTCCCAATTCTCGACGCGTTGTTACGAAGTGGAAAAAATTATGAGTAGTTGAATGTGGTGTCGCCGACGCTGTGAACTGTTTTAAAAGTATTTTCATGAGTTGAAAATTGACTTGTGTGGACGCACCAGTGTTATCCGTCCTATTTCATTAAACGTCTTTAAAAACAACCTATGACGGAAAGGATTTACGTAAGCAAACTTTTAATTCTAATTTTTTTCGCCTCGAAATTGTGGACAGTACAAACAACAATGTAACTGACATATTAAAATAAGTATATTAGATTTAAGAGTTGTATTTTTTATAATTTATTTCTTTTTTGACATTTCTGTCTCTGGAGGAGTTTTAAATAGTACATTTTATATTATAACATTTTGGATAAGGTCATCCATAGCAAGGAGTATTCATTCCTATTCGTGAACATTGTCTAAGGTTCGAAGGTTTGTTCAGGCTTCAAAGTTTGGTCTGAGGTGTAAAGTTGAAAGTTAAGGTAGCACTAGGAAGGATGTAAAAATCAAGTTACAGTTGTAACAGTCTATCCTTAGGGAGCCTTGATTTAATACGGGGCCATGAAGCACGACGGCCCAGATATTGTGGAACAATATTGTGGAGCTGGGTAAAGATTTTGATAGAAATGATCGGCTAAGAGTGTTGTTGAAGATGCTTCGGATGCCCATTGCAAAAAACAATCATCATAGATGTGTACAGAACCGGAGTGTCCGACTTTGTACTTATTGTGCCCCTTTTTCACTACTTTCAGATGTACCATACAACTGAAGCACCTTTTCGACCTTCATACGTCGAGAGTTGTAGTTGGAATACAGGGGTAGGAGTACAATCTGTTTCACTTACGGGAGAAGAAAGTTAATAATACAACTACATTTTGTAATGTAATTTTACGCTAGTGCCATGTGTAATGTAATTTCCCGCCAGGAAAGTATGATGTCGCGTCTCCAAACAGTCAAATTAGTCGAATTTCCATCCATTTCTCGTCCGTGAGCATCTTTCATGCTTCGTCAGCATCTCGAGACGTGCTGTGGTTCTCGCATAACAAGCAACACGCTTTGTTGGGAGCCTGCAAATCTCGTTTCGGTCCATGCGAAAAGAGGCGTGGGTTCAGTGGTATTGCTGTTTCTGTTTCCTCTGATATTGTCACCTAAACTATTGCTAATCGTATAATAAAGAATAAATAGATAATTAATTAATGATTTTCTGCAAGAGTCAATGAATATATCAATTACGCATTCCTACAATTTCTCCATATTTCTTTCTTTCAAGTTATTTCTAATTTTGTCTTTAAAAAGAAGCACTCGTGTTAATTCTGGTTCTCATAAACTTGGGGTTCAATCTAATTATTGAGTATATTGCAGTACGCTGATTTATGAGTCACATCTACATCCATCTAAAGATTCTTCCGCGAACCGTCACTCCTAAAATCAAACCCATCTCGATCAGGTTTTTCGTCGTTTCCCTGATCCATTGAGCAAATGCTGAGATGGCCCCTTGTTTTGCTTCTGGACATAAATGTAACTTCATTTTCTGTGCACGTCTTCTAGAATTCAGTGGGAAATACACTTATTCAAATTATCGTTTCCATGTTGTCGCGGCAGGAAGTAATAAGAGCCAAAATTTATTGCTTATTTATCCTTGAAAATAGATTTTATTACATGGGAGTTTTTTGTTTTTTTCTCCCTTTCAAAATTCAAAATTTATTGCTTATTTATCCTTGAAAATAGATTTTATTACATGGGAGTTGTTTTTTTCTCCTTTAAAATTCAAAATTTATTGCTTATTTATTTTTGAAAATAGATTTTACTACATGGGAGTTTTTGTTGTTGTTTTTTCTCCCTTTGAAAATTCAAAATTTAAGTAGTATATGACTTGGTGTAGGGATCACAGAATTTTGAAAATGTGCACACAATTCACTTTTCCCCATAGGACGTCATACGCAGTTTTTAACTGTTTTTTTGACGTAAAATAAATAAATAAATAAATAAATAAATAAATAGATTCTCTCCTAGATTGATGTGATTCTGCTCAATCGTGCTCGACTATTACGTACGTAACTTATCAGAAGTGAGAGGTCACGTTGTGACGTGCATCGCTTACGGTAGGAAACTGAGTGTACTGTAAGCACTTGCTCATTTTCTTTTTGCGTGTTTGCGCTAAGTTCCACCCCCGCCTTCGCTAACGCTTCCGCTGATTCAACGTCTTCTATCGAACTCTTGTTTTCCGCTAGTGAGTCGCTGATTTGCATGTCTGATCTGGTAGGCGCAGTCTCTCGATGTTTGTCAGTTACTCACTTGATTCCTACGCGTGGTACTCGTATAGGAGTATTAATTGTTCCTGCAGATGAAGTATGCTCTCTTGTTTTTTATTTTTTATTTATTTTTTTTTTTTCATCAAAAACAGTTAAAAACTGATGTGCTACGGGGAGAAGTGATTTCTGTGTTCGTTTTCATACTTCTGTGACCCCTACCCTAAGCCATATACTATACGAGTTTTGACTATTGAAAGAAATGACCGTTTTTTACTAGGATTCTTAACAAAATATTCGCTAGGATGTAATAAAATCTATTTTCAGGGGTAAATCAGCTATACATTTTGGCTCATATCTGTCATCATGTACTATGTAAAGGAATAATACTTCCTGCCGCGACAACATGGAAACGATAATTTGAATAACTGTATTTCCCACGGAATTTTAGAAGACGTGCAACTGATAATGAAGTTACATTTATGCCCAGAAGCAAAACAAGGGGCCATTTCAGCATCTGCTTAAAAGATCAGGGAAACTGGACGGAAAGCCTGATTGAGGTGGAAAATTAACCCAGAGGCTGCGGTACAGTACTTCTTACTGGTTGTTTAAAATTATTATTTGCTAATTAATTACGTTAATATTTGTTCATTTTGTGATATTTCAGAGTTAGTGTTACTAAAGTCGAAAACCAAGAACTATTTGAACACAATGGCTAATTTTTGTAACTTTAAATAATGCAATTCATGAACCATATTTTACGTGGTCGCTACTGCTTACACAGTATAGAGAAGTTGTACTTACATTGTAAGAAGACGAGAAAACGGCGATATTCCACAATCGGTCTAGCTGATGTCGCGGCCCCTGGAATTTGAAACCCATATTTTAATTTGGGGTACTTTACATAAAGCCCCTGGGACATTTTCAAAATTTAAAAAAATAGATCGAAATTTTTTCATTAAATTTTGTAGGTGGGTAGTGTTAATGACGCTTAAGAGAATGGTGCAGGTCTATTGATCGTTGTAATCCCAGATTTTTTGAAAATTGAAAAACTGCAATTTTTTGGAGCGTCTTCCTACAACTATAAAATAGAAGATAGTTTTTTTTGTTTAATGAAATCTTTTTTTTTAAGACACCACTTGGAATAAGTGATCATATTCAATTTGTCGAAAATTTGAGTAGTTTTAGTGCAGGCCTGCTCATCATTTTGCACTTTGCTAGAAATAAGCAGTTACAAATACCTCGAAAAGGTGTGTGATGGTGTAGCCCTACTAGTTAAATTCCTCGAACGTTTTATAAGTTAATAGTCTAGATGCGATAAGAAGTATAAGTGTTTGGAGTACTCGTTTAAGAACTGGGTACATTAGAGAATTCCAGAAAGCCTTATTAATCTTTCGGAGTGTTACGTATTTTTAGTAGTTGTAGATAACGTTTATTTTGTTGTGAATTTTTCTAGAAGACCATGGAACATTGAGAACGAACTTTAATTAATCTAACGATATCTGACTGAGAGATATAAAATGTGCTTTTGTAAGTCACTGGCTGTGTAATTTTTGGAACTGTTTTGCTTTGTACGCTATGCTCGCAAGTGAGTCACGAAGCTTGCAGGCTTTGCAACACTTTAACAAGTGCGACTCATACAAAATGTCAGCGCTGTTTTCTTCCAGTTCCGTGAATTCCAACTGTTCACACAACAAGCGTTAAGGCACAATACGAATCAATTAAAGCAGCAAAGTAAAGTTTTTTTTTTAGTGTTCTGTAATCCAAAAAGACTTTTAAAAGCTCCTAAGTAATCGGAAATACCTTAAATTTTCTAAAAACAACGGAGCGTCCACATATTATAGCCAAGCAAGAGCGTAATTAAAATATTCGCGTATTTACTGTAAAGAAAAGTGTACGTTTGTTATACCAGATATGTTATCTTCTTTGACGCAATTCAACACAATGCATCATTTCGAATATTTTGTGATTCATTATATCAATATTTCTATCAACGTAACATGATTCTCATCGCAACGCGAGTCAACTACATGCAACATTGAACAACGTAGTACAACTTCTCCCGTTGATTACCAACTTATTTTAATTTTCATAGCGTCTTATATACGGCCCACGTAAGATGTTCCCTTCAATTTTCTCCTGAACCGTTGCAGATACTGAGATGCGGTTTTCACTAAAACTTCTATATGCAAGGGGCACATATGGTCATGCATAATATTATTCTATTGCATTTTTTATTGCAGAGATATTGACCCAACTTTGATTTTTTAAACGCCGACTGCTGGTTTCCGTAATCTGAACGAGAAATTCCGGGTGATATGCGGCGAGGCCATTCCCTTCCATTGCGTCGACCCTGCGGTAAATGTAGAGATGCAATGTGCAAAGGAACTCACGAAAACCCGCGATTTGCTCTTTAAGACTACACCCTCTCAGTCCTGGAGACAATGTATTCACCCATAGCCATGTTCTGAGCAAATCTGTACGCCACAAGGAACTATTTTTTAATTAATGAAATGCTACAAGATTTGAGAAAATATTTGAATTATTAACCGTAGAGAAAGCAAGGGAAGATTGGGAGAAATTTCTAATTTGCTGTCAGAAACAAAACGTTTACTCTTTGAAAGACTGAAAACCTTTACCGCAGGGTCGACGCAACGGAAAGGAATGGCCTCGCCGCATATCACCCGAAATTTCTCGTTCAGATTAGGGAAACTAGCAGTCGGCGTGCGTCTTTAAAACTCGTAATTTCTCGAAATTTTTGTTTTGTAACATATGGCGATATGTATATTTATGAACTCGTCTCTTCACGCTTGTTATGATGAGCTAAAAAAATCTATAGGGTTACATTTAAAAAATCAAAGGTGAGTCAATATCTCTGCAATAAAAAATGCAATAGAATAATATTATGCATGGCCGTATGTGCCCCTTACATATAGTAGTTTTAGTGAAAACCGCATCTCCGTATCTGCAACGGTTCAGGAGAACATTGAAGGGAACATCTTACGTGGGCCACACGGTAGTATAAAACACGCCTTCAGTTGCGAAGTTACTGGGGTATCTTGAATGTCATCTTATCTTTCCAAGGATTGCGCGTATTAGTGATGTAAACTCTGACATTGAGCAACCTTAACATCGGAAAATTTTAAAAAATTAGGAAAGTTTGTGCCTGTTGGGGAAGATCGTATGTACCCGATGGAAGACTGATAGAATGTCAGTAATTATTAGTATATTTTACATGAGTTTTTAATCATTTGAAAATACCGTTTTGGCCTCTGGATGAAAAAGCAGTTAGAATTTATTTAGCGATGAGGGTGAATATTCGAAACTAATATTCGTAACAATTTACAACTGGTAGATAGTTGCATTCAGCTGTAGTAGGATCCAGGCCGATGATATTTGTTCGAAACTGACACAACGAAATACTGCACATACTTAAAAATGACAATTTTGTTAAGAAGGCAACTGCAGAACGGAAAATGAACAGATCATTTATGGACGAATGTGGCAAGGAAAACAGGAGATAAATACTAACAAAATAACTTAGATTCAAAAAAGGCCATACCTTAACGTGATGCGCCGAGTGAATATGAATATGATGAACATGAATTCTGCGCTCTCTGCACTACAGAGCCTCTCAATGATGTTTTCGCGGAACAATTTATAACACTTAAGCATAAACGTAATTTTATACGTTCGAAAAACTCTTCCGAACCTATCAAGTGTGCTATGATAGTCATTCGGAGGTTGAATGTATTATAATAAGCTAACATTTTGTGACGTCTCGCCATGACGAAGAAAACTTCCGCGAAACTTCATACTGCTCGTTGTGTATATTTCGCGAATGTTCATTCCCGCCTGAGATATGGCATAATATTCTGGGGAAATACATCTTATAGCTCCCAGACTTTTAGATTACAAAAACGAATTGTACGAATAATAACCAAATCCCACCCAAGTGATTCATGTAAACCTCTCTTCATTAATCTAGGAATTTTACCATATATCATATATCTATAATATATACCATATATTATGCTATCTTATCTGTTTATTTACGAATCAGTGGTTTTTGTCAAAAATGACTTGTTTAAGGGCGGGAATATATTTTCAAAAAATGCCGATGTCTATTACAATAACACTCGACGTAGAAATCATATTCATCAGGTGACAGTATCAACAGCCCATTACAAAAAATTCACATACAATACATGTACATTATTTTACAACACTTTGCCAGATGACATTAAACGATTAAATTCGATAGAAAAGTTTAAATCCCAAGTGAAATCGTTTCTGCTGCATAACTGTTCCAATACAATTAGAGACTATACTGAACATCACAAGAAAAGTAACATTAATTTTAACTATTATACAGAATGCATTATTTAATATTTGAACTCTATAAATGTGTATAAACAACCTGTAACAAGTATTGTATTACAGCCTCCGGGTCAATGACCCCCATCTCGATCAGGTTTTTCGTCCAGTTTCCCTCATCCATTGAGCAAATGCTGAGATGGCCCCTTGTTTTGCTTCTGGACATAAATGTAACTTCCTTTTCTGTGCACGTCTTCTAGAATTCAGTGGGAAATACAATTATTCAAATTATCGTTTCCATGTTGTCGCGGCAGGAAGTATTATTCCGAAGGACTACATGGATAAGAGCCAAAATTTATTGCCTTTTTATCCTTGAAAATAGATTTTCTTACATGGGAGCTTTTTTTTTCCCTTCAATTTTAAGTAGTATGGGTTAGTGTAGGGATCACAGAATTTTGAAAATGTGCACACAATTCACTTTTCCCCATAGCACGTCATACGCAGTTTTTAACTGCTTTTTTGACGTAAAATAAATAAAAAAAGAAACCCTTGCGTCGCGTAGAGCCGTTTCGAGGCCCATCGGTGTCCCTCGCCATAGAGTAAAGACTACCTGTTTAGTCTATGCCCTCGCGCTGCCGGCTAGATCCTCAAAGATCGCTGCCTCCTCGTCGCCGCGTGTCTGCGTGCAGCCCTTCGAGGCCGCGATTCCAGCTGTCGCGCGTCGCGGGCGTCGAGGTCTGTCCCCGAAGCGTTGCGCGTTTCCAGAGCAGCGCAGGCGCGCGCACGCCCCCCTCCTCCGCCCTGCCTCCCGAAATGGCCGTTATTGCATCTCTTGAGCGACTGTCTCTACCCCTCCGTCGGCCACTTCACAACTCCACGAAATTGTGAAAAAGTCTCCCTCTAAAGGTGTAGTGATGATTATACTATTTTGAATAGTAAATGTAGTTTTTGTCATTATTGCGCAGGAAATGGTATAACATTTCATATGCCTTCACAGTAATGATGGAACCGATTATCCAGATGTTCTGAGAGCTAAAGGAACGACATGATGAAGCACAAGAACGTTGATTTTTTTCGTCGTCCCCGTCAGTTCAGTTAATTTTAGTAAATCGAATAAGAAAGTCGGGTACGGAAAGGATTTTTGAACGAAAATGTCCGAAAATAACGAAATTTCAAATATCGTCGGTGGACATGGACAAGAAAAGTGACTCATAAAAAATGATCACTTTTTAGTTGATGAAATATGTCTAGATATAATAGTACATTTTCACTCCTTAAAAGAATCATAAAGATAGATCACAAGATAGTCTCTAAGAGTAACAAACATTCTTGTGTCTTTGGATGCGAAGTAAACGGCTCTACTTAAGTTCAAACGTTCTGGAAATTGACAGTTTTTTTTTAGATATTTCATCTATCTTATACATGAACGATTTCTCAATAAGTCTATTCTCACCTCCAACAGCAATCACCTGAAAAAGTGAGTGCGTGTTTATCGTCAGGTAGCCAAGAAGACAAATGTTGGTGTGAGTGACAAGTGACGAGCATCGTTACTCAAACGAGTGTCTCACCATGAGCGCCACTCCTGCACACGTCATCATGCTAGGGATACAGCGTCACCAACAAAACATCGAAAAAAGAAAAAGCGTCCGAAATCAATCGATGTTTTTAAAATTGGTTTAGAAACCTCTACAATTGTGGTATTCAGGGGGATTTAATTTACTAGTTTGTAATGAAGATTGAATATTAAAAACAACGGAACACATGATAGTAATTAACACAACTTGTATAACCATATCGAATAATTCAGAAATGATAGACAAAATAATCGACGAAACTCATTCAACTTATTTTGTAATTATAATTATTACAGGTCCCTAAATGTCCTGTTTAGCGATATGCGAACATTGTGATGTTTTTTTTAAATAAAATATCAACGACGTAATCACGTTAGAAAAGATTGTCTCAATAAGTGGACGTTTTTAAAGACATGGACATTTTGAAAACATGGATATCGGCGTCGCATTCCTGTTGCCCTTGCGTGGCGTCCCACGCGCTCCGCCTTGCCTCAACCGGCGCTCGCGCTCCGGCGGATAAGGGGGAGCTGATAAGGTGCCGGCCTCTTCGCGGAACGGCCGCACCGCTATTGTACTTCGCGTGAGTGTCTCATTTGCAAGGCGCGTTGTCAGAAGTGCCGCCGCCGCTGCCGGATGTGGCGTTAGCGTCTTCTCGGAGACGAGTAACTCGATCCTGAAACATTGTCTCCCCTCTTTCAACACTTTATCTGCGACCTGTCGAGGAATGTGACAATGTTAGTTGTTGGGTCGGTATTAATTAAATAAAATGCCCTGAGCTGGCTATCTTTTAGCGCCGTTACGTGGCTGTCGCTGACATCGTGCGATGTGAACAAAGCACTCGTGCTGCACTTCTGACCTGCTTCTGACTCAACTTGTTCTTGAATAAAGATCGTCGTGTAAAAGGTGACGTCAGCGAAATGTGCCTTCGTCATACTCTACTGATAACGATACTAAAGAAGACTACTTTGATGTGAACTTTGTTTTATACATGTTTGTGACAGTTACTTGGGTATTGGCGTTTTAATTTCGGCCATTTTCCGTGAATTACTTGTTTTCATGTTCTACGGTCTTCTTGATTTAGGGTCACGTGAGGAACTTTATGACATGTTCTTTATGGCACGTGGGAGACGGGCATAAAAAATTCTATATCTCATGTCAAGCAGGTCAGCTGACATTTTGATAAGCTCTTATTGAAGCTTCAGGGAATTCAGTTCCGTTCAGTTGTTCTTATTATTAATGATTATTAACTTGATAGTCTTTGACGAGTTTCTTAATTGGACGACTTTTCTTAACGATGAAGGCGTGGCAAACTAAAACTTTTCCTCGCCTAGTTTTGTAAAATACATAATTTTCATTTATATGTTGTAATGAATTATAGAAAATATATCAAGTTACCAGTAAGAATTAATTGTTAACTTGTCTGCCGATTTCACGGTCCGCGCTGCCGTGTATTACACAAAGTTGAAGAACAAATTTTGGCACTTTTTATTCAAAACTTAGTATTATATCTCCAAAAATTGTCATGAATGTCTAATGAACAACGGAATACGTGGGTTGGCGACAGGAGGGGGGGCGTCAAAACGCCGTATGACATTGACCCAGCTTACACACTTTGGTTTAAGTCACTAATATTGACAAGTTGCACTCTTCAGATTTCAAAACTACGTGTATATTCTCGACACCTGCATCAATCTCAAAGTTCTTAGGAACAGCACGAACAGGCAATATTCTTGGCCTGTTCCAAATTAGATACTCGATACTAAAATTTGGAAACAATTTTTTAACATTCCATTATATACGTACTCCATATTTTTATTTTAACACTGTGCCCTGTTCAACCGTCATTTAACGGCATCCCTACTTTGTTTCGTAAACATGTTGCTTGCTCTTGCGAATCTTTCTAAAGTGTTGCAAGTGAGTCTGTCTACTTGTTGTTTGTTTAAGCCCACATTTTCAGGGAATCGTTTGTTATGAGACGTGTCGCAATTTTAATGCCTTTAGCCAGATATGAGCTTAAAAGCTCGAGTTATTGTATCTCATTCTACCGCGGAATGAGAACCATATCTTATCAATGTTACCAATGTACTTTATACTATAAATAGACTATAATCGTCTCCTATATTATTTCACCTTTTGCGGCTCTCTCACGCAACCAATCTTTGTAAATGAGGTCTCTATAGAAAGAGGATTTCATGGAGACATGACG
Source organism: Teleogryllus oceanicus (assembly GCA_964035755.1). NCBI lineage: Eukaryota > Metazoa > Arthropoda > Insecta > Orthoptera > Gryllidae > Teleogryllus > Teleogryllus oceanicus. The sequence goes on from CAXIVR010000014.1 coordinate 55,973,599, forward strand.
AATTGCACTTTGACTTTCAAAATATGAAGGATTAAAGAAATTGCATCTAAATAGTCATGTTAAATGCAACACGCAACAAAAACTTTGCAGTATTTTTTAATCTATCTCGTTTAATAACTCCTAAACGAAGCGTTTAGGGCCTTTAAAAACTAAAATTTTGAGGCCAAAGGTCTTAATGAAACGTTTCTCACACTAATCTACAGGATGAGATCTTGAACATTCCATTACATTTTTGCTGGTACAACGCTTCTCGATTCTACCTGACCAGTTCAAAGATCGTAGAATCGGCAACTATGTGAAATTAAACTTATTACGTGATATTCCACATATTTTAATTACACGGGTGTACCTCACTGTAGGTCATAACGTTAAATAAGAATAGTTTGTATTGACGAGGCTCTATTGTATTGTCATTTACAAGGAGACATAGAACAAGTGACAGAGGAGAAGAGAGTCTTGAAGAAAAAAGTATATTACAGGCTTAATATGGAAATGGAAAAATAGGGAAGAGGGTGGGGTTTAACATGCGGGAGTTCTCGCTCGGGTACGTTAGTAGTATACTATAAACAGACCTAAAAGCGCCCAAAGATACATTTTGTTAATGACATTTCCAGCGTGTATTATATTAATAGTTATTATCATCATTACAATTTTATTAATACCAATTGCATGCTTGATTATTTAAGAAGACATTACGTTTTGTTATCCGTCATGATGTTCGTTTACTTTTCTTCTCGCCGACGTTCGTTGTCTTAAGGAAGGAATAGGATTTTCCATCGCTTTCCAGGTCCTCAAGGCCGTCAGCATATTCTTGCTGCGCCCTTCATTCAACGAAATTAAAGCATTATTCAGACGGCGACACTCCGAGGGATTACTCATTCGCGAAGTAGCGTAACGTAAACTTGAAAGAGTAGGCGTTCACACAATGCCTAGTGTTTAGCTCTTCCGCGCCGCCGTGTGACGCCCGTGAGTACGGAAGAGAGGTAGCGGGCCGCGACGGGGGCGCGGGCAGTGTGTCTCCGGTGCCGCCGCGCGTCGCCGCCTCTCCGTGGGGACCACGACTAGGGATGGCAAGTTTTGTCAAAACATCGATACATCGCTAAAGGGTTTTCGATGTTGATGATTGGTTTGGTTTGGTTTTTTCGTGTTTCCGGGCGCGTCAACTGCTATGGTCATTGGTCCCGTTAGTGTAGTGCATGTTTTTTTCTCGGGAGATGGCGGGGATCCTCCCCCGCTGGATGGCGAGATCCGGCGCCGACCTACCGTCGACTAGTGGGGTTTCCCCCTAACCACGACTCTCCCACCAGCGGGGCACCGCCCCAGCCGGGATTAGCTCTAAGCTCCCGACCGGTCTCCCGGAATATGTGGTAGTGTAGTGCATGTTAGTGTAAGTGTGTATGTGTGAGGGGAGAGGATAGGACTAGGAAGAGGAAGGACAGATCGCGCGCGGTCCGTGGCCCGTTTGGTAGGGTACTGCTCCGGCATTCGCCTGGTGTTGATCGGAGAAACCACGGAAAACTACCGATCAGAGCAGCCGGCCGCTAGAATTCTCCTCCAGACAGCAGCTGAATTCGACCTAGTCGATGTTGATGAAAACACCGACAAAGAAACATGCACGTTTTAAATATAGACTAATAAACTTGCTATTTTCATATCTAATTTTATTTACAGTACCGTGTAATGTTACTGTGGGACTTCCCTTGATTGAATGATGGAGCGAGTGTGATTCACGACCTGTCAAAACGACCGAGGGCCATTTCTAACACTACTACCGATTCAGGCAATGCACGCCTAGCGATAACATACACGCGGGCAGCTCCCAAACTTCCTCAGATTGCACAGGGGAAATATGCAGCGTGGTAATGAAGATGATGCAAAACTTTGATATTGCTTTATTAAAAAAACAAAAAACAATGTTTTGGCAACAAAATATTCATCGAAAGCAAAATATCAATGTTTCTGGTGGGAAACATCGATGCTTCAAAAACATTTTTTTTTTTTTTTCATCCCTAGCCACGACAGTTCCGCGCCCCGCGTCGGAGGACGCTCGCCCGCTGCAGTCGCCGCCGCCGCCGCCGTTTCGGCCTTCTCACGCGGCGCCACCTAATTGCTGGACGCGGGCGGCGGGGGCGGGGGCGGGCGGCATTCCCGGAAGGGCGAGGAGGGAGGCGGAGGTCAGACCCGCTCGCTGGCAACTCTCACGCCGCGCCGCCCGCCCGCCGAATTCTTCTTCGCCCGAAGCGCACGCCGCGTGCCGTACCACCGACGCGGCCGGAGGTAAAGCTCTCGGTGCTCGTGTTATGCGACGCCCGCGATTGGCGTGACGCTCGAAGACCTTTTGGACACATTCGGTGAGACCGCGTACTTGCAACCGCTTGACGGACTCGTGACTATACACAGATAATTTGAATAAGGTTAATGGAGAAGAGTGATTTTGAAACCATACAGGAGCCTTGATTTTCACACACATTGTAATTGATATCTGCCATAAATATTTCAAAATGTGTCCTGGACGTGTTCATGTGACACTTGGGTGTCTGAGTTCTGATTCTACGTCGTTGGTGTGGACGCGGCTCTGTACTGTGCTGTACTGTTCACCGATGAAGAATTAATGGCAAACCTTGGCCGCACTAACAGTAAAGATCATTACGGTAATCACGGAAACATTTCGTGATATGATTTAAGCAAAGGATAAGTCTATTTTTTGATAACGAAATATGCTGATCGCGGTCTCTGTGTGTAAATCATGTTGACTATTGATTTATAATTCAAATTGTATCTGTTGATTTATAATTCCAATCAGCTGTGTTTATTACAAAGTATACGCATTGACTGCGTGCCTTGACAGTTGTGTTTTTGTGGTTGAACAAAAAGTTCTTCAATAATGAAAAATAATGAATAAACATATTTTATAATAAAGGTATGTCAGAGGTTCGAAATATGTTACTCTCTAACAGTGTTTGAAAATTCCAAACTTTTAATAAACAAAACGAACTTAACTTGTCTACAAGACTATTTTGTCCTGTGCGAATGCCGTATTTGGACAAACAAATTAAAGAAAACAATTATAGCAGTTTTTGAGACGTTTTTGAAAATTTTAGTATAAAGTACATCTTGAAGTTTGAAAAGCATTTTCAAATTCACGGGGCGTCAACTGGAGCCAGGTCGCATTAAGGAAACAATTTTCAACGGGAGATTGTATAATCTTAAGGGCATATTCTCTGTAAGCTAAACATTATTATAAAAATCCCTGTTGATGTGCAAGTTGAAGCTGAAGAGACATTTAAAGAATTATACACGTCTATTTCCTCCACGTCTGTATCCTCCTTTTTTTGTAGTCGATTATAAAAATAACTAACATGAAAGACTGACATTTCAGTAGAAGTAGTGTCAAGATAGATTGACCAATAGATAGTAGATCTTGGAACTGAAGGAAACGCACTAATAAGAAAGTATATCGAAATGTTGGAAATCTGAGGGTAACTTATTATCATGACAGAAGATACGTATTACGCTCCAATTCGGAACTATCTGCGGGACTGCGTAATACCCTCATGTTTCGACGAACCGTCAAGACGTTGTGACATACCGTGAAAAGATTGCGGAAGCCAGCGAATTCAGACGATACGACGATCTGGTCGGTCGTATATGCTAAGCGTTGGAGATGAAACAAAGTTTTGACGCGTAGTTAAATGTCTGAAATACTGTTCTGAATACATTATTCGGCTGTACGGACGAACAGATTGACTAGATAACATCTATTCGAGAAACGCGAATAATGTCCGCCAATTCCAGCTCCAACAGCATCTAAATTTAATAATAAATTGGGCAAATAACTGGAAAATCAAATTAAATCCTTCAAAATCAGCAGCAAAAATCTTCTCATTGAAAACCTTTGCACATCCATCTCCGCTACTCATAAACAATAACGCTATAAATTGGACCCCAATCACGAAAACAATAAAATATATTGGATTAAATTTAGACACTAAACTTAATTGGAAACAACACGTTGAAATAAAAGCACAACAAGCAAAAACCAAATTAATCCAATTAAGACCTTTACTAAATTCATACAACCACCTCTCACTGTCAAACGCACTAATGCTATACAAATCATTCATTCGGCCAACTCTATTATACGCATGCCCGATCTGGACCAATGTCGCAAAAACCAATCTCAACAAAATGCAAATATTTCAAAACAAATATTTAAGATTAATAACAAGAGCTCCATGGTTCATAAGCAAAAAAACATCACGATCTAAACATAAATGAAATAGCTCACCAAATAGCATACCTATCAAACAACTTTTACACCAATTTACCCTTCATAAAGGCATCAACTAACTACAGACTCGGAAAAGATCCCAGGTACAAAACCAGAATAAAAAACAGATTCCCGCTCCATTCTTTCCTCCAGATATTTTCAAATATCGACTAATTCTGTTGAGGTGCTATTTGTTTCCTCTCCCTATTAAGTTGGTTAAGTACAATTTTAAATTAGATTAAGTTGATTAGATTAAGTGAATTAGATTAAGTCACCTTACAATTGCATAGTTTCTTTTGTAAACTGAACATTGTAATTTCAACTAAGAAAATAAATAAATTAAAAAAATGTCTGCCAATACATGCGAGCGAAAGTGCAGGACTGATATGTTCCGATGAGTTCTCATGCGTCGTGGGCAGGCGAGTGGTGGTGGGCGGGGGGAGACGATGACCGCACAGGAAGCTGCGTCGCGCCGACCGCAGCAGAGAAAAGGAGCGAACGCCTCCCACCTGCGCTGTGCTGTCCACGGCGGATGAATAGTCCATCCGCCTTGGAGTGGCGAGCCGTGTTCACAAATTAATACGAGCGACAGGTGTGCAATCGATTGTTCGGCACAGGTTCTGACGGCCTGCAATATACATTAGCACGTGCAAATGTCCGCCTGTAGCTGTATTAATTTGTCTGGTCATTGCCGCTGTTTATTTGTATTACTGAAGATGTAATGCTGACGTACTGGTGAAAGGGTAAGAAGTTTTGTTTCTCTTGTGAAGTGTGACTGTCTCAAATCTCTGCAAATTATTCTTTGTAGCTCTTGTCCAGCAATATTGTGCGAACTAGCTGCAGCTTCTTACTTCAAGCCACGTCCTCTTTCTTCGTCGAGTGGCTTCGAGTATGCTTCGCTAATATTGCTTCCGCATATCAATTTCTTTTGCGTACATTGTTGCGATTATTGTCATTCTAGATTATTCACGTGAACTACATAAAAATCGAATCCAATCCAAAAAATCGAATTTTGCGTACATGCTTCCTCCAGAAAAAATAATATTAATTAGCAATGCTAAATACAGTGGTGCACATCGTAAATCAGCATTATCGACTATCGTTGTCTCCATGTCATTTCCAATTAATTCTATCTGACATTTTGTATGTTTTGTTTTTGATGCATTATTTAAAAACTTTTTAATAATGCATCGTTATTTCAAGAGAAAAGTATTTTGAGGAATACTTTCAGTTGTTAGGAGACGGTTATTAGTTCAGCTACATTACAGAATTCATACTCGAATTCTTCTGAACTGATAGAATAGGGAAAAATATTGTAAGCTCGCATTAAATTACAAATAATTTGTGGATGTAAACTCGCAAAGCCGGTGGGAACAGATAATACTAAACTACGTGCAGGATTCCTTCCCGGATGCCCAGAGTCCTTCTCACACAATGTTCTGAGTCAGTCGAAAAGTTTGACAGAACAGTCTCGTACTTTCTCGGAGGGAACTGCTCTTCTCTCCTGTGCATCCGACAGAGCGAGATATCGCCTCGTGCAGCGAGTCATTCACTTCGTGCAGAGCATTACCAACAGCGCGTTGTGTGGCTTCTGAGAGATGTCTGGGTTTGCTCGGGATGTTAGACGGAGCTGGCCTTATCTCTGGAGCTTTAGTGCTACACGCAAGAGATCGAAAATAGACGAGTATGAGTGGCTCTTTTCCGACACGTCTGTCAGGAATAGCCTACGAAGATGGTGAGCAGAACCGTCCATGAAATGTAGCAGTTGAGACCCTCTAATTGTTATTTTTACGGGACTACTCGTTCCGTTTAGCGAAGTCCGTATTATGACGCACCAAGCCAATGTTTACAATGTGCGCCAGAAGTTTTCTTCATCGACCATTGACTTTAGCTGCAGACTTCACTATGAACAGTTCTTGTTATTACGTGAGTGCAGGTGTCACAGATGAAGGTTTGACATGATCATGTTGCAAATGCAAGTCTTTGTGAAAAAAGAATTTATAGTATTTCAACTCGTTCTGAAAACATGAGTGGAATTAAGGGCATAAACGAACATTAACCTACATAGCATCGTAGGCTTTCACGGCCGGAGTCAATGTTAGTAGAAGTTTCCGGGCTGGTAGGCCGTGGTCCAGTTGGCATTGAAGTACCAAACGTTTCGTCCACAGCTGCGGTGGACATCTTCAGTGGCGGCAGCGTCGTGGGGACGCTGCCGCCACTGAAGATGTCCACCGCAGCTGTGGACGAAACGTTTGGTACTTCAATGCCAACTGAACCACGGCCTACCAGCCCGGAAACTTCTACGAACATTAACCTAGTTTTTCGTTTTATTGTAATCTCAAAGAGAAAATCATTTCAATTTTACCACAAAAGTACCTTCTTGAATATTACTGTGGTAAGCGACTCGATTGATTTTTTTCGTGTTTCCGGGCGCTTCAACGGTGTTGGTCATTAGTCCCGTAAGTGTAGTGCATTTTTTTCTTGGGAGATGGCGGTGGTCTTCCCCAGCTGGATGGTGAGATCCGGCACTGACCTACCGTCAGCTAATGGGGTTTCCCCCTAACCAGGACTCTCCCACCAGCGGGGCACCGCCCCTGCCGGGGCAAGCTTTAAGCTCCCGACCGGTCTCCCGAAATATGTAGTAGTGTAGTGCATGTTAGTGTAAGTGTGTGTGTAAGGGGAGAGGATAGGACAAGGAAGAGGAAGGAAAGATAGCGCGCGGTCCGTTTGTTAGGGTACTGCTCCGGCATTCGCCTGGCGTTGATCAGAGAAATCACGGAAAACTACCGATCAGAGCAGCCGGCCGCTAGAATTTTCCCCCAGACAGCGAGTGAATTCGACCTAGCTGAAAAGCTAGTGTCGAAAATCCTGCCGCCGTCAGGACTCAAACCTAGGACCTCCCGGACAGAGGCGCTGCAGTGACATCAGTTGATGCACTGTGCTCCCGCTCCCGGTTTGATTGATTGCTCCTGTGTTACATATTGTCATTTATCCAAAACGTTCTATTTGAGATCTATAATAATAATGTTGAATATATTCCTTTACTTAAAAGCCCAATTTATTACAATTTATTGGTTACATATTCTTTTTAGACAGTATTTCCCGCCAATCAATCTAGGGATCTAGGAGGATCTCGATGAAAAGTTTTAGACGTTATCAAATGGGTAATTTTGCCTTGATTCTATCCTTCTGTTGTAAAGTGCTGTACTCGAACATGATTGACATGCGACAATTTCTTTTTAGTATTCACTTCTTTTTATTTATCTTTCTCTGAGTCGCCCAAATTATTCTTCTGATTAGATTAAAAAGTTTACACAAGTCATATTAATGAGTTAAACAAATTATTAAAACAATTTATCTTTCAGGAATAATATGGTGATTTCTGGACATTGAAGTTTCACTTTCTGATCACTTATCTGAAATTGCACAATGTTCAATCAGGATAGGTTGTGTTTCGGTTATTGATGACTCGTTGTACGTAAATTCTTTCATGATAAACGACTTTCTTGTGATTCGAAAAAATGTGCTTTCGATTGTCTGTCAAAGTTTCCAAAAGAACTTATTTTTCAATATCGTCTATTCAGTCTCGTATGAAAAATGAAACATCGGTACCGTAAGCTGTCCATTACCATAGGGAGGGCGTGTTTCTTGTGAATCAAATTCATCACTAAACTATACTTTTTTTTGGGAACATCAATGCTTCTCATGCCATAAGCGCCTCTCGGCGAACGAGTGTAGTTCGAGTTGACGACGCCTCGTCGGAGCCAAAACGCAATCACCGCCTACAGAGGCGCATGTCCTGCCGGAGTGGCACCCATCTCGAGAGAGGCAGAGCGTGTGACCGCGGTCCAGCGATGCTGCGTCGACCTTGAACCTCGGTTACGTAAGTGCTCCGCGCGGCGGGTCGCGGCGCTGCGGGGGCGTCGGCGAGGGAGGTGGCGGATCGCGGAGTGGGACGGAGAGCTTTCCAGCCCGCGCGCGTGCAGGTGGCAGGCGGATGGCGTCACGCGCGCGAATAGACCGCCTCGTCGCCCGGTGCGGCGTCGCGGAGCGCGGCCGCTAACGGAGCTGCACGCGCCGCCGCTCCGCCTCGCTGCTATAGAACGATTTTCCTAAGGATGAGCCAAAGTGACAGTTGGCGAAAACAAGTGAACATCACATGTAATTCAGACAAGTATCCCTCCGCCGTGACAGCTGTTCAGCCACACCCCTTCGTAAAGTGTTAGGTTATGGGTATCCTGCGTAAAGATCCCTATGCAGAAGTCTTAAGAGTTTCGCTGAGGTATATGCACGTACGCGAGTCCGGGAAATATTTAAATTTAATTTCGTATTTGGACAATCTCTAAACCTGCTCTCACAATCAGTCAAATAAAACTCCCACGAATGTAAACAGAAAGCTCTCAATCACAGCGCGTCACACAACAGCACAAAGCCCGGAACCACGTGCATCGGTACGCATATCGCATTCAAGTATCGGTTATAAAATAAACAATATTTATCACACAAAAAGTAAATTTAATCTAATTTATAAAGAAAAAAAAATTTTTACAGAAGAGCACATAACACTGCACTTCCTAATTTCAATTATTTCTCGCGGCGCACTATATATATTTTTGTCGGACGAGGACATCACAAAAGGAAGCGTCGAAGCCATTTACAAGTTAGCCAACTGCAAACGAACGAATGCGCGAAGGGAGTGTAATGGGCTCAAGAGCACGACGACCACAGAACCTTCAGTTAGGTTGCCAGCACTAGCTGTCACTTTGGCTCATCCTTAGGAAAATCGTTCTATATCGCGGCGGCGCAGCGTCGCGTCGTTTGCGCAAGACGGGGCCGATGTGCGCCCGCGAGGGCGCCCGCAGTCGCTCGGGCGTTGGCCGCCGCGTTCCCATGCGCTGTTGAATGCGGCCATCCCGCCTCGTTAAGTTTGAGCGCGCCACTTCATAGCCTCTTCCGACGCGTGGTGGATCGCCTTGCCCACTCTGTGCTGTCTTGCTTCGCCTTGCTGCTCTTCCGTTTGCTGCCTCTCGGGCCAGCTGTGACACTCCGCGCCTCGGGATTATCTCCAACTCTTTGGACCATCCTTTACCTTTCCCACCTTTCTCCTCGTTCGTTACACCTACACTTTTAATCAGTCTTATTACGCATTCTCCCTTTCTTGTGAACCATTTCGTACCCATAACCGTTCCCTCCTTCGCATTTCGACTTCCGTCCTCCTGGCCCAGCCCCCCCCCCCCCACGCCACAGAAGTTTGACGTGACATCTATTTTTCATTATTTCCATATCCTTCTAGTGGGTTTTGTGAGCGTTTGTGGATTATACTTTTCTGCGTTTTTTGCAGGTCGCTTGCGAGGCTTTTTAATGTGATTTCTCAGAAGCGACATCGTTCTTGATCTTCTACTTGAAATTATAATGGTAAAATTCCATGTTTGTCTAAGTGTGACATGTTGAGTAGAGATATGGAATACAAGAGAAGTAAAGAGTAATATATATTGCGCTAAAAATAAAGTAGTGTATTATCGAATATTAGTGCGATACGAATTGCTAAATGCATATCAAAACAGACCGTATACAAACAAGCGTGGACTTGTAAATTCGTAGTCCTCGCTAGCTGTTGGGTAGCGGTACCGGCAGGTTTTCTACCTGATAACTAGGGACACAAGCCAGACTCACGGCACGAGCTCTCTCGTCAATAGCCATCTGAACGTCGGGTTCGTCTGGTGGAGAATTACGGCGAGGAGACTGGTCAACCATTTGAGACTGATCATCCATTTATTATTCCTTATATCATGAAAATAAAATGGAATAAGAGATGGTTTCGTGAATTCGTAATGAAAGCAACGTGACATCGTATTCTTCGAGCGCATATACGTAAAAGTGTTGACAGTAGTCTAAAATATATTGGTTTGATATCCGCTGCAACTATTGGTCTGCCACAAATCCAGGTTCATATGGATGGAAAGGTTAGACCGGCTTGGGTGTCTGATCGCATCAATTGACGGCACTGTAGTGTCTCTGGCCTCGATCCTAGGGTTCGAAACCTGACGGTGGCAGGATTTTCGACACTAGATACGTAGCTAGATAGAATTCAGTCGCTGTCTGGAGGAAAATACTAACGGCCGGCTGCTCTGATCCATTGTCTTACGTGGTTTCTCCAATCAACAGCATGCGAATCCCAAAACTCTACCGTAGCAAACGGGTCACGAACTTTCCTTCTTTCTTGTCCTATCCTCACTTACAGTTGCATGCACTACACTACCTCACATGCCGGGAAATCAGTCGGGAGCTTACATTAGAACTTGTGGCTGGTGCTGTGCCGCTTTGGTGAGAGATTCCTGATTGGAGAAAACTCCGCAAGACGACGGCTAGGTTGGCGGCGGATCTCGCCATCCAGCGGAAGATCACTGCCACCTCACGAGATGGAAACACGCACTCCACTTACGGGACTAATGACCGTAGTAAAGTTGACGCGCCCGGGATCACGAATCAATCGAGAGAGTAATGGAAACACATCTGTTAATCTCTCAATTGATTAGTGATTCCGAGTATGATTTGAGAGGGAGTTTGGCGGAGGCGCGTTGCCACGCAGTGTGTTGCCCTTTCGCCGCCCGCGCCCCCGCGCCGAGGCGTCGCCCGCGCCCGCGTTTGCGTCCGCCTTGGGCGACAAGCGCGACGTGCGGCGTCGCGCGCTTTCGAGTCACGCGACGCCGACGCCGACGCCATCGCGGAGGCGAGTGGAGCCCCCGTCACGCCGCGCCCTCGTTAGGCAGCCCGGCGCACGCCCCTGCGCACGCCCCCGCCACTAGCCCTGCTTTTGGTTTCTCGCTGTGCGGTGGAGACGTCTTTAAGAAAGTTATTTCGTGACGTTAGGTGACAACTTTCGTAATTGTCAGTGCGTGCGACAGGTAGGGAAAGTCAAATAATCTGGCGTTGCCGGGAAGAAGCCATTAAATTAGTCAGGAAATGATTGATTTTGTTTTGTTTGCCTTACTATTTCTGTTGTATTTAGTTATATTACTGTTGAAACTATGTTGAACGCAATCGACAAAGCGGAAGCAAAGCGTCAAATTTCTATCTATACTTTCCGCCCTTTCACTTGTTGCACGTGTCCTTCCCTGACTAGGAAGAGAATGTGTTTCCTAAATGGGATTAGACTTGTTTTCACGCCCAATTTCTGAATCTGGCGATCCACTTCTCCACGTCCTACATCCCTTAATCAAATCTCTGCGTAAGAAATGGGACCTTAAATGTTACCATGGAATGTTGAGGAGGTGTTAAGAAATATTACGGAATTAAAAAAAACTACATGAGTTTGTTGACCATGGTAGACCACAGTACGTTTGCTATAGTAGGTTCTAACTTGTCAAATAGAGCTTCTTCCTCCAAATATAAATGTTTTGTAAGAAACGTAATAAAATCTTACTGTCTTTTGATTCTTTTATTTTGTTGCTCAACCTACACTTGACATATCTAATTCTGAATATCCGCAGTATCGTATTTCTTTCGCAATGTTGATTTTGTTTAAATTGTTTTATAATACTATTTTAAAATATAATAAATTGTTTAATATATCCTTGAAAATAAGAAAACTCCAAAATTTAAAATTTGTTTTTAGTTATTTGAAATTTTTGGGTGTGCTGATTGTGTATGACTTTAACAGAGGAACGTGAAATACAATTCTAGAGAGTGGCAGAAAAATAAAAGTGAAGGTACACCCTGAATCCATAAGAGAGGAAAATGTAAATGAGGAAAGGCTTTTTCCTCAAGTGACTTCGAGCGTCGATCAGTCCACCTCGAACATGTATACTTAAGTAGAGGAGGATGTTTCGTAGAATGTCCAGCTTTTATGCTACTGTTTTCAAGAGGGCTCCTCAGGGAGACGAAACGCTGCCGATGCACTGGACAGCAAAAGATGTTATGTTGAGCTCAGAGGAAAATATTGTTAGAGTTGATTAGTGTGGCGACTCCGACGCTTTATCCGTTTAAAAAAAGAGTATTTTTCATTAATTTGAGATTTTTAATTTGATTAGAAAGATAGGAAGAATATCCATTTTTCCATGAGCAGACGAGACGTGTCGAATTGCACGTCGCTTGCCCAAAAAACCGTACAGCAAGGACACACACTACCCTTTCTTTACGACCAAACTGTGGAACTGAAGGGGTCCAACAGACGGATGGTCATAATCGAATGCACGAAAGTTTCTCGATTTCTATGGGAGATAAAGCGTATTCGGGATATAATTTTGTTTTCATGACCCCAAAAAAGATTTTATTTATTTATTTATTTATTTTACGTCAAAAAAACAGTTAAAAACTGCGTATGACGTGCTATGGGGAAAAGTGAATTGTGTGCACATTTTCAAAATTCTGTGATCCCTACACTAAGTCATATACTACTTAAATTTTGAATTTTGAAAGGGAGAAAAAAAAAAAAAAACTCCCATATAAATCTATTTTCAAGGATAAATAAGCAATAAATTTTGAATTTTAATCTATTTTCAAGGAAAATAAGCAATAAATTTTGGCTTCTGATGCTCCGCCTTTTGGATTCATTTTCCTTCCGCTGCTTCTACCTTGTTTGCGCTTCCGTGCGCTTTGTCCTTGGCGGGTCGCGCTCCGTTGTGCCCGGCGCGTCGTCGTGTCACGTCTCCACGCGTTTGTGGACCGGCGGCGGCGGCGGTGGGAGCGGAGACTCTCGCGGCTCGGCGTCGAGAAAGGGGAGGAGGCGGCTCCAGAGAGCGCAGGAGGGCGGCAGCGCGCCGCGTCGGACGGTTCCGGTAGTGGACGAGGGTTCCGCGCCGCGCCGTGTGGCGTCCATTTGCGTTGGCTCGTGGCGCATCTGGCTTGCCCGGCCCGGCCCCGCCCCGCCTCGCGCCGCGACCTTCTTTCCGCCCCGGAAGGGCACGTGCGACGGCGTGGGCAGAATTCGGCCGACGCGACGCCTCTTCCGGGAAAGCCAACGAAGAAATGCCGACCGTAACGAGAAGACCATTGCTTCTTCTAATGCATTCGTAATACTCGTAAATAAATAGCGTGTCATTCCTTATCGAGTATAAATTCCCCATCAGAATGGTCTATTTTCAAAATTATACACTGAAAACAGCCTGTAACAATCAGGACAATTAGCGTGAGAAAGAATGACAATCATTATGTTGTAAAATGTTAACATCCCTGAAAGGCAGAAATGCCAAACAGGTGGAAATAAAAAAAAAAAATTCCTTATCTGTTTTCATCTTTATTTCGTTACCTTATTCTGAGTTGGGTTGTGAAAAGTATGCTGACATATTATTCGTGTTTCTTATATATTTTATATTGTTTTTGATATTATTTCTATTTATTAAATATTAATATTCGTGAATGCTTTTAACAAAAATTGTAGATCTTACCTCATTCTTGTGGTATGTCGGAATGTTTGATAAGATAATTCACAGTATTATCAGGCAACAAAATCATACTGTAGATATTGTGGTATTAAATTTCAAGTTGGTAAATATGTATGCAAATGTGTTTTTGATACACAAATGAACTTATTTATGAAAAACGTAAATTTTTAAAGCATTGGAAAGGTGGTGTTTCATAACGCTTACGGGAAGCGCCCGAAAGAAAGTTCTAAATTTCCTTGTACGACCAATAGGTTTTTCAACGATTATTATATTTAAATATTGGGCATTTGTCAGAGAAAAATCATCAGGAGAGGTGGCTCAGGGCATCAACTGATGTCACTGCAGTGCCTCTTACCGGGAGGTCGTAGGTTCGAGTCCGGACGGTGGCAAAATTTCGACTCTCGTATGTCAGCTATGAGGAGAATTCTAGCGGCCGGCTACTCTGATGGGAATTTTTCGTGGTTTCTCCGATAAACACGAGGAAAATGCCGGAGCGGGGCCCTAAGAAAGGGGCCACGGACCGCACGCGAGCTTTCCTTGCTTTTCCTTGTTCTATCCTCATCTCTTACTTACACACACTAACACTAGTATGCACTGCCCTACCATACATGTCGGGAGATCGGTGAAGGACTTCGTGCTTGTCCCGGCTGGGGCGGTGCCCCGCTGATAGGAGGTATCTGGTTGGGGAAAATCCCAATAGTCGACGTTGGGTCGGCGCCGGATCTCGCCAGCCAGCGGGGGAAGATCACCGCCACCTCCCGAGGAAAAAATGCACTACACTTTACGGGACTAATGACGTTAGCAGTAGACGTGCCCAAAATCACTAAACAATCAAAGATAAATGCTGGTTTTTAAAAGAAAAGAATTGTTTTCCTGTTAATATTAAAATGCATGTTTCGTTTATATGTCATATTTTAGATATTTGTCAGCAAGGCTGCATTGATATTTCAATATCAATATGCTGCTATGAAGGATCTTTGCAATTTATTACAGATGTACGTAAAAATATCTGGATAATAAGCTGTCAATTATAAGTCGAATTATCTTTATTTACTGTAATCGTTTCGTGTGTGGTAGATTCAGATTAACTGACATGTGTCAGACTTATCAATTCGCATTGCACTTTATGAGGGTAATATTTTCTAGCTTCACAGATATTCTCCTGTCGCTGAAAACGCAATACGAAGATAATGAAAGATGAGGACTGTGAATAGTTTTATGAAGCATTTAATCATCAGAGTGAGCGTTCTAAGGTGGGTTTTGCCAGCGACAACTTTGAAGTCTTCCTCTGAAAATACGATCCATCCATTGTGGAGACTTCTTTGTTAGCTCTGCCTTAATATTCTCCCCCCCCCCCTCAAGATGCAACTGGTGGTGAGTATCGATTGCCATCACTCAAACTTAAAGCCTTAGCGCACTCGCGAGATCACCGCTATCCTGGAGTGTTGCGTTGCTCCCTTCCCCTTTGGTTCTTCAGAATAGGAAGCGGTTACTTACTTATTTATTTATTTATTTATTTTACGTAAAAAAACAGTTAAAAACTGCGTATGACGTGCTATGGGGAAAAGTGAATTGTGTGCACATTTTCAAAATTCTGTGATCCCTACACTAAGTCACATACTACTTAAATTTTGAATTTTTGAAAGGGAGAAAAAAAAAAAAAAACTCCCAATGTAATAAAATCTATTTTCAAGGATAAACAAGCAACATTTATTAAGGAGAAAAATAAGCAATAAATTTTGAAAATTTTGAAAAAATTTTGAATTTTTACTGACTACTGAATAGTGCAAGTGGCCGTGGGGGGGGGGGCGGGGCGGAGGCGGTTGTCGTCGAAGGCCCTTGGGGCGCCGAAACGGACGCTGGCGTCCGGGGCGCCGCGCCGTCGCCGTCGCGCATCCGCATTCTGAGAGCGCTGCGGCGATAAGACGCGCTGATACGGAGCCTGGCGGAATGCGACGCATCGGGACAGGGACACTATGCTGGGGTTTCTGTAACCTGGCTGATGACAGCTGATACGGTTTCGTCCAATCTGGAGCTTAATCGTCACCACAGTGATGACGTTTTAGCTCTCGATTGGATGACACGTTTAACGCTGATGAAGTGTCATCGGCCAGGTTAGAAAAACCCAAGTATATCCTGCAAACCGCTCCGATTAAGTGTCGTTTCAGGTGTGTCGTTGACCCAAACGGAGATCCTTGATCCGGGAGGAGTCTCGTGGGAGAATTTGGACCTGAGACCTGATTGGTTCATGTACAGTTTCGTTTGAAAATATTGTGTATCTTTGTGATTTAAGCGTCTTCACTGTAATTTTTTTCCATTACTCGTTACATGATTGTAGGCAGACTGTCAATTCGCAGAAATTATTTTTATTTCCTGGGTGTCTCTGAAGTCGCAACGCTCTTCAGCGCCCACGTACGTTAGACCTGCCTGGACCAGTAGAGCCATGCCGGAACCTCCATTTCCTGTTCCAAGTTGACACGATAAACGAGCAAGAGGGAAAACATTACCGATAGTTCAGTTATCGCCAGAAACAATAATTGCAGACGGAGGTGTGCATCATAATCGTCATTGGTCAATTCTAACCAATAAAACAGAACGCTGCGGATCGAAAAGTATTATTTGCATCCGGATCAAAAACAAGCAAAATTTGCAATAAACAAAAGTAACAAGACAAGATGTGGAATTTGTTCAAGAAATTTGAACAGAAAATCATCCTATGGATGTGAGAAGTGGAAGAAAAAAGTAACATACAATAACTGGTTCAGTGGTTGTTTGTGAAGATTATGGATAAAAATTTATTACTGAACTTAAGACGCGTGGAAAAGTTTTCCGAAAACGAAAGAATTACCCAGATGTTTGGTCAGGGACAACGTATTAATTAGAATTCTGTGATAAACTAATATTGTATATGGCAGCGAAACATTAGTGAAGAGTTTTATATTTTCACAATTCCTATCTCTCCAAAAATTAATTATTCGTGTCAATTATTATAGTGGTAATTATTTGCGAACTTTTTCTGTCACATCTAAATACCAAATAGAATGTTATTCTTCACACTATTTTTCTATTAACATTATTATGAATTCATATACAGGATGTTGGGAAACGTGACAAAAAAGATACGCCAAATTTTAGTTGAATTTCATTGAGAAAGGCAGATCAAATCCCCCGTCCCCCTTCCTCCTGTTACCCCCAAAACGTCTTCGAGAAAACAGGATAGCCTCTTCCACGCGCGAAATTCAAAAGCTGGTGTCGAGTCGTGGACATTGCAGCGGCGCTGGGTGTTCCCTCTTCTCTCCCGGGTTATCATTGAAACTGTGGAGTAATTGTGTGCGAGGAAAATATTGCCTTGCCACTCACTAGAATACTTCTGAACTTTTCATTCTATTAAATCTACATAAAATGTACATTTGTTGAAAATGACAACCATGGAATGGCAGCGGCAACATTGAACACTCAACACGATCCAAGACTTAAGAATTTACAAAACTCGTAGAGAACTGTATTATTTGTTACCATAACCTCTGTGTGAACTAGTGTCTTGGGCTAAAAATAGCCTCATAAAAGTTAATACTCTGCAGACTGACTCTATGACACGCACTAAGAGCGATTTGTAGTTAAAAAGTTCATTCAGGAAAATAATGAGTTTACTATTTATTACTTACGGATTCGCATATTAAAACTTAATTCTTTTTTTAGCGACTGATGGCCAACAATCTGAAAGATTGAAAAATTCGTTTTAGCGAGCTCCTGCTTTCAAGCGTTCAACGCATTGCTTCCTTAAACGATGCTGAAGGGAAAGGTAATGAACTAATGAATCTGTACAGAAACCTCGTCTCAGGAGGTGCTTTAGGAATGCGCGCTCTCGGTGAATCCACATCCTCGTTGCATCCGTTCGCCAGATAAGCGCGGCGGTTGATCGGGCAGGAACACGGCGCCGCCGGCAATACGTTTTATTTATTTTATTTTATTTTATTTTATTTATTTTACGTCAAAAAACAGTTAAAAACTGCGTATGACGTGCTATGGGGAAAAGTGAATTGTGTGCACATTTTCAAAATTCTGTGATCCCTACACTAAGTCATATACTACTTAAATTTTGAATTTTTGAAAGGGAGAAAAAAAACAAAAACTCCCATGTAATAAAATCTATTTTCTAGGATAAATAAGCAATAAATTTTGAATTTTGAAAGGGAGAGAAAAAAAAAACAAAAAAACTCCCATGTAATAAAATCTATTTTTAAAGATAAATAAGCAATAAATTTTGGCTTTTATTACTTCCTGCCGCGACAACATGGAAACGATAATTTGAATAATTGTATTTCCCACTGAATTCTAGAAGACGTTCTTCCTCTACACCAGTGCTGCCCACAAGCTTTTGACAGAGTACCGTTGAAAACAAACTTTTTGTTTTTTCTTGATTTCTCCGTTCCTGATGTGAATATTTTATATCACCACTATTACAACGCTACAGGCTAGTTCAGCTCATTCTCGCTGACTCTGTGGAGACTCTGATGGAGAGGTCTTAGGGTTCGAGTTGGACGGATTTTTTACACTAGCTGTGTAGCTAGGTTGGATTCAGGACAATTCTAGCGTTAATAGGACAATTCTAGCGGTTGGCTGCTCTGCTCGATAGTTTTCCGTTGTTATTTTTTCGATCAGTACTAGGTGAATGCCGGAGTAGTACCTTAACAAAGGGGCCGTGATCTTCTCTTCCTCCCCCTTGCCCTAGCCTCTCTCCTTACACACTGCTGAACATGTTGGGATGCCCCGGTGATGGAGGTACCTATCAGCCTGACCTTGAAAGGAAGCTAGCACAAAAGTTTCATGGATATTGGTGCAGTATATTAAGAGATTATCGCGTTGTAACTCAACGCACTTGTCTCTTTATACTGTATATTGTAGATATAGAGTAAATACGTATATAGATTACTGTAAATCATTTTTCATTTTATGCGTGCCGGCGCTCTCGTATTTTTTCCGCCGCCGCACTGTCTGTCTGTCTGTCTCTCTCTCTCTCTCCCTTTCTCTCTCTCTTTCGCCCTCTTTCTCGCTTTCTCGCTCTCTTTCTCTCTCTTTCTCCATCTCTTGTTCTCTCTCTCTCTTTCTTTCTCTCTCTCTCTTTCTTTCTCTCTCTCTTTCTTTCTCTCTCTCTTTCTTTCTCTCTCTCTTTCTTCTCTCTTTCTTCTCTCTCTCTTTCTTTCTCTCTCTTCTTTCTTTCTCTCTCTCTCTTTCTTTCTTCTCTTCTTTCTTTCTCTCTCTTTCTTTCTTTCTCTCTTTCTTTCTCTCTCTTTCTTTCTCTTTCTCTCTCTCTCTCTCTCTCTCATTTTGGTTTGTATAATTCAATTTTTAAAACTTTTTTTGTAAATTATAGAACTTCCACCTGAAGATGTGGTTTCATTAAACCACGAAACGGCATGCTATGTTTTTTACAAAGGACAAATACATTTTTCGTATATTGAGGCTTTTCTTTTGTTTTGTTGATAGTAATGATTTGTAAACGTTTTCTCTTTTAATTGTATCGGTACAGACAAACGTGTTTGTCTCTTCGTTTCAATTACCATTATAACTTGAACACTGTAGATTTAATTGTTTATTAATCGTTCACCTTTTAATTTTTTTTTCTTTACAGGTGAGTGACAACTTGCGTATCTTCGTTGCAATGAACTACAGCTTTGGTAAGTTTGAAAAAGTTGTTTTTGAACTCTTTAACGATAAAGAGATCATTAATATGCTTGTGAAGAAAACATTTAAATTACTCTCTCCGCTCCCGAGTTAAAGAATTCTGAGACAATATTTATCGATATTTGCTCCTTGTACTTTGACGTATGTTATTCGTAATTTGTCACGTTGAATTTCCTAATCATGTCACAGGGGATATGCACCGCAGTACATTTTCTCATTGTTTACCAGCTATAATATTTGGGATTAAAATTGAGAATGATTTCAATTTGGGGGACGATTTCGTTGAAATACTTGGTTTAATGAAAGAAAAGTATCTTCTGCATGGCATTATCCGGAAAGAGAAATGCTTTGTAACAAATAATAGTTTTGTGGCGTAACACCACGTGATTGTATTCCACGAGAAGGTCAGTTTCGTCGCTGTTGCGCCCTTTCGACCGAAAAGTTGTTTGTCTCAACATGTGTCACAACAGGCAGGGTAATTATTCAACAGGTCGGGGCCTTACGATGCATCGAAAGTAGGGAATACCGTTGAAGCCACTTGAACCCCAGCGGCGAGGGAAACAATGGGTGAGTGGCCGGCCGCTCGCGCGGGGGGACGGGGGCCCTCGGGACCGGCGTCTGGGACAAGAGCTCCTCCGTGGCCGCGGAAACCAATGAGCCGGGCGCAGATTGTTCTGCTCAGCCACGTTTGCTCCTGTCAGTGATGTCTGGTGTTAGGTCGCATTTACCTCCTGTATTGAATTCTGACACAACATAGCGCGATTTGTTGCAGTTCAGTTCGTGCTTCCATTGTTCTGTAGTGTAATTAGCATAGCATGTATAATTACTTACTACTAATCACCTTGAAATCTGATTGTGAGTTCAACTCGAATTATCATGGTGATTCATTTGTGAAGTGCGATAATATGATGAAAACGTATTAATGGATGTAGACAAATATGTAAATTGATTTTCTAGAGGCGTGAACGAATACTGAAGTTAATTTACATAAATATATTATAATAAGTGGTTAAAAGGTAAAGTCAGTTTTGGGAAAGCGACTGTGTGGCCCCATCTGGAAGGTATTTGCTGTTTCTGGTTTTCTAATGATGAATGGAGGTTCACAGTTGGCTCTTAATTTGGGGACATCGAAAAACTGTGACGCGAACTTCAGAGAACGGACTACGCTGGCTTGCCGGCCTGTGGACTGTTCACACGGAGTGGTTTTACTATGAAGCGCGTCGCTCCGAAAAGCCTGTTCTGCTTCTACCGCGGCAGAACTTCCGACGAAATTGACGTTTCCGCATCGTTGTCACGGTTTCTTCGACTTCTTCCAACTGACGCACACATTTTGATGTAGAGTTGAAACTAGATGAGAACGAACAGAGTACGTGCCCCGGACGCTATCTCTAGGGGAGAGGGTGAAAACAAGAGCATGGAATTGCGTACGATTACTCATTTCTTACAAGAAAAGCGCGAGAAGTAAATGTTTGCTCTATGAATTGAGAATAACATCTGTAAGATCATACACTTTGTCTCTCATATTTCTCTTGGATCTTCGGCTCTCTGTTCGCGAAGAACATTTTAATTGTCAGGCCTTAGTGTAATGATTTAATCTGTATTACTTCTTTTACATATTTTGCTCACGTGAGAGCGTTTTTAACTCTGCCACGTAGGTGCTGGGAAGCGTTATTGTTTTTTTACTGGGACAAGTAACTGGAACTGTAAGACGCCCCTACAAAATGTTAAATTAGAAATTTTTTTGTAATGTGTCGTACGTGTTGATGATACTGTGGGAACCAGAAATTCTCACGTTCTGTTAGAATTGAAAGTTACAGGAATTTTTGTGTCTTCGTTGCAGATATTAAGCAATATTATATGATCCGAAAATGTTTGTTCGAACAATCATACGACCCAAAATTTAACTTTTAATAGGAGAAGCTGACTTTTTGAATTACTAGTTGATATTTTTACAATGTCGATGAAATACTATTCATTAGAATGTTTTTCCCAAAAATTGTTAGTTGTGTTACCATTATATTTGGCTCATGTTGGATTGGCGAAGCAACTACAAGCAATGTATGAAATTCAAATAGTATCTATCAGCATAGTAGTTCGTATGAAGCACAATGCCTCCTTTTTATTTGCCATTAAAAGCGTAAAGTAATGATTGCTTGGTTACGAGAATTTGAAATTGCACGTTGTGCCCCTACACTTATTTTACGTACATGTGTTGAAATAGCGAGACATAAACAAGTAAACACAACGCAACACACATAAAGGATGATTTTGCCCCGTGCCAACCTTGGAGCGGAAAGTTCTCCGCGCGTTGTGGATGCGGCTCCACGCGAAGAGCTCGCAGCCTGTGTTTTGCGGCTGTTAGACGGCGCTCGTGCGAGAAACGCCTCGCGTGCCGCGCCGCGCCGTCGCCCTGCGTGCGCGAAAAGGCGCCCGCGCCTCCCGCGGCGTGTCTGTCAACTCGCCCGCGCTCTCGCCAGCCGCGGCCTGGGCCCGTCCCGGTGACTGCACGCGCGGTCGCCTCCCTGCCGCATTCGCGCACGCGCGTCTCTCTCGAGCAGGAAGAGGCGATGCAGTCTTCTGCTATAGTAGGTGGGAAGTGCGTTTCGCTCTTTGCTTTTCATCTCAGTGTTGAAAATCAGTGTCTCTTGAATTTTAGCAAAATTATATGTATATTACGATGATTATTATTATTATTATTATTATTATTATTATTATTATTATTATTATTTATTTATTTATTTTTATTATTATAGGTGCATTTGTACCCACATATGCACAGTCATATTTTTCCTGGAGGTCTACCAGTGACTTAATTGGGAGGATCACCATTTCTGAGTCCATTTTTACTCCGCAGAGTTGTTAGCCCTGGGTAATGATGTATGGAAATGATGTTGATGGACGATGAAATTGACGATCGCAAACATACAAAGACACAATACACAAGCACAACCATGCCCAAGGCGGGACTCAAACCCGCGGTCCTTCTGTTCAAGACAGCCATGGCACTATTACTTTAGCGATCTCGGCTACGCGGATCGGCTATTATTATTATTATTATTATTATTATTATTATTATTATTATTATTATTATTATTATTATTATTATTTCATTATTATTATTATTATTGTAATTCACACCTAAAGATGTGCTTTGATTGAGTCTACTCCGGATTGCAACCACATTCTAAGGAACAAATATAGGAACTGCGATGCCTCCACAATACTTTGCGCAAGATGAGAGCTGCTTCAAATTGAGCAATGTCCTGCACTTCCCGGTCATTTGAACTGTCACTTCAATGCCTCTGACCGGGAGGTCCTAGGTTTGAGACTCGATAATGACAGAATTTTTTACACTAGCTCGTCAGCTAGGTTTAATTCAGTCGCTGTCTGGAAGGGAATAATTCTCCTCCAGATCATAGCAGCCAGCCACTTGAATTACTCTAGTTGATGGCTGCTCTGATCGGTAGTTTTCCGTGGTTTCCTCGATCAATACGAGGTGAATGCCGGAGCAGTATCCTAAAAAACGGGCCACGGATCGCGCGCGCTCTCTCCTTCCTCTCCTCCTAACTTCGCCCTTTACTTACACCCCCCCCCCACACACACACTTACATGCACCACTCTACCACATATGCCTGGAGACCGATCGAGGGATTAGAGCTTCTCCCGGCCGGGACGGAGCCCAGCTGATGGGAGATACCTGCTTGGGGGAGAAACCCCTCTAGTCGACGGTAGGTTGACGCCAGGTCGACGCCGGATCTCACCATTCAGCGGGGAAAGATCGTCGCTACCTCCTGAAAAAATGCACTACACTTAAGGGACTAATGACCTGAGCATTTGACGCATCCCGTATCAACCACTTAATCATAATAAATAGTGTATTACGAACACTTTAAATTGATACCATTAAAATACAATATATGTAGTAGTTAAAGCAAGCTCTCTGACTTTCATCCAAAGAGTACTTCGATATCACGCTAAATCTGTGACAATGCTACCAGTTTGGAAAAAAGAGGCACGCCTTCGAGTTGGGTCTAGCCTTTCGGAAATTGGGTGCACTTTTTTGACGAGGAATAAGAGCTGATTCACAGTGACGTGCCGTTAGTTAGTTCTTTTGTAGTGTCTGTCCACGCCCTGTCTCCGGGCCGATGCGAGGGGCGCGACTTCCCCGAGGTAGGGCAGCGCCTGCTCCAGTGGGCCCATTCCGATCGCCTTCCAGCGCGTGAAGGTCGCCGCGGCGTTTACGTATTCGGAATACGCTGCGTCGGCGGCGGTGCAGGGGCCGCGGGGGCGGGGAGGGGAGGGGAGGGGGCGTGCCTGGCACCGCCCGGCTGGCGAGAGGCGTAGGTCAGGCGTTGTGCCTAGTGGGTGGGCGGCGCCGCGCGACCTAGCTGTACCGGCCTGACACGCACGCTGCTGCCCTCAAACACAGAGACTGACATTTGAAAACCTGAAGCCGGCGACTGTTCAAGCACACGGAAAAGACTCCGCCCCCCCCTCCCTCACGCACAACGTAGTGAGGACATGTGTGCGTTTTGTCTTTTCCTTTGTCCCGAAAGGAGCACGGTTGTCGTTTGGAACAAGCGTCATAATTTTGACCGGTTAATAATCCGGCGATATGTTATTGAACTATTATTATTATTATTATTATTATTATTATTATTATTATTATTATTATTATTATTATTATTATTCTGATGCTTTAAAATGTTATTTAAACGAGTGGAACACTATTCTACTAAAATCACTGAGTATTGGGAGTAGAACCAATTTTCAGAAACAACCTTTTAAATACACTCACTTTCTAATTGTAAACTAACACTTTGTTCTCCTATTAATTTTGTACGAAATGGATTTTCGAAAGAAATATCGATACGGGAAAGTTTGCTTCAGCAAAGGCGTTTTTAAAAAATTTTTTTGCACGATTCTGTCGAAATTGTATATCCTAATAAAAAATTTGCTGTCTCTACTTTTATGTGGAATACTACTTTCCAAAGCGTGAATAAACAGGCATCTTCGATACAAGTCTCTTATAATGAAATTCTTATTTGGCACAGCAGTAAACTAAGGATTGCAGTTTGCTACGATCGCTGCTCCCTAAAAGCGAAAAGGACGTGTTCAGCTTAGGAATTTATTAGAAATTATTACGAATTTCCTGCCCACGAAAAGCGTGAGTTCAAGATTCGTAAAATATGCTGAGAATTTTTGCGTTAGATACACTGTTGATGTAAGATGTGATTCACTTTTGATGTTTACTGTCAGCGATGGTAGATGAAGATGACATAATTTCCTGCCAGTCTTTCACATTTGTAAAAATTCTCTTGCGTTGTTTTGTTGAATGAATTATAATTCCGCTTTCGAACCATTTTAATTTTTAATGAAATTCCATTAATTATTACGATAATAAATGCACCCGCTGTCTAATGCTTTGCTTTTCTCATATTCATTTACAAATTAAAATGCTTTACGCTCTACCATCAAGAAATTGTATATTTCCTGAGTTTTCCAAGAAGAAAAAACTTCCGTATTAATTACACGTGCGTAATGATCTAACAGTAAACTAGTGGTTGAACACCACACACTTTCTTGCATTATTTCTCAATTTACAATTTTCGAAAACTTAAGAGTTGAACCGAAGTGAGACCCGCGCAATTCTAGATAGCCAGAAAGTAAAGTATACCGTTTGCCTTAGCTTGACGTTCGATTTGGACAGAATCTCAAAAGGTTATTTTCAAAACAACTTTCGTAGTTATCAATTGAGGAGGATGGCAAAATTATCCATCTCTAAACACTACAGGAATGTTTTCATCAATCGTCGGAGAAATATGTTCGTTACCTGGACAATGTACATGTATGTCTGTCTACGAGTTTATGTCTGTCAATGAGTATGTCTTGCACAGAATGTAGACTTTTTACTTTCTCACTACCACTTATACAGTAGAGAGAAAGTTATGTAATGCTGCACGAAAGAAACAGTGAATTTTCGACAGAAAAACACTTATTACAGTGCCTTAGTAACGAAAAAACGGATAAATCCAGTTGCTAAATTTAGAAAAAATCCTGTAACACGTAGTGTAGTAGAAATTTGTTTTGTGGGTCAAAATTTCAAAATTTTCAGAATTATCAACAAATGTCTCCATTGTTTTTGATTAAATTTTGTTGTTGAATAGGAAGTGTAATATATTGGTGCATATTCGTTGAATTCCCAGAAAAATTTCGAAAACTTGAGTACTTTTCGCGTAATTTTGCGTGAAAGATCGATAGAGAAAGTACGTGCTGTTTTCCCTTAATTAGTTACATTTTTTCAAGGCGCTTTTAATTTCTAAGTAAATTATTTTATATTTTTCAATCGAAAAAAAAAGGGTTTTATTTTTTCCTCCTCCTCTTCTTCTTCTCCTTTTTCTCCTTTTTCTTCTTTTTCTTCTTTTTCTTCCTCTTCTTCTTCTTCTTCTTCTTCTTCTTCTTCTTCTTCTTCTTCTAAAGCAAGCGTTAGAAATTGCTAAAAGTGTTTCTTCCCCATTTACTATTGGATTGATATTAGCGATGACGCTACGTACCCCTTGAGTCAGATTATGCTTTGTTATCGTCGAAACTTGTAATGACATCCATGAGTCAGAATGCGCTGTAACTGGTAAGCCTTGTGATTCAGGAGCGATTGCCTTTCCGTCTCCGCCGCTTTCCTTGTCAAGGGATTCAAGTTTAGAATTTCATTTGAAATTACGTTGCGTCTTTGTCGGAAATCGTATAAATAAATGTTTATATATATATATATATATATATATATATATATATATATATATATAATTTTAAACGCTGAAATTTCTACATTGGTAACAAACCAATCGTTCGCCTTTACTTTATGAGTGTTTTCTGGATTGTTTAAAAATGAATAAAAATAAGTTCTCAGTTGATAGAAATAAACCCAAGTATTGACCGGACAGCATAGTACTAATTGCTTTTAATTTATTTCTTGAAGATTACACTATACTCTTTGGTGAAAATTAATTATTATTTTATTTGTAAGAGAAATGAAGATAATGTAATTATACTTCCTTTACGTATAGGATTAATTAGAAATTAATATGTTCAAACAAAACGATGTTTAGCCAACATCACTAACAGAATTTCCGTAGCAAATAACAGATGACATCAACTGCTTCCTCTTATTAAATACTCTTCTTAACTTAACATTACCACCAAGTTACATTTATATAAGACAATGATGTTAAGGCCTCGAAATGTTTTATTTCAAGTTCGTGAGGTGTGGAGCTCTAGTTTTTGTTTGGCGACTTTCTAAAACCGCCTTCACTCGTTATTGCAATAGAGAATTCTGAAATAAAAAAAAAATTGGTTGTCATCACACGTCGGCGTGAGAATCTGATTTCCAACGTTATTTCAAGAAAATATAATGTTTTACCTGACCTGGGATTTATTTACATTTTTTTCAACATATGTGTCGCCGCCTTGCATATTTTACTCGTCTGCTGATTGTACCGCCCACTCGCCTGCTCGAGCAAGGAATATTTATTGTCAAGGAAATTTGATAAAGCATCGAGCGTCTATAAATGAGAGCGAGGTGTGCGCGAATGTCTTTCGCTTCTGTAGGACGCGATCCGTTACACAGTTGATTCGGCCCTTGATTTGTATCAATTCGTGGTAACAGCGACATGCATTGAAAAAGCGCTAAGATTTCTCCGAAAATCGGCAATTGAGAATCTTATACTTGGGTTTTCGTGACGTGGCAGCTAAGGGTATTATCTTCAAGACGGAATACGGAACGACGTTTTGCGTGCTCGGTCCTGGCGCAAAATGTCTCATGATCGCGTCCGTATCAAGCAGTGCTGCAGATCAAGTGACTAGCGGCATGACCGAGAAAGACGCGAAAAGCCATGCTATTTTCCATCTTGGAGATAATACCCTCAGCTGCCACGTTACAATAACCCAAGTATACATAGACTCCAGTTGATTGCTCACTTTGGCACGGGCTGTGCGTGGCTCTGTTAGCCGTATTGCGAAGCAGTTTCGAAACGTGCATTCTTTGAAATTTTGCTTTTGCTTTTCTCTAAAATGAAGTTCGCGTGTTTTTTATGTGTAGGAAAGATAACCTTGAGCGCGCCACGTTTCAAGTGCACACTTTTGGCTCTTAATTTATTCCAAAGCCTCTAATTATCTTTTTAGAGATTAGACGCCAAATTTGACTTAATGTCGGCGCCGATGATTGGGCCTCTTATTTCTTAAGCAAGTCCAATTTGGGGATCTGCATCAAAAGCAAACATAAATGAAATCTAGACTTTTCAAAAATAGTATCTGCCTCCGAAATATTCTTAAAGCTCCGTGGTTTATTTCTAACAAACAAATTCATTATGAGTTAGGTATGCTTCCTATTCAAAACTTCTTTCTCCAAGTTCCGGCAAAATTCTATCGCAAAATTAATAATAATCCATCTGCAATCCATTAATCTACGAGTAGATTGCTGTTACGACTGCCACGATACTGGGCTTTTGTTTTTTCCTATCTACTTCCTTCCCTTTTCCCCTCCTTTTATAGAGTGTTTTTGCACAGTGATTCGTTTGGAAAGAGATGGATGAGCTACTCCGGCTCACCGATGTTTGTTTAAATGCGATGTTATGTGTATATCACGGTGGCAACTAATCTTACGCCGTGGCAAGAGCTCACCTATATCTTTCCCTCATGGTTACAGCAATTATCAACACTATCGATCTTCTGCGCATGCGCAATTCCATTTTCGCATCACTTTTGTGCATATACGCATGCGCAGGAAGAAGATGAAGCTTGCAGTCGATTGCTATCCACTATGCTGTGCAATAACTCTCTAATGTCTGCTCCTCTGACTCTCAAGAGTGGAAGGTGTATGGTAGAGATTACATGAGCCACACACAATACACGAGCGCCTCCACCTCCGACACACACACGTACATGAGATTGTGGAATGAAGTGAAATGGTTCTGTATAAGAGGGGCGTGTGAAAGGGACCCCTTAAAAATGTTCGTAGGATGGGATACCTTTTACATCTCAGGATACTCGTGAATGCAGTGTGGGTAGGATAGCCGAAAAGAGATCGCATGTCGGAGCACGGTGGGCGGGCCGGGGCGCCGGAGCGCGCGGGAGGTGGGCGAGGAGTCGCTGCGGCGGCGCTCCCGGAACCGGGCCCCGCCCCCGCCCCCGCCGCCGTCGCCTCCTGTTTGGCGGCCTTCAGATTGCGCCGCTTCGCGTGACTGCATCTCCCCGCGGAGGGCTCTTTGATAAGCAGCACCTCACCTCTCGCTCGGCCACGGTGGCAACTTTGCTCTTTGCAATGGGGAAGTGTACTTGCGGTTGAGCAGGCCAAGCTGTCGCAACATGTACGTCATCCATTTGTACGGTCTTTTTTTCATTCATGATGTTATATTATTGAGTTGAACAGGTTGACAATATATGTATATTGAATGTATATTGTTTCACTTCTCCCCATCCTCGTTTTCCTTCCCAGCTGTCTTAATGCAAGGGAGATTAATAATTATTTATGCATCGAGGGCGTTGTAAGGGTTCCAACGATCAGGAGTGACAAAAAGCCCGAGGGCCTTTTGTCGCCCAAGAACTTTCGAACCAGTTAACGTCCGTGATACAACATTTTATTATTTACCTCATTTTCGTGATTCGGATTTATTTATTTACTAATTAAGTACATATTAACATGACTCGGTTTGTCGTTTCGTATTTCCCTCTCACAATTCCCTTTCATAATTCTCTTTACAAGAAAACATGTATCATTCAACTCTTTTCAAATTTTCCTTGTAACCACGATCCATTCGATCCATGTAAGTTATATAGTGTGTATGTCGAGGTCCGTTTCGAATGCAATGAGAATCAATAACGTATCAATAAAAATAAAATCCTTCTTTCTCGGTACTGCTTACGTAGTGTAGAGAATTATTGCAATCCTGAGGAAGACAGAAAAAACTCATTGGCGGGCTTCGATAGCGGAAAAGTGGATAAATCTTGTCCTTGTATTTAGTAAAATACTACTCTAACACGTGTAGTCACAATACGTTTTGTGGTTCCTTGATACGCAAAATCAATTGACGGCAAAACATATGTCTGTCCGTCCGTCCGTCCGTCCGTCTGTCTGTGTGTCTGTCTGTCCGTCTGTCCGTCTGTCCGTCTGTCCGTCTGTCCGTCTGTCCGTCTGCCTGTCTGTCTGTCTGTCTGCCTGTCTGTCTGTCTGCCTGTCTGCCTGTCTGCCTGTCTGCCTGTCTGCCTGGCCTGTCTGCCTGTCTGCCTGTCTGCCTGTCTGCCTGTCTGTCTGTCTGTCTGTCTGTCTGTCCGTCCGTCTGTCTCCGTCTAGCGTCCGTGAACGCTAGCGCCTAAACTTCGTGACATGCCCTGGCGGGAAAACTACATATCAAAATGTTTCTGGTAGCTGAAATAGAACTACTAATTCTCTGGCTGATTCGGAGTTTAGTGGCAGCACAGGTGAGTAGCTAGTTAACTCTTCCAGTACGAAGGCACGGGAGAAACCCTTTTCCCGGTGACTAACGATCATCCGCGCGTCGGTGGTAATGACCACGATAAGATGCGTCGATTTCGGCGCCAACCATACAGTTATCAGTGTTACTGAGATGTCGTATAATCACGAGCTGGAATGACCTTTTGGGAGACTTGCCTTCGGTAATGATACGAGAGTGGCACGAAATGGAACGATCATCAATTATGTGACCGACATGATATAAGGCCAGGAATATAAAAAGTATTGATACACTTTATCTTCCCCTGGTACGTTTCCCAACCTCATTAAACAGCGCTTAGCAAAACTGATACTAAGAACTCGTGTTTCTGCAGGGTCAAACAGTAATTGGTTTTCTGAGGGGCATTAATAATTCAGTTAAATAACTAACCGAATAGGTAAATTCCCGAGTCAGTAAATTGGGACAACTCAAATATGTTAATGCTTGTCTCTGGGGACAAATATTAAACTACAGATATTATTCAATTTAATATCGGTGGCTGCATTTTGGTCACCTATATCCATCAAATGAATAGGCAGTTTAAGTATTAATGCATTTCTAATAATTAATAACATTAGAATAAGAATTACCATTACTGGACTCGGAAGGGGTCTAATCGGTAGTGACAGGCAGACTCATAGACACATGTTTCTCTAGTATTATGGAAAGGAATGGACACATTTATTTACATTTATTATATTCGCATTGCATTGTATTGGCATCAAACATGCGTTTTTGTATAGATTCTCTCTCGTCTTTCCACCTTCATTAATTGGGAGTGAAATTATGAGTCCAGAGAAATGAGAACCCCGAAAGAAAGCTCAATAAAACCATATAAAACATTCAAAATAATTATTCGAGAGTGAATGATGAGACTCATTTTTTTAAGGAGTTGATTCACACTGTGACCGGGTTCCTGTGGCGTCATGGATGGGTAGAGTCCATTTTTTTTATGTAATTACAATTGTTTTCTTTTTTATATTTAGATCACAGAAATGTTATC
This sequence comes from Teleogryllus oceanicus, assembly GCA_964035755.1. Lineage (NCBI taxonomy): Eukaryota > Metazoa > Arthropoda > Insecta > Orthoptera > Gryllidae > Teleogryllus > Teleogryllus oceanicus. The sequence goes on from CAXIVR010000014.1 coordinate 56,004,442, forward strand.
TTGAATCATGGCAATTCGAACACAATGTTAAAATGTTTCGTTACATATTTTGAAGTATATTACATATTTTGCAAAACTTTTTATTATTCAGTATTCGTGAAAGTAATTTCAAAAAAAGAATTTAATGAATTTTTTAAAAAATTCAAGAATCGGCACACTTTTTCGTAGACAAAATTAGAACTGTGTGCTGACGACGAGAGGCGCTTCGGGTGAAGGCGCGCTCAGATGAGCTCCCTTCTGCCTGGGTTAATTTCCGCCTGCACTGCTTGTAATGCTCGTGAGCGCTGAGAACATTGACTTTTAAGTATGGAGTAAGTAACAGTGCTGTCGTTCTTAAACTTTAATCCAAATTTCTGAAAAATATTATACCAAGCGTGTGGAGACAACATTACATGGAGAAATCACTGTTTAGTATCTGTATTAGTAGAGAAATCACTGTTTTAGTATATGACACTTTGTTTTTTGTCATGTATTAATCCCTTCAAAATTGTTTTCAACTGTATTAAGAGAGAGTTATTAGTATCTGACAGGTTTTTTGTGGCCTCATATAATGTTCTTGTTGTTTTCTTATTGTGTGTAGCCCTAAGGACCGAAATACATTTTCGGAAACGTTTCGCAAACAACCATGCGTTAAAAATTTTTTGCCCCTACTACCATGCCCCGTAAACCTGACTTCAGTATTAGTGTTTCCTGGAAGGTCATTGAGTTCTCACGTGTATACGATGGCTATCTTTGCTCCAAAAAGTTGAAAATGTTCTCTTAAAAACATTAATCCAGTATGCCAAGCGATATTTATTTTTAAAATTGATTTAATAAGCGAGTCATTAACGTAACTTCAAATTGTGTGAATTCATTTTGTTTATAAATTACAAAGTAATTGCGTATTTTGATATTACATATTAAATCTTTTTACGTGTACATTAAATATTCTTATCACATTGTGTCCATATTTATGTACCCAATGTACCGTTTTGTACTGCATTATATTTCCGGCCTCTGTCGATGAGGCCCGGTGCGGAGGAGGTAGCGGAGGGCCCCGCTGCGCCGGTGACTCAGCCCGCCCCCTCCGCCCCCCCTCCGCCGCCACCTCCGCCGCCACCTCCGCCGCCACCTCCGCCGCCACCTCCGCCGCCACCTCCGCCGCCACCTCCGCCGCCACCTCCGCCGCCACCTCCGCCGCCACCTCCGCCGCCACCTCCGCTGCCACCTCCGCCGCCTCCTTCGCCGCCACCTCCGCCGCCACCTCCGCCGCCACCTCCGCCGCCTCCTCCGCCGCCACCTCCGCCGCCACCTCCGCTGCCACCTCCGCTGCCACCGCCACCGCCACCTCCACCGCCACCGCCACTGCCACCCCCCCGCCACCGCCATCGCCATCGCCATTACTATCTGCATCCCCATCGCCGTCATCATCTTCATCGTCGCTGTCGTGGTGGCGGGAGGCCCGGGGCTCGAATTGCCTGCCCGCCGCGCCGCTTTGCGGTCGCTGCGGCGGGCGGCACGTCGCTTCGCATTTTGCACACGCCGCCGGCGCTGCCCTATCGGCCGGGTCAACAAGGGGATGGACCACGGAAGATGAAGCTCATCGGCAGCTGAGCAAAGAGTAAAAGGGAAAAATAATAGTGCCAGGAAAGCGGAAATTATTATATGTATATTTGTACGCCGCGATCTGGGTACAAGAGAGAATGAATTTCTAATACGTTAATGTGAACAATTTGTGATCGAATATTTCTGCTCGAAATGGGGGACCCGCAGTATTGATTTCCTTCCTTTTTCCTGCTTTTCAACACGAGTCTAACGAGGGACTGTGGCCAACATGAATATTTCTTTGGAAGGGAAGATAAACTTCTACAGTAATAAAATAAATACTGTCTTTCTGATATTCCAAATTAATATATCGCCATTTAATGTTCAATTTAAGTAAAGGAACGGTACATCTGCGGCTTACTTGAATGTGTGCTATTGATGCATTCAAATTTAACAAATACATTTTTTTTAAACCAGAGAATGTTCTAAAAGGAAATTATCTCGGAAGAAAGTTCTTCTGAAAACGGGAAACTGTGTTTGAAAATAGTGCTCTTTTACGGGCGTCAGTATCGATTGTGGCGGACGCAATTATCTCGGACAAAAGAGTTGCAGTTCATGTGTGTTGATGCAAAAGATGTTGCAGTGTGGTAGGTGCCCTATTGGGACGCATTGACTTAATGCTGCCTTACATTCTTGACTGCAATCGTCATCTGTATCCAGTACAACCGCACACTGACGTAGCTGATTTGCGACGGTGGTTGATTCCTTTGATATTTGGCTTCGGTAATCAGGGTTATCGCTCCATGGTTTGGAGTAATGCATTGTAATATCTAAACCGCGGAGCAACAGCTGTGGGTGATGGTCGTCGCTTTTCTCATTTGCGCCCTATGGAACTGCCAGCTGTGGTGCAATGACCTTTTGAAAGGCACTTGTGACAGTTGCGGGAAGTGGAGTTGGAATTCCAGAGTTAAGTACCCGAATTTGTTCGACTCTGTCGCCTTCCTTTTATCTTCATCCTTTGGACCCCTTTCTGGTTTGTAACTTGGTTCCAGTAAGAAGACTTTTTTACTTCGTTTTACATTATAACAACGTGGTGAATTTCGAGCGGAAACTTCTCCCTGGATTTGTCAGTAAAATCGGTTATCATGAAACTTTTCCTCGCATTGCTATCACCGCCTTCTCATGTCCTTCCTCTTTATCGTCGTCATAACAAGTTTTAAAGTCCGTCGTTGTGGTCGTTGAGATCGACATCGTGACTCTCATCGTCACCGTACCACACTAACCAGTGCCAGATTACGGAACAGGCTGAGTAGGCTGCCGCCCGGAGTGCCAATTTTTGGGAGCAAACGAATTTCAGCGGATTCAAAATTTCATAATGCGAACTTTTGAATGTTTTTATAGAAATATTTCTTTCCATATTTGGAACAAAAGAACGTGTTAATCAAATATTTATACATTCATATATACAAATAAAATGAATTCAAAAGTATCGTATAGTTATTAAATCAATATCGTGGTAAGAATTATTTATACGTATACGTATAATGAATTATTCATACGTACATATTATTTGCGTACAAATCGTACAATTTTTGTTCAAAATATTATAAATATCTTTAATGTTTAAAAAAGGAAATTAAAAGGGCGCTAAAACATTTGACAGCCTGGGGCCCACGTAAGTGGAAGTCAGGCACTGACCCGAACCCTCTCCATCGCCGCCTCACCTTTCGCGCGGAGAGCTGCTCGGCGCGGCGTCGCCACTCGGATCGGTCGGCGGCCGCGGTTGCTCAATGCTCAGGCGAAGGGGCCCAATCCCACGGCCCTGAGGCTGCGCCGATCGGTTTCCGTCGCGTCGCGCTTCGCTGGCGCTCCTGCGCCCCTCCGGAGGCCTGATATTTCAGCCCCCGCGATGGCGATGTCGCGTGCGGCCGCCGCCGCCGCCGCCGCCGCCGCCGCCCCCGCCCCGCCGCCCCGCCGCCGCCCCCGCCGCCGCCCCCGCCGCCGCCCCCGCCGCCGCCCCCGCCGCCGCCCCCGCCGCCGCCCCCGCCGCCGCCCCCGCCGCCGCCCCCGCCGCCGCCCCCGCCGCCGCCCCCGCCGCCGCCCGCCGCCGCCCACCCCGCCGCCGCCCCGCCGCCGCCCCCGCCGCCGCCGCCGCCACTGCCGCCGCCCCGCCGCCGCCCCGCCTCCGCCCCGCCTCCGCCCCGCCTCCGCCCCCGCCGCCGCCCTCGCCGCCGCCGCACCGCCGCCGCCGCCGCCGCCGCCGCCGCCGCCGCCGCCGCCGCCGCCGCCGCGAGGCCACCTGTCCGATCAGACGCGTCGGGTGGTTGGGATCGGGTCTGCGCGCCTCACGAAATAAGAGTAGATAAACAGCGGGAAAGGCGTAGACTTTCGTGAGGATATATACTGAACAGGGCTCGTGTGGTTTGTTCGCACAATTTTCTTCGTGAAATTGTATTCAGTCGTGTGTTTTTGAGCTTGTCAATGATGTATTGATAACATTCATTCAAATTTTTAGACTTATTTGATAAAGTGGAGGAAAAACACTAAAATGCATTTTGGTTAACTTCGATATTTAGCTCAACAATATCGCCGTTTTTTGAAGAAAAACTTGTGTGAGTAGTGCTCATGGCCGTCGATTGTAGTTTGCTCAGGAGACGATCCAAAAAAAAACAAACAACAAATTATCATAATCTCAGGAGAGAGACTGCAAACAGAGGACCACTGTTGTTCCAGATGTAATTAGAGCTACAGGGTCCATCCAGAGATCTGTCAAAAGAGCGGAGAACGCTAAGCCTTAAGACAGTTTAGCAGAAGAAATACTAACGACGAGGTACCACTCGTATCTTGGGAAGGTATCTCTGGCATTGGGTGGATTGAACTTGGGTGGGTCCAGAACTCTTGACGTCCCAAGAGCTCAGAAATTCGGTAATAATAATAATAATAATAATAATAATAATAATAATAATAATAATAATAATAATAATAATAATAATAATAATAATAATAAAACTGCAAACTCCAATTGGTAGTTTGGCGGTGCATGTAGCCGAGTACAATTTCGAACTAGTGGACTGGACTAAGCAAGAAATTCGAATTATGGATCGAAAAAGCAGAAATCTGCTTGCAATCCAACACGTCGCCCACCCTCGAGCTGATGTTCGTAGATTTTACGTATCACGTAAGGAAGGAAGAAGAGGCCTTAGACAAATCGAAGCCTCCTGGCTCAATACAATCATCGGAATGGGAAAGTATGTGGTCAGCCATCAAGGTGACCCATTATTAGGCTGGGCATTAAATCTTACCGAAGGAAGGGAATCAGAGGCATTGTACGTGTAGAAAGAAGCATTGCGAAGAAAACTATGCAAGACACTCAGAATAACACACACTCTGAACTTCTGATGCTCCTTAACATGAAAGTGGAGACCCCAAAACTGATAAAGAAATCGTGGAGAGAAACTCTCCATGCACAAAAACATCTAAAAAGAATGGACAAGGTGCATATCGATAAAGATCAATCATTTAAATGGCTTAAAGGTGAAGAATGGAGAAAGAATCGGAGGCAGTTGTGATAACTGTTGAAGATCAGGAGTTGAGAACGCGATATTATGATACAGCGTTTCTCAAAATCTCCCCGGGTGATAATTGCCGCATTTTCCAGGAACAAGTAGAAACCAATGATCAATTTTTCTGTGCTTGTCCTATTCTAGTAAAGACCAAATACTTGAAAAGACACGATTCAGTGTATAGTTACCTTCACTGGCAGATCTGTAAAGCCCTCTTTTTAGTTCCAAACACATGCTCCAAATTGTACGACCAACAAATTCAAACTGATGGCTCAACAGCTGCAAACATACCGGATATTGTTATCGTGGATAGGGAAAAAAAAACGTTTCTACTTGTAGATATGGCTGTACCGTGCGAGAGGCAGAGAAACGTCTTAAATATAAGAGTTTGGAAATCGAGATCAGCCGAATGTGAGGCCTTAAAACATAGATTGTCTCGATAGCTGTCGCTCTAGGATTTGTTCTGGAAAATTTGTGTAAGAACTTGGCTAAACTCCCAGGTAATTCAATAGACTCGGCAGTGCAAAACATTACTTTATTGGGAGCAGCCCACATTTTGCGCCAAGTATTATAGAGACACCGACAATCTCCTGATCCATAGCTATGTTGTTATAAATCAATGATCATCAAAGTTATCAATTACTTCAATTTTGACAATAGGAGCGACAATGTCCACCAATCCATTAGTATTGAATTTCACGCAATGAAGATGTGTTTTCTTTATACACAGTGCACGCGAGTTTTCTTTATACACATGGCGCAACTACTTCATTGGTAGGTTAGTGTACCAGCTTGTATTTGTAAAATTAAACGCGAGTGTTTTTCTGAAGACGCGAATAGAAGGAATACCTGTGCAGTCTTTCAACCTGCTGCCTACACGCCAGGGACTCCGCTCTCCGTTTGAAGAGCGCCAACGCGATGGAAGGTGTACAAGACTGAAGGAGTGCATGTGTGCCGGAGTTCACAGAACAATTCTCAGCAAACACCGTGGGGCTTCTTCCTTCTCGAGCTTGTCGACAGACGTCATCCGCGTGTTGGCATTTCGTAGCTTGGCATGTGCGGCCGCGGTGGATTTCTCCTGGCAGTTCGAAAGGACGCGCGAGGTACTGTTCGTGAAGTAGAAGATAAATTTTAGATGGGTGGGCCTTTACAATTTGGGCGACAGAATGACCTTTGTCAATATAATCTTCAGCCACATGCATCTCTGCCCGGGAGCTAGTTTGTTTGCTTCCGATTTCCAGTTACCTTGGGCGTTCGGTTGAGTTCGGAGACGTCTTCTGTTGGTTTATTGGCGAGGTCGGAGTGCGTTGGAACACTTGGGCAAACAGAGAAGAGGAAAGCCGTGAGTCAGGGTTTTGTATGCGTGTTAATTGTCACCCTTTGTTCCGTTATTTGAAATACAAGTTGTGATGCGGCATATTACCATGGAACTCGACTTTTAATCGATTTTATTTATTTCTGCCTCTGCTAAGGAAGAAAATAAGTTTTGAATATTAAACTTTTAAAGGAGTATTAAGTAGCGTCATGAAAATCTTGTATTTCCCCTCGAGGTTTGCATTGTCTGCATTCGCCATCTGATCACATAAGGAGTACGGTCGCTTGGTACAATGTGTACCTTCCATTTTTCTTGTTTTGTTGAATGTTTAAAGAAATTAATTTCTACAAATACAGATTACAATTCACATTCGCAAATAGAATTCATGAAAATTCTGAAGCTGAAACACAAAATCATTCGTAGGAGTTAATTATGTGTTATGTGATACTCGAAATGTATCTTGAAGGTTCCCATCACCTGTTTTTCCGGCTCAAGGATCCTTTTCTGCATCGTATGTTGACATATTTGCTCTACCGCAATATTCATCGATGAGAGATAATAGTCCGTTCTTGCTGTGAGCGCAGTTTGTCCCAGGTACGTTCTCCCGTTGCAATGTATTTCTCTTTTGTAGCGCAATTGTGAATGTATTTCTTGTGCATTAAAATATGAGTTGATCTTTTTAACAGAAAGACTTAGTACCAGAAATTCGACAACTAGTCGCACCACCTGCTACAAATAGTTAGTGACATTTTTGTGCCTCTATCAAACGCAAGGGAGCAACTGATTACTTATCTGGCCACATTTCAAGGCTTTGCTGGCAGGCAATATTCGGGCAATTGTGCAAGTTCCTCGTAATTGGAAATAATTATTTTTCGAGGTGATAGGGTGGAAACATCTCTAATTATGAACCGAAAGATCACAGTTTATGGCCAGTAACTATTTTGACAACAGAAGTAGCAGAACTAAGAAAGATGGATCGCAGAAGTGGAAACACTACGTTCGAGTAGCGACTATTGGTAATTGTTCATCACGCCAAGCGCCGTATGCGAAGAGAAATAGCAGAAATGTTAAATATTTGTAAGGGTACGGTTAATGACATAACAGTGGTACAAGAAAGAAGAGCGGATTGAATCCAAGACTCAAAGAGGGTGACCAGGTAAGGTCAGTAACACGGAAGAAAGGGTATTATTGCAACAAGTGAAGAAAATCCGAGGCTCATTGCTCGGGACCTATCTGCCAAACTACGTGTTTCAACTGGAACTTCCGTGCGCAGAGTGCTACGAAATGTTGGATATAATGAACGAGTTGCTAGGAAAAGGCAACTTTCATCTGCGAAGCAAATATAAAGAGGTTGCAATTCGCAAAGCATTATACAGACAAAGTATGGTGGGAAAATGTAGTTGTGGCCGAGAGTAAATTTGAGGTGTTGGAGAGAGAGAAATTGCTTTTATTGAAAGTACCACGGACAAAATGCAGAATCACAATATTTTCAAGAACAATGTACACAGAAATGCACAGAAACTGGATTTTTGGAATTGATTTGAATTTTATCAGACAACGACCCTGAACATGAGGCTCACGCGTTGTGAGGGAATGGCTTTTCTACAATTGTCCCGAGGTATTTAATACGCCATCCCAATCTCCAGACTTAGGCCCTATTTTAGAATCTTTTGCACGAATCAGAAATGAAGATTCCCAGACATAACATTCAATCAAAAAATGGCATTATAAGAAAGATTACGAGAAGAATGATGGTAAATTGGGAGCAGTTACTCACAACAATTAGTAACCTCAAATTTAGGAAGCCTGAAAAAAGTTTTAAACCAAAAGTTGTTTTAAATTTCAGTTCAGTGTTAATTTATCACAATTTCCTGTGTTGCTCAAATATTAAAGTAGCTTTAAAATTAAAAAATATAATTGTGTACATTATTTTGTTTAGAATTATGTAAATATAATTTCATTTTGTTAAGTAATAATAAATCAATATTTATATTTATTGTCCTGACGTTTAACTTCAAATAAAAATAAACCATAAAAAATAAAAATAAACCATAAAACATGATAGCTTCATGTTTGCCTGAGTGTGACAGACTATAGGGGAGTCAATATGCTTTCAATTAATTATTCTTTAAACATTTCTCTCAAGATTTACCAAGATGTTATAAAAACCCCGTGGGTGGTGATGAAAAAGTACTTTCCTATTTGAATTAATTGCAATAAATTCTACTAGAATCAGATATATTGCTTCTTGATCCACAAAAAATATTTACTCTCCCGTGTAATTTGCCTACACAAGTTGAATGGAAACTCTGAAAGCCGTCTTCGTCCTCTTTACTTTTCACAACTAGTGTGTTGCACCTTATAGCAAATAATGTGTTGCGTCTGTCACGTCAGGAACAAATGCTTAAGGTGTTTCCGCCGTGTCAACTGCCCTCTTCCACAGCCTCTATTAAAAAAAAAAAAAAAAAAAAAACAATTTGCGGGCGATCAGTGCTCCCAGATATCTTCGCTTCCAAAAGTGAAATCGCGCCGAGAGGCCATCGAGGCTGAGCATGACCCACTGGTCGCTCTCCCCCTTCCTCTTCTCCCTGAGTGGGATGGGTGGAGAGGGGAGGGGAGGAGAAAAAGGAGCGCTTCTTGATTTCTTGATCTGCCCGGTTGGAATGAGTACAACGCCCAGTGGTCTGTTTCTTTAAAATTAATAAACAAATATCGCAGTTTTCGCCCCTTTCTTTCACGTGGCAGGTGTCTGCAAAAATTAACCAAGTGTGGATAAAATCCAATTTTGAAAAATAAGTCGTCATATATAGTTTGCTAATAAAACATGCACACATAGCACGTTCAGCTCTACAAAGTTAATTCTGACCTAACATCATTCTGTGCAAAATGTTTATCCATTAAGCATTGAATCAGTCTCGCTCCTATTTTTCGTCAAAAAGGGAACTAGAACCAAGAATGAATATTATCCCAAACACTATTTTTTTTAAGTTTCGAAAAAGTTGACATTGACAGCACGAACTGAAAATTTCAATATTTTAATTTGTCTTTAAAAATCAATTATTTTCATTGTTTGCTTTCTACATTTTTCATTTGTAATTTCTCTAGTTCCTTCTTCAGCCAGAGTTCGTGCTGTCTCCATACTTGATTCTGCATTTTTTTCTATATCTAAGTATCGTAATGCAGTCTTGACACCTGTCAATGCCTCTTCTGCTGTTGTAACATCGTCCCTCTCCCCGAAGGCCATTTTACCCACCTAATAACATCCGAGATCCAATCAACTTCCAGAACATTATATTTCGTATATTCACTATAACCGAGGTTCAGGTTCACTATAACCGAATCTTCTTATGCTTATTTGTAATGTAAGTGAAACGGGACCAGTAGCTTAAGTGCACTATGACAGAGGGTTCACTATATCCGAGTTCTCTATAACCGGAGTCGACTGTAATATTATTCATTGCGATTGATAGCGTCGACCGATGCGATGCTTCATTTAAACGATCAAAATCACGATCGTCCTTTCCGCAGTATAATGCTAGACGGAGCCTAATGTGGCCTATGGTCCTGAAGAGCCACCCTGAGCTGCGCCGTGGCCCAGTCCATCCCCTTCCCTTCCCGCCCCACCCCTCCCCCTCCCCGCCCTGTTCCTGCAGAGCTCTCCACAATGGAGGCGAAGCGTAATTGTAGCCTTCCTCTCCATTCAGCGGCGTGCGGAACCTGCGAAAACGCTCCGCAGGGGTGGCCATACTCGGCGGGATTACCTCGCACTTGCGTGGCACTTGCAGGTACTAATTTTGCCTCGTCATTTTTACGCTGTCTTCCGCTGTCTATATAGAAAACCGTAGAATCAGATTTATGAGAATGGATTGAATAAAGAAAAAAAAAAACATTACTTCTTTTGATGATGAAATAATCATCACATTTGTGCTTTATCGTCCGTGATGGTTTGCAGTATTTATCAACATCGAGCTATATAGCAAGAATTGAACAGATGAGTGGAAGAATAGTAACATTCCGAAAAACGTACTTGATGACCACTATTGTTATGAAAATACGCTGATTTGTAATCTAGGACATTAAATATTTTTAAGAAGTGGAAGGAAGAAGAAGTCCGTATTGTAAGATAACGACTATATACATGTTAAAATACTTTTAAAATGCAATTTTAAGCTATTTTTACACGATTACACGACTTATAAATATTTTTAAAAAATCTGCGCAGTGTGTTTTGTTTTTTTAATTTGAAATTAAAGCGATTAGTTTCTTGAGTATTCAAAACTGGGATTGAAATATCGGGGAAAACGAAATAAAAAGCGCATTATTATAATTCATACAGTTAAACAAACCTTTCTTACTTGAGATTCAGTAGATTGCTTTAATTCATCGCCGTTTCTCTAGGTAGGTGAATAACTTCATCTTAAAAGGCTTGATGTTCACGTGGAATATATTGTTGAACTTATGCGATGAATTTTTGCTGGAATGCTGGAATTTTTGAAATGTGACCGAAAATCGTCCATTTTACAACTTGTCTTCAAGAAGCGATACAATGTTAATTCTCTTTTTATCAGTTTCAATTTCCATCAATATTCACGAAGGCCTTATCACGTCCATTCTCGTTTCTACTGCACACTATGCCTGTTCTTGCCAATACTGAACCGGTTACTCCTTGTTTCTACTTTTATTGTGGCGGATAAGAAAACGATATGTCTTATGAGTGTACGGACGGTAATATTTCAAGAACGTTAAATGTTTTCATTCATTGTAAACTTCGTGACGCAATAACAGTATAAAAAGTTGAAATGTTATTCTTTTGCTCAACAGTAGCCCTACCTTCAAAGTAGGATATGGCTGTCTGAAGGTTTTGTTATCTTTGAAACATTACTGTATTTCTGTTCACTCTATTCACAACAGAACCATTCTCCAGGACTCGAATTCTATATCAGAGCTATCATTTGCTTTATCCGCATGAGTGCGTTCCTCCAAGAATCTCACAAAATTTTCCACCACTCTTTATTTAATTTTCGAAAGAAACACTGTCTGCCGACGTGTATCATGCTTTCACTTTGTCATTAACAAGTGTGGCTAGACAAGGGGAAAGAAACCCGCGTTCTTTCACTTCCAGGACGTAGCAAGCCGGCGGGGTGGGTTCGTGGGAAGCAATACGTGCAATAAGACGTGAACGCAGTGTGCTGCGCAATCTGGGCGCGAGCACTCGGGAGGTTTTCCCTCGCCCACTTCTCTCAGCGCCAAAGAGAATGGGAACTGGGGAGCACGGCGTGGGCTGGACAGCCCTGCCAAACATCGCCCGCTTTGTCTGTGACCGGGAGGCTGCCTTTTGAAGAAACGCGTCTGGATGCTGAAAAGATAGTGTTGCGGAGGCGGGCTCGGAAGACGCGGGGGTGGCGGAGCAGAGGTCGTCACCGGAAGCGCCCCCATTAGATTCGAGAAATCGGACTCGGTTTTCGGGGCAGTGTGAGTCACGGGCGGGCGTTCTGCGCGCGGCCGCTGCCCGCCCCCCGCCCACGCCCACGCCGGCTGGCCGCCGGGGTCACACGTTTCGGGGGGCCGGCCGGGGCACTGGCCGGCTGGGCGTGGCGCCTCCGCGCACGCAGGGCCTGGCCTCGGGCGCTCCTCTGGCGGGGCGGGGCCACTCCGTTCTAAGCCACACGCATTCCTCATTTATTTATTTATTTTACGCCAAAAAAACAGTTAAAAACTGCGTATGACGTGCTATGGGGAAAAGTGAATTGTGTGCACATTTTCAAAATTCGGTGATCCCTACACTAAGTCATATACTACTGAAATTTTAAATTTTTGAAAGGGGGAAAAAAATAACAAAAACTCCCATGTAATAAAATCTATTTTCAAGGATAAACAAGCAATAAATTTTTAATTTTGAAAGGGAGAAAAAAAAACTCCCATGTAATAAAATCTATTTTCAAGGATAAATAAGCAATAAATTTTGGCTCTTATTACTTCCTGCCGCGACAACATGGAAACGATAATTTGAATAATTGTATTTCCCACTGAATTCTAGAAGACGTGCACAGAAAATGAAGTTACATTTATGTCCAGAAGCAAAACAAGGGGCCATCTCAGCATTTGCTCAATGGATCAGGGAAACTGGACGAAAAACCTGATCGAAACCTCTTCAAAGTTGCGTTACTTGCGTTTGATCGACGCCTTCCACTCAGGCTGGATTTTGAATAGTTACTCCTAGCAGCACTCCCAAGCGCAACTATTCTAAGTAACTAATACTTTCTAATAATCTTGGCACTGATAAAGAGTATATGATAGATATTTTTTTTCGAACGACGAGAGAAATGTTAACCTGCTGATACTTGCAATAGATTGTTTCGAAAAAACAAAATTTAAATATAATTCTATTAACGAGGTTCCATTAGAGGATTGTGAATTTTAATTAACGAAAGCAATGTTTCGCTTTCTGCTTCTTTCAGTTACTTAGTTACAAATAGTATAATGTAATACTTTACGAAAGGAAGATCAAAAATCCCATCCCATCAAACCCCATCTCGATCAGGTTTTTCGTCCAGTTTCCCTGATCCATTGAGCAAATGCTGAGATGGCCCCTTGTTTTGCTTCTGGACATAAATGTAACTTCATTTTCTGTGCACGTCTTCTAGAATTGAGTGGGAAATACAATTATTCAAATTATCGTTTCCATGTTGTCGCGGCAGGAAGTAATAAGAGCCAAAATTTATTTTTAGTTTTTTTGTTTGAATTTTTATTCATTTCAAGATTCAATTTTTGCTTTTTATCTTGAAATAGATTTTATTACATGGGAGTTTTTTTTTCTCCTTTCAAAATTCAAAATTTATTGTTGTTTATCCTTGAAAATAGATTTTATTACATGGGAGTTTTTTTTTCTCCCTTTCAAAAATTCAAAATTTAAGTAGTATATGACTTAGTGTAGGGATCACAGAATTTTGAAAATGTGCACACAATTAACTTTTCCCGATAGCACGTCATACGCAGTTTTTAACTGTTTTTTTGACATAAATAAATAAATAAATAAAAAAATAGAAGTATTTACTACCGAGGACTTCCTGCATTAAAAACGTGAGCATCATTTGTATAATAATTAAAAACACTTATCAGGAATATTCTTTGTTTATTGATTTATTTGTATGACTTCCTGTTGTATTCTTACGTGACTTGTTAACATAAATATTGGAAAATACTAAATGAAAATTATAGTTTGTCTTCTCTAGGTAATTATTTAGGCACGAATGTACACCGTCTAACTTCAAGAAATAAAGAATCCAGTATTGTGCACGTCCGTTGTAATGTCAAAAATTGCTGTCCTCTTTTTCTAGCTGTTATCACGTGTTGCAGCTTCAATAATCGCTAAGTTTTGTGACAAATCCGGTAAAGTTCTGTGGAGAATAAAAAAGGCTCAGTGGTCAAGGAGGAGGAATGCTTAAATGCATCCATGAAAATAGGTCAGAGTTAAATATGAACACAAAGATTTCAGTGGGATTATAAGTGGAACATTCTTTGATGCTGATACATGCACCCATTGAACTGCATACTTAGTATCATAAATGTTAAAGTATTAGACTCTCTAGAACAACCACCGCTGACACGTCATTTTGCCAAAACTGGCTGCAGTCATGGGATTATAGGGAGAAAGCTTTTGCTCGTCACTGTATCTCGTTACTAAACAGAGATAATTACTTCATTGTCCGCCGATCAGATGAACAAGATTATGAGCATGTGGTGCTCATTCATGATAAGCCTCGGACCTAGTACGAATACTGTTGAAGGGACCCCTAAATTAACCCATCACGTCAAACCAGATGTCTTATAAATCTAAGCCACAGTGCTTCGAAAACATTTTGAAGTGTATGTTCTTAACTACATTGTTTTCGTCACAAATCAGTTTTCGTAGAAAATTCGTGTAGTTGAATTTTTCTTTAATTACATACCTTTGTGGCCTGTAAGGTCCATCTCCATTTCCTCTCCTTGTGGCAGAAGACGTTCGATCTTAGAGGCCAGGTTTGTCGATGGTGTCCGTACTTCCCAACCTACTAGTTGAGCGTGGCAGCTCGAGGGTACACGCGTGCGTGGCCGGTGCCCGTTCTTTCCCTTTGAGAGCCACGTGCCTCTGCTCGGTGTGTGTGTGTGTGTGTGTGTGTGTGTGTGCGTGTGTGCGTGTGTGTGTGTGTGTGTGTGTGTCGCGTGTGCGCGCGTGTATATGGGTTTTTATTGAAGCTTCAAGCAAAACAAATTTCTTCACACACACACACACACACACACACACACACAATGTCTCCACTACATTATGCGTTCTTCGGATACACTCAACTGTTATAAAACGTGTCAAAAGAATCGTCCACCGATGAAAACCGAGAATATCTTGAATAAGAACGAACTTTCAATGTCATATTTCAAATTGTACTTGCAACCAATTATGTATCATAAATTTGTAAACATCAGTCTTTTCTAATTTTCAGAAAATGTCAATGATCCTTGTTGCGCGAGCTTTTCATGATATTGTTATGGATTTCTCAAACGTGTTTGCACATTCAGAACTACGTAACTGCAGAATGAGATAGCAATGAACTACCAAAGGGAGAACAGTGGGTCACTTACATTAATTCGAGTATAATGCCGCGTGCGTTCCCACACCCATTTCATATTGCCTTGTTTTACGTTGCGTAGTTTGTTAGCGTCGTGAAACGAAGCAGGAGTATTGGAGTGAAGGAGTCATATCAGTTGCATTGTATTAGAGTTCAAGCATTCTGTATTGACTTACAAAACCTTCAAAATGCTGTCTTTCGAATATGTTACTCGTTTATTTTCTTGTTCTTGTGACGTAATTTTTACGTTCATTCTTTTCGTAACTCAATTTCAAAAATCATGATCGCGGAGAAGTTTATGATTCCCAGTTCTTTCTACTTTCTCGCTTCCACTACCGCAGTAGAGAGAAAGTTTTCTAATGCTGCCCGAAAAAAGGTGAATTTTCGTCAGAAAAGCTTTTATTGCGTGGTGTAGCTAGAATCCATTTTTTGTGGGTCCTTGTTAAAGAAAAATCGAATGACGGCAAAACGAACGTCCGTCCGTCCATCTGCGAACAACGCTAGCTGCTAAACCGTTCAGCCGATTTTCACCAGAATTGATATTCCCCATTCGGTCTGGCTGATGTCGCGGCCCCTTGAATTTGAAGCCAATATTTTAATTTTTGGGGGTACTTTACATGAACCTCCTGGGACATTTTCAAAATTACAAGAAAAAAGGAGTCTTTATCGTATTTGATTATATTTTGTTGTTAAATAGTGTGATGACTTTTAAGTGAATGGTGCAGATCTTATTTTTGTTGAAAACTCTGATTTTTCGAAAATTCCAAAAAATTCAAACTTTGTTGGGGGGTCTTCCTACAATTAAAATATCAAAGATAGAGATTTTCCCATTAATGAAATCTGTTCCTTAAAGATTGATTTTGAAATAAGGTCATGTACAATTTTTCGAAAATTTGAGAATTTTACACGTAATTTTGCGTGAAATTACGGGCTTGAAAGTACGTGTACAACTAGTTATTCTTAGATTGTGTTTAAAACTAGTTTCCATTTAAAACTAAAACTATTGCGCAGAAATGGCCATGTACATCCACATGTTTTTAATTAATTATAGGAACACGAATAAACATACAAATATAAACATTATGTTCGTATTACGATTACAAAAGCAATAGCTAAGGAAATATTGTCCATATTTACCTGTAATATTTTACTTTTGCGGAAAGCAATATTATGAAGTCCAGAGGCTGCTTTATATATGTTTTCCAGATGAGTAGTGTAATGTAAATAATCACGCAGGTGCACTTGAATTGACCTATTATTTCGATTTCTTTCCTTGTAGGTACAGCTTTCTGAATAGAGAAAACGTTTTCTCTAGTGAGCATCTCTGAACGGTGACAGACTTTTGTGTGCCATGTTGATTATACTCATTTCTACAGCATCTTGATGGCGGTCAATAATTTTGACAGGCATCTAATGGTGCAGTTGTATTCCATTTCCGTCTAGTGCATTTTCTATTTAATAGAAGGTGGTACTGAGAGTCACTTCTAAATTTGTCACTCTTTGGCGTTAACGCATCTCGACGTTAAAACAGTGTTGGTTCATAATACTACACAAAAAATTGTATTGTTTTCATTCAATATTGGTATCTTTGCACGTATATAAATTTGGGGCCATTATTTATCTTCATATTATTTTCATTTTCATTCCCTTCTCACCATACTTGCATTTAGTGTTTATTTTTTCACGAAAGTGTAGGAACAATAACTATAGATTACTTCGGAATGAAAAAATGAAAACCTTTTCTTTACACGTTGCGGACAGCATTTGGGATATTTATCCAGCAAATTGATATAGAGTGTAAGATTTTTGAGATTTTCTTAGATTTTTCTCTCTCTCGAGATTTTAACTCAGCCAAATAAAAACACAACTGGCAAAACATCGACCTAGTTCCCCAAGGTAGCTAAATGTTTTTGCTCCTTTTTCTTCAGTTCGTCATATCAACTGCCTGAAGGATATCCGGAGGAATTTAATTAGCTGCAACGTTTTGAGTCGTGGGTAGCTCATGTTACACATTCCCTTATTTCCGTATCCTGTGCGAGCGGATGCAATTTCTGCGTTCGAGTAGTGTTCTCCCTCGGCGGTTAAGCAGACTGGAAGAATTGTTTATGCATTCTCGTGTGTTTCGCGTGATTTCGACGCCTATTGCATGCAGCATTGTTTGGCCTGTGAAAAGATTGTTGTCGTCACGCGGTGAAAGCAGTAAGACCGGTATTAACCCATGTCCTTTCGTTGCTGCATGACGGAGCAGAGATCTTACGATAACTGAATGTCACTTAGACTGTTTATTTCTTTGCTGTCAAGGGATGCAAGCAAACCTAAGACGAATGTGTGCCTCAGATTTATGAACGAGCTCACTATTTTGCGATCCTTCTTATGTAATATTGATGGACTTTCAATTATAGCTCGAGATTTCTTTCTGCAAAACATTCTTCAATATTGAATCTTCAAAAACCATTTCATTTAAAACTTTTTCAAAAGTATTAGCAGTTTCTTGTAAGTTTTAGTCAAAACGCTACCACTTCCCTCAAATACGTAAACAGTTTTTGAAAAATGGTTTCTGGGAAACTCTTGCTCGTCATAAATAGCTGTGTATATTACTTTCTCGATACGGAGGAGAGAGAATGTAATGTAATTCTGCGCGAAAAATCGGCGAACTTTCAGCAGTAAAACTCATTACTGGGCCTTGGTAACGAAAAAGTGGATAAAGTTACTAAATTTAGAAGAAAAAATACACTCTAACACATGGTGTAGCCAGAATCCATATTTTGTTGGTCGTTGATCATTGATGGCGATAAATCGAATGACAGCAAAAGGTGTGTTCGTCTGTGAACATCGCTAGCGGCTAAACCGTTCAGCTGATTTTCTCCAAAATTGGTATTCCCCAATCGATCTGGCTGATATCGCGGCCCCTTAAATATGTAACTCATATTTTACTTTTGGGATGTGCCAGTGTAGGATACTGTAAGAGAATGGTGCATGTTCGTTGAAAACTTGATTTTTCGAAAAGTGCAAATTTTTTAATTTTTTCGGAGTCTTACTGCAATTAAAACATTAAAGATAGAGATTTTTTCCCTTTATGAAATCTTTTCCTTAAAGATAAATTTTAAAATAGGGTCATGTACAATTTTTCGAAGATTTGAATATTTTTGCATAATTTTGCGTGAAAATACGGGCGAGAGAGTACGTAGCAACACTAGTTTCATTAAATGTGTTTTTGGCCACAAGAGCATCAAATATCTATTATGAAGTTTCTCGAAATTCAAACATTTTTGAGGATAAATGAACGAAAACGGTGCATTTGAAAAACGCTTAAATTAAGTTTTCTCAACATCTGTTCCAAACTATTTTTTAAAAACCCAATGGAGATACTAATATTTTACACTGTTATGAAATATAATTTTACTATAAAAGGCTCTAAAAATGAAGAAACCGTTAAGTATGGTATTTCTTTATAGTTTGCCTGCGTGCGTGCGTGCGTGCGTGCGTGCGCGCGCGCGCGCGTGTGTGACACAGTATACTAAATACCGTGCTACTGCTACGAAAAGTAAAGGTGCTCTTGTAAACAGGAATGTTTTCTGTATATTTTAAATATTTTAACGTTAAATAAACCACCTGATTGAAACTTTCTCGAAACGTTTTACCACATGGTTTAATATTAAAGTAGTTTTATTACCTTTTCAAACTTTTTCAAGCAGTTTGGTGAACAGATGGTGCAAATGTTACAATATGTTGTTATTTTGGTGACAGTGACTAACCCGAGAAAGTTCGTGCTATAATAGTACTAATAGTTGAAATCCTAAGCACGAACGTGCGGTTGTAGTGGAGGGCGTACAAACATTTTATTAGCAATAAATGGTGATAAAAGAATAGCTATTGCCATTTTAGGCAATTTAAAACGTTACTTTAAATTCTTGAAAGTTATTGTTTCCCTGACCATTTTCCTTGCTGTTCACCTTTATTGCCTATGAGACTCCCAAGAAGGAAGGCAGGAAGAGCTTTTAAGTCTACATTTCCTGGCCGCGAAGAGAGAAGTAGGCGCACGCAGATGAAGTGAGCCGTAATGAATGTTTCTCTGTTGACGACCGATCCCAGTTTCCGGCTTCGAGAACATCCCAGTGGGCTTCACCCGACTTCTACTGTAAGGCTCCGGGCTGAAGGCATGTCATACGGAGTTTTTAACTGATTTTTTTTGACGTAAAATAAATAAATAAATAAAGGCCTGTCGAAATGATTACTATTGAATTTGGTTATATTTTGTTCATGTTTTTGCTTCGACGGCTACTACATTCTTAAGTAGTAAAGAGAAAGTATTTGTGCTGCAGCGAAAAGGGTCGATCTTTCGACAGAAAAACCGAAAAAGTGGTTAATTCTTGCTTATATATGTTGTAAATTGTACTTCCTCTATATTGTGTAATCAGAAACCGCGTTTTGTGGGTCCTTGCTACCTAAAAATTGGTTTGCGTCAAAAGTCTTGTCTGTCCGTCCGTCCGTCAGTGAAAAACGATAGCACCTAAATCGTTTACAGCATTTTCTCAAAAATTGATATTTTCCGATCGGTCTGACAACTCGAGTGACTACGAATTTAATACGAATGTTTTGATTTTTGGAGGAAATTTACATGATGCCTTAAAGACATTTTCATTTTTTTTTTTCAAAAACGACTATGCATTAAGTTGAGAATTAGAAATTATTGTGAGAAAAAGAAGTGAATGCTGAGGAAGAAAATTGATGGAATTTTATGGAAGCATTTGAATTTTCTGATTATAAAAAAATATGCTCTGTTACAGTGTCGCGGAGCTGCCTAAAGAGATCTGACTAAAGTTGTGTAGCCCGGGCACTTCAGTCATGTATCCCCAATTTAATTCCATTCAGGATATATGTCACTAATGCCAAAAGGTGAGGTTTAAAATATTGTCGCGGCTGTCAACTATCGGCGTTCTCTGTTCTAGTTGTTAAGTACACTTTGCGTTGGAAAAGGTCATAACACCTTTTCCTTAGGGTATGTTGTATTGCCTAGGCACTAATTACACCCTAAGTTTTAGATCTCCCAGACCCTGTGCAAATTCCGGGGGGGGGGCGAAAAACCTGCATTTATCTGACATTTCTTTTTTTCTCTATAGCTCTTTAACCGTAAGTTACGTAGAAAAATGATTCCAATACGTTTTAACGAGGATACAATTTTCAACAACTTTTTTTATAAAACATTTTTTTTCGAAACTAATTTCCAACCGAGCTACAGGTTTTTGAATGCTAGTTTTCATTTCTCCAAAATTTATTCAAAAATGCACATGTTTGTGATCGTCATGCTTTTTTTTTTATACAACGTTAGAATCAATGTCCTATGGCACCGAAAATCGTTCAGAAAGTGGAGGATTATGAAACCAATTCAATAATTAAGCAATTAGTTTATAATGTCCTTTTTTGCACGAATTAGAACATATTTCTGAACGAACGGAGTGAGTTCGGTAATAATTTCTTAGGAGTGCAAAAAAGTAACACTATAAACGAGTTGAATAAGCTATTTTTTTTTGTTTAACAGTATTTAAGAAAGTGAATTGAATAATTAAATTGAATTAAATTGAATTTAAGGAAGTGAAGTCAATTTGAATGTTAAAATTGTTGTAACCTCGAATCTCATCGGTGAATTAAATGTTATTAAGGTCTCATTAGAATGGGACTGGCCTCAGTACTTTCCTTTTCGTTATTTAATGAAGTGCATTTTTCTCCCATTCCTCGAACAAATTAGAAGCGCTAAATCAGCACATACTTTCTCGCATTATTGGGAACAGTTACATAATATAATATTGCAATTTCTGCTTTCTGATGTCTGGAGACATCACGTGAAGTCCAAACAATTTCAAATAAAGCGCCTTATAACAATAATGTTAATGTATTCACAATTGTGTTTATTTTAAGTTGATTGGAATATCATAAACACTTTTATTTTGCACATTTTGGAGAAATGAAAAAAGAACGTTTTTTAAGAGTTGCTGTTGCTCGCTCAGTAATTAATTTCGAAAATAAATGTTTTAAACAAAAGTTGTAGAAAATTGTATCTATTTTAAAATAGATTTCAATCATTTTTCTACAGGACTTACGTTTAAAGAGCTGTAGAGAATAAAAGAAAAATATAAAAGAAATTGCTATTTTTTCGGCCTCCCCGAGTTAGCATAGAGGTTGGGAGGTCGAAAATGTGGTTTTTAAACTAGTGCCTGGGCACTAACATACAACATACCCAAAGAAAAGGTTTGTATGTCCTTTTTCCAGGAACCCTCCCCTTTTTTTTAGTACCTGCCGACTGGACTATTTCAGAAACTAAAATGAATGTTGTAGGAAAGTGATCGCTGCATAGACTCTTGTGCAAGAATCTAGGGCATTCGGTTCAGTTTCTTGGCTACGTTGTTCATTGCGCCATGACTGTTGTCCGAATGCCAATTCCCTTAAGCTCAATTCACACGCAGCGGTGGGGCTATTTGCAAGTCGTGGCTCGGCCAGCCAGGTCGTGACGAGAGTGTTCACGCATATTTAATTCGTTCGCAGAACAAACCGTTTAGTATCTGCAGAGAAAGTAAGAAACGGCGTCCCATGTATGCTTAGTTCACTGTTCGAACAAAAATTCCATAACCAGCTTGAAAAGCCTTATTTTGCTTAACAGAGGCTACAGCGAAATCAAACATTCCTCTCCTATCGATGAACACTGCACTTTAGACGGAGTATATGTTTAGGAGTGTCTGAAATATCTCACTGTGTAAATTCATTTCCAACAGAATGTGAAGTACAAAGTGAGATTATCTTGTATTACTCGAATTCTGTTATCAGTACTTGGTGTGTGTGTTTATGAAATATTCAAATATTATTATTACTTAAGAGATGAGAATGGCTTAATGAAGTTAAGGCTAGTAAAGATGTCATTTCTAGTGGTAGTCATTAATATTTTTCGGTTGTAACTGTTGAACATATGCAAAGGAACCTTGAGATAAAAGTGGTGGGATATGTGTTTTGTTCACGTCATTACAGTAAAAATTTAGAGGTGCTACAACAGTTCATATTTATCGCATTATTGGGAACGGATATGTGATATATATATATATATATATATATATATATATATATATATATATATATATATACTTATTGTTGTATTATTATTTTATTAATTTTTTTATAAATAAATTTAGATGGACTTTAACAGCTCATACTTACCGCATTATTGGAAACGGTTACGTGATATTATATTGCAATTTTTGCACTCACTTCAGTAATCACGTAAGAAAGTCCAAACAAATTGAAATAAAGCGCCTGCGATGCGTATCTGCAATTATTTCGAAGTCAGAAACAGTCGTCCTTAAGAGTAGAGACAACTATGAATATGTCTCAGCTGTTTATAAATTAATATTTGCAGTACATTATACAGACATTCAAGGATAATTCCATACATATATAGAACATCCAGAACATAACGCCACGCAATATATCGCCTTATGAATGCGTACGAAACTACGGTATTATTACGTAATATCCACCTATGCATATCTATATACGTATTCTTACTGACTTTAAAATAGTTGAATAAACCATTTTATTGAACGTAGAAATATTGTACCATTAATGTAATAAATAAATAAAACCTCATTTGATACCTCTCCTATCCATATCATCGTCCAACAATGAAATTCTCTGAATAACTTCTCAAACTGCCATATCCCAGAATTGTATGACAGTACCGTGTGAAAAATGATATTAAGTAGTTCCTCGCAAAAAACTAACTCTTTTACTAATTTACCAACTAAATAAAGATTACAAAATTATCGTATCAGTTTTTTTGAATTTTTCTTTCATATTACATTTAAATAATATTTTTAAACGGGGGAAAACGTCATTGGCCTAATTTCAATTAAGGTTTGCGGATTGATTGAAACAAAAACAAAAATACCTTGAGAATACAAATTGCAGAGTAGAGTAAAAATCGAATTAATATTGAGACTTTTGATAGTAAACTATAATTAAAATAACATTAATTATTTTTCAAATCTTTTTGATGCACTCCTTTTCTTCGAGAATTTTTCTCGTTACGGTGGGACACCTGTATGTTACATTAACTTCAAGCAGCAATTATGCGAAAACCACTAGTTTTATCAAAAAAATGTAAATGACATTTTTAACGTACTGCTGTTTTAGAACAGCTTTTAAAATAAGGTCATGTACATTTTTTCGAAAATTTGAGTATTTTCGTGTAATTTGACGTAAATATAAACAATTTTTAATTTTGTTTAAACAATTTTTCTAAAAAAGGAAAAAAAGCACCGTTTTTATTAAATTTTGTTGGATAGTCTGAAGGACGTTTAACATATTGGTGCGATGGTTTAAAACTATGATTTTTCGAAAACTGAAAAAAATCAAAATGTTGTCCGCGTTTGCGGTACGTGGTCACTCCATCCAGAACCTTCACCTTGTCCGCCTTTCGCGGGAGAAAGTGGCGTTGGCTGTGGCGACGGAGGCAGGTCTGTGGCCTTTCGCCTTGCAGCTTCGCTTTGAGCTGTTTCCGCCCCCTTCGCCCGCTCGATCCCTCCCTCGCTCGCCCGGTAGCTCGCTAGCTTGCTCGCTCGGTCTCTTGCTCGTTCGCTCGTCCGCCCGCTCGCTTGCTTGCTCGTTGGCGCGCGAGCCGCCCCAGCCCTGATCTTTGTTTCTCGGCATTTTACGCGCCGCATTACACCATAGTGCAGCGCCTGCCTCACGACTCCAAGGTGATGAGGTCCTCTGCCAGATTCCCCCGAGCTACTTCTCCCAAAGGGAACGGAGGGACTCCCAAAGGAGCCGGAGCCACGAGTCGTGAGGGGTTAACTTCCTCGCTATCCTATGTTAATTATTTCGGCATGTTGGAATTAGTATTATCGAGTGCCAATTTGTGTGTGGGTATGTGAATCATTCCTATAAGTGAAGAAATACACAATTTAAGCCATGCTATTACAAATACTAATGGTACGTTGTTAATGAGTGAAATTCGAAGAAATGCATCATAGAGATAAGAGGCCGTTAGTGAAATAGGTCAGGGCTAGTTCATCGCGCGTGGCCATTGGCCGCGAAGATGCAAATGAGAGGATCAGATGAACGCGTTTCCAGGTACGTGGATGGTTATATCGCGATTCTCGCCTTTCATAATCCTGATCTAAGGAATTGCCCTATTTAAACATTCCCCAAAGAATAACTCAGGTCCCATTAATTTGTTTGTTTTAATACGGCCTGTGAATCTCATTTACCTCTGAATATGAAATAGAAATGTTTAATCGCAAAGTTTCACAACCGTGATTTGCGAGTGTTATTAGTTAATCGAGAATTTCTTGTGCAAATGATTTCGTGCGTTCATGTGAAAGAGAGAAGACGTCAACCATTTTTCATTGGAGAAACTGTTTATAACCATAATAATTAGATTTGTTCTTCGTATTCCGATTTCAAATATCATTCTTTTTGTCATTGCTCTTGAGTTTGATGGCCAGTTGCCTAATCCAAATAATCGTAAATAATTCCTATACAGAAATGATTTGTCGCTGAACAATACAGGCGAGAGCGAAGTCGGAAACGCTCGTAAAACAGCCAGCGCAGTTCCTGATCGAGGGCGCCGGATGAACGGCGACGGCTGCGGAAGCACGTGCCCAGCCGACCGGCCGCCGCCGCCGCGGACGGAAGTCCCGGCGATGTTCCGCCGGAAATAGACGCGAGCGGCCGAAGGGCGGGTCCACGACCGCCGCGCTCGATCGCCCGCACGCGCGCCCTCCCCCTCCCCCCCCCTGCACGTGCACATCCACGTGCCGGCGCGTGGCGCCGCCCAGGTATCCCCGCCGCCGCTGCCGCAGGCGTCTCTCCTGGGCGGCCGCGGCGCTGCGCGTCCAACGATAACGCAGATATTTCCAGCGCAGGGTCGACGGACGGGCGCGGGCGCCCGGCTCCGCGGGAGTCGGAAGAGCTCTCGACGTCACGCCGTTGCTCCGTCGCCGTGCTTTGCCTCCCGTTATAGAGCGATATTCCTAAGGATGAGCCAAAGTGACAGCTAGTGCTAGCAACATAGCTGAAGCTTCTGTGGTCGTTGAGCCTTTGAGCCCATTAGACTCCCTTCCCGCATTCGTTCGTTTGCAGTTGGCTAACTTGTAAGTGGCTTCGACACTTCCTTTTGTGGTGTCCTTGTCCGACAAAAATATATTACGCTGCGAGAAATAATTGATATTAGTAAGTGCAGTGTAATGTGCTCTTCTGTAAAAAAATTTTTTTCTTTATATATTACATTGAATTTACTTTTTGTGTGATAAATATTATGTTTATTTTAAAACCGAGACTTGAATGCGATATGCGTACCGGTGCACGTGTTTCCTGCTTAAAATCATCTTTCTTTCTATTTACATTGTGGTGGTATTCTTTTACCGATTGTGAGGTCATGTTAAGATATTTTCCACATACGTAATTAAATTTAAATACTTCCCGGACTCGCGTACATGCACATTTCTCAACGAAACTCTAAGACTTCTGCATAGGGTTGTTTTCACAGAAGCCATTAGCACTTTACGAAGGTGCGTAGCTGAACAGCTATCGCGGCGGAGGGATACTTCTCCGAAATACGTGTGATGTTCACTTGTTTTCGCGAACTGTCACTTTGGCTCATCCTTAGGAAAATCGTTCTATACCACCCGCCGCCGCTCCCTTATGGCATGGTCGCCGACAGCCGCTTGCCAGCCGTCTGCTAGGTGCTCGTTTCTGCAAGTAGAAATTGATTCCGAGCGTGTCAACTATTGAAGGATTAGTCTCGTAAGGGGCTATCCATAAAGCTATTTGAAACCTCCATGTAACGCAGCTTAACGCTGCCTCAAACCCTTTCCCCCTCTTCAGCGTTACGTAGTATGAACGACCCCGAGGTGTAGTATATGTTATATCACGGGAGGTGGAGTGTTCCTCGTGAGATACGGCGCCGACCTACCCGTCGCCTTTTGAGTGTTTACCCTCCAGTTGTCTCCCAAGTGGGGTACCGCCCCCGGTCGGGACAAGCTCCAACATAGTCCCCCCCATGTGAGATAACGTAGAGCATGTAAGTGTAAGAGGATGTGCAGGTTACAAGGAGGAAGGAAGAAAGATTACGCCGAGATCTTTCTCCATTTGTTAGGGTGCTGTCTCGAAAACTGCCTGTCAAAGTAGCCGATCGCTAGAATTTTGTTTCATTGAGGTTGAATCCCACCCAGCTATGTAGCTAATGGTTTATCGCTGCGAATCTTCAATACCATACGTCCATATCAAGAGTTCCCAGCCTTTTTCTTGCATCGACTCCTTTTCAAAGTATGGTTTCCTTCATCATCCCCTGCATTTTGTCTGTAATATACAGCATATAACACAAATATAAACCATAGAATCGCACAGAAACGACTTGCCGCATATCAATATTTATATAAATATCTCGTTTTCCGCTAATCGGAGGCGTTTCCTCTTCTGAGTAGCAGTGAAGTGACTTCTAATCTTTATTGTTTTGCAAAATGTTAAGCGCTTTTTGTGAACTGGTCATAACATTTCAATGTTGACGATATGTTGACGAAGATGACTTCTTTTATTTCTTCTTATAAGAACGTCAACAACATCCAATCAGAATTCCCACAACAACATTTCTACAGTGCTTGTTGCGAAGAATATTTTCCTGTTCGTATAATTCAACGTTATGAATACATAGATAAAATTCTTGAGTTTTTTAAACATCTTCACGATGGTGCGACGAATACGAAAGAAAATGAGCGAATTCGTAATTTTTTTATTGAATTTTGGTAGAAAACAATTATCAACGTCACTAATACATATATTTGTTTTTTTAAATAAATGGCATGTCGATCTTCATTTTACAAATATGTCGCCGAGCCATTTTTTGCTGTTGACTGCATTCGACTCCTTAATCTTCATTACCCCCTTCAAAATGTCATCAACCCCCAAGGGTCTTTCAAGGCTCTCTATCGATCCTATTGAGAACCCCTGGTCTACATTCATCCCATCCCACCCAACATTTTCCACTATTCTTTAGGTATTCCCGAAATTTTATTTTATCTTGTCCATTCATTGGCATACTTCATTACTGGGATCACCGTCTTTCTTCACCACCACTTCAATAAATTGTGGGAATTCTTATTGGGTGTTGTTGACGTTCTTATAAGAAGAAATAAAAGAGGTCATCTTCGTCAACATATCAGCTTTATTAAGACTGTGCTCGACACAGTTGCTCGACTTTTGCCGACAGCAGCGAGACTGACGATGACGGCAAAGCCGTCGAAAGCCGGCTATCTTAATAAAGCTGATATGTTGACGAAGATGACCACTTCAATAACTTTTTTCAGCCCTATTTCTTCAATTTCTGTCCTCACAGCTGTAATTCCCTCCAACACCGGCGCCCTCTTCTATCGGGTCAAGTGGAGTGAACGCGTTGGCCCTCGTCGCTGATCGTGACTGTCTGTGGTCGCCGGCTGGTGCAGGTGCTTTTGGCTTCAACGCGGAAATAGTGCGAAACGACCACCTGCAGGCGGACACGTAGGAAGCAGCTGCCAACAGTGGCACGTTGTGCGGAAGTCATCTGGCTTTCTTCTTACCTTGCCGTGGTATTTAAGTTGGTTCATGTTGCCTCTTCTGGTAAACATTATCAGACACATTGACGACTGAATTGCATCATTTGTGTCTCTCAGCCTGAATCAGTGAAAAACCACTGATTGACAGTGACTATTCACTGATTGTGGTAGTTATAAATCTGCCACCGGCAATCAGTGAATTGAACTGAATGAATCAGTGAAAAACGGGTCCACTTTTTGAATCAGTGAAACTTCACTATTTGAATCAGTGAAACCTTCACTATTTGAATCAGTGAAACTTCACTATTTGAATCAGTGAAATCTGTGACAACTAATTGAACCAGTGGAATTAATAGCTGTTGCAATCAGTGAAAGTAAGGCTTCACTTATTTGAATCAGTGAAATATCTCATCGCTTCTCCAGTACTGTAATGCACAAACCCAAAAATCCTACTACTGAGAATCACTGTATCGCTTTAAACAAATGCTTCAAAAACATAAAAATTTAATAAATATAATAATAATTTATATCTGTATTTGAAGTATTTTTCCCTTGATATCTCAATAGTAGGATTTTTGTTAATTAGGCACAAATTTATTGAAAGATTTTATGGGAAAATGATCTTCTTGAACAGCACTGTACATATTAACTACAAAACAAATACAATAGAAATATACATATTATGGCAAAGATATTGAGTCAATATCTTAACTCAGAAAAAAAATTGAAAATTGAGGTAATAACAGACCTGTATTCTATTTCATATGAGCAATCCATATATCTGTTCATTTATTGCCTTCAACATTATCACATAGAAAAAATTGTCCAATGTTATGGTTTAGTTCCTTAAGTCACATTATCCTTGGGGTAGGAAGAGTTTTGTTACATCATTTACTTACAAACAATTGGCTTTTCAATGAAAGGAATACTGGTAAAGAGATATGTTGGAATTAAGGTAATTTTAAAGGGAGATACTGCCTTTTTAAGTGAGATAGGAGAACACAAGTCTTTATTTAAACCAATGAAAACATACAACAGAGAAGAAAACCGATGTTCAGGAACTTTTCAAAACTCACTACAGAAAAATTGGCCTGCAGCTAACACTATTCATTTTATGTACATATTATTGACAATTTCGGTGACAATACAACAAATTCTAAGATGGGAAAGTAGTGAAAGAAAGGACTCTTATAATTTAAATATATATAAATACATTTCAATGGATTTTTATGTGAATTTTACAATAAAAATAAATAAAGGACATTAAATATGTCAAAATTTTTAAAGTAAAAATACAAATAAACAAATTACAAGTATGTGGCAAGTTTTAGGGCAATTTAATCAGCTTCCTCTGCTAATTATAATTTTCATAATTAAAATCAGCAGCATTGCCAAGCTTAAAATTGGAAATGCTAACAGCACTGCATGCCTTTGTTTCTATGTACATATATACATATATATGTATACACATGTATATATACACATATGTGTATAAAGAAAACAAAGACTATTGTGTATTGTTTCCTAAAATTTCGAATCTGCCATGGTACCAAACAAATGACTGATACCTGACACCGCAATGGAGGCACCTGGCTACTGATTTCAAAGACAGGAATACAATTGATGAGAGATGATCAAGAAGCGCAAGTTCTAAGCTATTAATTCACTTGAGGTAAAAATTTTAAATGGCTTACCAGATGAACTCCAAAACACAAACCTTCACAAGGAGCTAATTACAACACAAATATTTGGTAGGGTAAGAAATACTTAAAAAAAAAAGACATCAATTTCGAAAAGTCTGGATTTCTTTATCAGAAAATCTATCAAAAGTATTTGGATAAAGAGGAAAATTTGCAATTTTACAACTACTACATAGAAGAGACTACAGAGGAAAAAGTTGAAAAATTTACCCGAGTACTTCAGATGCAACAACTGAGGAACTTTTAAAGAAAGTTTTAGAAGATAAGCAACAAATATCTGAAGTAAAAGATTTGAGAAAAATTGCCAATGATTTTATTATCAATATATTTCAATGGATAAACTCAAACGCATGCCAATGGATAAATGAGTGTGAATGCTGTTTTGTGGAAGAGAAATTTTAAAATTTTCCCTTGACAGATTGGTACTCAAGTATGATTTTGAAAAATACAGTAGAATCAGAATGGAACAATTGGAAAAAGAATGCACGCATAAAAGAAATCGGAGCTGTTCTAAAACAACGACAAAAATGGGGATAATAAGCCAGCGGCATATTTTTCGAAAAAATTGAGTGAAGCTCACAAGGAAAAAAAAAACAATTTACCTTGAGTGCTTGACAATAAAAGAGGTTGTGATATATTGGCAACATTGGCTACTTGGAAGAGAATTTTTGGTACACTCCAATCATAAACTTTTAAAAAATTTAAATATAAAAGCAAGAACACATTAAGAACTGGGTGATTTGACATACTATCTGTCCCTATACAATTTTAAAGTTAAATATTCTAAAATGAAATTTATTATAAAAATTAAAAACTAATATTCTAAAATGAAATTTATTATAAAAATTGAAAAGAAGAGAAAAACTCTCATTATCAGAAGAATTTAGTAAAATATTACTAAAATATGTACACAATACTTATTGTTACCTGGGAAGAGCGCGGATGATAAATAAAGTAACACCATTCTTTACAGCGCAAAATATAAACATAAACATAGAGAAGATTTGTGAAACTTGTGACATCGGCTTAAAGAATAAACCATGAAGAAAATCAAAATTTGGATTAATGTCACACCTAGGTCAAACAACGTACCCTTTTAAGATAGTTTCTATAGATACCATCAGAGGTTACGGAGGATCCGGTCAACAAAAAATACCCACACCTACTGGTCGACCATTTCACAAGATATGCTTATATTTTAACATCAAAAATCAAAACGCTGATGATTTTGTAAAACTAACTGAGAAGTAACAAAAACATGATATCCAGATGGTACTAACAGATCAATATCCAGGAATAAATTCAGAAGAATTAAAACAATTCCAAATAATAAAAATATATATATATATATATATATATATATATATATATATATATATATATATATATATATATATATATATATATATATATATATATATATATATATATATATATATATATATATATATATATATATATATATATAGATTTTTTACTGCCATAGATGCGGCAATGGTCTCAATGAAAGATTAAACCAGACTTTGGTGAATAAAATAAGATGTATTATGAATGAAACTGACAAAAAGGCTGCTATTCCTATGGACAACTATTGTGAAAAAAGCTGTGGAGAAATATGAGACAGAACAAACAGTGACATAAGTCTCAACAAAATACTTTCTAGAGGTAAAACCATAAATATCCTACCACATGAATTAAAATAAAATGCACAGACGAAGATTTAGAAAAGAGAGGAAAATAGCACCCAAGAATACCAGACACAGAACAAAAGAATCAAAAATTTAGAATTGGCCATATCGATATTGGGAAAATCTTTAAGTCAATTATGAAGTCAATACCAGACACAGAACAAAAGAATCAAATTTCTATGATATAACAAAACTTAACTCCAATGGTAGAAGGTTTTGATAATTGAACAAATGCAGAAGCATTGTTCATTTCCCAGGAGGAGGGTTTATTACAGAAACCCAACTGAGTTTTTATTTCAAATTAAATACTCGAGGATATAATCATTATATACTGCAAAAATGAAAAAATTGCTAATGTTGAGTATGCCAAATTTGTTGTAAATATTAATTTAAAAAGTAAGTCAAATGCTGCCATGGGTGAAGGAATATTTTATTATTAAAAAAGGGCAGATGTTAAAACCAACCATCACCCTGAACAAAACAAGAATAGTTTTTCTATCCTTTCACCCATATCAAATATTGCTGGACATTTTTCTTGAATGTTTTTCTCCTTTCCAATTCCTCCAGATGCAAATTAGAGCCCTCCTAAAACAGAAACATAGATAGGTCAAGAAGTTATGTGAGGAAAAAATGGTTACTTTATTTTCAGATTACATACAAAATCATACTAACTGGCAGAATTATGAGGTCTGGATAGGGAACCTCAGGAGTGGCAAATGGCTTTGATGTACCATCTGCACTCCCCCTCCACTCTGCCAAACTAGCCTCGCCATGTAAATGAGTAAAATATAATGTGTTTAGTGACTAAGGAAAGCAAGGAACACTGATCAAAATAAATCAGTATTACAGTAGTCTTTGGCAAATTAAAATACCTTTCAAAATATTCACAGTGTTAGAGTCCCAGTTAGCTCCAGCACTTTCTCTTACACTTTTTCAAAACTCCACTCCTGGACTGGTGTCATTAAACTAAATTGGAAAAACCAAAGAAAGAGTTAATATTTTGCTGACATGCCCGGCTCTGCTGTGGTGTAATCGAGAGCATATTGGACTTTTTACAACTTTCATAAACGAAATTATCCATTGCACGTCATATATTTCACACTGTATCACCAAACAGTTACTTTAAAACTTTTAAGTTACATAAGAAGTTTCCAAGTTATTAATAAAAACAAATACGTGGTATTAATCACATGTTCATAACCTATTTCTTAGTATGGCTAAATGATCACCATAAAATAAAACGACTCACAGTTATCAACAAGACGAGTCACAGAAAAGCGAAAACTACTTACCTAACGCAATTAAAACAATCTTCAGACACAGGTCAGTTTTCTCACAGGAAACCTCTATTTCACTCGTTCCGCCGTGGGATTTTGCTTACACACACAACGCCACGTGAATAACTGGACCGGTCGGTACGGTGGCGCGGCACTGCCACTGACAACCAGTGAAATGCTGGCAGTCATTATGAAAAGCTTCACATATTCACTGATTGTCAGCGAAACTACAAATTTCGACTGAAGATATCAGTGACTTTGCGCTCACTGATTGAATCAGCGACAATTTCACTGATTCAGATTCAGAGAGTGGTGTCAGGGCACGAACGACTTAATTTTTACTAGTAAGCAAAGTCTTAATGAAACACAATGTGTATCGTATACTCCTCTCCGGTTACAGTGAGTCCTGTAGAGACTAACATTTTTAGTTCACTCTATCCGATAATTTCGTCCACAATATCCGATTATCTCAAATTATAAAACATCTTGATTGCAGTAAAATATCCAATCACCACGAAACTAAAATTTTTTCGTGCTTTCTTCACTCTTGATTTTCATGGTCCCCACACTTTATTATTGTAATCCTCATTGTAACTGCCATGCTCAGCGTGCGTTTCAACAAACTGATGTACATATTTATCTTTTTAGTTTAATATTATAATGTTATGTTGTGTTCAAAATGCCTGAAGATGGGGGGGGGGGATTAATATCCCCGAAACGTCTGTCAGCTTACTATGGTTGATGAAAAATAAAACTCTTTATAAAATGATGCTGTTTTTTTATTTTTTATTTTTATTAATTTTTATAAACTGGTGCCTGTCAAAGTGAACTCTGTGACCAAACCCGTGTATCAAGACTTTTCTACGAAAATTAGCTCATAATTGGACATTGTCAGAAACAGTCAAACGACATTTTCTCAAAAGCAGTTCTAAATTTTTCGGTGATAATTGATATTACTCTTCTACCGGGTTTTACTCTTCTAAGATATCCTTAACGTGATATTGTCTTTCTACCATCAAGGAACCGAAAAATTTAAAAATATGTAAAAAAACGTGTTTTTTGATAAAACACTAATTCCTCAATATAAATATTACATGAAAGTAAATCATTGTGTAAATTGGTACATGCTGTAAATAATAGTCTCTACATTTTTGCCGAGTTAGTTAATTTTGAGAAAAATATTCATTTCTGAGTGCGTCGTTGATACGTTTTGGTGCTAAGGTAAGTTTGTTTACATTTTTGCTGTGTAAACTAATGCTGTCAACACAATTAAAATACGTACCATCAATGCTGCGCAGAACATTAAAGGATACGTACATAAAAGGATATATTATTAGTTTTGTCAAAGTATTATTTTTGCATAACCGTAACATATTTAAGAATAGGACTCTCGAGTGAGTCGACCTCGTGAGACAGGCACCTAAGCCATGTGCGAAATCCGCGTAAGGCACGAAACTTAATTTGTGTTCGCGGCGTGG
The DNA here is from genome assembly GCA_964035755.1 of Teleogryllus oceanicus. Classification (NCBI taxonomy): domain Eukaryota; kingdom Metazoa; phylum Arthropoda; class Insecta; order Orthoptera; family Gryllidae; genus Teleogryllus; species Teleogryllus oceanicus. Next base: position 56,038,168 of record CAXIVR010000014.1, read on the forward strand.
GAGGCATGCCGATTCCCACGTGTATTACGCCTGTGGCTTAATCCTTCCATAATCAATTGGTCTGACAAGCAACTGTGTGTGCAATCTCTGTTTATAATGGAAATGGATCACTACCCCCAGAACAACAGTATGTACTGCTATGGCACCGGGATGGGGCCATAGAAGGCAATGGGCGAAGCGTATGTATAGGTGCGGTGCCGAAATAGGCCCTGAGCACTGTACGAGAAATTAACTAGTACGAGAAAGTCTACGCCATTGTGTTGCACAAGTAGTTGTAAATGGAATACCTATTTTTTTATAGACTTCGGGGTGTTTCCCTTTCCATTTCTTTTCATCGCAAAGAAAAAAAACATGCCCAGACGTAGAATTGTAGTCTACTGCACACTACGCGGCTACTTCGTTCCACGCATGACGTACCTTCCACGTATCACTGGTGCGAATGTATCCTGAGTGTATGCAGTGATCAGAGTGTTAATGAGCCAGAGCGAATAAAATTAACGTGGCATTGTATTTAATCTTCGGATTTCGTTCTATAGTACGTAATATTTTTTATACAATAATATTAATATAATATAAACAATAACAACAGCAACAGATCAACATTAGTGAATACTGAATTCATAAAGTTTAGCGTGTTACAAGGTTCTTCTCTACAGAAGACATTTTGATGTTTGAGTAAATAAATTTGTAAAGGAACTTCCAGTACGATTAAGTCAATTTATAAACAAAAACAAAAAAAAAAAGTCTTGTCATCCTGGTACAAACCTTCTGCCACATTGACCACATCCTGAATGAAATGAAGGTTTTAATCGTATTTCAATCTTTAATGCTTCCTCTCCAATTGTAAGCCCTGATGCATTGTAATGTACATTAAGAATTTGTGAATTTTCTGAACGAATGCCCCATCGATTTTGTCGATTCTCTTGAGTGCATATGAATTTATATTTATATTTATGAATATATTTATGAAAATAGATTTTATTACATGGGAGTTTTTTTTTGTTTTTGTTTTTCTCCCTTTTAAAATTCAAAATGTATTGCTTGTTTATCCTTGAAAATAGATTTTATTACATGGGAGTTTTTTGTTTTTATTCTCCCTTTCAAAAATTCAAAATTTAAGTAGTATATGACTTAGTGTAGGAATTACAGAATTTTGAAAATGTGCACACAATTAACTTTTCCCCATAGCACGTCATACGCAGTTTTTAACTTTTTTTTGACGTAAAATAAATAAATAAATAAATAAATAAATAAATAAATAAATAAATAAATAAATAAATAAATAAATAAATTTTACTTTCAGAGTCAGTGTCGGCGCTAGGCATGAGCTGACCGGGCGGTCGCCCGGGGCCCTGCAAGTCAGAGGGCCCAATAATGGGGTTAATGGGGGAAAATATTCAAAACATTGAAAAAGTAGCTAGAACTCGAGAAAATCGTTATCGTAATTTTACGGTACAGTAGTCTGACATTTCATAAATTTTCAATTAATTTTTTATCTTAAATGTGTTTATCGTCATTACTTACAAGGCAGGACTCTATGAAATGAATCAAATGTTGCTAACATTAAAATAGGTTATACTGACATTCATATTTCTTATTTCATGTATTTAAAAAGTCGTTTTATTAATCCGTAACTAAATACAACCATTTTTTTAGCGTTTTAAGATCATCATGCAAATTGTGTTATTTGATCATTAAATACATTTACTTAAAACTATTATTTAACATGTATTTACAAAAACTTTTGTCTCATTTAAATGTAGATTTTGTTTTTTTTTTTAAATAAAATAACTCGTACAGTTTCTTGATACAACTTAAACGTTTTTATTTTTTTCTGGTTGGGGGGTAACGTTTCAGCATTGCCCGGGGGCCAAAATTGTCTAGTCCCGGCAGTGTTTGGAGTGTGAAGGATCTCCTCTGATCTGATCCCAGCAAATTCATTTGGGTTATGGCGCGAAGATGGCGAGATTCGTCGAAAGAAGCCTCGAAGAGAAACCGGTCAACTGGAAAGTTCCGGCGGGGAGTGCTTTTTCGCGCTGGACCAGTAAGAAACGAAAGTTGCGAAGGTCACCGCGACCTGTATTTCTTATCTGCGTGCACTCGTACACGCTTTGAAGTACCACGAATACAACTATGCGCCGGATTTCGTGGCAAATGTAGGCCGCGTGGAAGAGCACGTGTTTTCTTTCTGATTGATTCTCCAAAGCTTAGTAGAAGGCGGTCACCACTGCGACTTCCATTGACGACACTGATACAATCCCGCTGCCGTCGTTTGCGCTAGCACCTGTTGAGTTGCAGTGAAGTGCTGTGCTTCAGCAATCGTTCGTGACCTTATTGACACAATGCTGATCGTGTGGTATGTATTACCCACATGGCAGAAAGGTAATCAGCGGATGCACAACGAATTTCAAATAAAAAAAAAATAATTACAAAATCGATGTAACGCTTAGTATTAGAAACGGTCTGATGTATACGATACAAGGACAAGTCATTGTACTTAATGGCACATAAAACTTGGCGCAATTTCAATTTTTATTTTTAGGAGTACTTTGCAATTCACGGTTGAAATTATGTGAGAGACAAATTACAAAAATATGGAAAATGGGAATTTTAGAGAAAATTTCTCATGATTGTTCCGTATAGCGACGAACATCTTACTTGTAAATAGGACTGCAAAAAATTAGTGATGTGCGTATTTTAAAAAGGGAGGAAATAGACCCTTGGAAAACCATTAATCCTTGCATTGTAGCAATAAAATTACTTAAGGCTAAAATTGCTTTCTTATTCAGAAGAATGGAGCTCCCCTTGCGAACAAAACATCGAAAAGCTCTCCTCTGAAGAAATGACTGCTACGGACGTAATTCAAACACTAATACCTGTACATCCGCATGCCTTTGTTCTCTGCTTTTGTCGTATCAAGTTCTTTCAGCTTGCTCAATTATTCTTGGCTTCCCCCGTCTGCTTTGTCTTCGCTTGATCTAGAAACACTCATTACCTGGAAGGCCAGCTACATTAAAACGGAAAATATGACTGATAACCTTTTAATGTTTTCGAGCACCATGTCAGGAAGTACGACATGATTGGTCATTGAAGCATACCACTTGACTGGAAAATAGTGGTTCCATATCTCGGTTTTGCATGAACATTCTGTAAATTCTTAACTCGTTAATTCATTAATTCATTCTGTCATCGGAAATTGGTTGAAATCCATATCGATAATCATGAACGATACAAAGTAAAGCAACTAAAGGCGATTTCGAAATAAATGCAAAATAACGTACCACGTTAAGGCAATACATATTTATTTCTCAGAAATGTTCTGGGTGATAGCAACGCGCCCAAACTCAGATGCCAGAAATAGAAGCCTCCGTAGATGTTTGTCAGTTCCATTCGTCCTAACAATTTCCTTACAATATTATTCTAGATAAAATTTTCCATACTCAGTGTAAAACAGAAGCATGACAGAATTCTGCAAGTGAAGTGTATCAGGAAATCAAATTAAAGGACATTTGATTTGTAATATAAGGCTTCTGTATAAATCTCTTGAAGGAAAATTGCTCAATAGAATTCTTTTGCGAGCCGAAAGGTGGTAAAAAAGAGAATTTTCGGATTTTGATCAGAAACAAAAAGGAATGCTGTAAATAAGTTTTTATGAACGAAATACGTTCGTGTACATGGAGGAGTTAGTTTCTTCTAACATTCAAAAATCTCGAGTAACAATCTGAAGTGTGACAAGATACGCAAAAATGAAAAAATTGGGCCTTCTCGGTGCTTAGAAAGAGTTATATTTTTTCGTCATAAGTATTTGTAGTTATGTTGGGCACCATAGTATGTACCAACGCAAAACCTTCCAGATGTGTTGCCCAGTGTTTATTGAATATATAGTTGGTTAATTTTTAAAAACCAATACATTATTTCTATTGAGTTGCTAACGAATTGAGGATAGTTCCTGGATGATTGAATTTGTTCAGTATTGTTACAAAGATTCAACTGTATTTTTATTTGTATTTGTATCACTTGGTACTAGAAAATTTCGTACTGTTTTGAAATCACTAGATGTCATTAAATCGTTCCTGAAAATTAGCGGTGTCAACACGTCTGAGTCATGTCGAAGGGATTGTGGATGGGCATTTTGACCCGATTCTTTACCAGTCAAAATATGTGGGCCGGGAAAACTCTATTCGCAAGCGCTTCAGCGCCTGTCTCCCGAACTAGTTGGCCACCCCACGCGCGCCGCCGCCCCCTCGGCCCGCCTCTGCGTTAACGCGGACGCGGGCCGCTCAATATGGCGCGCGGCCGGCCGTCGCGTCGCGCCGCGCCGCCGGCGACTCGCCCGAGCCCCCGTGACGCCCGCGCGCTGGCAGCGGACCTGCCTACGACCGTCATCCGCCGTTGGGCGCTTCCGCAAAGGCACATCGGCGGCGTCAAGGTGGGTACAGTTACGCCTGCCGGTACAGTTACCGCTACCGCGCTGCGCCGCGCCGCGTCGCGTGGCCCGCGCCGGGCCTCCGCTGCGCAGGCGCACGGACGACGTGACCGCGTGCGCCCACCGAGGTCGCCCCGTGGCCGCCAGGAAGCGCTAGTGCGTGGTGGTGGCCGCCGGTTTCGTACGAGCGCGCCGGTGGGCAGGTCGCGGAAATACATGGGGGCGGGACGCTGTCACGTGATGAAGTTGTTTGACGTCTTGTCATGAACAGCCTATGGGTAGAATCCGGAAGATAGTATTTAACGGCTAAATGTACCGTAGTTTTCATTACTTAAGTATGAAATGAAAACTAAGAGTATATAATAAATATGTACAATTTATAATTTAATTATAGTCTAAAAAATTTAACTTTTTTCTGCCACAAGAACTTTATTAACTGCCGTTTACAAAATGTTTCGTTTGATTACAAAGTGAAAGCCATTTATATCTAACACGTAAAACGTTTTTGTACCAGTAACGTTGTTTTAAGTTGTGGCATTTATACTTTGAAATTAAGAAAGTTCAATGTACCTTATAGGTGTTGAATGATTACCTTGAGAATTTTGCGTCGGGAACGTCTCTTTTGAGTAGTGCCTGATTTATAAAATTTTAGTTCCCGGAACGCGCCCTAAATGTTTCTTTTACTTTAATAGAAATAATGATATACTATTTATAATATAATTATTTAATGATTTATTTTTGAGGTACCGGAACGCCGTTTCGTCGCGTTCCGCCAGAATCACGCCCTGCTTTTAAGAACCCAGTCAATGTACTCGAGCTCCACTGCCCTTCATACCTTTTTTCCGCCGTTGAAATATCCCGATGGAAGCGCTCCCTGTTTGTCACCTACAGTCCTCAGATTTTCGAGACAACGCGGGTTCCTGATTGGGTGACCGTCTAGGCTCTAGGATGCCCGGGATCTGTCGACTAAAAATTAAAGGAAGATTAATTCATCAAACGTTCCACGCCAGGGGGTGGCTTTTACAAATAGAACGTTGTTATGAACTTAAAGAACGTCTGATTTAAAAAAAAAACATTTCTCTGGCTTATGAGCAAGTGCTAGTGTGTAGCTCTGTCGAAACGCTATTACTGTACATTACATCACCTTCAGAAAAATCATTTAACGCCTCTTAGTTTCGTAAACAGCATTTCATTGTTTCGGGATCAAGAAAGTTCTACCTTTTAGTCATGACCCCTAAAGTTCTGCTTGCATTTTCTTTAAATTGAGTGGTTTCTGTCGATGAAACAATGCGTTATCGCAATTCCGCGCACTATCGGGTGTGGCAGTGAATCTGAGAAATGGATTCAGACGTCTCGGATTCTAGTGCTATAAGTGGTATTTGTAGAATCGATAAGCACCCAACCCACAAACATGTAATAGAGAGTCAAAAGATATATCATCCTAAAGATTACTGTGTGAGTAATTAATTCAGACGTCTCGGATTCGAGTGCTCAAAACTGAACAAATTGTGAATAAAATATGTGTTATTTGGTTTACAGATTCAAGACGCGGTAGTAAAATTCAATAAAGCATGCTTAAGGCTAAATGTACCGATCCTACGTAGATCCTACGTAGACCTCGAAATAACCAAAAATCACATTACTAAAAACGCCTGAACAAATGATTCGATTTTTAATGGGTAACAGCATTTGACTCGTTTTAGTAAAGAATGCAATGCTCATTCCCTTCATAAAATAGCCGAAGCTAATTTTTCAAATTGTTGTTTATACTTTCAGTAAGATTTTCAAAAGTGTTGACCAGGAGCGCGATGGTGACCCGCGTCCTGAATTCAATGCTGTGTCAGCCGTCCAAATCGGATGAGTAGGTGCATCGTAAAGTGAAAATTGGCAAAATATTGGCATTGGAGCTTTAATAGGCCCTTTCCCCATCACGCGCTACCGCAGCCGCCGTTTTAGCGCGTAGGTACAATAGTATGAAACTGGCGTACCCGCGCGAGAACTCTTGCATGTTAAAAATCACCCTATTTTTTCCTAAGGGTACCGTGAAACTGAAACAGGGGAGCATGCAGTCCGTTTCCATCGAAGTTCCCTCCACAATTAGATACACAACATTTGTAGACCACGGCAAACCTTTAAATTAATAGTTGCACAACACTCATAAGAAACAATCTTCACTGGCATCAAGCAACTATTAATAGTACTTGTAGTTGTTGCTGCGAGAGCGAATCTTGAATTAATAATCATGCAGATAACTCGCCAGTCTGTGCAAACCACAGAACGCGTAAATAGTACAAAACGGAAGAATCTAAGCCTTCTAAGCGTGTCGTTACAAAAATGGCGACCTACACCAAGGGCTGAAATGTAGTTCATGGAGGAATATAGTCTGTGTTCCTTCATGTATAAGTGGTATTCGTAGAATCGTTAAGTACCGAACCGGCAAAAATGTAATAGAATGTCCAAATATATCTCATCCTGTAGATAACGGCGTGAGCCATGTTTCTTTGAGACCGTCGGTTTCAAAATTTTAATTTTTAAGGCCCTAAAACAGTTTATTTAGAAGTTATTTAACAATATTGCTGACGGCGTTGCGGGTTGCATTTGGCATGAATGTTTAGATGCGTTTTTATACACATAGATGCGTTTCTATCTTTTGACGTTAAATACTAAATAAATAAATGAAACAGACTCAAAATGGTTGCATATTAATGTTCAACAAAGAGAAGAATTCAGTCAAATTTTACTTCATTATCTTGTGACCTTTAACAATGAACTTCTCAAATATACATCGCTCTATTGGCAGCATACGGTGGTAATATAAAATTAAAGTTAAAATGTGCATTCAAATTTATGGTACTCAGTTTTTCAATTTTTCTTTCGTGTTAAGTATTAGAAATAATGATGATATAATCGAAATCCACCCAATTAAAACGACGCGCCTGTGGTGCTAACCTGCGTTCATTTCGATAGCCCGGAACATCTCAAATTACGTTCACGAAGATCAGGAAATAAGGAGCGGGAATACAAATTACATAATACAGTAAAATCAAATGAATATTGGAATTTTCAGTAGTAAATTATAATTAAAATAACATTAATTATTTTGCATATCCTTTTGGTCAATTACTGTTCTTCCAATAATTTTCTTGTGGCCCATAGTTGGCAGAACGATCATATGTTTCATTAATTTCAAACAGAAATTACGCGGAGACTACTAACTTTTACAAAAAATTGCACATGACCTTTTTTAGAGATAATTTTGTACAAACAGACTTGGTCTAAGGCAAAAAATCTATATCTTCAATTTTGTAGTTTTGATTTTTTTGCGAGAAAAAAGAGCAATACCGGAAAATGTGTAGTAAAAATTTAAAGAAAAAAATGGAGGAAAGTTTTTGAGAAAAAATTACGTAAATTTCAAGAGCAAAGTACGCAAAAATTACTCTTTTTTTAAAAAAAATTGTACATGATATTGTTTCAAGAGTTGTCTCTAATGAACATATTTCATTGAGGAAAAATATCTCTATCTTCAATATTATAGTTGTAGGTAGACCCCCCCCCCCAAAAAAAAATAATTGAAATTTTGTAATTTTCGAAAAATCGGAGATTTTAATGAAAATGATACTTGCGCTGTTCTCTTAAATCGTCCATCGTACTCTTCATCAACAAAATTTAATCAAAACATTTGGAGCTACTTTTTTGAAAATGTTCGAGTGACTTCATGTAAAGTACTCCCCAAAATTCAAATATCATCAGACGACATCAGCCAGAACGATTGGGGAAATCAATTTTGGAGAAAATCGGCGGGAAGGTTTATGCGCTAGCGTTGTGACGGACGGGATGACGGACGTTTTGCCGTCATTCGATTTTTGGGTATGAAGGACGCACAAAATATGGATTCTGGCTGCATCACGTGTTAGGGAATTTTCTTCTTCTATACGAGTATCTAGCAACTGGAGTTATCCATTTTTCCTAACCAGGGTCTGGCAGTAAGAGTTTTTGTGTCAGAAATTCGCCATTTTCCGGCTAACGATTATAATACTTTCTCTCCTTACGTTAGTTAGCGCGAGAAACCAAAAATTAACTTATTGTTTAAATTAACTTATTGTTAAAATTACACCAAGATTTCGCCTTGTGGCATCGCACCTATATATTTTTGTTACTTTTTAACATCAAGAACTATGGTTGGCATAGTCACACTTCCAGAAGGAATTAGCAGAGATTAAAAAGCTTTTGCAACAAAAATTGTTTATGTGAAATTTCAGTGTTTTTTTTTAATAAAGAAGCTATATGTCAAGTTCTTTCCTTAAAAAGAAAAAGACCAAGCTAAATTTTTGATAATTTTTCGTACTTCGGGCAGATTTCCAAAAGTGGTCAAAAGGCCTGGATCTTACGCACTATCAAACATTGGAATCTTTAAGATCAGACACGTCGTATAGTGAAATTTGTCTGTAAAAGAAGATCGTTAGTAATGTCAGAATTCCCTTTCCCTTTTGTGGGACTGCCGTATGACCTCTTTGCACACAAGGTGTTGGACTCAAGCTGCGAACTGAGATTAGTAGAATCGAATCGCGTATTGTTATGGTGTTTATTTATTTATTAACGGGACATGCCCGTAGCAATACAAATAATTATTGAAAAGTAAACACGTCACTCATGTTACTGGGCAAAAATGTGTATAATAAAACTACTAAAAGCTAATTATTAAAGAATATGAAATGCACAGATAAACAAATAACTTCCTCGCAGCGAGTGTCAATTACATATAAAAGTAGTAAATACCGTCATAGAATTAATTTAATTCATAGAATTAAAGATGGTTCACGTTGCGCAAAAAAAATTCATACTTGATTGTTCTCCCATTTTGCCTCCAAAACTTATTATGCTTTCATGTTTCTACAGGAAGGCAAAAAGAAGTTCGAGAAGCAGACTGCAAAGTTTTGTATGAGTCAAGAACGATACCTCAGTCTTTCTACCAAGAAACAAGATACGGTATTGAAAGAGGTGAGTTAACAGCGCTTCTACTAGTAATCAGAAGAAATAATTATCCATAGTGATAACTGTTACAAAACCATTACAAAAAAATCGATATTTTTTTCGTCCATTCAACCAGTTCTGTTCCATTTCTTTCTATTCGATCCCACCTTGCCTCTTTTCCATACATAATGTAAAATGTTGAGTTGTGCCCGCGCCAGCTTTAAAATTATATATTTCGTTTATTTAAAATTATCTGCTCGTAACACGTTAGATATTTATTATTTTGCCTGTGTTGCTCAATTATTGCACAAAATTGTTCAAGTCAGCTTTCTAAGTATCCTTCCGTTGAAACTTGTGTCTTTATCATATGAGTAATTGAACTTTCCAAGAAATCGATAATGCTTGATTGGATAATCGCAGGCAGTTTTTCACTGGCTGCCGCCATAAAATGAATCTTTACGTTGCGGAAAAACAATTTCAAGCAAGAAAATCGATTTCATAAATTGTGAAAGATTCAAAAGAAAATTAATTTTAAGTAGATGGGTTCTTCGATTTATTTATTTATTTTTATTTATTTTACGTCAAAAAAACAGTTAAAAACTGCGTATGACGTGCTATGGGGAAAAGTGAATTGTGTGCACATTTTCAAAATTCTGTGATCCCTACACTAAGTCATATACTACTTAAATTTTGAAAGGGAGAAAAAAACTCCCATGTAGTAAAATCTATTTTCAAGGATCAATAAGCAATAAATTTTGAATTCGATCATTTTCAACCACAATACAAAATATAAATTATAACTAGTACTACAACAGCACATACTTTCTTGCAGTATTTACAACGATGTAATATTATAAAACTAGCTTAACACGTGCGAAAATTTCGCACTTTCGAACTATTACATATACCATGTTTTCGTGGCGAGTTGTAGGTTACTTAAGTTGCCTCAACACGTGCCTCTGATGGTGTTTTCACACAATACAAATATTTATCCGGGGTGGGAAGTGTCCGCGGCGAGCATGCTAAACGTTCCGCCTCTGGGCGCCTGGTCCTTCAACAGTTCATTTGCCGGATTCAATCACAAAATAAAACACGTCTTTAATTTTTTTAAATTAAAAAATTGTAATAAAAATGCACTTAAAAATAATTCAGTATATTGCTATCTATCCTTACAAAAAGTTTAAGGAATAAATTGTGTAGCCTTTTTGAGAAATTTTACATAATTTTGGAAAATACTATTTAATTCAAAATTGCGCGAAAGCTACTCAACTTAGAAATGTGAACTTTTCCAATTTTGTAAAATTCAGAAGTTTTTACAAAAATTGAACCTGCACTGTATTTTTAAGCATACTTTTCTGTATTCAAGCATCAGTTTTAAAGGAAACAAGTAGTGCTGCTTTTGATATTTTCGAATTAAGAAAACATTTGGCGCCATTATTGCGAAAACGTTTTTTTATAAATTGCATTTATTTCAGGCAGAACTTGAGCAAAAACTACCCTTTTTTCTCAAAAAATGTACGTGAGCTTTTTTACAGATCTGAATTTTTAGAACAAATTTCATTTAAACCAAAATCTATATCGTCAATATTGTATATTTGCACTGTTCATTTTGTGCTATTTTTGAAAATGCAGAATGTTTGTCGAAAGTGTGACCAGCACCATTTTTTAGCCTCTTTGATAATGCGAGAAGAAAATTTATTGAAAAAAATTTGGAGCCTATTTGAGAAAGTAATTTCTTGAAAAATTCCCCATATTCCATGAAAAATTATGCGAAAATATTAGCAAGGTCAAAAAATTGCACATGTCTTATTTGGAGACGTGTCTTTGAACAATAGATTTCATTAAGAAAAAATCTCTATCTTCAATATTGTAGCTATAGGAAGACCGAAAAAAATATGAACTCTTGCAATTTTCGAAAAATTAGGGATTTTAAGGAAAATAAGACGTAGGTTATTCTCTTAAGCGTCCTTTACGCTATCCGAGGACAGTGGAAGAAATTCTGGAAATGGTAGAACATAGGCGTTAATGTTGTTCGTAGTCAGACGGGGGCGGACACGCGCGCGCACACACACACAGACAGACACACACACACACACACACACACACACACACACACACACACACACACGGACGAACGGATGAACATTTGAAAAAATGAGTTTCTCGGTATCAATGGCCCTCAAGAATAGAAAGTGTATTTTCAACAAAATCTCGTTTACGAATTTTTGCGGCATCTGATAACTTTCCTTCACTACGTAAATATGGAGTATATATTGTAGTATTCGAGAAAGTATTTTCCTCGGGAATCTTAAAGGCCATTGTTAGACATTTAAAGCACAAATCTCTTCCTCGTGTGTAGAAATGGTCCAAATTACACCTCATTGTTTAAATTGCATCGTGGCGACGACGTTATTCTTGAGCTCGGCCGTTCTATATCGTTGATTGTCACCAGATCACACACTCTCCCAATGACGTGACATGATCTTCATCCGACTTGCTGACGACCTTCCTCTCGCGGAATCGTCTTGCCTCCGCTGTGTTCCTTCAACCACCTCGCCCCGCCTCCTCTACGTCAGAGACGACAACCGCGCCGACCACGCACTACCCGCCGCCGCAGCGTGCGCATTCAGCAGCGCCTCCCACGCGTCCTCTCTCCGTCCTCACCCTCGCCGGCGTCCCCCGTCCTCGCGCGGCCACCCTCGGGAGAGTGTTGTCTCCGAATCCGCCTCGCGATCGATCCCGGGGCCCCGAGAGCTGCCGCCGCCACCGCCCCCGCCGCCCCCGCGGGCGTCTTGCGCGGCAGGCCCGGCCCGCCCCGCCGGCGGGCGCGTCGCCGAAGCTCGCCCGTGTGACGCAGCCGCAGCCCCTGCTGCAGGGCGTGTCGCCGTCGCCGCCTAGGGGTTGGCCTCAGCTTGCCGCCTCCTCCGCCGGCCCGTTGCTTCTTCACGACGCGAATAAGAGAGCGGGTTAGAGAGCGGTGCGCGGCGGCCGCTGGCCCGTCTTCGGCGGGGGTGGCGGCGGATGGCGCTCGCGACACGGGCCCGGGGAGACCCCCCGGAGGCGGCGGCGGGGGTGGTGGTGGCGGCGGCGGTCCGCGGTGGCGGTAAGCGGCGGAGGCGGCGCGGCGGGGGGCGGGGGGCGGCCGCTGACGCTCGGCGGTGGTGGTGGCGTGTGCCCGCAGGCGGACGCGGCGCTGGCCATGGAGCAGCGCCACTTCGTGCAGGCCAGCCTCGAGTACGTGTTCCTGCTGCAGGAGGTGCAAGAGCGCAAGAAGTTCGAGTTCGTGGAGACGGTGAGGACTTCGCCCACCCGGCAAGACGGCGCGTAACGTCACTCTGCCGTAAAGGGCATAGGGCCTCAGGGACAGAATGACCTGGCGAAATCTGCTTTTTGATGTGTTCATTAACCTTTGGAACTTGGTTATATTGCTCAATTCGATCTTCTGAAAAATATTCATATGTAGTGTATGTCTATGGTGCAATAAGGATTTTTGACAGATGAATTGATATCGTGATATTACTATGAGGTAATGTTTTAATTGAAAATTCAGTATCCTGTGGGCATATTAGATTTTTTAATGACGGAATTGTTGCATATATCTAAATTATAACATATATAAATACATGTGATCCTTCTCATAATTGAAACATCTGTTACAGCTTCTTCGCTTCATGTTCAGCTGGCTGACTTTTTATCACCAAGGCCACGAAGTTGCCTGCGATTTTAAGCCTGTCATGAATGAACTGCAGCTTAAGCTGCAAAAAGTAAGTGGTTTTCTGTTTGTTCGATCCATTGCCAAACATTCAAGGATTAGTGGTAATGAGTACGAAGAAATTGTGTAAGTTATTGCAAAGAGTGATCCAGTTCTGTCCCTCTTTTTGATGTGAAAACTTTTAAGAAGCATAGTTAATTGGATGCCACTCTAAACAGTGATAAGTCTACAGAAGGGTGTGGGTTCCAACCCTACACAAGGAATGCATGGATGTTTTTTTTATGTTTGTGGCATGTTAGCCATTTCATAGTTCAATGTAACCCAACAGTAAAGAATCAAAATTGAATTACTAATGTCATAATTTCAGAAATATCTAGATTATTTTAAACTGACAATTAGTCGGTGCTTTTTTGCACCATTTTTCTTGTTACAGCCTTATGTACCGATCCTCAATTTAAATCAAATCTCGATTGTATAAAATTTCCTTGTGGGACCTAATACACTAAGATTGAATACTTAAAAGTTATATTGCTAACAATAATTGTTTTCTGATATTTACAGTTCTCACAAAAAAGATAAGTAGTTTAAACAGGGTCTAATGGGTATTGTGGATCATTTTTAATAATGTAAATAGTCTTAGAATTTTCAAATGTATCTTTTTCTTACAGACAAGAGCAAACTTTGAAGCTACCCGTGATCAGGCTGAAAGTTTGAGAAACAAAATATTGGAGGTAAGATTATTTTAATAAAATATTCAAAAATCAATATTTGAAGACCTTCCTGGCAACAATGACACATATGACAAGAGATAAAAACATATCTTGTTTTAAATAACTCACATGATATTTACGTTAGTGTGAGAAACTTACTAGATATCACATGTAAATCAATACTTACTTTCACAATAATTGACTTTGTAACTGTCAGCCTACAGCTGTGAAAGATGTTGATAATATCTCAGAATATATTGTTAATTTGTAATAACTTGAAATGTTATTGATATTAAGATTAACCGTATTTTCCAATGATTTGAAGATTATCTTTGAGTTTCATGCATGATAAAAGTTACTTTATAATCATTATTAAATTGCATTGAAATATTTGCAGAGGGCGATGTCAACTGTCCCCCCCAGTGGGGAATATACCCGGGAGGGTTATCTTTATCTTCTTGAAAAAAGTAAGTATTTACATTGTAATTTATTTTTTAGGAAACGAACTCAAGGCAATCTCTCTTATGCGGAATAAAAGGAAGAAAACAAATGATTTGTATTTCATTTTCCAAAATGAGTTGCTAAGCTAATGTCAATCTAAAATATAAGAGTCAATATTATTTTTCGATAGCTAAAAAAATAATAATTACAATTTTTGAATTTTAATAGAAATGTTGTACACTAGAATATAAATATTATCATGGAACAAAAAAATATATTAAAAAAGTATTTTTTTATTCCAGAAGCCTTTGGTTCAGCATGGACGAAGCAGTATTGTATGTACAACAAAGACAAAAAAGAATTTTCTATGCTGCCATACAATCAAACAACAGGCAAATTTGTAAGTACATAAATATTTATTAATAAATAATTCTTGTTCTTTCTTGGCTGATTGACATTCAAGGTAATTTGATTTCAAGTTTACCTTGTAGCAAAACTTCTGGCATAGTATATGAGAAAACTCGTTTAGGAGGTAATTTTATTGTATTTTATTTTATTTTTTACATTTATTTTTGTCCATTAAATTCCTTGCTTTCATTTCTATTGCATGCATTGATTGAAGTAATTTAAACATAAAGATAGTATTAAGATAGAACTAGTTTGATCGAGGTGTGAAACAATGTCTTGACTTTGCACTTTGACCAGGGAACCAACTTAAGAATTTACCTATTCTTTTACCCTTGTTTAATAAACAGCTACACTCATCTAATGTTGCATGCATCCTAAAATGAATTTAAAGTTCATTGCAGTCTGAACTGGTAACAAAAGCCTACTTATTGCATTTAAAAAAACTGATTTCTGTTACTTTTAAAGGTTTGGGGATGTAATATCTAACACTAAAAATCTTGCTAAAATTAGTACATTAGATATTGAATGTCAAGTAATTAGTGGATTGTATGGAGTTTCAGAATGTCTCGTAAAAAATGTTACAAACTTTTAGAGCATATAGGAGTTTGAATATGATCACTATTTGCCAGTGAACATAAGATAGGAAAACAAGTTTAAACTGTGAAAACAAACTAAAAACTAATATGAACAATTAACAAAACTTTAGCCCAAAAGCCTGAGCATCCAGGGTCATCCTAAGACGTCAGAGCTTCTTCAGGCACACTGTAGAAAGATGCAAGAAGAAGGGGAGGCCTGATGCTTATTGCATAAGGGTTGACTGCCATGTTTGAAATACCAGGAAAAGCATAGGAAATACCAGATCATCAGGGTCATCTCTCCATGGAGAAATAGTTTGCTTGTTCAAGGTAGAATAAATAGCGTTTGCTTTGTTCAAATTCGTGAACTTACACTGGTATCATCAGTTATTATGTCATATTGAAATTTTTACAAAATTGTTATGGAACATTTTCATTCACATACACGAAAAAAATAAAAACACAGAGCACAAAACATTGATGTTAAAAAAAATTGGTTTTAATGTGTCTTGTGTTCAAAATAGTGATATCTGTATAGAAACATAGAGATTTTGAAAACATCAAATTTGATGTCACATCCCTAACATCCACAGCTGCCCCAAGTTGGAGGCAACTTGTCCTGGATTGGTGTTGGCAGATAAACAAACTGTCAAGAGATGACCCATTCACTTGCAATGACAATATTGAGTTTTTAATATTATTGTTCAGCATCAGATTTAGGGCAAATATGCAGTGTGATTAGCCCACCAATCAGGAGCACATCTCGTATATGTGGAACTTCATTATATGAAATTTCTTGATTGTTCATTGGCAAAAAGTGAACATCGTTGACCGACCCCTACTCCCAAAGATGTTTGCTACATTTATTTCGGGACATTCGGTGTAGTGTCATCTTGCTCAGTAGAACTCTTAAGGCAGAATATTTTGCACACATTTTAAAATTTTGAAGCGTATTCAAATTCTTGTTAACTTTCTTTTAATTTGTTTTAAATCCTTAAGATGTTTTTAACACTTTCTGAATATATATTTAACGCTTCTGTATTGAAAGTATGCTGTATGATTGCTATCAAATAAGCATGTTGAGTACATCAATAATATAAGGTTAATTAAATAATAAAATTGATACATATTGACAAAAAAACACTCAACGTGAACAATTTAATGAAGTATACTGAAATAAAAATAATATTGTAAATCTCAAAAAATTATAGATTACATTTATTTTGGAAATGTCTTTTATTTAATGCAAACTCTATACAGTATCTTCCACGCTCAAAACATTTTTGTCAGTTAGTGTCAATGTTTTTGAAGTTCAAGCCAACTTACAGACTAAGATTAATGTAAATAATGTATTACCTACATGCATTTTGTTATTCAGTGAAAAGTATAACTCTCATGTGGACTGATATAAAGGATACTAAATTGACTGTATCATTTTATTCAAGAACCCTATAGAAACGGTACGGCTCACATCATGTGTTCGGCGCATGTCTGACTCCATAGAAAAGCGATTCTGCTTTGATATCACTGTAGAAGGTAAACCTGGTTTAGTGTTTACACTCCAGGCCCTCTCTGAAGAAGATAGAAAACTGTGGATGGATGCAATGGATGGAAAAGAGCCAGTGAGTGTAAACTTTCATAAATATTACTACTCAAAAAACCCAGGTCCTTAGGTTTTAACATTTAATTCCTTACGAGATAGCCACTTCCCTCCCTTTCATTTTTATTCTAGAGATTTCTGAGAAAAGTATGTCACTTTGTTTATAACTTTCATTGTTGCTGTGTTCTAGAATTCTTGTTTTATTTATGAGATAAAAATAATCCTTCTAATAAATCGGATTGAAAGTAATACTTTGCATGGTAGGTTAATATCAGAGTCGTGAGGGGAATATCAATGCCTAATACACTGATCAAATTTTGATTTCAACACTGAAGAAAAAATGGATGAGTTTGTATGGAAGGGGCTAATTTAAACATTTCATTATATCAGGTTTTGCTAAAAAAAGTGAGAGACAAAATCAAAAGAATTGTTTTTCTTTCTTTCATAATACTTGAATGGTATTGTAATACTCCAGCAATAAACCGCTGTTTTTCAACAGAAACTTGTTTTGTGAGTCCCTGATAGTGAAAAAGTGCTTGTTCATTCCTGTAGCAAATAACTTCCTCCAACACATTGTGTAGAGAAAATCCAAATTTTGTTGATTCTTGATTCCAAAAAATCGGTTTACACCAAAACATCTGCCCATCTGGCTGGTCACCTGCAAACAACGCTAGCAGGTAAACCTTAGATAGGATTTTCATAAAATTTGATATTCCCTAATCGATCTGACTGACTTGGCTTCTTGAATTTGAAACAGATATTTTGATTTCTTGGGGAACTTTACATGAAACCTTGACGACATGTTCAAAATTTTCCTGGATATGGCTCCAAACTTCGGTTAACTTTTTTTTTTTTTTTTTTTTTTAACTTCAGAACTTTTGAAAATTCAAAATTACAATTTTTTCCTGCAACTACTATATTAAAGACTGTTTGTTTTCTTTTTCTTAATGAAATCCGTGTTTTAAAATTGGATTTTTAAACGAGATTATGTACACTTTTTTCAAAATGTGAGTAGTTTTTGCATAAAATTGGGTGAAAAAAAATTCAAATTTAAATATAAGATTTTCTCAAAAATGGCTCCAAATTTTGTCTTTCGATTTTTTCCTTGGATAGAGCAAAAGATGCTTCAAAATTGGTGCAGATGTCATTTTCATTGAACTTTCTGAATTTTCGAAAATTTCAAGTTATTGGGAATGTATGTAGCAACACTATTTTAAGTTTTAGGAAGATATGTGATGGATTAGTATGTCAGTACATGATCAGTGTAAGTATTTATTTGGGATAACCTTATTTATTACTCATTATGATAATTTGTTAGTTTAATGGTTAGAAAAAATTATGTTTAAACACACACAAAACAACTCTTTTTCAAGCCTAAAATTTTGATTACATAATCCTAAAAATCCAGGCCCTATAGTTCCTTACATATTAAAAAAAATCTTTTGATTTGGTTACATAAAAATAAATATTTTTTCGAAAGAAATATCATTTGGTTGCTCATGATCAGAGCAGTTGTAAAGTGATTGTAAATAAATAATTTTTTTTAAAAATTATTACAAATTTTGCTAAATTTTATATGAATATTTTGAGTGTTTTCAAGTTTAATATAGTAGAGTTTTTGGAGATACAGTGAAAGACGTGACAGTTTGGAACGTAATTGTTGATCACACATCACAGGTTATTGTGGGACTTCCCCAATGGAGTGGGGTCAGGCAGGTTCATGACCTGTCAAAAGGCCTGTCTGAGGGCCATTTCTAAGGCTTCCATCGATTCAGGCAATGACACTCCGAGCGATAACATACATTCATAACATGAGCAGCTCCCCAACTTTCACAGATTGCACAGACAAAATGTGCAAAGTAATGGATGACGTCATGTTTTTCTTTGAGACATCTCTCATTCTGGGTTATTGGTTTTCACATGGGTAATAAATAAATATTTTTGTCATTTTAACATGTATTTTTCACTTTTTAAGCACAAATAATAATAATAATAATATCAACAATAATAATAACAACAATAATAATAATAACAAAAATAATTAACAATTTTTTTTAAAAAAAAATCTGTTTTGGCTCTTAAAAGTTTGAGCCCTAATGTCTATGATAGTTGAATACATCTACATAAAAACAGATCCACTTTTTCTTTTTTTTGCCCCTCTCTGGACCTAATTTTCAAAAATTCAGGAAAGGATTTTTCAATTCTTGTTTTGAATGTTAAATAAATAATTATTTGTATGCAATAAGTTTATTGATGAATTTTTGTTATTTACAGATGTATGCTAAACCTGGTAAAGTGAATAGTAAATCGGAAGAGAGACCTCTTGATGATATAGGTTTTATGTTTGTGAAAAGATGTATTGAAGTTTTGGAGAGCAGAGGTAATGTCCTTGGTTTTGTAAAAATTATTAATGAATAGACTCTTTTAAAAAGTTCCCCTAATTCATGAACATTTTTATGGAAGACATAGTAATTCTTAAAGTAGTTATATTTTATGTTTTTGTTTCTCTTTTCTTTCAATTCTGATGTTTTTTGTTTTTCATTAGATATTAACACAAAGATCTGTTATCTTGACACTAAAATGCAGCAAGGTTTTTAAGTGTCACATGTTCTGAATACAACAGCAAAATTATTGTTGAAATTGCACTGTTTCAAATTCATTTATGATTCACACGTGTTGAACTTGGTTATTGTTTTAACCTTTCAGTGAGTTTCCTATTATAGAACATAATATTAACACATTTGGTGCTTAACAAAAGGCATTATGAGGACACTGATAAAATATTATTAACATTCATCTTAATTTGATTTTCAGTAATGGCTTACTGAAGTTTATTGTTGACATCATTAATTTGAATGATCATAATTATTTTCAATGCATTAATAGAATGGACAATTTAGTTGACTATTGTTAAAAGTGTATATTTTCTGTACCTTCAGGACTTGAAGAGCAAGGATTGTATAGACTGGTAGGCCTCAGTTCAAAAGTTACCAAACTCCTACAGATGGGGCTGGACCGGCGGAAATCTGAAGCTCAGGCTGCTCTAGGAGCACTGGATGACCAGTATGAATGGGAGAGCAAAACAATTACCAGTGCTCTAAAGACATACCTTCGAAATTTGCCAGAACCTCTCATGACATTTCGATATCACAGTGCTTTCATAGCAGCTGCTAGTGAGTAAAATTGAAATGTGGAATGATGTGGAAAGATATTGGCATAGAATTCTGTGTAAAGCAAATAATATTGTGTATTTCAGAACAGGAATCCAAGATGAGAGTTCAAGATGTACATACATTGGTCCATCGATTACCACAGCCCAACTTCCAGATGCTTGATATCCTCATTAAACATCTAAAGAAGTATGATCATTACATTGAAGAACAAAAATTAATGAAATATGTCAAAAAACCTAAAGACATTTTATTAACACTCAGTTTTTAATTTACATTAATTATACATACTTTCTAGTGATTTTGTAGTGCAACATTCTTTTATAGTTAATTTTTTTCCAAAAGTTTGATCTGAATCCAGAATTGCGCCACCACCCTTCAGTTTGTTTGTTTTATTCACAAAAAACTTGACTCGTGTTTCTCTTTTTGTTTTTGGTTGTTTTTGGGGGTTGTTAACAGACCCAAAGACTTGACACGTTTCTCTATGCACATCAACATGCTGAATCCGAATCTGAAGCCAAGAATTGAGACTCCGCCCTCGTTTTTTTTAATCATGAAAAACAACCATGAAATTGTAGATTGTAAATTTCACAGTGGTGTGTTGTGGGTAGGTGATTTTTTTTTCTTCTTTCTTTCTTTTCTCTCTTTTTTCCCCCTCTTCTTCTTCTTCTATTAAAAAAACTGGAGGGTGGTGGTGCAATTCTGGCTTCAGATTCGAGTTCAGCAGGTTGATATGCATAGAAACATGAATCTAGTCTTTTGGTCTGACAACAACCCCTGAAAACAAAAAATACAATTTCACAATGTTTGTTTGCTGGAGGGGGGGGGGGGAGAAGAGAGTGGTAGCGCAATTTGGGCTTCAGATTCGAATTCAGCATATCGAAATACATGGAGAAACATGTGTCAGGCCTTTGGGTTTGACAACTTTTTTTGTGTGTGTGCCTGTGTAATTTATCTAAGTGAGATAATATCAATTCTATAAGACTTCGAGCTAAACAAAAATTAGTTTTCAGTTCTAATGACGTATGTGTCTGTTGTTGCAGTGTCAGCACTCACAGTGAGCGTAACTTAATGACTGTCAGTAATTTGAGTATGTGTTTTGGACCAACTTTGTTGAGACCAGAGGAAGAGACTGTGGCTGCTATTATGGATATCAAGTTTTACAATGTTGTGGTGGAAGTACTCATAATGAATTATGACAGGGTAAGATAATTCATCACTTGTTTTATTCTTATCATAGAAAACATATTGAAACGGAGGAGCTGAGAAAAAAAAAATAGCAGTCTTGGCATTTTAAAGGAAATACATGTTTTTTAGGACTCTTGAAAAAGTGATTGTTTCAGAAGCCTTGTCTAGGTGCCCTTTTCAAATCTTTCATTTATCATAATTATTTACATGAAGTACTAGCTTGCCGGCATAAGAATGCTTTAGTGCAAACCAATCCCTTGGGATCTAGGAAAGGCTATTATTCAGAACCACAGTGCCAGCAGTCTGATTGAAGTACATAGTAAAAGGACAGTTATGATAGGTTGTTGTTGTTTTCATTAGAAAATTTTCGTAACACTCCTAGTTTGGCTATGATTTTAGAACAAAAATATTGCAATAATCGTGATTTTTAATTTTTTGTATAACTTGCCAAAGATAAACAATCCTAAAAGAACCATGTAATATTTGACATGCAAAGATACAATATACAGTAAAACCTCTCTTTTACACTTTTCATGGGACCCTAGGGAAAATGCTGTTTTTCTTTGAAACTATGGGTATAATGTATTTAGATACAATAAAAAAAGGATTATAATATGCTTTAATATGTATAATTAGATACATAATAAACAATATTACAAGGCCAAATAGAAATCTGACCTAAATTAACAACTTCGGAAACGACCCGCCCACGAGTCCCTGCAATCCACTGCAGATAGCCTTTGACAATGCAACCCTGTAGAACTCATTGATGAATGAAGGGAGGGAAATAGAATTTCTACTGTAAGAAAAAATGCGAAGTTAACATTTTCCCAAACTCAATATAATGTTTGTTTTTGGCAATTCATACTTATTTCCAAATATTTTTTTTTTTTAATTTATTTATTGAGGAAATAATAGAAAAAGTATTTTTGAAAGGAATTTACAGTTCAAAACGTTCGGAGAAATCCATACTTTGATGTTTGAGCCATTACAGGATGGGAAAAAATTACGTTTGCTTTAAAATAAGAAAATATGAAATTGTGAAGGAGAATGATGTAAAATAAACAAATGATCGTGAGGCTACCGCTCTTAGGCCTGTGTCACATGAGCGTTGTGTTGACGCGCGTCACCTAATACTGATGACGTCAGCTGCGTCGATGTCTGAGCACACGTCACATAACGGCGTCATAGGTTGACAATATTTTATGCGAAACGGCAAACGAGCGCTCGTGGCAACGTGCGTTGTTCTCACAGTTCTAGCAAGACACGACTACGTATGTTGAGATAAAGCGCATTTTCTAGCTTTCAACGCGCGACGCCCACGAAGCGACGCGCGTTAGTAACAACTCACGTCGCCAAGAGCGCTCGTATGCCGTTTCGCGTAAGATACAGTGTTAATCAACACGCCCGTTAAGTCACACATATGCGCAGGCATCGATGCAGCTGGCGTCATGTTTTAACGCGGCAAGGTGATGGGAAAGTCCAGTGACAGTGCCCGTTGTGCCCAACGCGGAGTGCTTTCTAGACGGTGTTGTGGCAAGCAGTTGTAAATTCCGGGAAAATTGAAATTATATTATCGTAAAAGCGGGATATTTATAACACTATGCATGTACGAAAACTGATGGGACCGACAAGAAATGTAAATGCCGGCCCAAACTAAATTGCAGGAACGTAAAACCGTGATTTTACTGTATTTATTTTCTGTTAGAACACCTCTAAAAGTTTCTGAAATTAAAAATATTTTGTGATATACTTTAAGTGTAAGTGGCTAATAATTAAAATTTTGTGCCAAAAATTATCTATTTGATTTTTAGTTTTATTATTGAGAATTTACAGAGTCATTCTAACTTGTATAAGGTGTTAAAATTTTTAATGATATGTAGGAAAAAAAGAAAGATAAGATAACACATTTTTTTAGTAATATGAAGGAATGAGAGGGCTTGGGGGTCTGAAAATTGCTAAATCTTGATTCTTCTTGATCCTACTAAGGAATATCATACATTGTTCAAATAAAGTTATAAATGCTTCTTCTTATGAAAGAAAATGGTTGACTGATTGCCGCATCCACCTAAAGGCATTCCACCTCCTATTTTGAACGAGACTGAATATGTATTTATGAATCTTGCTGTATGATGCAGTAGAAATTTGTTTTCACAACGTTCAAGTTTGTTTGTGTGTTTGCTTGCTCATATGACTACTACTATTATTCAATTTCATAGTTTCATAAATGTGTTTCTTATCCTGAGATACGAAAGTGCTTAGAATGAAAGCATCTTAATATAATAAATGTGTTATATTTGTTATCTTCTGAAAATTCCTTCTATAACTGCATTCAAAAAATATTTTTTTCCTTCTTAGATATTTAAAAACCGCCCTGAAGTATCCAGTGTATCGCCCAGGCATGATCGGTCTCCAGGTTCTCAAAATATATCTCCTCGAACTCAGACACAGGCACCTTCCTCTCTACAGACAGTACAACAGGAGACACGTCCATCCCCACCACCGCCTGTTGTAACTGGAAATGGGTCTGTGGTTCATCATAATCACTTACCTCTGGAACGACAGCCGAAGTTTCCTCCTCCTTATCCTCTTGGTCCTCCTCCAATAACTCATGTAAGTGATAGTATACTAAGATAATTTATTTTTTATTCTGTACTTCACATATAAATATTAATTTTTTGTTGATATTTCTACCTGTGTATTTTTGTGGTCTGTGACTTGTCATGAAGGAAAATAATTCTCATTTTTTTCAGGCTGTGATTAAAACCTACCATGATGGCCCTATGCCGGTCTCAAGTGCAAGCATGATCAATGTAGCAAGTCTGAGAGGGGATCATCGAGAATCTGGTGGGGGCACAAATCATCATTCAGGTTACCCTCCCCCAGGTGGGGGTGGGTCTTCACGGATGATAGGTGGAAGTGGAGGTTTGGGAAGCGGGAGTGGAATGGTTGGAATGGGAGATCACCATTCTAATAACTTATCACATCATAAACTTGGAAGTACCACTTCCTTAGCTGGTCGCATATCTCATGGAAATATCGTTACACTATCAGAGAGTAATCTGTTGTCCTTGGGGTCTCAGCAGCCCATATACGGCAGTCCTCATCATTCCAAGATGGCTTTCTTATATGGCAGTCGAAGAGATGGTAAGTTGATTCCTTGCATCCCACATAAAGCCTTTCTGTTAATAAAGTATCTTTTTTGTAATGTGTTCAGTATGCAACATTCAATTTACAGGTGAATGAGTCAGTTTACTAAAATTTTAATTAAGAAAGAGAAAAAAACTCTGATGAATTTCATGACGAGGAATGCTTTCCACCATAATTCAAATTGATTTGAAAAAAACTGATTTTGTGTGTGTGTGTGTGTGTGTGAGAGAGAGAGAGAGAGAGAGAGAGAGAGAGAGAGAGAGAGAGAGAGAGAGAGAGAGAGAGAGAGAGAGAGAGAGAGAGTGCGTGTGTGTGTGCGCGTGTGTGTGCGCACGCGTGTGTGCGTACATGCATGTGTGCGTACATGCATGTGTGCGCGCCATTTTACTTTCTTGTATATGTACGCATATACGGAGTAATATTCGTAGCATAGAGGAAGTTATGTAATGCTGCGGAAAATCGAGTAAAATAAACGTTTTTGGGGTCCCCTGATGCCGAAGGTATTTTTTTCAAAACATCCGTCGGTCCGTACAATAAGACTTAAATAGCATTTTCTTAAAAACGGCTCCAAATTTTTCAACGAAAAATTCCATGTATGATGAGTTTTTCTCGTCTATAATATTTTCTAAGTAATATTTCCATTTTACGATCAGAAAACCGAAAAATTGAGAAAATTAAAAAAATAATAAAAAAAAGTACTTTGGATGATGATAGATGGCACCTGGCAAGAGGATGTGGCAAGACCGAAAATCTACCTCAAACCAAAGGAATTAGTAAACTAGTACGACAAAATCTGTGCTATTCTGTAGCACCAGTAGTTACTCTTACTCTCTCTCTCTCTCTCTCTCTCTCTCTCTTCTTTCTCTTTCTCTCTCTCTTTCTTTTCTTTCTCTCTTCTTTCTCTCTCTCTTTCTCTCTTTCTCTTCTCTCTCTCTCTTTCTCTCTCTCTCTCTTTCTTTCTCTCTCTCTCTTCTCTCTCTCTCTCTCTCTCTTCTCTCTCTCTCTTTCTCTCTCTCTCTCTTTCCCTCTCTCTCTTTCTTTCTCTCTGCCCTCTTTCTTGCAGTTTCTTCCAGTTACATCTAGTTCTGAAATTTCATAATGAAGTTCAATAGTCCACTAATTGTGTATTTTCACTAGAAAACTCACAAGTAAATAGTAAATATTTAGTATACATCTGCAAACAAAAGTGCTAACCTAAGCGGAAAGTGCGCCTCCTTCAAGTGCCTTTGAAAGATTTTTCTTCTCGCTTACGTATTTGCATCAAATAATCTTGTTCATAGAACTGTCACCAGAATTGAAATCCACAAAGATGCAGGTGTCAAAATTATTATATACAGTAGTACATACCATAATATGTGTAGTTTCTTACATATTGTATATGCCAGGATTGAAGCGAATGGAATAATTGAACTTTTTTATACATGTGTGTGGGGGTGGGGTGGGGTGTGGGATGTGGGGGGGTGCGTGTATATATCATACTAATTAAGTTAAACATAAAAGTAATGAATATCTAATATAAACTGAAGCAGAAACTGAGATGAATATGTTAGGATTGGTTTTAGAAATTGTTAGTTTTATAAATCCGGGGCGCCATGTGCTGCTTACTTATCCGGAAGCGTGATGCTTGTGCATGGAAATGTTAATAAATCTCTCTAATCGAGGTGAAATGCAGAAGAAATCAGAAAAAAGGAAATGGTGGCTTTTCAGACTGCATTAAAGAGGACGTCCTTCAGCGGCGCGCGGTGCAGGCCGGTGGGCGCCATGACGGGAGCACTGTTATATGTACCAAAACGAAGAGTGACAGTAGCTTATGGGCTTCCAAATCCCATGAAGTGTAGTCTAACTCGCAACCCATGCCTGGGAACACTTCGTCGTGTTTTGGCAATTTGGTAACGCATGAAATGCCTTCGGGATCCCTTTCACTTTTGGCGACCCCCGGCCGCGTTCCCTCGGATTTCCGGCTACGAGAATGTGGCTAATGTTAGTTGGAAGAAAGAGAAAGTACTCATTCTGTCCGTGTTACTCTTCAACCTGTTGCAGTCAATGTTCTGAAAAAAGTAAGCGCCTCTCTATTGGCAAATGACTTAGAATCAAATGGCAAATGGCTTATCTTTTTTAGCATTTACAGGAAGGTCAGTTTGTTGTCATTTCTAATTTACATTTTATTAATATTTTTATTAATTTGATTAAGATTGTCTTATGTGGTTAATATTCAGATTCCTTAATCTGAAATTAAATTTCATATTATATTATTATTTTTGTAAATAATGAAGAGCTTGGCAGTAATGTTTCACAAGATATCTTTCTGATTTTTCTGAGTCGGCTTTCATTAAATAGTAATTATTGTTACATTGCTGTTGATAAATCGATACATCAGACATAACTTCCTTCCCCGTGTTCAGTATTAGTTTTTGTCTCTCAAGCATACTGGACAGAATCGCCTAAAGACCCGTTTTGTTTGCCCGCTCATGTCTCTGCACTTTCCACCCCTGCGGAGCGCGAAGCCGTGCGTTGGAACCGCGTACCTGCCCGCCTGAACTCTTGAACGGGAAATCACAGAAACAGGAAAGTTGCTGCAGCTTATGACCTGACGTTCAGCTCCTCCTCCTCTGCTGTCTCGACATGCCAGCCACGGTTGTCTTAAAAGGAGTCAAAGACACGCCGTTGCCAAATTGCCAAAACAAGAACATGTATTTCCAGACATGGGTTGCGAGTTAAACTAAAGATCCGGAATACAATCGACTCCAGTCATAGTGAACCATGGGTTATAGTGACCTTAAGTCCCCGGTCCTGTTTTACATACATTGCAAATAAGCATAAGAAGATTCGGTTGTATCTCGGCTATGGAGAACGTAAGAAATAAATTCTGGAAATTAATTGGATCTCGTATGTTATTTGGTGAGTAGAAGGGACGGTGTTCCAACAGTGCAAGGGACATTGAAAGGTGTCAAGACTGCATTTCGATATTTAGAGACAGGACAATCCAGAATCACGTATCACGGCATTGAAAGGTGTGAAGACTGCATTACGATATTTAGAGACAGGACAATCCAGAGCACGAACTGTGAAGAAGGGTCTACAAAAACTACTAAAGGAAAACGTAGAAAGATAACAATTAAAAATAATTGATTATTTGGATTAAAAATAAAGATGTCGATATTTTCAGTTCGTGCCATTAATGAATATAACTGAATCTCTATATTAATAAAATAGTTATGGAGAAATTCTATTTGATTTTGACATCATCAGATAGAGTGAACCTCTAATATAGTGGACCAAACATCTTAGTTCCCAGAAGTTCACTATAACCGGAGTCGACCGTGTGTGTGCGTGCGTGCGCGCGCGCGTGTGCGTGCGTGTGCACGCGTGCGTGTGCGTGCGTGTGCGCGCGTGCGTGTGTGTGTGCGTGCGCACGCGCGTGGTGTGTGCGCGCGTGCGTGTGTGTCGAGCGCGCGCGTGTGTGTGCGCGCGCGCGCGCGCGTGCGCGCGCGCGCGCGCGTGTGTGTACACACCACGGAGGTTACGAAAGTCATGGAAGTTCTAATATCGTGTGGACTAATATCGTATCGTACCTCCATTTGCCCGGCGAAGTGCAGATATTCGACGCGATTTGGATTCGAGTCGTTGGAAGTCTCCTGCAGAAATATTGCCTCTATAGCCTTCCATAATTGCGAAAGTCTTGCCGGTGCACGATTTTGTGCAAGGACTGACCTCTCGATTGTGTGACTATGTCCCCTAAATGTCCAATGCAGTGGCGGCTCGTGGTCATGCCATTAGGGTGTGCAACGTTTTTCTTCTTTTTCCCACACTCTCTCTCCTCTGTCTCTCTCACGCCACACATATACATTACATGCATGCATTGACACACATTAACATTAATAATGACAATTAAACACAAATCATCTTATGACGTCTGATAGCATGCCGAACAATTCCATTCCATTGTTTCTTTTCAGCAATTTTTTTCTGTGGCTTTTTCATTGAAATCATTGATTTCTTACGTTTCATATTTTCAACGCTATTCATTGTTAGTTGCACAAACACCCTTGACAGAAAAAACTCTCTGATTTCGGTTTCTTAAAACACATTGAAACGTAGCCTAATACTTACGTTTACAAAATACACTAGGGGTTTGAATACTTCGGAATGGTTCTGTAATTGCAACTCACTTTAAAACACAAGAGAATACACATATTATATACTATTAACATTTTTATGAATGCAACAGTGCACAGCAATGCGTTCGCGTTTCGCGCGCTAGTGCGAAAGCTCATTTAAGTGGAGAGATATCTCACACTTTCTTCGTTCAATGTCATACTTCTGTTAAAAACTTGTGCTACTCGAGTGTTATATCTTCGAGACACGTCAAGGCTTTTCCCGAGATCGCTACTGCGCCTGCGCCGTAGCCGGAGCACTGCGCCGGGTATGCGCCAGTCCTCCATAAGCCAACGTTGTTCCCCTCCTTCCCCTGCAGCCCCGCGGCAGCCTAGGACGTCGTTTCCTCGGTCGCATTCTCCCGAGTGTGCTCCCGCAGGCTTTCACGAAAGAAAGGCGGACGGACCGGCAATCGCAACTTCCGAATGGCGCGTGTTTTGAAATAACATATTTCGGGAATGCTCTGAGAGGACTTGTATTCTCCTCTTGTTAAGAGATGTTTAAGAGAAATGGCACCGAATTAATTTGGGTGTGCACATGCGAACGTGCGAATACCCACGAGCCGCCACTGGCCCAATGGGATTCATGTCGGGCGATCAGGGTGTCCAAATCGTTCTCTCGAAATGTTCAGAACGTTCTTCAAACCAATCCCAAACAATTGTCGCCCATGGCGTATTGTCATCTATAAAAATTCCGACGTTGTTTGGAAACATGAAGTCCATGAATGGCTGCAAATGGTCTCCAAATAGCTGGACATAACCATTTCCGAGTCAATGATCGGTTCAATTGGATCAGAGAACCCAATTCATTCCTTGTAAAAACAGCCCACACGTTTTGGAGCCAACCCCCCGCTCGCGTAGTGCCTTGTTAATATGACTTCTTGGAATTTTCGCAACACTTGAACTGCACCATCAGCTCTTACCAACTGAAATCGGGACTCATCTGACTAAGACACAGGTTTCCAGTCGCCTAGGATCCAATCGATATGGCCACGAGCCCAGAAGAGGTGCTTCAGGCAATATCGTGTTGTTAGCAAAGGCACTCGAGTTCGGTCTTCTACAGCCATAGCTCATTAAAACCAAATTTCATTGCACTGTCCTTACGGATACGTTTGTCGAAAATGGTTTTAAGAAAATAAAAATTGCCTATGTGTGATCCAAAATTTCGCAGAAAGTACTCACGTTTTTGAAAAATTAATCATGACATAATTTTTAGATCTCTTTTTCATGAACACATTTCTTTAAGAAAAAAAATGTTTATCTTTGTAATTGTAGTTGTAGGGAGATGGCAAAAAATGTTTGACTTTTTTCAGTTTTCGAAAAATTAGGGTCTTCGACGAACATGAGACCTGTATCAATCTCTGAATTGATATTCAGCCTAGCAAACAACTAGATTTAATTAATAATGATGGAGCCGTTTTTTAGAAAAAAATTGTTTAAACAAAATTAAAATTGCCTATATTTGATGCCAAATTATGTGAAAAGTACTCAAATTTACGAAAAATTGTACATGACTTCATTTCAAAATCTATCTTTAAGGAACAGGTTTCATTAGGGAAAAATCTCTATATTTAATATTTTAGATGTAGGAAGATGCCCCAAAAAATTTGAATTTTTGCACCTTTCGAAAAATCAGGATCTTTAAGACCTGCATCATTCTCTTAAATGTCCTTCACACTACCCATCAACAAAATTTAATCACAAACACTGGAACTACTGTTTTGAAAATTTTCAAAATGTCCCAGGGACTTCTTGTAAAATACCCCCTAAAATAAAATATCAATTTCAAATCCAAGGGCCACAACATCAGCCTGATTGATTGGAAAATATCAATTTTCGAGAATATCGTCTGAACAGTTTAGCCACTAGCATTGTTCACAGACAGATGGACCGACAGTCATTTTGCTGTCAATCGATTTTTTGGTATCCAGGACGGAAAAAACATGGATTCTGGCTACATCACGTGTTAAAGGGTTTTTTACTGAATTAAGCAACTGAATTTATCCACTTTCTTTTACCAGTGTCTGGCAACAAGAGTTTTTCTGCCAAAAATTTGCTGCTTTTTCCCACCGCATTACATAACTTTCTCTTCTTAAGAACTACCTACTAGTAAAAGTGACTGATATTTCAATGATAAAATGTACTTTTCATATTAGAAAGCATTGTGTCATTATATTTTATATACACATATATTAAATACTTTTATTCTTAGTTCATAACAAGCATATGACATTGTGAATGGGATTGCATTGCAGTGAGTACTGATCGAGCTGACCAGTCACAGAGTAATAGCAGCTCAAATGAATCAGTATCTTCATCGCCCCGTGACTTGGGAAACCATACAGGATATGCACCAATTATTTCACCTCAGAAATATAGAGGAGGTAAGATTTTTGTACTTTTCTTGTTAGAAAGAACGCTTTTGATGATCTTTATATAGGTCTTGTTTATTGAAATGAAATTCTCTGGCGAATAACATGATTATGAATACTAATTGAAAGTCATTGTCAGGAAAATATAGCAAAAAAAATTAGTTAATTGAAATTTTTACCTATGAAAGTATTTTATACTGAGAGATGTATTGTCTATATTTATTTGTATGTTTCTGTTAGTAACGTATTATCTTAGTTATTTCCCTGAGTAAAATATTTATCTTCCAATTTTTGTATATTTGGGTGGGTGGTTTGTATAAAAGTTTATTTATTTTGTTAAATAATTTTTTCTCATAATTTTCCATTTTTGATAATTAAAGAGAAAATAATACACTCAATTCTTTGAAAATTCATCATTGTGAGAAACTAATGTTTTCTTGCAGGTCAAATGGAAAGCCATTATGCAAAAAGCTATCGCCCTTTCCATGATGCGTGAGTATTCAATTTATATTTTGCTCTGTATGATACTGGAGTTTTTGTTTCCAGCATGTTTTTGGTTTGGTATTGTTGATTTACTTATAATCATCTTTCAAGCTTATTTTTATGGGTCTCTATTGGGTAGTAATATGAAATTGAGTGATAATACATAATTGAGTATGTATCAAAGTACAGCATGTTTAGTAAAAAAAGATTGCTTCTAAACTACTGCACTGAAATACCAAATTTCTGATGATTCATTTTTAGGAAATTATTTGTGCATTAACTAACAAAGGTTTAGCCAGAATCCAGATTCTGCTACTTTCTTAAAACACTCAGTATAATATCAGTGTTTACTGGTATAACATTGTTTCACCAGTCTTGTTCATGAATTATTTAAACACTGACTTAGCATGGTGCCTGTGGTGGCATATTCACATTGAAAAAATTCATTTGTGCTATGCAAGATCATAACAAAAAGAATTTTAAATGTAAAACAGGTGCCTTGCTTATCCATCCTTAGACTTATAAATTTACACGGAACAAATATCAATACAAATACTTTTTAATTAAAAAAAATACATTTAATTATCATCCAGCCTGATGAAGTGAATTGTAATGATTCATGTCATGTTGGAAAGCCTTGAGATGTTTTGGGGAAAGGGAGGGGATAATTTTCTTAGAATGGCCAGGTAGGATCCAAACAAAGTTGTCAGGTTCTTACCAGTTGAACAAGTGATGTTGAATGTCTCCTTATTTTCCCCTAGTGGTGGAATCCAATGGGGATGTAGGGATGGACACATGTACACATACAGATTTTATTCCTTATTTCTCATTTCGCATTTTTTCTCTTTATGTAATTTTATTATAAATGAATATTTTAATGATTTTGATCATGAAAAGTTAGATATTTTGCAAATTAATTTCATTTTGTTTTTGTTTTTTAACATTGCTTCAACCTCATTTGAAGGAATAAAAATATATCTATATTTGAAATAATTGCAGCCCAATTTACAATCTTTTTAATTCAGATGCTTTTGAAATCATTCTCATTTTCTAATTAAATTTTTAGAACTTCCTCACCGTTAAAAAATAAATTAAAAAAATTAAATAAACTAAAAGTCATGTCTTTTAAAGAAATAAAAAGGGAAAAAAGAAGCTAAAAAAGTATACAAATACTGTAAAAATTATTATTGAGCAGCTAGACCTATACAAATTTTCATTTCATGACATTACATAGGTATTTAAGAAGGTAGAAAAAATGACTAACGTGCATTGGTAGAAGAATATAAAGCCTGTTTCACACAAGCATGGCCAGGACGCATGTCACCTAATGCTGATGACTCCAGATGCCTGTGCATACGAGTCACTTAACGGGCGGTAGATTAACACTGTATCTTAAGTGTAATGACACACGAGCGCTCTTTGTGACACACGTTGCCAATGCTCGTCGCTTAGCGGGCTTCGCACATTGAAAGCTAGAAAATGTTCTTTATCTCAACTGAAGTTGTAGCGTCTTCCTTGGGCTGAGGGTACAATGCCCGTCGCCAAGAGCGCTCGTGTGCTGTTTCGCATAAGGTAGTGTTAATCTACAACACGCGTTGTGAGACGTGTACACAGGCATTGGCGCAGCTGACGTCATCAGTGTTTGGTGACGCACGTTATCACAACCCAACGCTCATGTGACACAGGCCTAAGAGAGGTAGCCTTAAGATCAGTTATTTATTTTACATCATCCTACTTTCTCATTCTAAAATAAACGTACTTTTTCCCATCCAGTATTAGTTCAAACATCAAAGTATGGAATTCTCCGTACGTTTTTAAGTGTAAATGCGTTTCATGAACACTATTATTTCATAAATTAATTAATTAAAAAATTACGAATTAGTTGGAAATCATTACGAATGGCTGAAAACAAACATTTTATTGTATTTGGGAAAATGTAAACTTCTCATTTGTTTCTTACAGTAGAAATACCATTTCCCTCCCTTCATCCAACAAATGAGTACATTGTTGCATCGTCAAATGCTACCAGCAGTGGATTGCAGGGTTTGTGGAAGTGTCGTTGCAACATTTAAAATTCACTATTCTTCAATGTTAATTACGCCTTCAATTTCTGATGTCAATTTTAGTTAGATTTCTATTTGACGTAGTAATATTGTTTATTATGTATCTAATACTGCATATTAAAGCATATTATAATCCTTATTGATTGTAAGTACCTAAATACATTATACTGTACTCATAGTTTCAAAGAAAAAAATTTCCCCTTATTTACACTTCCGCATTACACCATTTTTTACTGTAATTGATTGAAGTCACCCTGTGGAATTATTAATTGAGGAGCACTAAATACGATCCAATGAGGAACTTATCTGGGAACGTTCTTGCCTTTCAACACTATCTGATTAGTTTGGAGTTCAAACAAAAAAGAACTGAATTACCAGGAAGCATACCTGCAAGTGAAGATGATCACTGGTCAATCTAAAAAAAAGTTTTAATTCATTCATCTCCTTTATCTTGGCGATGATGAGGAGTATATCCTCATCTAAAATAAATTTAATTTTAAAATGGTAATTAAGGAGGATTAAAATCA
Organism: Teleogryllus oceanicus; assembly: GCA_964035755.1. Lineage (NCBI taxonomy): Eukaryota > Metazoa > Arthropoda > Insecta > Orthoptera > Gryllidae > Teleogryllus > Teleogryllus oceanicus. Next base: position 56,072,118 of record CAXIVR010000014.1, read on the forward strand.
GTACTGAAATGGAATCTAATTTTAGGCTGTCTTAAAATAATTGATTACAGTTAGACCAAATAGGTACAGTGACACACAAAACTATTTGGTCATGGAAAATTTAGCAGAATAATCATGGATTAGGAATATTAAAAGAACAAAATAAATGTAATAAAGTAAGATCACTTTCGTAAGCAGTTACAACGTATTTACAAAAGTTTCTTTAAAATCCCAGAAACAACTGATATTTTTTAAGCTGAAAAGTTACGTCAAAAATATTCAGACACTTAATGGAAATATTCACAAATATCTCACTAAATAATATTCAAACTGAGAAACACATCAATAATAACACAGTAAGAGAGTTCAATATCTTGTTGCCATCTCCTTTCACTGAAGCACTTTCTTCAGTCTATTTGGAACACTTTGTACAAGTTTTTGGGTGTAAGAAGGATAATTTTTTTTCCATTCTTGTTGCATTATTTGCTTTAATTCTTGTCTGGAATGAATTGGGTATTTTCTTATCTCCTTTTCCAATTTTTTCCCAAAGATGTTCTATAACATTAAGGTCTAGTGACTGAGGGGTTGAATGAAGTACTTTTGGGCAGTACAGAAGCCAAAGTTGAATAACCTACGACTTGTGCTTGGGGTTATTATCTTAATAACTAAGATCTATCAAGATTACCAAGATTTTAAGCACTTTGTTATTTTGAATTTTGTTTGAGAATGTCAAAATAGTTGAACCTATTCATCATTTGCTCAATGAACACAAGTTTATCGACACCATTGGGTGACATGCAACCCCAATCCATTACATTCCCTTCTCCATGCTTCCTGGATGCTTGCATATTTTCTTCTTTCAGCTCTTCATTTGGTCTTCTCCACATTCAAATTCTTCTATTGAACCACAAAATGTTAAATTTCGATTTGTCAGCAAAGATTACTTCATTAATTGCATTTTTGCAATTTTTCGGCATTCTTTGTGTCATGGTAAATAACCAGCTGATGCTGCTCATAAGTGGTGTTTTTTCATATGCGACCCATTCCACTTAACAGTTAAGATTTCTACGAATCTGGCTCATTGACTGACAGGTGACCTTAAATGGGTAACAAGGGTTGAAGGTTTCAACATTCTTTTCAGAGATCAAAAGATCTGTTACCATGTTGCCGCAATGGATAACCAAGTTGTTTTGTTGAAGCAAAATCTCTGCTTCTGTGATTCATTTTCTTTAAATCAAACAAATACCCATTTTTGAAAGTATGTATATTGTTTAAGTACATAAAAACTTTTTATTCTATCAAATTTCTGTGCTAACTAATGATGTGTTTTTCTGAGGAAAATCTGAGCAATTTTTGATTAAATTAATAAATGTCTGAATAGTTTTGTGAGTCGCTGTAGATATCAAAACAGAAAGATTTATTACTAAGTGAGCAATATGGTAGTATACAACTAAAATTATTATTTTGAAATTTATAAAAACATACGACATGAGAAAAGAAAGGGGGGGGGATGTTAGTATTTCCGTTGTATGGTAAACTTTACAGCATTTGCAATTGGTACATTTAAAAATTATTGTCCAGTAAATATCAAATTTTGTAAGTATTCTTAATTTTTCAGAATTCAGAAGGCATTTTGGCAGAATTGACCTGCATTATTCAGAGGAAAATATTAAAATTTGCTACTTATAAAGTTGTAAGAAAGCTGTTTTGTTAAACGGATTGTTACCAGGAAGTATTTTGGGATGTGTTTTTTTATGCATGTGCTTTCACCCTCTCCCTCTCCTTCCTCCCTCCCCTTCTCTCTCTTTCTCTCTCTCTCTCACACACACACACACGCACACACATGCACACACACACACATGCACACACACCTTGCCATGAGTTTTGTGTTACAATCTAGTTTTTGGAATTTTTCTTTTCTTGTTACTCAGGTAAAATGAGTGATATGATATTTCTTTATTTTTTTAAAATTTAAATGTAGATACCTATTACACCATCTAAATATTCTGAATTGTCTTGTACAAGTTCAAATTCGGTGAGCAAGTTAGATGTATAAATTCATTAATAGGTATTCGTTATGTGGAAAGGTGATTCTATTCTGCATTTTTTGGCAACTAATAAGGTGCAAGAGTGATTGTTTTTTTCTGGGGTGGTGGATTAGGTAGCAGTTGGTGATAGTTTGTGCATTTCATGGCTACAGGATGACTCCAACCCCATCCTCTAGTTCTACTGCTAGTGGGCGCTCTAGTCCTGCTACTCCTGGTGTCAGGTGAGGTTTTAACCCAGCATGTTGGTTGCTTGTGAAAGATGTAGTCTTCTTATCAGTCAGCATGGCACTTCTTATTTGCATGTATTTGGAAGTCTTTTGTATATTTAATGAAATATGCGCAGGAACTTATTTAATAGTTGTGTGTGACATTTTTATCCCATTTGTTATACTATTAAAGAAAAACCAAAGTTCTCTTAATTTTTTGTTGAAGATCTTCAAAATGCACAAATTTTAATGAAAATGAACGGTTTTTCTGTTATACTTTACACTTGATTAAATTAACTTTATGCCGGCTAGTAGAATTGTAGTTTTTGTGGTATTAGTTGTAGATTTTTACTTTTTGTGTATTTTTATTATTTCCACTTGTTCTAGCGAAAAGTAATTAAAAATAACACCTTTGAAAAAGAATAACAATAACTACTTATTCAAGGCAAATCGTTAAATATTGGTTAAATCCTGCCCATTGGCACATTTCAAGACTACTCAAAACTATCGGGACGATCGTCGACCTTTCCGTCTTCTCCCCCCCCCTCCACCCCCCCGGCAGTGCTGCTGTTCATGAAGGCTGGCCCTGAATTTGCCATTTAAGGTTTAAAAAACATTTCACCTGATGATTACCCGAGGTGCCGTGAATTTTAACTGTTTTTAAAGGCCTGCCTTGACTGCGTGCTGGAGTGGAGGAATTAGCGGTCGCCGGGCGATAAAAATAGTCGCGCTCGGCGGGAGGTTCGACGGTATTAACTCCTGCACCTCGCCCGTCGAGAGCGGTGACGGCGCGAATACGACCATAATAATACGCTCTGGATCCGACGGTTGTGCCTCGAGTCAGTTTTAAAGCGAGTTGCGCTCGCGAACTGAAGAATGGATATGAAAAGTGATGACGTGAACAATATTCTTCATGATATCAGTGGTTTCTTGTTTGCTACTTTGAAAAATGAACACCTTTCAACAAAGGCAAAGGCTGAATATGATCAGCTGGTGCAAAGATTAACTTCTTTGTTAGAACCTGTTGAAGTATACACTGATATGAGTGGGTCCATAAAGCATGCACAATCAGAAGAATATGTTGCTGCGGATACAAGCCATGGTAAAAATATTGACTGTAAACTTTATGAAGAATTTCCAGACTCTCATATGTTTAATAATTCAGAACCACAAGAAAGTCATCTTAGTATCAGCATAGAACATTTAATTTTACCTGCTTCTAAACTCCGGATGGTGGGGAAAAAATTTGGTTCTTTATCACGAAAGGAAAGGTTCATGGGATTTTTTGCAGAACGGTCTATACGTTGCTACATGGGGCTTCTTGGACATTATTTATATGTATATAATAGTGACAAAGATGCAAAACCAGCAATGTTCATCAATATACAAGGATTTGAAGCTCGTCCAGCCGTTGCTTACTCTCCAAAGGATTCAAAGAAAAAATTCTTCTTCTTTGAAGTTGTTTGTCCTGGAAAGAAATCATACCAGTTCATGGCTAGCAACCTTCACGAAATGGAACAATGGATAAATTGCATCAATGAAGCCACAGCCCAAGGAAATGAAACCCAAGACTATGAAAATTCTTCTAAGAACCTTGGATTAAATTCAAACAAAACCTCTACAAGCCCATCAGATTTGAAAGATCTGGAAGAATATGATGATATTCAAGGAAATGATTATGACAAAAGAGAGAGAATCAAAGAATGTAATGAAGAAAATTATTACAATGTTAAGGATCTTAGTCTTATAAATGAAGAGCAGATTGTCTCAAGTGTTACTACTACTACAGATCAGTTTAATGTCTCAATAAAAATGTCAGATAATGGTTCAGAGTTAGTTTATGATGATATTTCCCCTGTTCATCCAGAATTGTACTACAATGTAAATGATCAGAAAGTGAAGAGTGCATTTGAAAAAGATATGTCATCAAAACTTACTTATGATGAAGACATTTATGATGATATTGGAGTGCTCTTAAATAATGCTTGTGTTCAATGTTGTAACAACCTCCATGCATCAAATAATAAATCAAATACTTCTGTTCATAAGCATATTTTCAGTGAAGTGTTAACTGATGTTACTGATTCCGGATTGAAAAAAAGTACTTGTTGTGCTGATAATCTGTACGAACCAGTTGAAAATCCACGAGATGATTAAAAAAAAAAACAACTTTCTGTGAATTTCATTGTACATTTGGATGGTCATTATTGTGCAGTTGTTTTGCTTTCTATTGTTATTTTTTGTCTTGTGTTGATAATCTTATAATCGTAATTTCAAATTCAACAAGGAATAGATTATGAAATATTTTTGGAGAAATTGTAGTATCATTGGAAGGTTGCTATAAATTGCTTTTTTGTTGTTTGCTTTACAATAGATGTTGTAATATTTACTATTTGTGTGGAGTGAATGTGTTCATGTATTTGTTTTGAGTTTTTAGAATTTTGTTTGTGATTAAAATAGACTATTGTTCATAAATAATGATGAATTGTGCAATAAAATTATGATTTTAATATCACTAATGAAATTTCTATTATGTTAAAAGTGTAAATTACAAGTGATGCAAATATTTTAAACATTATTTTATCCCTCTTTTCATTTACAAATCTTGAAATTGTTTTTGATACTTAATCTTTTCTAAGGCACTCTTCACGCACTTAATTTTCATGTTATAATTGTAAAAACATTTGCTTATTAGCATTTATATGCACATTTTTAATTTGAAAATATTTTATGTATTAACTGAGACAATATATTAACTTAACAATTGATCAATTGTGTTCAATTTGTAACTCATCATAACATTTTTTTAAACATTTTTGCGTGTTAGTTTGATTTTAAGAATTTCATTGAATCAAATCTTTGTTCTTTTTCTTTCAAAACTCATTCTTAAGGTAGTAGATACAGTTACCATGTGGGAAATTTTGATGATTTTTAACATCTCTTGTCTTCCAACAACAGTACTTTTGCATCTACATTTTGGTGTCTTTTCATGAATGGAAAGTTTTATTTTAAATGAAGAAATGGAAAATAATGACCATTTTAGTTTCAACCAGATTCCTGCAAAAATTTTGCTACTTTTTATTTAATAAATAAATAAAAAAAAAAAAATAAAAATAAAAACACTTTTTTTTTTTGTTGTTTCCTTATTTCAGAACTGTAGGTCAATGTAAACAAGAATTAAACAAATCTGGTAAATTACCTAAACATTTTTTATCCTACATAATTTATTGTAAATCATAAATTACTGACTTTTTGATAATAAAAAAATCATAAATAAGAAACCATTGTAGAAGCGTGTTTAAAGGTAAACTATACACTATAAACATTTTTCAATGTAGTTTGAGAAAATGGAGTCCAAAGGAACGTGTCTGGTGAGAATGTAATTGATTTCACTGTGGTAGGGTGGTACTGGGGAAGTTTTTCCTTCTTAATTTGAAAACAATTCCAGTAATTGACATAGATCTTACGTGAACATAAAGATAAATGTACCTGCAACTTTTTGAGCTCAGAATTATGTATCTACTCTCTTAAAGGTCACTTAATACAATGTTATTTAAACTGTGAGGTGTACCTCCCCAGGGAGGCGCTGAAGTTTCAAGAGGGGAGGTGCGAGAACTTCATAATAATTGAATAAAATAGTTCTCTTATGCTTATTGATGCTCTAATTATTTCTAAATTTCACAACAGGAGAAGAAGGAACAACTTATTGATCTTTTGTCAGACAATGCACTAATGACAGTGTATCAAACTGCAACATGTCCTAATTTTGATGCTTCGTAAGGTAGTTAAGTGTCCAGAGTTAAGTAAGAGGCCTTGCTTGTTCTGCTTCCGTTTGCCACTTCTTACCTATGTGAAACAGGATTTCTAACTGTGGCAGTGATCGATAATAAATCTTCAGACTGAGATGCATATTGTCATTTCTAAATTAGTGCTGAGATTCGATGAACTATGTGACACCAAACAAGCCCACCCATCTCACTATTTCTGAACTCTCAATGTGTTTATTTTTTATAGTTTCCCTTACAGTTCTCCTCACTTTTCAAACATTAATTAAATTCAGTAATTACAGCAGTGAATAGTGCAAATAACTTGCAATAATGATTTTGTAGTATATTGTAAAAATGTTAACACAATGTCTTCATTTTCAAAACTACAAAATGTAGTTCTTATTAACAATTTAATTTTAATGAAAGGAGGCATGTGCCTAATTTAATTTAAATGTGGGGGGCATTTGCAGAAATTGTTACCTGAAGGGAGTCTTGGCAGCAAAAAGTTTGAAATTCAGTGGATTAATACCATGTCATAATACACCCCTTATGGTTCTGTATTCCACAATATTTCCATTTGTTACCTTTTAATTGTTATTGGTTTAAAACATTTTAAGGTACTTAAAATGTTTCATTTCTCATTTTTTGTGTTCAAAACTGACTCTTGTAGTTCCTTTTGTTGGTTTCATCATCTTTAATTAATTTCTGAATCATTCATTGATATCAGATTTTTTTTTTTTTCTCATCACATTTCTAATTTCGTTTTGGTTCTATAGGTTTTATAACCACATTTATGAAGCCTACATTCAGTGTGGATCTTAAGGTAGAAATTGTTTATTTGCATGGTGTTTAACACTTCATAATTTAATAATTAAATTTTTTCAAAGAATTGTCATCCCAATCGGGATATGAACGTGGATCCCCTGGTTGCTTTAACCACTATGCCACCGATATGACCAATTCTTTGAACAGTTTCATAGGCGTGATATATTGCTTGTTTATGATGTATATAACTGTCACTATAACATCCCTCACACCTTCACTCGTAACTATGTTCCACAACTGTAAAGGAATCCAAGTTCTGGTCAAGGTGACATTTCTTTGAACAAATTTAATTATTTAAATACATTTTTACTCTGTACACAACTTGAATTCCTTTAATGATGTGGAACATATTTCCAAGCGTAACTGCAGCCAGGAAAGGGAAGTGGGTGGTGACTGTCATATACTTCATAATTTAATTTTACTTTTCATTAGCATGCAGTTCTTGTCCTTATTTTTAATGATCAGCCTTTTTCCCCTGATACATAAATGTTCACAAACAACTTCTTTTTTTTCCCCCTTCATGTTATTGTTCTAAGCAATCCAATTTTTTTTAGTTAAAAAGTACTATTTTACTGGTAAACAATTATTGATTCTTCATTGTGAATTTCTTGCAAAGAACGTATGAGAATTCTAAAGAATACGTGAGAGTACTAACATTTTTACTTAAGTTTGTCAAGTAGTGTGATGTAAGTGTGTAAAGTAGCGAAATTCATTCGAGTTTTTATAATGAAAAATATTTAAAACAAATACTTTTGTAAAATAATTAGAAATTTTTGTATTTAAAAGTGTTTATTTACTTTGCTCATAGATACTCCAACACTGATGTTATTATGAAATATTTTTTAAATAATTTTAATAACTGTGTATGTAAGTTTGTGATTTCTAGGATTCAATTTTAACAGAAGCTTATTGTGAGATTTAGAGTGGCTTGAGACATATCATGAGCTGGATCTTGTTGTCCAATTGGGAGCTTACGACTTCAATTTTTGTTTTTGAAGCACCCAATCAGATAGCCATGACACAGCTGATGATCTGTCATAAGTCACTCTATTTAATTTGGGCAATAGTTTCCTTTTGTTCAGTGATTCTCAATTTATCAGGGATTGATACTTCAGAAATAAGAACATGAGAGAAAAGTCTTCTTATGTTCAATAAATATTTTGAACACAATAGGAATAGGAAACAAAATCGGAAAAGTAAAATAGTTTATTTTCTATTTGAAACAGGAATATGTTATACCATTTCCTTTTTACTAATAAAATTTTGCATTGAACCTGTTTTTCAAGCTATTATGTATGAATATATTGATAATACAGTCTTTTTTTTCTCTCTTTAAAATACAGGAGGGTGCGAACACTCTATGCTTGCCTTGGAGAGAATGATGGAGAATTATCATTTGAACCAAATCAGATCATCACCAATGGTATGTATAATGTTGTACCCAAATATATATCTGGATTTGTTCAGTATTGGTACTTCTTTAGTAATTTGTATTGAATTGAAATGTAATTACATAATTTCTTTCTCGTGAGATTGATTTGCGGTAAGGAATTAAATTTTTAAATTTTTTTTATTGTCACTTCCAAGCAATCTTCCATGATACTAAAACAATGTAATATTTTCTCTCTACTACTGTTCATTGTATTTGAATTAATCAAGAACTGTAGTATATAATGGTTAGGACATATTCTTAATGTGTTTGAAAAAACTTTCAATTGATTTAGTCCCATATTTTATTGTTAGCTCAACACAAATAATTGCTCAAAAGTAGAGGTTATGGCAAATGATTTCTGTTTTTAAAAGACATCTTTGTTACAGTTCGATCATCCATGGAGCCCGGTTGGCTGGAGGGAACATTGAATGGCAAAACAGGCCTTGTTCCTGAGAATTATGTTGAATTCTTACCCTGACGGAGTCTTGGACATCATTTTCAACATTGGACCCGTCGCAAATAGTGATGATTCAAAAGAGGCCAAATGAGCAGATCTTATTATTTCTACATTTTAGTGAAGAAAACTAGGAAGAGAGCAGTGCTCTAAGCAAGAACTAAAAGTTAATTGACCCATCAAACAAGAAATCTCAGTGCATTTTTTTCCTTGAACTCTCCAGCTATTCATGAAAAAGCAACAGCAATGTAATGAACTTTTGACTGACTATAGGGCTGTGCTCTTGTAAGCTGTCTGCCATTCCATTTGCAAACTTATAAAGTTTTACATTTACAAATATGATAATTTTTGCAGAATCATTCCATATTTAGAAATTCCCTGTAATCAGCAGGAAAAACCTGCATCTTATAAGTGCCTCTACCAAAAACTCTACACCCACTTTCCCATAGGCTGCAAAGAGCACACAGTCTACGAGAATATTGGGACTAATTATTTCTGTATTAGATGTTAATAAAAGAGGCCAGCTGCTGATCCTGTGCAGTTGTTGAACTGTTGATTCATCAGTAGCACCCATATTACCAAGTAATGTCTCAGGTGTTGTAGGTGTTGTATTATGGCAATGAGCAACATCAAAGATAAGTGTACATCCTTATAGAGTTTCTCATGAGTTGAAAGACGAGATTCAAATTAGGATGAAATTACTAAATGTGATGTAGTTGTTCCAACAAAGTATGCGCTTTGCCTCAAGTGGTGAGTGAATGTAGCTAGCAATTATGTAATTTGCTGAAAGAAGTGATTATGCTTGTACATTGAGCATGGTATTGTTTTCATTTAGTATGCTGTCTCAGGAATTCCCCTGGGTGTTATGAATGTTTTTGTTCCTAATTGTACTTATTTCATTGGTGTTCCATGGCCTGGAAACCCACTTTCAACAGCTGTGCCATTGGGCCTAGCTGATGTTGAGGACGCAAACGCTCAGTCTTCTCAAAAGACAGAAATCTAATGTTTCATTGCTAATTTATTTGCTCTGTACCCTTGAGGGAGAGCTGGGGATCGAATGCTTAAGCAGCTGGCACCGTGTGCTTCATTTGGCAAGTGCTTGCAGTTTGAAGCTTTCCTCAGAAAATTGAACTGAACATAATTAACTGAGATTCAGACATATCATATGAAGCTATTTTTTAAGCAATTGGATTGGTTTTTAAGAACTGGATGTGTCAGAAACCTGTATTTTGTGAGTAATATGTAGGTCCAAGACCAGAGTAATAATTCTAAAAGTTCCTTCGTCCACATTTATGTCCATAGTCATATGCCACTGCAAACAGTATTAAGGTCAACCACCATAAATGTATCCTATAGATACCGTGCCATTTTCAACCCAACAGACTGCTCTGATAAGGAAGCCTATGTGCTGTCAGTGCATACACTTGGGAATCTGAAATTTAGAAGGCTGTGGTTTGCTGAACTGTAAGTGGTTTATCCCCATAAAAATAAAATGTATGTATTATTGTGTGTTCATGTAATTAGGGGAATATGAGCTTGACTTGGTATTTTAACAAGAGCCAATGCATAGAAAATATTGCCAAGTTCAGAATAAAACTGAAGTGTGGAATGTCTAAGTGAGTTAAAGAAAATGTCTTTGAAAGGAAGGAAAATCTATCACACATGTCTCTTGTTAATATGTTCAGGCTGCTAATGGAGCTTTATGATGTCTTATGTGCTGGGGACCACATGAAGAACACCAATAAAGTTTACCTGGCATGGCCAATTGAAGCCACTTGATGTTATATTAATGAACTGGCAAGTGGTAAGAAATTTCTATTTTGCTATTTTTGTATCTCCAGCAAAAGGTCATGCACGCAAGTCAAACTCAAGACTCATTATAAGTTATTTTTTTCCAAGTGTATTTTTAGCTTGGCTTGTATAAACATATACATTTTATATTTCCATAACATAATTATTGAAGAAGAAATGCACCAAGTATTGTTGCTGATCACATCAGCAGGACTGTAATCCAGGGTCCTTTGGTTGTACTGTGAGACAGTAGTGTTATTTCAAGATGTTCCATTAGTATCTGTTGTAATGTTTTACTGCTACAATTATATCTATTGCTATCGTCAAGCACTCGTAGAATTGTTTCTAATATTCTATCTGTGGAATATCTTTGCCTCATTTTGACGTAACCTGAGTATATGAGCTGCTGTGAGCCTGGAGAGTTGTTTGTGCAGCTCATATAAACCAAAGATTTGCTGCACAAGATCTCTTGGTGCTTATTTTTCTAAAAAAGAAGGGAAAGAAATGTAATAAATTATTTTCAGTACCTGATTTGTATAGATTTTTAAATAGTACATGAGTATATGTAAACACCAATGTCATTATAGAAAATACTTTTGTCATGTATAGTAACAATTATTGTAGTTATGCGTTTTTATTTAAATATCATATACAAAGTATAAATTTATTTGTAAATATATGCTGTAAAAACAAATTATATTGGCTGTACAGAGTTAAAAAGCACCAGGCACTGTATGAAATAGTGTAAATGTGTGGGTGTTGCTCTTCAGTGTTGTGTTTGATGGCTGACTTGTGCAGTTATTTTACATTCCAGTGTGTAAACTAGGAATGAAGGAGAATTGTCTGATATGTACGAGGCACAGATGTAATTGTTTTTCTGTGTGATTTGTTACCATAATTATTGTTTCCATGAGCTCAATAAATGTGCATATATTTAAAACAGAATGTGTATTTCATTCCATAATGCCCTAAATTCCCTAATTAAATTCTTAAATGGAATATTTACATCTTTCATTTCAATTTCAGTTTCAAGTTATTCCTGAAGTATAAATTTAACTTTTTATTAGCTGCATTATTCATTTCTTTATGCTTATTGAAATAATTTAAAACATAGCTTTGCTTGGTATTATATTATACTGTTTCAATATCAAATATGATGGTACAGAGTAATAATAAATCATTAAGTGAAAAGTCGGCATTGCAAATTACAAAATGAAACTTCGGCCACCATCGTTTATGAACAGATAAACTAGTTGGATTTGTCAGCTGATGTTTGCCACTGTTTTTCGCTGCCGAAACCTTCCGTTTTATCCCAATCGTTCCCGCACGTATGGGATCGGCAGTTTCAAATCCGTAAGTATCTTTACAGTGGCATACATACTAAATTCGAATTGTTTTTATGTGATATAGTTCAGATTTACCGATGTAGTGCTTAGCTGTCGTGGTCAACAAGGTGACTGACCTTTAATTGGGCTAAGCTCGATTTTCAAGATTGGATCAATGACTTTTGAACAACACTCGTTCAAAAAACTATCTGAAGGTAAGTAGACTCAATTACAGCTGATTGGAAGTAATCGGAACTCATCTATTTCTAGGAATGTGGGACAATGTTTAGCGTAATGTCGGAATTACATTTAATTTTTGTTAATTTTGAAATACTTTCTAAAAGAAATGTTAATGTTATAATAAGTTCCTTACAAGGAGTGAGGGCGTGTTGAAGTCACGAGAGTTTTAGTTATCAGTGTTCACTCAATCATGAATTATACATGTTTTTGCCCTTTTTCGTTCAACGGTACAAGTGGGCGGAACTTCCCTGTACTACTGGAATCCATAAAATGTTCTAGAAAACGAAAAATTAGTGTAGCATTAGTAACGTCATTAAATGATATGTACATCTTTCATGATAAAGGAAATATTTCTGATTTTCTATTAGATTTATGATCTCGACTAATCCAGCTGTCCGCTTGTCATTTCACAAATAGCTTTCTCAACCTCGAAGAAGAGTTCATGAGTTGGTTGTGAGCTGTCGGGCAATGCTGTAAACCTAATGGGGTCTTGCTTGTGACATTTGAAGCAAAAGGGTTTTAGTTCGATGTTACCGAGGCTGGCGTGCTACTTAAATCAGACACAGTGAGTTTTTCTTTTTAAACATTGTTATAAGTAATTACTTCTTGTGAAAAGTAGGTAGTGGTAGTTCAGGGAACATTCACTACAAAACGTTGGCAACAGGCCACAGTGTTTGAGAGGGACTACGATTTTTAGTGCGAGACGTGCAGGTCTGGGTGTATGGAATATTGACATCATGTAGTGAGATAATTATCAGAGTTTTCCCGGTGACAGATAACCTCGCAAACTGGAGAAAAACTGCAAACTGAAGGTTTAACCATGGATAAATGAGGTCAGAATATTTGAAGATCCATTTGTGACTGTGAATATAAATACTTCATGTCTGTAATTACGCACCCGCCATTTGCAAGGAATTTTGTTTGTAGACGTCGATAACTTTCTATGTTTCTTTGGATTAATATGTAAGGAACACCTATGTTAATTGGTGCAGATAGAAAATATATACTCCAAAGATTCTAGTTGTGTATTTTAGACCATTTGTCAACGAATTTAAACATATTAAAATAAGTGCAATGCTGGGTAAAGTACGGGCGCGAACTGACGATATGAGTAGGTGATAACAGCATCATTTTCACGAAGAAAAATTATATTGAGACGTATTTTGTTGTTTCTCTATCTTTCAGGATCTAGAAAATGCTGTGGCTTATGTTGAAATTATTATTGTCTCTATCGTAATGTGGAAAATTACGCTATGGTGTTCAACAGTTCGTTAATGGCTGATGTCCTATCAGAATCATGGACAAAGCAATGGCCCGAGATGCGTCAATTGAAGTGCCAGAAAAGTTGGGTTCGATTAATGTTTCTGAATCAGGAATTCCGAATTCTGGTCCGCAAATTCGTACAAGTGCAAGGGTTCATAAGAAGATGCGCCTTGATCCCTCATTGGCATTGGAAAGGAAAGGTTAGTGTGTAAATTATTGCTTTTACACTTATTTCTCTGCTACACGAATTATGAATTCCATAATTTTTTTTATTGGAAGTTGTTTGTTTAAATCTTGAATTTTGTTAATTTTTTCTGCTAATTGTGTTGTGTATTAATGTTTGTCATTCAAATGTCAGAGTAATAGTGAGGGGGGAGCTTTGCATTGAGAAATTACGTTATTGCAGTTGTGATTTCCCATTTACCCCTTGTGACAGTTCTTTTTATTAATAATGTATTTTAAAATGCAATTAAATTTATGCAGATATGTTGTTTGCTTGTAAGATGAAAGTTACCGTTTCATAAAATCTTATTTAATGCCTGTGAAATTTGTAGGTTAGTTTTTTAGGGCTCAGAACTTATGGAATCAAATATTTGCTCTTCATGACAAATTCATTTTCAGTATTAATATGTGGTACATCAGCACTGTTTCACGATCTTGGCAACATTTGATTCTCATGACAAACACTTATCTGATTCAATTGTCAGCCTACATTTGAAGAATTGTCCTTCAATTTCTTTTAGACTTCACCCTTCATACCAATTGTATTGTAAAAAATAAATTATGTATCCTGATACAAAGAGAAGAAAGTGTAATAACATTAAAAGTTGAAGTCGTAGGCTTCCGCGGCCAGAGTCATGTAGATGATCTTGGCTGTCCAGGTGACGCCGCGTCGAAGGCTATGTTGCCTTCGACGCGGCGTTCACCTGGACAGCCAAGATCATCAACATTAAAAGTTGCAGTACAGTGCATCATATAATTTTGTATTTGTTACTTTTGGAAGGAATAACTCAGCAGGAAGAATTGGCTAAAACACAATGAAAATTTTTTAAAATTTACGTTTAAATTAAAATGTATGGCCATTGAAAATTTGACTCTTTTTACTCTGTACATTTCTGTAATTTTATATTTTGAAGTAATAATTTTAACCTCTCAACTTAAATTTGTTCGTACAATTAATGGCACAAACTGCTAAAATTGTAATACATGTATAGGATATGAATTCGTTTAATTTTGTTTGTTTTATAAATTTTGAAATATGCTGTGGTGAAAATTTATTTTATGATTATTCGTTTCTGAATGTATTTTATAAATTGGTTCCAAGTCAATACTGCGTTAAGCAAATATCATTCATGTGGTGTATGCAGCAATCATTTAAATACATTTATCAATTACAGAACCATTATTTCACTCTATCCTTTATTTCATTCTTGGAAACACAGTATGAACAACGGTTTTATTCTCTAAGGGATGGAACAAATTGAATTTACTGACATTTTATTTTACTATTAATACAATTTATCCTCAATGTACATAACAAGGTACACATGTGCATAACTAGGCTACTTGTACATAACAAGTAACAAAAAGAAATATTGCCAAAATCTAAACCAATATGCAACTAATCTTAATAAACGTGATCTCTAAAGAAAGAGAATATCATGTAGATGTGATGGATTGCACTTTGACTTCAAAAATTTACCAGATTTGTTTCAAAAGTCACATCTAAGTATTCATGCCAAATGCAACTCGCAACACTCGGCCACATCTTTTAATCTATATTGTTGAATAGCTCCCAAACAAAGCATTTTAGGGCCTTAAAAACTAAAATTTTGAGACCAAAGTCCTCAAAGAAATGTTCCTCGCACCATAATTACAGGATGAGATCTTGAATATTCGATTACATTTTTGCTAGTTCAACGCTTCCTGATTCTATCCTGCCTGTTCAGAGCCTGTAGAATCTGCAACTGTATGCAAGATTAAACTAATTACTTGATATTCTATGCAATTGAAATACACAGGTGTACCTCTGCTCGGTAATGACGTTAAATAAGAATAGTTTGTATTGACAAGTGTGAATTGTGTTGTTATCAATAAGGAGACTTATGGAACAAATGGCGGAGGATAAGAGGATCTTGAAGAAAAAGATATATATATCAGGCTTAATATGGAAATGGAAAAATAGGGAAGAGGGTAGGGTTTAATCTGCGAGAGTTCTCACATGGTACACTAGTTAAAATATTATTTTGCATTCTCAGCTTGTGTTATGTTATTTTTACCATTGATTTGCACTGCATGTGATTTGTGCTTACAAAATATAGTTTTGTTGCGGTTCTTGTATATTATGTTGCCGATATTATTTTGCATTGACTGTTATATTTCACTTTGTTTATACTCCTGACGCCCTGCAAATTAGCTAGCAATTGCATCCACTGTTATTAGCATTTGTGTGTACAGTTCTTTCGAATTCAGCAATATTCTTTTTTTGAAGTTATTTAGGTTATGTTAATTGCATTAATTTGTATCGTGTCAGATGATTTGTCCCTTCCTTTGTGTTGCATGCTTCATATAATCACTATTATATAAAACTATAACCACAACGGAGATTTGTATACCCAGTTTATTCATATTTTTATTAAAGAGAGAGTATTTTATGGATTTTTAACTTTTTGATATTGGATAATGTAAATTGTTGGTCTAGTTTTGTTTGTAGTACTTAAAATGTTTAAAAATTTTTTATTATTTCTCATTCATTGTTGTGTAATCCATGGTTTTGACTTTTTGGAGTGTCGTGTGAATCCAGTTCTTTCTCAATACATTTAAAAGATCGGTTTTCAGTGTCAGCCATAAATTGCCGATTTCCTTTTCATGGGCGTTGGTACTCATAGTTTTGAGGTAGACCTGTTCCTCCTTGATAGTCTCAAAGTTCCTGCACCTGTAAACCTTGATTTTTCTGAGAGTATTGTGTATGTGTGACTGTACGTCAAGTATTATCATACAGTGATCACTTGTTTTGGTAGGAGTTCTACTCTTTAGTTTAGTGGGTGCTGTGTGATAGTTTGTTGTAATGAGTTCCAAGATTGTCTCTGCTCATTTCTGAATATCATTTCTTCTGTTATACAAGGTGATCAGTTTAAAACTTAACCCTGCTGTTCGAGGCCTTGAGAGAAAAGTGAAAGAATTGCAACACTGTTTCTGGGAAAGCTCCTTTGACTGCATTTCTCCCGCAGTCTCTTCACTAACCACTCCCTTCCTTTCACCTGCGTTCTTCCTGTGGTATGGGACATACCTGCTTCTAAGCAAAACATGATGCGTCGTCATTCACTGTTTTGAAGTTAACTTAAGACGTGCCTCAGCATAGAGCAACGCTGATTTGTGATGGAGTATTTCTGAATGCAATTTTTCAAAGGAAAATTTTAATCCGAGTCTTTTCTGAACAAGAGTAACCATATTTTGGTTAGTGAAATGCTATCGTAGGACAGGGAGCATGTTTGACCGAGAAAGCAGTCGCCAAAACACAATGCTCAGGCAGCGAAACTAGAGGTAGTTTGGGATGTTTTTTTAACTTCCCTGAAAAAATGATTAAGGAAGCTTCAGTAGCAACGTAATCTTTCATGTGGATGTGCGTAATGTGCCACAACAATTGAAAATGCGCACATTCAAACAGTGGACATCTCAAAAGCTTTAAGTTCCAGATCGGATTGCTCTCATGAATTACTGCAATTGGCTACGGTAAATTGTTAGCAAAGATATTGAGTCACTTGATAAAGTTGTTTTTAGTGATAAGGCTTGGTTTCATCTGGATGGATATGTAAACCAACAAAATGTAGACTAGGGTACCGAGAGACCATAGGAAACAGTAGAGAGACCATTGCATTAAAAAAAATATTGGAGTATGGGATTTATCAATGCAGATTAAGTGGTCTGTTGTTTTTGAAAGAAACAGTAACTGTGGATAAGTATCAGACTGTATTAAGAAAGTTTGTATCCCATCTTGAAAAGATGAGAGGAATTTTTGGTTTTAGTAGGATGGAGTGGCACCACATACTGCCAAATTGACAATGCAATTTCTGGAAGGATTTTTTTGGAACAGAATAATTTCTTGGGGTTTGTGGCCCCTTTGTTCACCTGATTTATTCCCACCGGATTTTTATCTTTGAGGATGCCTGAAAAGTAAAGTTCATGCAAGTTAGTCTGCTAATCTCAAAGAGCTGCAAAGGAACGTCAAGGAAGCGATTCATACGATTGACAACAAACTTTACGTTGGGTTATAGCCAATGTTCTCAAGGGAGTTAATTAAACAGAAAAGTATAAAACATGTACATTTCTGGACAATATTTGTTTCAAATCTAAAGCAAGCAGTTTACTATTAAATTTACCTGAATGCATATTTTACATGGCAAGCTTATTTTACTTTTAAACAATTAAGAAAGAAATCACTGTTCTGTCAATAAATATTCTTTTGATGCCAAACAAGCAGATGCATGCCTTTCTTTTGGAACTGGTTGTCATGATGGTCACGTGCTCTCCTCCTCTGGGTGGCATCAAGGGAGAAGAGATTAAGTGTACTTCCCGACAGTTTACCTGTTTGAAACCGCCAGCCACTCAAACATAGTTGCCAGTGCAATTCGTTCTCCCTGCTGTGGGTTGCATTTTAAACTGATCACCCGTACATTGCATAAGGGAGTGTAATAGAATGCTTCAGGAATTCTCTTTCCACTAGTAGTGTTTTAAAGGGATATCAGTTTGGAAAGTTAAAATACCCCAAAATTGATTACCATGTTTTTCAGTTCATTCATCATGCATCCTGAAAAATATTAACACGTAGGTAAAAGCATTGTTGTACCTTGTACAATTACTTGTATACCATCATTTAGTTTAGTGTCACATACAATGTTTTTGAGTCAAAGCACTTAAACACATCTCTCATGGATGCAGTTCTGACAGAGAACAGCAATTTCATCCTTCAGCCAGAATGTGACACCTCCACCTCTTTTGTTTTTTATAAGGTTGAGTGAAGCAGGTGACATGCCAAGCCTATTATTTGATCTGAGATTTTATTATTTAGACAATTTTCAGTCTCTTTAACATCAGGCTTTTGAGTACAGTTTTCAAACTCAAATGATAAAATTTTGATAGGCAACTGGTTATATTTGTTTAGGGAAATTTTGGGAGATCTGGTGCTGTCTCTATAAAGTTTTCCTGAGGTATCCAATGCCATTGTTTTTTCGCAGTTTTTAGTATGCCTTTTATGAACTTTGATGTTGGATCATGCTTTACTTCTAATGACAGCTTTCTTTGCAATTTCACTAGTTTAATTTTTTACATAGGGGTGGTGTTAATCAGAGAATCTCACTGGATGATCCTTGTTTGTATTTTTATTTTATTTTCTTTTTTAAATTTTAGAAACTTGCCTGCCTTATCAGAAGACCCAAAACAGATCTTTGGAGAATGATTGTTCTCTAGGTTTGGTTTTCCCAGTCATATTACTTGTTGAATTTTGTCCTTGACATTCATTGTTGGATTCTTATGAATATTTAGACCTTAGGAGAATTGTTGTTGTCTTTTGGACAACTTCACTCCTGGTTTCTAGGTTTCTGCTGGTATTTTCTGAAACCCCATTGGCAATAATGTTTATCAGTCACCTATTTCTCTTGTCAATTTTATCAATAGTTACTGGGTTATGTTTGGAGAGGGTTTGGTTAGGTTTATGTTATCACAGTGGTTCGCGATGATTTTACACTGGGAGAAGTGGCTCAGGACATCAACCGAGGTCGCTATAGTGCCTCCAACAGGGAGGTCTAAGTTTGAGTCCTGACGGTGGCAAGATTTTTAATACTAGCTAGATGGCAATATCGAATTCAGTCGCTGTCCGGAGGAGAATTCTAGTGGCTGGCTGCTCTGATTGGTAGTTTTTGCGTGATTTCTCTGATCATTGGGCAAATGCCGGAGCAGTACTCTACCAAATGGGATTTGAGTGGCATGGACAATATCTTATGTAGTTTGTTTTGTGGCCCCTTTACAGCCAATTTTACATTTTATGATAAATTTTACGAGTCTGTTATATTTTCCTTCTGCCTTATTTAGTCGAACTATATGCGGATTCATGCCCTTTTAAGTAATGTTCATGCTTTTAATTAGCGGGTAAGTTGCTTTTGCAAACTTACTCAATCTACCCTTTTAAATACTTTGACATGGGCGCCAATGACCTTGGCAGTTGAAGCGCCCTCTAAACACTAAATAATCAATCAATCAATCTACCAAATGGGCCACAGACCATGTGCGATGTATCCTTCCTCTTCCATGTCCTATCCTCACCTCATATTTACACACACTTTCACTTACATGCATGACACTACCACATGTGCCGGAATATTGGTTGGACTGGCTGGGGCAGTGGTTATGGAACACCCTGCTAGCCTACAGGAGATTGGCTGTGGATCTCACCATCCAGCGGAGGAAAATCACTGCCACCTCCCGTCCCTTGGCAATTGATAAGCCCAAAATCACCAATGAATCATTCATTGATAATTTTAAATTTTTTTTTTCAGCTATTTTAGGTCTCTACATTCTGTTCTGCTGATTTTTGGTGAGAATTGTAATGTGCCTACAATTTTTCAAGTTCTTTAATGAGGTTTCAAAAGTCCTCTTACATCTGTTTGCGAAATAACTTCATTGGAGAAGATTTTCTTGATATTCAACATAAAGCATGGGGAACATTTAACATAAATGTGTGTCAGATGAAGAGACAGATACTTCACCTGTAGTTTTTGTTGCAGATGTTCCATAGCAGTAGAACAACTTTCTATTTGACTTTGGTTGAATCTTGTGTGAAACATTGAGTTGCAATTCTGCCAAAAAAGTTTCTTTGTCTTTCCCTTATAGTGTTGCATGTGTTGTTCTGATTTGATATGTTACAAGTTCCCTTCTACAATCTATGATGGATAGTTTTCATGACTTGTAAGGACAATGGAATAGTCCCAGATGGTTGTTGTGTGTGTAGAGTTTAATATTATTCTGCTCTGTATTTGTGTAGGAGCTTAACGTTGTATTGCACAGGCTTAATCTTTTGACACCAGGATGAATCCCTTTGTTTATTCCAGCTCTTCTAAGATTATGTGCATAGAATCTTTATTTCAAGTTCATAACTTCCACTGACGCAGGCTCACTTGCAAATGTCAAATGATTGTTTATGAAATTCAAGACTATTGTGTAAAGATGTATAAAAGCATGCTCATATTACATTTATTTAAAGTAAATGCACAAAGATAAAATTTTAAAGTAAAACCTTCCAATATGTAAAGAACCAAAAAGGGAAAATCGGTGGCAAAAAATAATATTGAAAGGGTTACAGTTGTTGCCAATAAAAAAGTGTGTTTTGTATTCTCTTGCAGTTATCAAAGTTTTAACAAAATTGTGTAAAACTAAATAAATAAAAGTCTACAAGAGATGGGGCTGAAATTGAAGGTTATAACTATTATTTTGAGTTTGTTACTATCATATGTAACTCAAGAACAGTGTATCCTAGGCCAGTAAAACTATGATTTTTTAGCCCTACTGGAGGCTTACATTTCTATTTATTAGGCCGTATTGTGAATCATTTTTTGACCATTTTATTATTTTTTGGAGATTTCGCTCTTCTGCAAACCCCCGTTCCATTATAAAAGTGATTAAAAACTTGAAATCTATGTAAAATAACTGGATCTTCCATGCAATGTAAATGCAATTGTTTAATCCTTTCTTAATAAGTGCCCAGCAATATTGAAGTGTTTATTTGTGGAGCAGCAACAGTTTACAGAACCTTAAAGATGTAACACACATTTCAGGGCATGGATGTAGGATTCCTGCATGAAATTATTTTCACTTTAAAACAATGATTTACAAGGTGCGAAATGTCCACATTGGTTACACAAAGTGCGAAATGTCCACATAATGTTAACATGTCCAATCATTGAATTGATTGGTTCAATGATAAACATTGTTTTATCCACCAGCTTTGTCCTAATTCATTGTATTCACTTAAGGATATATATCTTTATATATCTGTATGTTTATACTAGTGCATTACAAGGAAAAGAAAATGTGATTCTAATGTTTTATCTTTTGCATTACAATATTGATTTGCAAACATGTGTTACAGAGTCGGAGTCCAAAGATGAAGATGGTCAAATTGTGGATTTGAAAGATGGAAAAGCAGGGAAGACGTCTGAAACCAAATCGAGCTCAAAGTCTTCAGACCAGGCGAACAATACTCCTGTAACATTAAAAATTAAACGTTCTTCTCCGTCATGGTCAGGTGAAGAGAAGGATACATTCTTTCAAGCCCTCAATGAATATGGGAAAGACTTTGAATCCATCCATAGTGTGTTTGTTGCAAAAGCACATGAGAAGAATCTTCCAGAAAATTTAGTCAAGAGCAAGGAACAAATTCGCCTCTTTTATTATAGAACATGGCACAAACTCTCCAAACATTTGAAGTTTGGTCCTGGTAAGAATCTTGTATACTGTCAGTGATTTCGAACAGAAAGTTCTACAGTACTCTTGAGAGA
Organism: Teleogryllus oceanicus; assembly: GCA_964035755.1. Classification (NCBI taxonomy): domain Eukaryota; kingdom Metazoa; phylum Arthropoda; class Insecta; order Orthoptera; family Gryllidae; genus Teleogryllus; species Teleogryllus oceanicus. The sequence continues at coordinate 56,093,997 of CAXIVR010000014.1, forward strand.
TTTGTAAATTCTTCTAGAGGTACCGTGGGCAGAAGAAATTAAAAATAAATTAGTTCAATCTTTAAAAGAATGTGTGCATTTGGTTAGTCCTTGTTTTGAGGAGTAAGATTTAAATATTACTGGTTTTGTCGTGCCCCATGCAATATTTTTCCCTTTTGACTAATTCGATACTGTACAAATTTCATTATTCTGTGTGACAGAGGACCTAAAGTTGTAATTTAAAAATAAGTAGAAAAAATCCTAGCTGCAGGTGAATTTTTAAATTATATTTATTGAGTAATTGGGTAAATCATTGGTATTGTAGGGGTAAATTAGTAGCAGTTAAGCCTGCCTAAGGGATTCTGTAGGCAGTTTAGAGGCCATAGATTGCAATATTTAATAATGCAGTCATTCAATGATAAATAAACAAATTTATTTTTCAGTCTTTCACTTTTTCCGGAAAATTTTTGGTTTAATAATTGAATATATCATGCAGTAGTATTTTCAGAATTTTTCACATAATAATTATAATGTACTATCGCATGATATTACTAATTTGACTTGTATTTTATTTAAGCTTTACTTTGTTTAAAAAGAGCTCTTTCTGTTAGTATGCATGCAATTACTCAGTAAAATTTACTAAACCAGAGTCTTTAATATTCCTGATGTTAATTGAAGAATTGTCTTTGGCAAAATGTCTCTCTTTCACAAACCTTACAATACAACTTCATGATTTAGATGCTTCGATCATCCAAAGTCCTGGTCCTGGAATCTTCTTTTATTGAAGTATCTTTCTAATCGATATGTATGTAACTGTCCTAATCACATGTAACTTTTGAAATTATGACTCCTAATATTTTCATGACAATATAACAATATTAACACTTAAATTCAACTGACCTAAATTAATGTAAATAAACTATAAATATTAAAGAAAAAATTACAGTGAAACTTTGTTTATACATTTTGCACTTTATACTTTTTCACGTTTATGTGTTTTTTGTAAGTCTTGGATAAATTCCTATACTTACCATATTATATTACTTCAGATATGAGTTTTATGTTTGTACACATATACATCCATTATGAAAGTCCCTCTGAGACCGTATAATGTCCAAATAATAATGACACATGACCAATAAGTGAAAACGTTCACTATATCTTGGAGAAACCCAAGAAATTCTTGTATTGAATTCAGTATTCAAGTTGTTTAATTTTAATAATTTTAGTATTCAGGTTGAAAGCGCAGGACGTTTCAACTGGCTTCAACTCTCTACTGGAATTTTGGACAAAGCTACAGATGAAGAAATAGGGGCGCTAGTATCGACCAGTGTGGTTTTGCATGATTTTCTTCAAGCCAACAATACATTAATTCTACACATTAAAAGGAAATGCGCAAATGCCAGGGAATCAAACATTTGTAATGACGTTAAAGGGCTGACTGTGTAAAAATATCAGTGCTTGGGCATGCTTATGCCTTGCCTGTGTCTCTTCTAAGGCTGTGTCACATGAGCTTTGCTCGGATGTGCGTTAAGTAAGAAGATTAACACTGCATCTGATGCAGAAAGGTCAAGCGCTCATCTTCTGTTTTGCGTTAATCTATGATACAAGTCAACTCAATGCTCATGTGACGTAGGCCTTGTTACTACAAGTAAAGTACTTTAATTTCTAGGTCAATGACTGGTAACAAGTAAAGTACTTCATCTTTCGACTTTCGCTTGTGGCAAATCGTTCCACTGGTCTACAACTCAGTTTGAGAATTTTTTAAGCCGGAACATTTTGAACTTAGTTATGCCCCCTCAAACATGAATAATTAGGGGTTTAAAAATGTGTGGTAGTTCTTTGACATTTTAGTTTTTGTCTTGAGAATCAGTCTTTTGGAAGTCTTGAATTCTTTTAGATGTGTTTCATTAGGTAAAATTGTTTTTTAGAGTCTTAAAATTTTTATTCAACAATTTACCTACTTGGCTAGTGTTGCCATTTTAGCAGTTTTAACTAGATTAAGTAGATTTTGAAATGTTTCAGTGGAGATAGTCCTAATCGCTCTGACTCCTAATCACTCATAGTCACCGAGATAAATAGGTAGTAAAAGGATACTTCACAAGTTTTGTACATTGTATGAACCCCTGTGTCAAGATTTGTTTTGTTTTATCTTCTACATTTCAAATAGGATGATTACACATGCTTAATGAATGAAATAAGTAATAAAATGTAAATATTAGCCGTTTATATTACTTTGTAGAAACATGAACATTTCGTATCGGTCAAGAATATCACACTTGATTTTAATTTCAATTTTACTCCCTGAAATTTGTAGGCATTTTATTAACACATTAACCAACCTGATACAGTATTGCAATCTTGTGTAACTTGGTTTGTCTTGTGACATTGTTTGTAACAATCCAAAGCCACTTTTTTGTTGTTGTTCAATAAGTACACCTTTTTATTCACTAATAATACCTTTATAGTAATTAAATGCATAAAAGTCTTGAGTAAAGAAATGAGCCAAGTCACGAGTCATGGTCAAAGAAAAGACCCGATTCATAGAAAATTGTGATGAAATACAAGCCTCAAAATTTTGGATTTAAAATAAGGAAATTGCCATCCTTCAAAGAACTAAGACAATTAAGTGCTTTGATTTGTATAAGAAGTTAGATTTTCCAAGACCCTGACCTCTGAATTACAATTACAATTATAATATTAAATAATTTACTTACTTTTGTACATACATTGTGCAAAACAGGATTATGTTGACCCATTGCAATTCATAGGTATTTGGCTAGCACTTGAATTTAAGACTCATACATTTTGTTTTCCATAAAATGTTTTTTGATTCCCATTACAATTTCTGTTTAACTTGTTTTTTGGTAGATGTTAAAAGAGCAACCCAAGAATTATATGCCCTTATTAATTATGGAGAATTTCGCAAAAATGTTGGACTTCTGACTGAGAAGACATGTGTGAAGCTAAATGATTTGATTCATCGTGGGCACACTAATTTTAGAATAAGAGGGAAACACATACGAGTGAAAACGCCTCAGTGCCCAGCTTTGCAGAAGCTCAACAGATTAGATGGTAAGTTATTAGATATCAGTAACTTTTTTGAATATTCCTAGAACAACGTTATATTTTTTATAAAATTACTAAAACATTTATTTATTAGTTTATTTAATACAGGCAAACACCCAAAATACAATAATTGTCCATAAGTGTTAATGTGGTTACAGTAATTAGGTCATATACAATATAGTTTGGCATCCGTAAAATCATATAACAGTAATTGTTTGAGTGGCTTGATAATTTATGGTTCGTTGACAAATCAATGTTTATTGTATTAGCTAATCAATTGTTTTTTCCACAAAGGGGAATAATTTTAGCCCCTTTGAGCATTAAAGTCAATTAAGCCATAAGTTGAATTAAGCTATAGGCACAAAAAATGAATTTTCATTTTTGTTTCTCAGATATATTCCAAGTTATATTAGAAAATAAATAATTACAGTCAATATCAAATGACAAAAGTACATACACCATTATAGGACCTGTGAGATTTGAGAGTGCTAATACATAATAGTGTGTAATCATGATAAAGCCAATTGTGTGTAATCATGAGAAATTCTCAGTGAGAGCAATTTCATTTTGTAGGCAATAAATAATTAGAATTTACATTGCGAATATGTATAGCACTAGAAGGGGACTATGGTGAAGCATATAAAAGAATTGGTCTAATAAGTGATACAATACAAAGTTTTAAATGTAGAAATATTGATAAACTCCTCTTAACAAATCCTAGCATTTGCAAGGATTTACTTTTTATGTTTTCAATATGATAAGTTAGTTACAACTTGCAATTGAATGTTACTCCAAGATCCTTGAATTGTTTCCCACTTTCCAGTAGAACTTCATTAATTGTATAAAGATGTAATATGAAAGGCTGGGTCCTCAAATATCACATCATTTTACAGTTTGTTGTATTTATTTTAAATTGCTTAAGGGCACACCAGTAAGATAAATTATTGAGTACTGTTTGCAATAATAAACAATCATTTAATGATGAGATTCCCAAAAATATCTTCAGATCATCAGCCTAAAACAAAATTGATACTGATGGTAGAATAGTTTTTAGATCATCGATGTAAATTAAGAACAACAGCAGTCCAAGCAGAGAATCCAGAGGCATTTCAGACCCTGGATTCATATCTTTAGAGATGTAATTTTTGTATTTGGTTTTCAGGATTTTATTACTAGGATAAGATTGCAACCAATCATATATAGAACCATGAAAACCAATATGGTTTAATTTCTTTGGGAGAATATTATGACTTACTGAATCAGAAGCATTAATTAAGTCTGTATATACAGTGTCTACTTGGATATTAAAGTTCAGGTTTTCCAATACAAAAGGTTGAAAAGATAATAGGTTAGGCGTCTTACTTCTGAAACCATGCTGTTCATCAATAAGAAAATGATTTAAAATGGATGTTAGTTTCGCAGTTATTAATGTTTTAAGTAATTTAGGAATAATACTTGATGCAGAAATAGTTTCTCACATGTTTTCTTACCAGATTTGTGTATTGGTGTAATATGACTTTTCTTCCATAGTGTTGGAAAATTATCCTCAGCTACGGCTTTTGACAACAGTATATGGTGTGATGGCTACACATTTTTTCAAAAATAGAGAGGGTATTAAATTGGGTCCAGGGCCTTTTTTAACATCTAGTCCAGGGGTCAGCAACCTGCGGCTTGCGAGCTGCATGCAGTTCAGTAGACTTATAATTGTGGTTCTTGAGTAGTTTAATAGTTCTTATTGAAAAATTATCTACAATATTGCAATTGCCAAACAAATATAATAACCTTGTGCACACACCAAAATGCATGGCAGATCACATGCATGTAAACCTATCTTTAGCTAATCTTGCTCTCCACACTCACCGATGTCACACTCAAAACCAATGTGAATAGAAAAAGAAGCGCTACAAGGACACTGGAAAGAGAGTTAAGAGTTTTTGAATTCAACGCCTTATAGTAGTGAGGCTTACAACTTTCTGGAAATCACATCATGCAACGGGAGGAATTTCAGCAAAATATTTGTTTATCATAACTTCAAATGTATTGCATGTGCAGGCTGTGAAAAATCTTTGGCCTAATTATTGAGTATGTTCTTTATTATTTAACTTATATTTTAAGCAAAGCTACATAACTACTGAAATTAGGTTTTTACAATTAGTTTTGTTTTAAGTTACAAAAACGTTTCCGTTTTCTTTAGTAAGTTGATTTATATGTTCTGTTACTAGCAAAATGGAATGTTTTGATTTCACAATAAATACGTTTAACAGCAGATAACGGTTAGATTATTTTTTCTAATACGTGTTACCGATGCACATATATGTATATTTGGCTCTTTAAAAGAATAATTAATCACATGGGGGGAAAGTGGCTCTTAACGTCAGAAAGGTTGCTGACCCGTGATCTAGTATGTTAAATGCATTGAAAACTTCACTGTGAGAAATATTTATGGAAATCACATATACAGGTTGATATCCGTAAATATTGTGGACTTGGTAATTATCGTCATCCCATATATACCCTGATTCAAAATAGTCTGCAAGTAAATCATTGGTTTCACCAGAATGTGTGATTTCATCATCAAGGGTAACCATCCTTGGTAATCCCTTTGAACAATGTTTAAAATTTGTGTAATACCAAAAACGCATAAAGGGAACTATCCTTGAACCCTTTAACCCTTTATTTTCTGAATTATGAAATTAAAGTAATAACATACTTTTAATTTTGGGGGTTGGTACAATAAATAATAATTGTTCATTGATCATAAGAACATTTTTAATATGGTAAAATAAAGGTAAAAAATTACGAATTATTTTTAATGGTACTTGAGAGTCCTGCTTAATCATTGCTCTTCCAAAAGCTGTCAGTTTTACTTTTGATGGTATTCAAAAAAACAATATTTTCTCATTAACACTAAAAATAAGCTACACTCTGCCCATTTGGAATGTGTCCTTGACTCAATGGTTTTGGAAGAGCACAGTTCACATCTGCCTCTCCCAGGTGAGTATATAGGTCAATGTATTCCAGTGTTTTGGAAACTATTGTCTTTTAGAACAGAAAATGCGGACTTCCTTCCCTTGGGAGTTGGAGATGAACTTTCTGCTCTTTCTAATTTTTTCCCCCATAGTTTCCCCAAGTATGAGTAGCCCTCATACTACTTTTCTTTCATACTCTATAAATGGTCTAAAAATTGTCATATTCTGCAAAAGACAAATGAATAATGAAAACAATGATAAACATATCCATAAGGAATCTTGATAATAACAATATTTGTAGTACTTCACTCAGATGAAATATAAACGGCATTAACTTATTTGCAACTCAAACAATATGAATGAAGCTCTTATATCCTCCCTCGCGGACATAACCACAAGACCTGACGGGACTACAAAGTCCGAGTCAATAAAACTTCAATTGTTTGGGAAATACTCACTTTGCACATCATAACACAGTAAATTATATAATAATAATAAACACTTCATTCAATAATTAAAAGATACCTCATTTTCAACAAACACTCCGTTTTGTTCTCAGAAATAGCACAACATACTAATCACTCCAAGCCACCATTAGATCAAGAACATTGCTCTGAAAAATGTTTGTAAACGAATTCTCACAAGGTGCTTCCAACATTTACCACAAATGTTTGTAAACGAATTCTCACAAGCTGCTTCCAACATTTACAATTGTAAACGAATTCTCACAAGCTGTGGCTGATATCTCGTGATGACAGAATGAACTATTATAACCATGATTGAACGGTCCCCGTAGTTTTCCAGTGCATTTCACTATACAAAGCGCTCGACGAAACTGGTAGACGTAAAAGTCATTGCTGAAAATCTTCAGTTGAATCTTCAGATTTTTACATTTTATAATTCAAAGAAAATTAAATAATCGGTACTGTCAAGAATATAAATCAGATATTGTAATTTACCAGCCATTTTTGTTATATTGTCCCCATCTCAAATTGCAAGCAATATGAATGCCCAGATATTCCATAAATGAAAACATTTTTATCTCTGCACAATTATAGTGTTAATTTTTGCAAGACCTGATTAGATTGGATTCAGAATACTGTCCAAATAGCTTCCATGTGTAGTTTCATACAGGTATTTTGTTACTAGATTTAGTTTTAATTTAGCTTAGTCCATGACTCCGTATTAACTATGACAAAAGTGTCATCAGCAAATGATACCAAATCTCCTTTCGGCAAGGTTTGAAGTATTCATTTATAAGTAGTATTAAAGGGTTCTAAGGAACTCCCCTGGGAGCACTGGGTGGTCAATGAACCTGGAATCATTGAAAACTAGTGAAAAAAAAAAACGGGAATTTGAAATAGCCTGGAAAAACCGGGAATTTGATTTGAAAACCGGGATTTTTTTTTTGTTATTTTCAGATAATCTTTCAACATTTAGCACAAATTCACATACGGCTTCGTATTCAGTAAAGTGCAGAATTCAACACAGTACAGGATAATAGCGAGTGTTAAAATCAAAGTACATATGAGAAGTTTCACAAGTTTTCTTGAGGACTGTGAAGTTCTTGGCTCATGCATAACACAACTTCAAACACTGCTACTTGTATAGGTGCAACATGGGTAGAGTTCCCACCACCCCATAGCACCTATATGGTCGTCTGTGGGTTACACATGCATGGACGAGATATTTGTGGAACAAACATCTCGCCGGGAACTCAAGTTTCGATTGTTTTTTTTTTAAATTTATTTATTAACACTACTACAATACATGTAAGTTTGTTTTGAGTTTCGATTAGTGTCGCGCCTCTTCTTTGATGACATCAGCTGTAGCACATGGCTATTTTTCCGATCAAAACAACCATGTTATCACGTCCATGATATTCAAAGGGAATTTTAACTTATGTTGTAGAAGAGCGCAGTTGAAGCTATCTTTGCTTATAGTCTATATGGAGATTAAGAGTAACAGTGTCTGTATTGACAGGGAGCACGAAAAATAAACATGCGGAGGTCTTGAGGTGGTTGCTCACCAGCTAATACCTGTAGACCCTATTTTCATCACTGCATTGTTCCCCAAGGCAGCATAGGTAATAATATGAAATTTAAGTGAAAATGTTAGTACAAATTTACAGTACAAAAGGTTTTTCAATTTTTCTTTCATGTAAAGTATTAGAAATAATATTAATATCATCCTAACTGATACAATTCAAACCAAGCACCTGTCGTACATACCAGCATTTATTTCGATAGCCAGGAACAGTAGTCATTTCAAACTTGTACAAATTAAGCTTACCAGAATCAGTGATCAAAATTTCTTGAAGTAAAGAAGTAATTTGTTAGTCCAAAGTTAATTTTATTACCTTTCATCAATCTACTTTCTTTTGTAAGAAAGCAATAGCTACCAAAAGCCTCTCAAATTATATTAACGAAGCGCAGAAAATTTGAAACGCGCAACTATTTGATGTCAAATTACACGAAAAATACTAATATTTTTGAAAAATTCAACATGGCCTCATTTGAAGAACTGTTCTTGATGAACATATTTCATTAAGAAAAAAATTGTCTTCAAAATTAAAGTTGTAAGAAGATGCAGAATAATTTTTAATTTTTTCAGTTTTTGAAAAATCTGGAATATCTATACGAGACCTGCACCATTCTCTTAAGTGTCCTTTACGCTATCTAAGGTCCAAATTTAATCAAAAGAATTGGTGCTGCTTTTAAGAGATAATGTGGACAAAATATCTATGTTTGACACAAAATTTTGCAAAACATCTCATATTTTCAAACAAGTGAACATGACCTTATTTAAACATTGTTTTTGATAAACACATTTCACTAAGAAAAAAAGTTGATAATTGTAGTTGTAGAAAGACAGTGAAAAAAAATTTGAATTTTTGCAATTTTCAGAAATTAAAATTTTCAACAAACATGAGACATAGACTCTTAAATGTCCTGTAAGCTAGCTGATGTGAAAATTGATTCAAAATTGTTGATGCTTTTGGAGAAAAAAATTATTGAATCAAAATTGAAAATCGCCTATAATTCACACAAAATGACACGAAAAGTACTCAAATTTTCGAAAAATTGAACATGACCTTACTTCAAAATCTATCTTTAAGGAACAGATTTCATTGAGGGAAAAATCTCTACCTTTTGAATTGAAGTTGTACTGAATTGAACTTTTGCCATTTTCGAAAAATCAGTTTTCAATGAACACGAGATATGCACTTTTCTCTTAAATGATCTTCACACTATTCAACCACAACATTTAAGCAAATACGTTGGAGCCATTTCTTTCAAAATTTTGAAAATGTCCCAGGGGCTTCGTGTAAAGTACCTCCCAAAATTAAAATTTCGGTTTGAAATTTACGGGGCTGCGACATCGCCAGATTGATTAAGAAATATAAATTTTGAAGAAAGTTTGCTGATGGTTCAGCTGCTAGCGTTGTTCACTGTCAGACTAATAGACAGGCCTTCTGCTGTCAGCCGAGTTTTTGGTATCAAGCACCGACAAAACATGGATTGTATGTACACCACTTGTTAGGGGATTTCTTTTATAAATTTAGCAACTAGATTTATCCAGTTTTTTGTTACCAGGGCTTGGAAACAAGTTTTTTTCTGCTAAAAATTTGCCTCTTTTTCCTGCGGCATTACATAACTTTCTACTGGGTAGACAGTAGAAGGTAAAAATATGTTGTAATGTGTGAAAAAGAACATGGAAAATTTGTACACTCAGACGTGGAAAAGTGGGGGAAAATCCTTGAATTCCAAAAGTGAAATCGCCGGTGTCCCTGGAATACCACAAGTGACCACTCCTTCTCTGCTAGTTACATTATATAACTTTATCTTGCATTTATGATCAATTACATAACTTTTCAATCAAGTTATAAATAATTCCACAAAAGCCATATTTGAAGAGTTTTTTCAATAGTATCGTATGATTTACAAATAATAAACAGAAATTGCACATGTAATATTTTGAAGCATTTATTCATCAATAGAACAAAATTTAAATCATATATTCATCTAGACCTAAATAATTGAATGTTGATAATAGTAAAAAATCCAAATGTTTGAATGAAAATGGAAATTTTACCATAACAAGTGTATTTTTATTTTGCTCCATGTTCTTAAAAATAAACAAATTTGGAGAGGTCTTTGAGAAAGTTTTGAATTTGGAAGTGTGAGTGTTATCCAATGAACTTTAGGGTTAAATTTCCTTGGAAATTAGCCTGACCTCGAGTAGAGCCAGATGTGAGGGAGTGAGTTTCAAAAAACATTCTGTTGGTTGTTTAGGAGTCAGAATTGGTCATTAAAAAACAAAACAACAACCAAATAAACAACGAACAAACGCACAAGCAAACGAACAAACACAAACACGTTTGAAACAGAGTTTCTCGTTAGGGACCTTGAAAATTTGTATTTTCATTAAAATCTAGAGGTACATTTTTGTACAATTTTATAACTTTCTACATTTCTCTCTCCTCAGATCTATCATTCTTGTTTCACAGGGAGAAGAGATGGGATAGGATAAAAAATATTTTTTTCTGAAGTGGAATATTTGAATGCCATGTATTGTAGATGCATCGTAAACTGAAAATTTAGAATTATTTTCAGGATAAGATGTTCTCTATTATTTATGCCGTTTTTCTGTATTTGTATAGTACCTGAATGGAAAGAAGAATTGCATCTACCTTCTCGTGTAGTTGTAGAACTGCGACCCCGCACAGCAAGTGACTGGTGCCGTGTGCAGTCTGTGGCTCAAAACCCACGTGTACGCACTCTACTTCCTTTAGAACAGCGAGTGTCATCTCTGTTGGCATTTCTACAGCAACGATGGCGGCCACCTCTATTGCAGCATGTATCCTTACATCAGATCATGCGTTTTCAGTAGGTATTAGAGAGGGAAAATGTGGATCTAAATAATAGTAACCATAAAAATTTTTACATGAAGCTGCGTTTTTGGAGAGGGAGCGAGGAAGAATTGTAACTTGTGCAGATTCATGAATTCACTTCTTTTGCAATTGTGCAACTTGGAGGCAATTGATATGAGACTACACATATCTGCTCAAGAAGCTTCAACCTCTCCCCCCTCCCCTCTAAAGCCAATAATATGTATTCAAAAATATAAATTTACAAATTTTCTATACGAATGGAAGTCATTCAAAGTGTTAATTGTTAATGTATAAATATTTATTTTTATTTAATTGAGTAAACAAATTCATGTCCATGATTCAAAAGAATGTAGTAGTAATACAAAATGCAATAGCAACAGTAGTACAAAATGAAGTAGTGTAGCAGATACAAAATATAGTAATGGTGTAAATGCAGTTTATTTATTCATAAACTAGTATATTGTTTTTTATCCTATTTTGCAGTGAAGCTTGTGAAACCAATCTATTAGGTTACCATTAGTATTATGCGATTTAAAGTCAAGTAATGTTGTTAGATTATGTCAGATAAATTTGATACAAAAGTAGTGTTCCTTCTAGTGATGGTACATGTAAATTTATTTCATATAACAAGAATGGAAAGTCAATTTCATTGTTACAGATTTTGTAAAGAAACAGATCATCGGAAGAATGTTCAGATTTTAAAGTTGGTATATTAATATAATTTGAAATACCAGTGTAATTGTGATATATAAGAGAGTCAGGAAGATTGAGTCTCATTGCAACGATAAAAAAAAACAAAAACTGTTGAACTATTTTTAATTTTCTGATATGTATTTCGAAGTATGGGGACCAAATGGATAAAGCATACAATAAAATGGATCGAACTAGTACGCGAGGCATTGGTAGATTGGATATCTTTACATGATCTTTGAATGAATCCTTGGGTACAAATGGACTTTATTAGTAATATAATTGATATGTTTAGTGAATGATAATTTACCATCCATAATTACTTCAATATCTTTAACAAACACGAGATTTTTTAATTTTATTAACACTTCTATTTTCTTTAAAAGAAGTTTTCTTAAAAGTGAGGTTAATAAAACAGCGCGAGTGCTGGAGCGAGAGTGAAGGCGAGATTCAGGTTACGAGGGCCAGAGAGAAGGCCAGAAGGTCATCATCTGCATTATAAATTAATAATATAGTAATATTATTACTATTAAATTATAGTAATAATATGTGCATTGTGTGCAAAACAAATGCTTAAATGTACAGGGTAAATGTTGATTGACTTGTATCACAACGTTCATCTGTTCACAATGTAGAGAACGGACTCCTTTGTGGAGAATGAAATTTTTGTTTGAGGCCTTTGGCCTCAAAGTTTTAGTTTTTAATAATAATAATAATAATAATAATAATAATAATAATAATAATAATAATAATAATAATAATGATAATAATGATAATCTTTATTAATGGCGAGGCTCAGGCCATAGGCCTGCTCTTCCGCTTAATGCCCTAGAACTCTTCGTTTAAGAGTTATGTAATGATATAGATTCAGAAATTCTGCTGAGTATTGTGGGTTGTATTTGACATGAATATTTAGTTTTGTTCTACAGTGCTATCTAGTGGAGTTAACACCCAGACAACAAATTAGCACCCAAAATATAAATCTTCCAGTGTCAGTATAATGATCCTTGTTTGGATTGAGACTCTATTCTGCGTTAGCGAGTTTCCAATAGTATGTGTTTTTTGGACTAGAAATTTATTACACTCTCCATTTTGTACAAATGAAAAGAGCCACAAAATTAGTAGCAGAAATAACGTACAATATCGTACCACACATACATTGTAGGTTGTAACTGAATAATGAAGAGTGCAAGTCTACTGCATTTCAAGAGATATTTTGTAATGTATCATAATGGTTACCGTTCTTATACAACTTTGGAGATGAGACCTTGACAGTGATATTTAGCGTGACAAACTTTTGAGCTCTGTGCTTCTTGCAAAGCTGCAGCTGGAGGTGCGAGCTGATCATGCCAAAGAGCCTGCACCACTTTTACACATGGCACCTCCTCCAGGGGTGCGCATCACACTTCCTACTTTTTGTCTCTCCGAGTACCTGACCAGTTCTTCTCTCTCTCTGGCTGCATATCGAGAAAGGCTTGCAAATAGGGAGGCTCTACCAACACTTCCCCGCAGAACCCAGTCAGCAGCAAGCCGATCAAGAGGACGTGCCAGGGTTGAACCACCAAAGGTGAATATCCTTCCTTTGTCAATTGTACCTTATTTGTGCTTATTACTGAGTTTGTCTTTTCACCCCCCATCCCCTGGAAAAGCACATTAGGCTATTTGATACTGAAGAGACAATTTCACTCCTGAAATATAAACAATATTGTCTGTATTCTTAGAAATGACCTTTATTATAAACTCTTAATCGCTTCCCTGCTCTTTATGGTTATTGAAAGTCTAGTGCCATCATTGGGGAGAAAAAAGTGATATGTTGTCACAATGCTAAAGTTTCTTTTGCACCTGTCATGCTTTTAGGATGACTTAAGAAAAGGTTAACTTCATACTAATATGGGAGTATGCGAAATCTCACACTTTTTTTATACAATCACAGAAAACCGCTTTTTTAAATGAGCTTCTTTTAAGTAAATGATTTTGGATCCTAATGGTGGCACTATTTAGCTGTTAGTTCCTCAGTTTGTAAGAAAAATAATTGATTTTACTTTACTTTTACTACTTAAAATCTAGATCATGAACTGGTCCTTTAAGATTATAGTGACAGAGCAGACATTAATTTTTAGGAAGGTGTTTGGTATGTTGAGGGTAATAGGGTGATAAGTGTATTGTCAGCAGAAGGTAAGATACGGCTAAGTGTGGAGGGTAATCAGTAGGGAACGGATTTTCATGTAAATGCATATTTTTACAGGGACAAGACACCTGCATTCAGTAATATTTTTTTAACTTAACATGACATTCTGAACTAATTGGAACCAATTTTATTTTACATATTTTTTACATATTTTGGTATAATTACATATTTTATCTATAGCTACATATTTCGTTACATTTTAATATATTTATAGGTCGAAAATGAACATTTCACTTTTGATGTTCGAAATGTATGTTACTTCAAAACTAACTTAGTTACTGAAATACTTAAAAAATACGCAATGCGCTTGTATTAACGCCGGACAATCGCAATTAATTGCCAAACTTATCTCCCCCCGCCCCCATCTGCTTCTTGGAAACAGCGTAGTCGGGATCAATGATGAGTGGATGTAGTATGTGAAGCAGAAGGAACTTCAACCACGTGATTACTCATGTTTCATATACCCCATGCGTAACTCAATAAAAAATTCTGATCATTGTCTTATCCCTTTTCGGGAGTTGAGGGGGGAGTATGCTCCCTTTACCCCCTTCTATCACAGGTTACATGGTACTGTTCACTTGAGCTCCGGCCCCTCGTAACAACATTGTATATAATACGAAAGTATTATGTTTCGGATGAAACTAGCGAATAATTGCTTCTGTAGATGTAAAACTTCAACGTACTCTGCTCGGAAAACGCTTGAAGAACGGAATTGTTAACTTTATAACGAATATTTATTTCACATATTTCCTATTTTTTCTTACATATTTTTGAAAAAATAAGTACATATATATGTACATATTTTGCTTTTTTTATTACAATAAAGTCTGTTCCCTAGTAATCAGTGTATGGTGGGAGAGAGTATGTGGCAAGTGAATGTACATATAGCATGAAAAGATGTAGTGAGTAGCAGGTAATTGGTAAGAAGGCAACAGGTAATGGGTGTGTGTATGTATGGTGAGCTCAGGGAGATTATGTACTGAGCAGCTGATTACTGGTGGGTGAATGAATGGTAACCGGTAGGTAGGATTGTGTTGATTGTGAGAGGAGCATGTAGTGAGTTGATGTGCAATGGATATTTGATAACTTATTCAGAGAATTTCGTTGTCGGAGGGTAGTATGGATGGTAGAGAGATAAGATGATTTTATTTACTTAACGCTAACATTACAGTGTCTTTATGTTCAATAAAATGGTACATTTAACTTTAATGAGGCTGGGGAGAATATATATAAAATACGCATAAGATAGACTTTACGTGATAACATCGTAGTTTTGAATGTAATAAGACAATATATTGGGTGGCTTTTAGCTCAGGATGTTCAATTCCTATGTGAAATTATCCTTGCTTGTGTGTATAATGTGCTGCAAATAATACACAAAAGTATGTCCTGTTGTAGCACAACTAGTTTTGAATCAATAGCAAGGCAAGTTCTATTAAAAGTGTTTTTATTCACAAAATCTGTGTCTCTAATGACTTAGATTTTTCACTGACCCCCAAACATTTGACACATTCATGTCAAAAAGTTGCTGTAATAGGCAAATTTATTCCTTGTGTGAAATTTAATTATTTGAAGTAAAAAATGTGCCAATGATTTATTTGGAGATAAAACATTAAATTCAATCAAAATTGATTTTGTCTTTCGAAAGCATCTTTCACTTACCTTTTATTCTGTCATTTTCGTATTTGCATTTCTTAACGATTGGTATTTTATACTTTTATAAACAACGTGAGTAATTCTAGTGAAGATTCATGTATAAAATAAAAAAATTACCGCCAAATTCTTGTGTTATTGAGTATGGTATATTTCTTTACAGATGAGCATATCTCTTCCCGACTTATCAAATAAGAAGCCCTCTGTGTTGGGAAAGGATGTTGACACATTGGTGGCAGCAGCAGCAGCAGCTGTGGCAGCTTGTGAAGCAAAAGCAAAAGCCTCTGCTGCATTGACAGGGCAAACTGTAAATGGAACTGGTGTCAAAGACAATAATGTTATGTGTGGGACTACAG
Source organism: Teleogryllus oceanicus (assembly GCA_964035755.1). Taxonomy (NCBI): domain Eukaryota; kingdom Metazoa; phylum Arthropoda; class Insecta; order Orthoptera; family Gryllidae; genus Teleogryllus; species Teleogryllus oceanicus. The sequence continues at coordinate 56,109,795 of CAXIVR010000014.1, forward strand.
TGAGTAGTGGGACAGTACCTGTTTCTGCAACTGTGTTTGCCAGCTCTTCAGGTGTTGTACCGTTACTTGCAAATTCTATTTCGACTAGTAAAGTCTCTGTGACATCTGCATCAGCAGTTACCGAAGCGAGTGTTGGAATAACATCCAAAGTCACAAAAACAGCGCTATCAACTGTAACAAGTTCAGGAACTTCTGTGTCCTCAATTTCATCAGTACCTGCAACAAATGGAATCTCTCTTATTTCAGAAGCGAAACTTGGTATGTGTGTGTATTATAAAACTATCTCTCAAGGTGAAGATATCACAATTCAAACACAAACTACATTTTAAAAGTGCACAAGTTTTGTTAGTTCTTTGACTCTTCTTGCTATGGAAGTTTAACACGTGCGATGTCCCTCAATGTTCTCTGGAAGGATCCTCATGTTCAATAGACCAGCAATAATGAACCATCATATACTCATTCCAGTGTCCTTAATAATGTTGTTCTGCCTCTTTTAAGTCTTCATGAAATACTTCACCTTCAAGTTGAATGAGCTTTTACTAAGAGCCCTTAAATACGGAGGGAAGTAGTCAATACGTGTTGTTAAAAAATGAAGTTTTAGAATCATATTACAACCTAGCAATCTGAACTTCTCTATCATATTTTCTTCAATATCCTTGGGTGAGGGATCTTTTATGATTCCAAGAAATGTTTATTTATTTATTCATGGGATATTCCCTTTGATATAACAGAGAACATGTAGTATACAAATCACTTGAAGTGTAGTAAAAAAGATGAGACAGAGAAATTAGAAAACAATAATAGGAATTAATTAACTGCAAAACAGAAGTAACCATCAGCATTTATTGATGATGAATGAGGTTGTTTGCATGCTTTTAAATAATGTAATGAAATAAAAAAATCAATATCTTTATAATATTTATTTGCATCAGAAGCTAATATGTTAAGGTGTCCTTTATTAAATATTCGTTTTTTTTTTAGTTTGAATGCATTCCACACCCCTTCAGTTTTCATCATTGTAGAGGTAAATGTGTTATCCATCATTAGTTTATGAATTTGACTATTGATTATCACCTCTCTGATGAGCTTCTGACAATGATGGAAATGTACACAAATACTTGAAGCATGGACAACTTCTATCTAGTGCCTTTACAAACTATTTCATAATGCAAAGTTTTAACAGAGGAAGTAGTATTTTCTCATGATCAAATAGACTTTCATTAATGATAAGTTTGAGATTCTGCAATCAATTTCTATCTCTCAGGTCAAAGAGCAGTTTTCCAGTGTTTCTCTATGGCCTTGCTTCCCACTTACAAATAAAATAGGGAACTTGTAACGAAATGGGACATTTATTATAGTTCCTGTATCAAGAAAATTGTAAGTCAGATGCCAGTAAGTGATTTCGTGTAGTTTTGAACCTAGTAATTCACTCTTTTCCTTCGAGAGCCCCAGTTCTCTTAACAAGACTTTCAATTCGCATTGAGTAAATGATAGTGAATGGTCAGGTTATTCAGGTTTCAAAGTTGTGTCCTCTCTCTGAATGCAGAGTACTCGGAGATTCAGGACACAGTGGTGAAGGTACTAGTAATACAGGTCCGTGAGAAACAGGCCATATGAAAGGTACTAGTAATTCAGGTCTGTGAGAAACAGGCCATATGATTAAAGGCAGATTTAGATATTTTATTCGTTTCCTATTCTTTTTGTTGTAACCAGTAACATTAGACTTGCAGAAATGACAATTGTGTGGTTCTTATGTTCATGCCATATGTTTGGAATTGGAAACACCATTGCCTTATGTTTTCCATAGCAGTATCGCAGTCCTCTCTCCCAACTGTCGAGTAATGTGATCAGCAAACTCTTGTTCCCTTTTACTTTAGAATTTGCAAAGTATAGATTGGGGGTTGTTGAGCGCTTTGCATTTCTTGGAATAATCCTCCATTACTAACATCTTTTTTTTGGAGTAATCCTCCGTTAATATTAGATTTGTCGCATGTCTTCACAATCGGTTGTCAAGAGGACCGCCAGGTAGCATCTCCGTGTACGCACCTACCACCGCGCGCTCCTGCGTCACTACCCAGCGGCCAGAACTAGGAAAGAATAAGGATAGGGGTAGGGTTTAGGACACTTCACAGGGGTTGGTTTAGCACTTGTGAAGCAGCCAAACTCGTTTTGTTGAAACAAATTCCACATGAGATTTGACGGGAATCGAACTCGGATCTCAGTGGTGAAAGGCTAGCGACTTTGCAATGAGCCACGAGTTCAGCTTCTCCTCTAACTCAGCGCACTAGTTGTACTTACATAGCGCACTTTAAGGTTTCCTCACCAATGTTTAATGTTTCCTCATGCTCATTTGCTGAGCCTCTGATATTATACTTAGGGAGAGAACATGAGGTTTCTTTAACAGAAACTTCCAGGAATTCAATAAACCAATAGCCGGGTAAACTCTGATCTTCGCATTTGTCGTGTCATGTCCAAGCCCTGAGGGGAATCCTAAGAAAACACTGGCTTGTGCATAAATCTATTTAAGACGAGGAGCCTTTATCATTGTGAGTAAATTATTTATTACATTTCGTTTAAAACCTTTGAGAGGATTCAAGAATGATTGTGAGACGTTAGCTTTGCTTTACATGGTGTTAATATGCCAATGCATGTAAAACTATTGTGAAATAACTAAACATGATGGACCAAAATTGCCATTTTTTTCAGATCAGGACACAGATTTACGTTATCACTGCCTGTTTACTGCAGAATCGTTGTTGGCCTATGTCATTTATTAGAGTCAAATAAGTTCAAACATTTTTTTCTTTATTTCGCTTCAGCATTAGAAGACAATAATGAAATTGATGCAACTGGAGGAAAGAAAACAACTGAATCTACTTCTGAGTTAGTAAGTGGGACAGAAGTTGCACCTCCTGCAGAACCTGAAGGAGAAACCGAAACTGAAACTGAAGTTCAAGTCGAAGGAGAATCGGAAGCAGAGTCGGAAGCTGAAGCAGAAGTTATGGCTGACGCAGAGACCGAAGCCATACAGAGACAGACTTCGAAGCCCCTGTTGGGACTGAGATTGATGTTAAAACAGATATCAAGGTTGAAGTGAAAGTGCGTGCTCAGGTACGAAGGGAGAAAGCTGCTGCTCGATTAGAAGCTGTGAGACAAGGGTGGAGTTTGGAAAATGCCCGTGCTGTCACCGTTGGGGAATTGTATCTTATGGTGAGTCTTTCAAAAATAAGTGACAATATACTTTTAGTGTTTTGATAGTTTTTCAGTGTTGTTATTAAATAAATGCAATATCAACTTTTTTCTTCTAAAAGTCCCACTGACATGTAAGATTTAATTAAAATTACAGTTTTGAATGAAAAAGTAATTTATTTTACGAGTTGTGTGATGGAGAAATATCAGTTTGTGGAAGATAATACTAAAAATTTCTTAGGATTAATAAAATTTTAATAAATTAAGAAAATTTATTATTGCTTATAAATATAAAAATGCAAAATAATTATTACTGTTAGGACTCTTTATTACTGTTAGGAATTGGTTGTTCATAAACACATGAAATGGGTACTTTTTATTCTTTAGCTCATTTGATTTTAGCTGGTCAATACATGGTTTTCATGATTAAATACAATGAAATATCATTAGGATATGTTTTCAAAGAAACAAAAATTTTGAGTGTCGTAAGGGGGGAAACATGTTATCAAAAAATGCTAAATTTGTCATTTTCACATTTCTTTCTTCACAACATGATTATAGGGAATAGAAACTATTTTGCATGTAAATAACAGTAAAGAGAAACTACTTTAATGGCAAATACAAAGTGTATAAAGAATATGAAGCATTGGATTTTGGTTAATATTTAATTAATCATTTGGATTGTTAATCTTTTAACACACACTTGTAGTTTTTGTAAGTTAATTAAAGGTGAATTTTGTAAATTTGGTTTAGTTTTTCCAGACCTATGCACAAGTAACCTTTTTTGCAGGGTTTACTGTTGTAAACTTTTGTAATTTAAATAAATAATAACCAAATAAAGAGGAAACTTCTAGCAAATAATACACAAACACTGAAAATAATGAAAATTAATGGGAAAATCAAGAACTTGTGTTGCTACAGAATGCCTAGGCTGATTTGTTTCCTATTCTCTTTGAGTCAGGGTTAGCTTTTCTAGTTTGTCTCACCCTCTTCCCAGCAGCTAACTAATAGTGCCTAAAAAATCTACCAAGGCCTTTCATGGTTCCTTTGTGCTTCCCAAACATTGCATAGGCCTCCCTCAATTTTGGGCCATCACATATTGCCCAATGATATTCCTTGGTACCATCTGGGTGTTTGTACTTTTGTCCTGGGTGTATAGATCCAGTTCCCCCTAACACACACATTTCACACACAGATGTACAGATGTAATAAATGAGTGATTTGTAATAACAACCCCCCTTCCCCCCCTCATGATATTCAAACCCATAGTGTGTTAAAAAAAAAAAAAAAATTGCGTCTACATCTTGACGCAACGCGTCTCCAAGCCCCTTAAGGGGCGTTGAGCGCTTTGCACTGGGGAGTAATCCTCCATTAATGTGCTTTTACTTTTAATAATTGTCAAGTCTCGTCACGTCACAGTCAGTCAGTGCCTTTTATCCCTTCGGCAGGGCTCGCGCGTTAGATCCCGGGGTTCCTGGCCGGTCACCCAACCACGAACCCGTGAGTCTCGAATGTGCTTAATCTTCATGACTTCACGGCGCGTAGTAAACGCATTCAGCTAGCGCCGCCGGCTGTGTTCACGATCATGTATTAGCGGGCACCAAGCCTGTCTCTCACAAGTACGAATCACGTGACCATACTATTTGTAAATGTTTCATTTATCTAACAATAATAATTTCATAAAACTGAATTTAACTCAAACTGAACTTTTTGTGCATACAAGCCTTTTAATATGGTTTGCAATATTGAATCTAAATATCTCAATGACTTCAATGTATTCGGATCAATAACAGCAATGCAAATGAAGTTGTTTAGCAGTAATATGTATGAACATCAGAGTCAATAATGAATAATTTTCTCAAAATTATTCTAACTCCACAAAAAAATTTAAAACATAATGTTTACAGAAAGTCTCAGTTAACACAATGGTTTATTTTATTTTCATGTCATGTTTATTTTGAGAAAATTGTTTTCTTCTCAAAAAACGCATACATGTGTTTCAAATTATGTCAATTTTTTCCCCCCTAATAGTAGAATTGAAATGCAACTTGAAGAATATCATAGAAGAGGGAAACTTTTTTTTTTATATGGGTATTTCTGTTTTAAGTATTTCTGAAAATGCACATTTTGAGCTCCTTTTTACCAGAAAACTTTTGAGATTTCAAGAAACTTTGTATGTGGGATGTGTGTTCACAAATATTTCAAAAAACTGTATTGCAATGTAAATATCATGTGAGATGTTTCAAAAAAATTACTTTGGGAATAAAAATCAACAACTAAATGTTACATCTTGTCAGTTTATTCAATGCTTTTAGCTTCTTCTATACAAAACCTTTTAGCAAAAAAATTTAGAGCAATTTTTGAGATAATTGTTTTGGAAATTACCCATATTTCAATTATAATTGCCACAAATCTGCTAAAAAAATGTATATGACAATAAAGAACCAATTGCAAAGTAGCAATTTCATTTAGAGAAAAAATCTCTATATTCAATAATGTAGTTGCTCAAAGAGATCTACAAAATTTGGAACTTTCAAATTTATGGAAATTAAGAGTTGAGAGTGAAAATCCAATCTCTGCCATCTTTATAATTGTATTTTATTCTATTCTAGCAAGAAATTTAAAGAAAAAAAAATTGTACAGATTTTGAAAACGTGAAGGGAGGAGGGTGTCCTATGAAATACCTGCAAAATTCAAAGAGAAACTTCAAATCCTGGCCAGATCAATTAGGGGATATTTGCTTTGGGGAATATTATATGACTTTAGGCTTTAACATTTACAGACAGATGTTTTGAAAAAACATCAGAATCAGGTACCCCAAGATGTGCATTTCCATCATCCTTCATGTATCAAATGTGTAGTAACATAGCTTAACACAAAGAATGAAAATGGTGTAGCACCGTTGAACATGATTATCTGGTTCTGGGTTCAGACTCGCAAAATACCGCAAATATTCTCTGGTACTCTCGAGAACCTTAAAGTACTCAGGTAACAACACATTGAAGACAATGCAGCTGCACCAGAAAACACGTGAATTGCTGAACATGTTAACACAAAACTTGGTACTGTATGAAGTGGGATTGTTAAAGGTGTAAAATAGTAATTTAATGTACTTAGGACCAGGACTGCAAAATACAACTGTGCCTTGCCGGAAGGAACTTATGAAAAACATATTTCATTTTCATTAAAAATGTAATGTTCTTGAATGTACAAGGAGGTTTACTAGAGATTTGTTGTACAAAGTAATTAGTGCCTCTTTTTGTATGTATATTTTAGTTTGGTCATGATGGCAAAGTGGAACTCGAGTACTGGTGGGAAGAGAAAGCTCCACCTGAACAAACAACACTTGTTGGGGAAAAAGGTGAAGTGAGCCCTGTTGCCTCAGCTCTTCAGAAATTAGTGTCTATTACCAAACTGAACTACAGAAAATCGAAATTACTTTGTCCTTGTGGTCATGTTTGTGGAGCTCCTACCAAAGCTAATTCACGATCAAAGTCTGGTGGGAAGAATGCAAAGGAAACTCAAGATGTAAGTTTTTATACTATTTTTCTTGTTGATAACTTTTTGGTTTTAATCTCTGAGTGAATTTTCCTGTAAATGAAGTTCTGTTAATTAGGAGAGGATAACAGATTGAAGTGCACATGCTGATTAAAGTATTGAAATGCATGCATATGGGCGGGCAGGCATGCACACTTGTGTCCAACTGTTCATTACTCACTTTTACACCTCCTTTGGTCTACCAATTGGAGCAAGTGGGTGCATCATCTGATTTTGGGCTACTGGTGGGAAACTTATCATTTATATCCAGGTTTTTCCAGAATGTTATAAAAAAAAATCCGTAAAAAATATTTCTGTGGGTGTTTTAAGCATCTCAAATACATTTTGCATGCAATGCAATGTATTTTTTGCAAGTGCATAAGTTTTAAGTATCCCACAGAAGTTAATAATAGCGTTGATTCCCCCCAACAAGATGAATAAATTGGTACTAATATTTTTAGCCAGATTCTTGTATAAAATTTGGGAAAGTTCTAGAAAAAAGGTGTTGGGTGGTTTCATAACGCCTATAGTGATAAAGTGCTGTGTAATTATTGTAGTACTTTTCTGGTATAACACGTGAATCATTTGAATTTGATTAATCAGACTGACTTTAATTCTAAACCCAATTTTGCAATGAATTGTACACATTTTTTCACCCTGACGAAGGTTGCAGCATGACAGCCACTATCTTGGTGTCTGCCAGGACGTAGCATCTCCCAGACAGCCAAATAGTTACAAATTTTCAAGACTTTCTTGTCTTTCTTATTAATGCTAAAATTTTACATGAATGATTTTATATAACTGCTCTGCTTTATAATTATCGAAGTTAATGTATAATGATTGTAGCAATTTGTTTAACAAAGAAAACATCTAGACTCCAGGCCGTGTATCAGGCCGCACTAAATTTGCAATATGGCAGCTTGAAAGATTTCCTGTCGGAATAGCCAACTTATGAAATAACTCTGATCAAGTCTCTCGCTTTTGTTTTGTTTGTTGTCTCATTCACAATCCTCGCGCGGTCTCGAGTCTTGTCCACTGTTCAATAATACATTTTTCGTTTTTCGGTAGAATTAAAAAGAGATGTTCATCTATAAACGATTATTAATTCTGTGAATAATTATTAAGTTAATTAAGAATTATCATTATCAACTATTCATTAGCTTTTAAAAGTAAGTTCAAAAAAAAATAATGAAAATCATCATTAGTGTAAGTAAGTCTTCAATAACTTATCCATTGTTACCAGAGACAGTCTTTGAATACGTGTTATCTTCAAAGGTTCAATATTAAGTATAGACCCAGATGTTGGGCTATCCATTATTTTCCAGTTATAATTAAAATGAATTCAGAAAAATAATAATAAATATAATATAATTAATTTAAAACAAGAAATACTAAAGGGACACTTAACAACAACAACAAATAATGAACTACTATAACTATTTCAATTAACTTTATTATTATTACTAAAGAAAACAATCGGAAAATAATAAATAAAACTCAAAAACACCTAGTACTACTAAATAAATAAATTGAACGATAAAATGCAAAGAACGAAGAGCACCAAAACGCAAAATGCAAATCTTTCACAACACTCGTAAACTAACACAACTTCACTTGGATGTCTTTGAATGTTGGCGGAATCTACGGAAGTAGTCATTGTTTCATTGCAAACTTAAATTTAAAAAAATGTCCCTACCGCTTGAAGGTAATATATTCAGGGTATTTGTGTGACGGTTGGCAACAACTTTTGCCAACATAAAATGAAACAAAACTACCCTAAATCGAGTATAAATGTACGTTCTCGTCCGACAGTGACATTTTTCAAAAGTTGTCCCGTTAGTTCGGCTTTGTAGCTGGCCAGCAGCTTACTGGCTCTTTTACTGATTCATGAATCTAGACAATTTAATGATCTGGAAGGGGTCCATTCCCAATTAAATCTGATTTCCGATGTTCTACTGAATATTAACCTAGAAATGTTAAGGACCAGATTGATTACGACCCACGCCAACATTGTTTCTAAAATTTGAGCTTTCTTTTAATGTTGTGATCTTGTGATCTTAGCAGTCCTATCTTTCATTTGGTCCCTTCTCTACGTGACCTTTCTGCTGGATCACTCAGATATTCATTATGACCTAATATTAATATTAATATTAGGTCATAATGAATTATAATATAATAACCTTTTCTTTTGGAAAGTCCCATTGAGGAGGGTCGGTCAATGTCTTTACAAGGGGATATAGGGAAGACTCTCAAGTATTCCTTTCTTTCACCAGTCAGCCTTTTTCTCTCCCCATTGTTCATTCTTATTCTTTTATAACATCCTGCATATTTTCTTCTTCCCCTTCTACTCCTGCCCCGCATGCTGAACGTCCACCCATGTGTTTGCTGTGCACGGCAACTTGTGTTGGGGGGTATCCTGGTGTTTGAAGTGGACTGTTTCCTGTACCGACTGGCTCCCTTTGTACCATGATGCACATTTGCATAGCGTGTTAGGTATTTTGGGGAAATTCCTTGTAGTCCTCAATACACACTGGCTTTGGCTTTGGCTTTGGCTTTGGCCTTGGCCTCTTCTAGACAGGCGATCGGGAGCTAACCCACTTCCAATCAGTGGGCACGGATTAGGTCTCTGACTGAACTGTAGGATGAGTGAGGAGAGCCATGCTGGGGAAGCGCTGTGTCATCCCTCCACTATATCTCCGTGGCAACCCTGGCACTCAGATGGAGAGTATCCCCTTGGGCTCCTTGGCCTGGTGGGTGGGGACAATGAGGATGGATCTGATATGCTCTGCAAGGACACCAAACCTTCTTCCCACCCTCCCCCATAAGGAAGAGGAAATTAGTGTGTGAAACTGTCGATCTAGAAAGATTTTTTTTTTCTTTTTTTTTTTTGCGATGATTCCGATAGACTGACAAAGCCCTGTTTCCTAATTATGTCTACAGCGATGAGGGGAAAACAATAAAAGGGTAAGTGCCATTATACTGGCCAGAGAAATTGAGAAGTTTGGGAAGTTTCAGGTGGTGCTTTGCTAGAAGAATGGCACAAACCTCTTCGAATGCCACACTGAAGACTAAATGAGAAAACTGTTAGAATTAAAAGAAATAGCCTGCCTCCAGGTGCAGGTGTCCTCCCACCCGACCTTAAACCTTTGCCTTCTCTTTACGCTGCCTTCAGGAAACACATCTTCCTGAGCAATCCTTCTCTTTGTGGCTTCTGTTCTTACAGGCAAGATGTTGATGATGGGCTCCGTGCCCATGGCGGAATTGCTACATTTGTCAGTCTTTCTGGTGTCCAAAGATATAGACATGCGAACCAGTCTTCAAGCATGTTGCGTTTGTGCGAATGTCTCACAGACCTTTTGTAATGTTTGTATCCCACCTGAACAAGTCATGTCATAAGAAGACTTCAACTGCCCCCATCTTTTCTCATCCGGGGGGATTTTAATGCTTAGTCTTGTATGAGGTACAGCAAGGCGTCGTCGAAAACCTTTTAACGTGCCTCACAAATACTATGTAAGAAGAGAAAGTTATATTATTCCATTCAGATTTACCTCTCTGTAGTCCATCATTAGCTACAATTGTAGAATGGACTGTCCTGGAGAACCTCCACGGAAGGGACCGCTTTCGAATTCTCATCCTCTTAGATGTGCCCGGTCTTGAAATTCGCCTACCTCAGTGGTCGATCCAGCATGCTGATAGGGTCAAATTCGGAAAAGAACTGCTCATATTAGACCAGTGCCTAACAATGTTGATTCTATGGCAGCCCACTTCACTGAAGCCATTCGCAACTTCGCAAAGACCACCATATCGAGAATGGACCACCACGGGTCGACCATGAAGTTCTCCTGTACTCTGGTTTGTGGCGCTGGCCTGGCAGGTGCAATTACATGGAGTCCCTAAACAAATTTTTCTTGTGTAACTGAACTCTCTATGGAGTAAGATGTGTTTTCTATAATGACCTCTTCTGGAAGGGATTTCTTTATTACCATAAATTGGCAAGTTTAAGTTTGAATTACATATTTTATTATGAAGACACAAAGTTGTTTTCCAAATTTGTAATTTGACAACCTAGGGGCCCTATTATTTATTGCTTCATTTAAAGTTTTTGGGGCCCTGTTCTGGGATTCATTGTATTTGATTTGAAACATTTCATTAGAACACAAAGGAAGACAAATCAAAGGATACAAATGTCCTGTACGGTGATCCCGCTCCAGGGCCCTCTATAAAAAATATAAAAATTAAACCTTAGCATATTGTCCATAGAGAATAAAGTGACAACCTCATTAAAAGTGAATCTGGGCAACATTATAGGTAAGTTAGTCAAGTTAGTCAAAGTGAAAGCCCTCACGGCATGATTGTAAATTTTGTGATTGATTATAAGTAATAAACTTTGTTTCGATTAATTTTCAGCCCGCTGTTTTGACAAAATTTTTTGAGGGGGGCAAGGTTCCCTCCAATCAAACATTTAATTGAATTCAAGAGGTGTAGAGCAAGAGTTACAAAGGTCATGCAGAAAATTATTTCTTTTCATTGCCTACTTTAGAAGGAGAAAATCCTTCTAAAGTAGTATTGTGAAAGGTTTGCAAAATTAGGTAAAGACACCCCACTCCCCCCAAATGATTCGCAAATGTGAGCATCTTCCTAGAAGACAGTAGAGCAACTGGCTTCTCACTATGAGAACATCTCCAGTTCCTCTCAACACTGCAGTGTTTCTCAGTTATAAGAAGAATTGGAGAAAACGTGCATTTGATTTTTCAAGTAGCATAGAAGAGGATTGTTACTCCCCCTTTTCTACAGAGGAATTATTACCTGCACTTGCTCTTTTGAATGATTCTGCTCCAGGAACTGACCAAATCCACAACCATATGTTAAAGCGTGTATCCGAGAAGGTGTTATCCTTCCTTCTTAGCCTCTTTAATCACATTTGGTACGTACACTCCATTCCTGAAACCTGGCGCAAGGCTGTAGTCACTCCTATCCCTAAGGAAGGAAAAGACCAAATGATTCCTGTGAGTTATCAACAGATTTCACATACTAACTGCATTTGTAAGCTTTTGGAGGGAGTGGTTAACTGTCATCTGGTCTGGCTCCTGAGTAAAGCAACTTTATAACACCAATTCAGTGTAGCTTCAGGAAGCATTGGTCTACTTTGGATCACTTGGTCACTCTTCCTTTGCTGATATCCACTTTGTTCATATTACAACACCTTGTAGTGTCAGACAGGTTTCAGGCTTATCCACTGTACTTTGCATTGGAAAGGAGTCCATTCTGAGATTTTTCGGCTAATGCAGGTTTCCGTCTTAGACAGTCTTTACTGTAGGAAATCATAAAATTTGTTTTCTTACAGTAATTTGTTCTTTCAAAGTAACTATAATAAAGTGTTTTGCGATTTTTAATGTATGTATTGTAATATGTAAAAATTTGTAACAAAACAATTGGATATTGTGTTAGGACGGCAATGATTCGCTAAGATTACATTTCTGAGAACAATAAGTAGAAAGACAAAAATCTGTAATTATCCAGTCTCTAATAATAAAAGTAATAAGTATCTAATTATAAAATCCAGTCTCTAATAATGACGCACAATGATTATTTTGGAGCATTCAACTTACTAATTTTATCATGGCCTTACCCAACTACAACAAATGTGTTTCTACTTGCTCCTGAGTACCTGGATATATTTACTATTTAGATGTTCTCACTACTTATTATCCAACCTACCAGATAGGAGTGGTCAAACTCCATTGACCCTAGACTTGATATGAATGATGGTGGAAAGACAATTTCACCTCGCCTTCCTCACACACACGTGCGTGCTCACACACACACATACACACACAACACGCTCACACACACACACGCTCACACACACACACGCTCACACACACACACACGCCACACACACACACACGCTCACACACACACACACGCTCACACACACACACACACGCTCACACACACACACACGCTCACACACACGCTCACACACACACACGCTCACACACACACGCTCACACACACACGCTCACACACACACACACCCACACCACACCCCACACACACGCTCACACACACACACGCTCACACACACGCTCACACACACACGTCCACACACACACGCTCACACACACACGCTCACACACACACACGCTCAACACACACACGCTCACACACACACACGCTCACACACACAAACGCTCACACACACGCTCACACACACACACGCTCACACACACGCCCACACGCTCACACACACACGCTCACACACACGCGCACGCTCACACACACACGCTCCACACACACACGCTCACACACACACGCCCCACACACACGCTCCACACACACACACACGCTCACACACACACACACGCTCACACACGCAACACCCAACACAACACGCTCACACACACACACCGCTCACACACACATGCTCACACACACCAGAACACCGCAACAGTGATCACATGGTACTCACCATAGAATTTCAAATGTGTCTTCATCAGAACTCCAGAAATTCCTTTTCGATTTGGAGGAAGAACTACTGACGATGCAACTATTAACACTATAAAAACTAATCTCCAACAATCTCTGCTATCAGATATTGGCTTAGATCTTTATGAATTGTGCAACTGCTTTAAGCCCAAACTCTGAAGAATCTTCTCCACTACTCTCCAAATTGGAAAAAAAAAATGTTCAACTGATCAAAACCTTGGATTAAACAATCAGTACTTGGTAAAATAAAACAAAACATAAGCACAATATCTGGAGGCTATATTGAAAGATGAATTCCACTTACTACAACAAATACAAATGTCTATGCAATGAAATAAAGGATACCCTGCAATCAGATAGAATGCTGTATGAGAAATTCATAGCACAGGTTAAAACAACTGCATGCTTACATTCGAAAATTGGAGAACATTGTCTACCCACCTAGTTATTAGTGGAGTTCTTCAGGGGTCAGTTAACGGACCTCTACTATTTATCTTCTACACAAGTAATACCACGTTCAACTCCAGGACCAACTTCTTTATTCCGACCAACTTCAAAGAAGTCTAAACGCTGATGATATGAAAATTTATTCTGATCTCTTTGAAAAGGCAGTGATCACCAATCATCCCTGATCACCTACAGATTGACCTACACATGGTAGTTCATTGGACCAGGAGATTGCTGATACCACCTGATGAATTGAAATGCAGTCTTATACATGGAAAATAAAAACAACCTTAATCATCAGTACATAATCAAGGGTCAAGTAATTAAATCTTCTAGTTGGATTAAAGACTTATATGCCATCATAAGAGATGATTTGAAATGGGAAACCCATGTCGACCTTGTTAAAAAGGCAGATAGAGCATAATTCCTGATTCAAAAACCTTTTTGATTTCTTGACACTTTCTTGACACTTTTTGATCACCTTTCACAATACTTTATAAAACATACATTCTGTCAGTGGTAGAATATGCTTCTGCTGTATTTGAGTCCATATTTCATCATGGATATAACTCTACTTGAAGGAGTCCAAGGTAGAACCTCAAAAATGGTCCTGATTATTAGAAACAAGTCTTACAAAGAATGATTGAGCAAACTAATTATTTCACCTTTATCTGCCAGAAGACGATGCATAGATGCTACCAAAACCTTCAAAATTCTTCGTGGTCCTGCCCTGAACTAACAAACATCTTCAGTAGACCCACCAACCGAAACTTAAAAGGACATAAAATGAAATTGAAGAAAGACAAGTTCATATCAACTCCAAGAATGTCCTTGCTAACCGGCCTTTCACAAGTATTAATCTGAGCCACCAGTGTACAACAATTTAAATATTTTTATAACAGACTCGTCAATAATATCGTTGTAATACATTATCGTTGTATTGAAATCGTAGTGCATAAGCGAGATATTGTTATGTTTCTCTTATAATGTACATTTACATGTTTGTCAGTTGGGGCATAATCAGTTTTACTGTCACCCTATGTTTCCTGAAATAAATATATTTCAGACAGATTTTGCTCAAAACGTTCTGGGCATTTTTTACTTTCTTATTTCGCTGTACCCTCTGACACAGTATCTTTGGGAATGTTTTATCTGAAAATATGAAAATTCATCAATAAGTATTTGATGCTTTTGTCTATTCTTTATTGTTGTATGCGTATATTAATAAATGTCTTTATTGATGGCGAGGCTCAGGCCATTTGGCCTGCTCTTCTGCCTGACCACTTTCAAAACTTTTAATACGATAGTGCTTAATAAAAAGGAGGTCATTCAAAGAAAATACGTGTGCAATTAGGGTAAAGGGTTTCTCACAAGTATGACAGGCGTGAAAGCAAGGAAGGGAGTTAATTGAATAGGAATACTCTCTGCATTAAATTTATTAACTTATAGTTAAAGATTATTGAAAATCTATCAATGCATGAACATATTTCTGCAAAATAATTGGTTTCTGTCACCTTAGTCACTTGAGAATGAATAAAAACAGTTTGGTTCACATTTGACCTACCTTACTATTGGAGGGTTAATTGCCATGCATATTTACAATGTATGATTTTGACAGATCTCTGAGAAAATTCCAATATCAAGTAATTGGTGTGGATGTGAAAATAAGATAGATGAAGAAAAATAGAGAAGTTAATGAGGCAAAAACGGTGTGTTATTGATGAAAAATAATGTTTTCCAGAGATTTATTGTTGTCTGTGAATTTATTTTTCTGAGATAACTGTTTTGACTTACCAATAGTGCTTTTGAATTAGAAAAGTACAGAAAATATTTCAAGTATAATTAGACAAAATCATGTGAGATGGTAGTAAAATAATAAATAGAGAATAGTGTGAGAATCTTTTAGGAAGGGGAGTTTACAAATCCTACTTCCAAATAACATTCCTTAAACAAATAATGGAATTTGGACCGTCTTTGAGTTGATTCTGAAAAGAGAAATTAACTGTCATATAAGGTTGCAACATTGTTTTTGTACATTAGTCATCGGAATCATTGAATAGCAAGAATTTTTTAAAAATTCGATATATATATTTATAGTGCGGATTAAGTTATATTCTATTTAAAGATTCTGAAGCACTCCTATAAAAACAGAGATTGGTGAAGTGTGATCATCATTGCTCTGGAAATACCCCACACCAGTATTTGGAGAAGTGATGCTATCCCTTGAGCTGCTTCCTAGCTCAAGATGTCCCTATCTGCTATTTTTTAATATCAAAATAAAGGACTTAGTCAAAATATCAGACTGACTGTGTTTTGCTCAGAGCCAAAATTGACCTTCACCGGTACTGGGCTTCGGTTGTTGATTGACAGATGTGGAATTTGTGGTGGACAATTGGTGTGTATGGAGGTTTCCTTAGGGTAATCCTGATACCCCTGCCTCTCATTCTGCTATTGCTCAATTTCATTGAGGCAGCCCAATTTGGGTGCTAGTGCACATTCAAGATTAAGAGATATTGGTGTATGTATTTGACAGACATTGTGTTTGAGGATACTGTAATTACTCGTATTTGATATGCTTGGTTTGAAGAATAGATTAAAAGAATATTACACTGCAGCTTCTTCATTTGTTGCCTAAGGTAGCACCATACATGTCAAAGCAGTGGAAACCTTACAGGTGTTATTTTCAAAACTTTTACCTCAAACCTGCTTCGTATATTGTATTGTATCTTGTGCATCGTGTGTAAGTTGTATCATGTTGCAGAACTGAAGATATTTAAAGGTTCACAGCATGGTTGTACCTTTCTTCATGTACCAGGGGGATCTTCCTCCATAGTAAAATATATTCTAATAAATCATGTCATTGTGTATTTAAACTTCAGTGCTGTTAATTTATGAAATGAAAAAATCTGTAGGTTCAGTTATATAAATGTATAAATAACTTTCAAACTGTGCATGCTACTTTTCCTTGTGAATAAAAAGAAAATTTCATTTTATACTAGGTGTGCCTCATAATCTGATTAGGAAGACTATATATTTTCAGTATTTGTATGAACACGTGAAACAAAAAGATTGTAAGAAAATAAGAATTATTACCCCTCATAATTGATCTCCATGGTAATTGGTGTGGAGAGTTATGGTATGTTTGAAGAGTTAAATTTATTTCTTTGATGCAGCAATGACAAGGCACTAGCAAAACATGAGGAGTGATGTAAAAGCAGCTTCATTTTTAAGTTGTAAGAATGATTCTGCAGAGACGATTGACTATAAAGCAATTGTACAAGCAAACAATATTTTTAACTGAAACATTTATTTAGACTGGATGTTGAATTCTTAAAAACACCCTGTGGTGCTATAAGTTACCAAGCATTCATTGGTGTTCATTCTTAAGTCACCAGCCATGTAACAAATGTCGTGCCAGTCTTTCTTTTGCTACAGTTGTATCTGTAGTGAAATGTCTGATACTGATTAAACATTTGTGTTGATTTTTACCATGATATTTCTGTTTTATTGTAGAAGACTGCGAGTGGGAGTGGTTTTAGTCATTTGGAGAAAATTGCTCCAAAACCTCAACCACCTCCACCGCCCCCAGCTCCACCACCGGCACCGCGCACCATTCCCCACCACATGCTTCTTCCAACTGTGCAAGATGGGGTGTTTCGGAGACCTCTTCTTGCACCCATGTATAGAACAAGTCCACGAAGTAGCGATGTTGAAGCAATCAAAGCTCAATTGGAGGTAATTCTCTTCTAATATTCTTGAAGTTTTTAGAGTGTCTATGTTGTAGACCAATTTTTTTCCCAACATTTTTAATTCTAGAACAAAAAAATACAACTATGAAACTGTAATCTGTTTTTAATCACTAAATTCAGCACATTTTATTCTCTATTGCACAAAATCATTGATTTTACTTTTATTACTGTGATAGCTGAAACTATTAGTTTTATTTTTCAAATAAATGTTTTGTTGTGTGAATTCAGATAATAAGAGTAATATTATCCAAAAACTTAAGGAAAATAATTCTAGTCGCATGGGGGAGAGGGGGAAGAAACAAATAGTAATGTGAAAAAGGAAAAACTATCTAAAATAAAGAACTGAAAAATTTTGTTGCAGAACAATCTTAATGACAACATAAAGATTGAATGATTTTATGCACAAGTTGTGCATTTGGGGAAAAAATTGCTTTCAGTATTTTGTAGCTTTTTGGGGGTAAATAGTGTAATTAAAAACAGATTACCAGGTAAACCATATTTAGCAATCTTCATTGCAAATAGCAAAATTAGGCTACATGTCCACTTCCTGTGTTCCAATAATCAATAGCGACTTCTTCAGGCAGGTTTCAATTTAGTGTTGTAAAGTCAGGATAAGAACATCCTTAATGGAGAAATCATTTTCATTTGAGAAATTTCAAAATTTGTTACACTTGAGATTTTATTGGACTGCAATGAATATTGCTCGTATTGAGAAATGCACTAAATTTAAACTGTTGATTGGTTATCATTACAGAAATTCCGACCAAAGTATTGCAATCGTCGTGGACGCACTGTTCGTCAAAAAGGAGTTGTGGTTCAGCGGATGTTGCCTCTTTTACCAAAGGTTCCAGATGGCCATGCTATGTTGGCTTTAAAAGTGATTCCTCAAACTACTAGTAAAATGGCTGGTGAATTTATTCCTATCAGACCTCAACCAGATGGGTATTCACTGACGCATACAGCACCACCTCCTACGTCATCATTGCATATTCGCCCTAAAGATAGTGGAGTTATTAGGAGGCAACAACCATATTTAGCTCCAAAACTCTTCACGTCAACACCTGTCACAATTTCAACTGCTGTACCATCAGTGGAGACCAAACAAGAACAGCAGCCACAACAAGAACAGATGACTGTGACAGTGTCATTGGCGCGGAGTGCAACAAGTTTGCCTCAGAGCATATCTGCACCCTTGATTCCTGCCGATCCACCTCCTGGAGAAATTGACATTACTCTTACAAAAGAAGAGGAAACTCCTCTGTCACCTCCACCAATGTCTTCTCCACCCCCTAGTATCTCTCATTTACTTGATATGGACTTGGGATCAACAGCTGGGGACGACATTTCTTTGAGTGGTGTCAGCTGTGGGCTTTTAGATGCAGCACTAGTTACATCAAGTACTCCATCCTCCTCTCAGACTTTCAGTGGTAAGTTCTTCATTTTTGATTTTTCCATTTTTTAAAATCTCTCGAATACACATGAACTTATGGAGAAACATAGTAGTCTAGAGAAAGCTATGTAATGTTGTGGAAAATAGATTTTGAGATTTCACTGGAAATACATGTTTTGGTATCCCCTGATGCCGAAAACATGATTTTATTTTCAAAACTTCTGTCCGTCCATCCGGCATTCATGAACAATGCTTGTGCCTAACCTAATCGTAGGAATTCTTCCAAAGTGAAAAAAAAAGCCCTGTTGATATCGCCTCACTTGAAGCTCTGTGATTTTAAAAAACATTTATTAATTTTTGTGGGACTTCACATGAAGCCCCTGGGACATTTTCAAAACTTTCTCAAAAATGGCTCAAAATTTTTTCATTAAATTTCTTGTAAGAATAGAGTAGAATACACTTATAAAGGTGACGTAGTTCTCATTTTCACTGTTCACTCCGAATTTTCGAAAATTGCAAAAGTGATTTTTTAACTTTTTTTTTTTATTATATATATAAATGTCTTCATACAGTTACAAAATAGATAGAGATTTTTCTTCAAGTAAAATTAACCCTCCATAATTAGTTCTTTCACTAAGGTAAAGATTATTTTTTAAAAAATGTTCACGCAATACTGTGTGCAAAATGTGCAATATTAAAAAATATCAAAAACAACATTTTCTCAAAAAGGCCCCACATTTTTTCTTTTAACTTTTGGTAAGGATAGTGCTAAAAATTCTTGAGTTCTACAAATTCTTTTGAGTTTCTTGGAAACTCGAAAGTTTGCTGTGAAAGTGAACTCAAAATTCTGCAGTTTCAGAAACGCTCAAACACCGTTTTCTCAAAAATGGCTCTAAATTATATCTTCAGATAGTACAGATAGTGCTCATTGTAGTGTTAAAGATGTCTTAAAGGCCATTTTGATGTATTCTTTGTTTTTTCAAAAATTACACAAGTGTAATAAAAAAAAACTCTCTCGCCTTTAATATGCACATTTCCATCAATTTGTATACATTATTGCATTTGTGATTGGAAATACTTCAGGTGACTTCCAATAAAGTTTTTCGAAAACTTTATTGTGTTTTTGGTTGGAAAGTGGTTTTGAAAATTTCGTATTTACAGTGATGCTTAAATATTTTCTTATAAACTGTTCAAAATTGTTCAATGAAAATTTCAATATAGGATGAGGTCTTACAGTTCTTTAAGTTGCTTAAAGTAATATTTTTTCGATTCTACAATTGGGAAACTGAAAAACTGAGAAAATATTTTTAAAATGTACTTCATGTGGCAGTAGATGGCAGCTGGCAAGAGGAGGCAAGACCAAAAAGCTAGCCCAGGCCAAAGAAACTTGAAAACTAACTAGTATAAGAAAATCTCTGCCACTAGTTCAGTTTAGAGGTTGCATTATCATAGAAAAAAGTTAAGATATTTGTAGAGTAAAAGTTCATTCTCTTAAACATTAATGTGTTATGTGCCTTCGAGCTTCTGTTAGCATTAATGTGCAGTATCTTGTCACCAAGGAATTTTTAGTGTTTCATTGCGTATTAGGTTCCCAATTTTTCTCACCTAAGCAGTTGTAAAATAAAGGTGAATATTAATAGGTTTGTAATTAATAGAAAAAAAACCAATAATTATTATAATTCTTTGTTGTTTGCAGAGTACATTTCTGGTTAAGATTTCTTTTATATTTTTACTTCGTTTGATTATCTAAATATGCATAAGAGAGATTTGAAATGTTATTCACTACAATAAATAACCTTCATCTAAATATTAAAATGTTTCATTTCACAAGAATTATCTATTAAACAAAAATGTGCAATGCTTCATCATTGAACCGTTTATTTTTTTTACTTCATTCTCTCATTCTTTATACACTTTCAGTCTGAACTAAGTTCACTTTCAAGGGCAGAATCCTGTCAAAAAAGCTGTCCACATTAGTATCAATGTCACTAGCAATTTCCGTTGCTCCCTTTATTTACCCTTGCTGGTTTTCATCACCAGTTAAGGGTTAAAAAAGTTATCTATGTAGCTTTCCTTCTTTCTTTCTTTCTTGTTTGCTTTCGTTTCTTCCTTCTTAAATTGTATATAGTTTTTGAGGGGGTGTGAAATATCATTGTTTAATGCTTTTTAAATATAAAATCTGTGGATTGCATTGTTGATTGACTAAATTAAAGCTTTAGGTGGCCCATCTGGATAGTTCTTGAAACCACCTTATTAGCCTGGAAACCATCATTGAAATACTAGAAATTATTAGATAAGGCTCTTTATGATATCTCAACTTAAATTTTTGAAGGGAAAATAATGGAAAAATTCAAATGGAATTAAGAAATTAATTTCAAACATAAATAGGTTGATTTTAAAAATTCGGGTTTGGAATATGAGTGGTGGTTGATGTTTTTTGTTCTATTGTAGTTGTTTTTAATAAAAAATGCTGAGTGTTTGCTGAAGCAAATTTCATTACTGTCTTTAGGCATGTACTATAAATTTTATACATGTGTGATCTGTAAATAAATTGCATACTTCACTTTCATTTTGTTTTTCTTCTGGTATGGTACACATACATTACAAATATGACTTATATGCTGGTATGTTCTAGGTTTGTTGGCTGATGAGTGTCCAGCCAGCCCTCTTCTGAAATTGCCTGATCAACACTGGCTTAATTCTGAAGTAGGAGATATTTCTCTGAGCAGCCTGCTGGGCCACTTAGATTCACCAATAAAGACTAATCAAACTTCATCTGGTGGTGGAGAAGATGCAAGATTATCAGATGTGAGTTTCTAAAATAACCCTCTACAATAGTTTGTAGTTATTGCTTCTTTTATTCTAATGAAACTAGCAATTCATGGAAATGGAACATAAAACTTGTAGAATGTGGTACATTTGTTAGTCAAACCATGGAAAATTAAAAACAGAAGAACAAGTAAATTTCTTCCAGTAGTGGAAATTTTTCTCTTACTATCTATGGTAGAAGTTAAATATAAATTTATTGTTTTCTATTACAAGTAGGAAATTTTTTTAGTGTTCAAAGTAATGATACTTTTTTTTTAACGAAATGAATTTAATTTCAAAAGATTTCATTAATATGGAGAATCACAGGTCGATGGCAAATATAGTAGAGCTCGCTAAAAGATCACCCATCATATCTTCCCCTTGTAGAGAATGTGATTCCCACTTACAACATGGTTCAAATCCCACTCAGACTTTTTTCTTGGAACTTTTTGTAAGAATAAAGCACATTTCAGTCAATTCAATGGTAGAAAGCTATTTTCATTTATTTTTCTGAAATTTCAAAAATTTGAAGATGTGCGTTTTTTTTTTTTTTTTTACTGTATTGATAGGAGTTGATCATGTGATGGCTACACTGTTGGTGGGTTAGAAGTTGTAATAATATTATATTTTGTAATCGTTACTGATTATAAGAGAAAGTATGTGATTTTGTAGCACCACTAGTGTGTGCTGAATTCTTTACTTCATCCAATAAGGGTTATATTTTATCTTAAGGGTTAGCCAAAAATGATTGGGGGGTGGGTGGAGTTACACTGAGAAAGAAATGAGAACTTTTATCTGTCCCTGCTCAGATACCAGTGTAGTGTTGTTTCTTAAGAGACAATTGTTTTGAATGAAGCAAATGCTGTAATAGTTGGCATTTGTTCTTGAGTAAATTGTAGCACTTGGTACAGAACACTTGAATGTTTTTTGCAATTATCCGTTACACACCAAGAGTCAATGAAAACTTCTTTTATTTTTAGCCTCACTTATGGCAGGAAATTCCATTAAACATTGTGTCACACTTGCCAATGTTGAGGGTGTAATTCCTGACCTTTGCTCTGCTGTTGCATGAATGTATGAAACGATAGACTGGTGCTACCTGATTATCACCCCCACATGACATTCCAATAATTTCATAACAGTCAAAATCATTATCTGATGTGTCACATAACAGGCCTGAGTTGTCTGCTGATCGCCTGTTTTCCATGTGTGGAAAAACACTTCAGCTAAAAAAGTATAGCCAAGCAATGTTGCAAAAACTGCCTCCAAGCAAAATTAAGTAATTTTTGGGCATTGATTCTGACTAAATTAATAATTTGACATGTTTCCTATCCTTTAAACCTACTAAGCCCTTCTTCACACGATAAATCTGTTTTTATAATTTTCATTTTTCAATGAATTTATGTTTATAAATTTTTGAAATAAAAATTTATTTGGAACTTTAATATATTTTCATTTATTTATTCTTTTGTCAACTTGGTATTCAAACATAATAAGGAAGTATTTTCTGAAACTTTTGAAAGTATATTTTAAGGCCATTGGATCTTGAAACTTTCTGTTAGTAGAAAATTTAGTTTTAAGTATTAAATGGTTATTGAAGATTTTTCAGGGTGGTGATATGTACCAAAAAGATTATCCTAAATCATGTATTATTATACACAAACATTAATAATATCAGTTAAATTATGCATATTATTACAATTATAATTAAACTAGTGAAAATGGAATGGTATGTAGTGAAAATAACTTTCTGAAATTTAATTTTGGTTTCTGCCATCTAATTTGAAGTAAAAATATGAAAATTTAAAACAGCAGATCCAGTGCTGTGAAGGAGCACTTCCAAGGACAGTGAAGAGAAATTTACAAGGAAATCTTTCAAGGTGTCCTCTCCAATTTGAAGGGATAATGGAATGTGGCCCCTATGTTTCACCTTTTCTGCAGACACTTTTTAAAGGAATGAAATTATCCTTCTATAGTGGGGGCATAAAGAAGTAATGTTACTATTTTGTATATAAAAATGCAATCTTTGTGACCAAATACAATTGCAGAACGTACATGATACATTCTTTACAAACCCCCTTAGTGCGTTTTCTCCAATAGTTAATACATTAGAGAAGGAACAATTCCCAAATACAAAATTAGATTTTGAAAATGCTGCAAAAGGTAATAAAAAAAGGAGGAAACTAGTGGGAAAATGTGACACTGAAACTTTTCCTTCCCTTTGTGTTATTACTCAACAATTACTGAGATGTTTAAAAAAAATGTTCATGACGTCATTTAAAGATCACAATTGAATGAATTTATGCAGAAAACATCCAGAACCCGAGAATCAATATGGTTTGGAAAGTTGGAATATTTAAATTTTGAGTAGCAAGGATGCATGCCGAAAAGTAGGTATGTGTGGAATATGTCTGTAGAAAAGTTATACAACTTCTAATATTCACTGTACAGAAAATAGAAAACCCCCAAAACATAGTTTCATTTTGTTCAATATTAAGTTTCAAAGACTAATAAAATGAGGGAGTATTACAAATTCTGAAGCAAAACAATTGCTAATCACTTGACATTGCTGAACATTGATTGCTAAACAGTTTACTACATTTCTGAAAATGTAATTAAAATTATATTTTATGTTTGCCAATGTATGTTGCAGGGAACTATGACAAAGAAATCCTATTGTTCACCTTCACTTAAAAACATAGTTCACTATGTATATAATTTAATAACTGATTTTTTTTTTTTTTTGTGAAAGGACACATCTCATATGAGCACGTTGTTCTGAGGAAGGTTGCAGAATGGCAGCTGAAACATTGGCACCTGTGCCTAGGATGTGGTCTATCTTAGACAGCCAAATTGTTACATGTCATTTGTTGAACATACATATATACACATTTATATACACTCGCTAATCTCTGTATTTAAAAATACTCTTCAGATTTATGAAAACTCCTTTTATCTTTGCTAACAATAACCTCACACTCATGTAATGAAATAATGAACAGATGATGGTAGATAAGTGTTCATTCTATTAATTTTATGATTTTATTGAAATTTAGTTTAGTACTATAAAACCCATTAATTTTAGCAAGGGATAGCACGTCAGAAGTGAAATGTGGAACTATATCATACTTCTAAATATACTTCTATTTGAGCAAAACTTTCAGAAAATTTTCAGTCGTTTTTTCCAAGTAAATGTTGAAAATATTATAGGGGCTTCATGTAAAGAACCCCCAAAATTAAAATATCTTCAAAACTCCAACTCTTCATATCTCCAGAACAGCATAACTAATCTTACTCCTGACGTATTTACCAAGTTTCATCTCAAAAACTTCTAATCTAACAGAGTTATGCGTTGTGTAGTGCACATCCATCTATATATAAATTTATTTTTGGGTACATAATTGCGTGTGTCCCCTCTCCATCTGCACCAACTTCAACCATCTTTGGAACATCACGAATAGAATTAAATACTGATATGTGTTACAGCTGAAAAGAATCTTAAACAGATTTCATGATCAATATCATATTCAAGATCATTTGTGGAGGAGGTGATTCCAGTACTTTTCATTGCAATACTATAGGAAGGGAATAGTTCTGTGTACTATACTGAAGGGAGGAAAAGATGAAAAAGAGTTGGACATTTCTTTAAAAGGGAATTGACATATTGCCACATTTTAAATATTTTTTAATAATTTTTTAACTATCTACTACTATACTAGCTTACATTTCTCCAAAAATGTAGTTTTTTAGGCAATAACTGCTTTTCTCCAAAAAAGTTGTTTTGTTGATGATAACATCTTATGCACAGTTTGTGTTCATTTATAGGAAAAACGTAAAAAATTTTCTATGAACAGAGTATTTTTGATATAACTGGATTAAACCACTTTGCCATTGAGTTGTCTGTGCCAATTCTGCTTGTGAAGAATACTCGGAATACTCTTTAAAGGCAGTATATATTATCTTGCGAGTGGATTTTCTTTCCTGAGGACCTAAATCAATGAATCTCAAGTCAATACTCTGTGACGTAGACAAATACTCTCTTATTTTGCCCCAAGCCATGGAGGAAAACAAACCCTTTATGTATTGGCATCACATAGTCACGCAAAGTCTCCGCAGATTGAATTTCGTAACATGCCCAGGTTTTCTTTATCTGGAGGTGCAGACGATCATTCCCTCCCTCTTTTGCTCACACTGCTCTGAGCCCATTCTCATAAAGGGGAAGCCTGCAGCAAAGTTATTCCTTCTCTAGTTGGCAATCGCAGACCTTAACACTTATAATTAGAGCCTCTTCATTGCCCCAGCATTGCCAAGTCTTCCATTTTTAATTCAGTTTGCTTCAAATCTGTTGCGGCTAACCAAGATATTATAAAATATAATTTTTCCTAGATAAGACTCCATTTCAGCTAATGAAAATTTATGTAATTGATAAAAAAGTATTTTAATATATGATATGAGGTAATATCAGTTATTTTTTCTACTTGTGCCACCAAGGTAGCATGATCTCAGAGAGTGACAAATTTCATTGTTCTCTTAAAGTTTTAAGGAGGGTTTTCAGTTTTGAGAATAGGAAACAATTGATTGAGTATAACAGATAAATAGCATTGAATGTCATGTAAGGTTTCTCATGTCAGTCATTTTAGTTTTTGAGTAGTTGAATATTCCAATATATAATTTTTTTATGAAGAGTTCTTAATGACCATAAATGAAATTTTTTGCAGGCAGGTAAACAGGGCTTGGTCAGAAAAAATTTACTAGTTGTTTGCCAACATTTCGGAAACTTTTATTTCCATTATCAGGGCTTGCAACATCGTGAACAACTCAACACCATTCACTGCACCATCCTCCATCTCTGGCACCTCACACAAAATGAGGGACCCGACATCACCCTCACCACACCAACACACAGCATGAATGATACTAGCTAGTATCAGTAATGCTGTGTGTTGGATGATGGAAATAAAAGTTACCGAAACGTTGTCAAACAACTAGTAAAATTTTTCTGACCAAGCCCCGTTAACCTGCGAGCAAAAAATATAATTTTTTTATATGTCCTTTCCCTACCTGATGGAAGGTAATAGTACGTACTTCTGCACAGCGTCCTACTCATTAAGAGAGATGATTGTAAAGGAAGATCTAAGATGATGATGTGCCTTGATCTCACCATGTTCGAAACCAGAAAATTTGTGGCTGGTATTGAATCCAAAATCTCCCAATCATCAGCACATGTGTTTGTAAAGTGTTGTCTTTGTACTTTTTACTGATGCTGGAGTATTCAAGTTACAAAGAAAAAATGCAAAATTGGTTCTGTGATGTCATTTTATTTAGTTTATCTTTTTTTGGGTTTTACAGTAAACTGACAATTTCAAATGGTGTTAATTTACATTTACTTGTTTTATTA
Organism: Teleogryllus oceanicus; assembly: GCA_964035755.1. Lineage (NCBI taxonomy): Eukaryota > Metazoa > Arthropoda > Insecta > Orthoptera > Gryllidae > Teleogryllus > Teleogryllus oceanicus. Next base: position 56,136,802 of record CAXIVR010000014.1, read on the forward strand.
CTATAGGTTGTATTCCTAATCACAGGATTTGTTTCAGGTTGAGGCACAATTGCAATGTTTGATGAGTGAGAACAGTGTTGACTACTCAGCCAAATTTGCTGTATTAGCTGCCCAGGTTGCTGCCTCTGCAGAAACTAAAAAGTGAGATTATTGTATATTTCATTCTTTTGTATACATCTTATAATTTTTCTGATATTGTTTTTGAACAATGTACATAAACTGTACAGCATATGTAAATATTAGAGAGGTAGCTAGAAAATATATATTTTTTACCATTTTGGAATGTGTCTCAGTTGCAGTTTTTGGCATATACAACCATAATTGCAGTGTTCATATTGTCTTAACGTGTAGAAAATATTTATTCTTTGTAATTTAGTATGTGGGTTTTTATAAATGGCCGCATGTATATTTTAATGTCATGATGGTCTGTGTCATAAGAGTTTTGACAAGTAAGCTATGTAAATTGTGTGCCATACATATATGTAATAAACTTTTTTAGCAGAATGATTGTGTTCCTTTTACCTTCTGTGATTCACTCTTCCTTTACCCTCTGTGATTCACTCTTCCACAGGTGGCACAATTTTCAGTTGGGCAGGATTTATCATTTCTTCATAATGTATTTTAGGGAAGGTTTCTTTAAAGATTTTAGCCTGTCCATCTATTTGGGCCCAGAGAACTAATCTGCGTGAACAAAATCTAGAGGGGAAAAAAACATTATATTAAATATGGAAATATCTTTCAAAAGATGGCTGGATCTAGTTTTTCTAGTGCAGTGGATTTTCTAATAATTTATAAACAAGATTTAATTCTTATTGTTACCAATATGAGTTGCTGTTTTTTTAACTAATTGTCTTTATAGGTTCCAAAAGAATGGACTATAAATACTATATGAATTTTAAGCACTAATTTTAGTGGAACAGAGCAACTAGACATGATCAATTAAAACATTTAAAATTTAAATATTTGTTCAGATTATTTATCACTCATTCAGATCACCCCTCTAAGGTTAACAAATATTAAAAATTTAAAATATTTAATTAATGATAATGATTTGTTGCAAAAAGCACTGAATGTTTAATATTATGAAATTAAGTATAAACAAAAAAGCTTTTTTATCCAATACTAGGCATAAAAATGTTTCGATACACAAGTGTGTGCCTAAAATATTAAGTCAATGAAGCTAACATTTTTGGGCAATGCAAAATGATTTTCATAAACAAGTTTTCTTTGTCCTAATAATAATCTGTGTGCAAAATAATGGAAATTTAATCAGAGAAACTATTCGGTATTCAAAATTTAAGTCAAACATTTTGAGTTATAGAGAACATTTGCAGAAGAGTAAAATTTAAAAATATTAGCCTTTTCTCAATATTTCCAGCTCCAAATCTGTATAATAAAAAAAAAAAAGGTATTCTGCCATGGTTTCTTTTAGAGATTCTACTGAACTGATTGTAGTATTTTTTTTCCCTTTAAACGAAAGAATGTAATCCTAGATGTGTTATCAGATATTGTTTGTGTTGATTCACCAACATTTATGGTGTAAATTAATCGATTAAATCATTCTTTAATAGTATGCTTATCAATAGTCAATTGTTTTCTTTCAAAGGGTGGCTGTTTCAGAATTCGATATATATATGAGTCGATAGATGGGAGTCCATGCTGCTTCATGGTGGCGCTGCTTGATGTTTTGTTTTGTTTGTTGAGATTTGTTTACAATTCGTCAAGGTTTTGTTTCAGTGTAATAATTGCATTGTGGTGTTGACAGTTTGCATGTATTTGCTTTTGTGGTGTATTTTGTAGAGAACATTCAGACAGTGGGTTTTGTTCGGTTGTACTGAAGTAGTGGAGTTGTTCACAGGTTATGTCGAATTCTGAATCGTTGCTCATGCGCCCCAAAAGACTCAAACGTACATTAACTGGATGCAGGGAAAGAGAAAGTCAGCATAGGTGTCGTGATAGTGAGGTTATTTCGTTTTCTGTTGGGTCATTGTTTATGAAATGTTAGTTTTGAAGAAATGTAATTTTGTTTTGTTTTATACAATTTAATACTGTTTTATTATTTTTTTTCTTTACTCTTCGAACAGGATTCTAAAAAAGTTTAGATAAAAGTTTTTTTCAATCTTATATTCCATATCCACAGAATGATTGTTGCAAGAAAATGTTTACTTGATACGGAATAAATTAAAAAATCTTCTATTTAGAACTTTTAAAGGTCCTGTTCTATGAGTAATGATGATTGATTTCGTGGTGCTGCGTAATATCCAATCATCCTGCATGTAAAAGTGAATATCTGCATAGATGCAAAAATATTAAATAAGATAAGTGTGCCCTTTCTTCTTTCTAATTAAGAAATTGCTTTGTAAACATTAGTCTGGGCACAGTATTTTACATTTATCTTAGATCTCACCATCAAATTTTGATGGAATCTCACTAGTTTCTCCATGAAAATGTGCATATAAAAACAGGTTTTACTCTTCGACATTCTTTTCTCAACATAAATATTACTTGACAGTAAACTAAAACATTGTGTTCATTGGTATGTACATGAAATATTGTGTTTTAAATACTTTTTTAGAGTTAATTAATTTTGAGAAAATTGTTGAGTATTGAGCACAATGTTGATAGATTTTAATGCTGAAAAGTAACTTATTAACATTGTTGCTATGGAAACAAATGATGTTGAAGTCATTGTGATGCATAGATTCAATACTGCAAAGCCTGTTACAGATAAAGGTCACTTTTAGTTATACAGTAAAACCTGTCTAAACTGTGCAAAGACAGAATAGGTTTTACGAGTAATTTATCTCACCTAAAAACTACTTTTCAAAGAAATGAAGACGTCCCGGGAGAGACAAAGAAAATGTCATATAGACACGCAACACTGTCTAATGAACTCCACAAATAGTAAAAGAAATATTATTTTCTTCCATATTGTAGGTACAGATGAATTCGTCTGATGATTTAGACCAGGTATTTGCCTAGGTAGTTTTGAATATTGTGACAACCACCTATAAAAAAAAAAATTTAACCACTCCTTGATTTTGTCTTTGTTTTTATGGTGGTAGACATGTTTTTTTAGTTCATGTTTTTCAATTAGTCTAATTTAAATCGCCAAGAGTTACAGTTTTCAATTTGCCGCCAGACATCATAAACACGCGATTAACACAACACCTGCAACTTGTGAAACTGAACAACAGTAAATGATTAAAACTACCAAACCCAAAGCATGCATTACAAGAACTGGGGAAGGATCACTGTTCATGTCTCTCCTCCTCTCACGAGGGCTTGTGAAGGTCAGTGCTGTTACAAATAAACAATGGATTTCGCACAAGTAGCAGGGGAAATACAATGTTCAGACGAGGGTAGCTGAGAAATGGACGAATACAGCTCCAAGTGTCTCATGGTACAATATTGTCCCACTTACAAGTCAATGTTTAATTTTAAAACAACTTTTTTTTATTTATTAATGGTCGTTTTTCAACTACTAAGGTCATACAGCGACCACTGTAAGTAACATTGGTTTGTAACTTTGGGGTAACAGTTGCGGAATGTCTGGATGTTCGCGTACAAGCTCACAAACATCCATGCCCCGGGCGGAATTCAAACCTGCACGAGGGCATGAGTCGCCTAGGGCCCTTCAGCCGTAGCAACCTTGACTATCCGGCTAAAACAATATTTGTTTGCTGTGTTATCCAGAATTTTTAATACTGTTGTACTAAAAATTATTTTCCATTTTTGCATTGGGTAGGTTCTCAGCTTATCCAGTGCACTTTGCATTAAAAAATAGACTGGTCTGTGAATTTTTCTGATGTAGGCTGGTTTCTCCCTTGCAGAGGTTTCATATTACTATATTATAATATTATTATTATTATTATTATTATTATTATTATTTGTTACATAAAATTAACACCTTTTCAAATATTCACCAGTTCAGTCAATTAAGTTGGCTTCTTGAGACAGGAGCTTGGGGCAGGTGAATCAAGTATTAACAGTAAGGCTGAAGGTTTGAAACCTACCACGAATGTTTTAAGGTGTTTTTGTGGCATGGAGGGGGAGGGAATTCCAAGATTCTTTTGTATTTCATCTATACCCTAATTCATCCATAATCTCTTGGCCTGACAGGTAATTGTGTGTGTAATTGAGGAATTGTCTCCCTACACCCAGAACGATGGTACTTTACCAAGAGGGTGCCGAGGGATACCATGGCCAAATATGTGAAGCTACATGATGAGAGATGGCTCTGATGCCCTGGTATTTCTTTTGAATTTCCTTGTATTTTGCATGCAGAGATGTGTGATGTGTGTGCAGTAGGGCCTCCCTCTTTTCCCCACATCCTTCTACCACAGTGATCTGAGAAAGCTCTGATTCCTTGAGATGATCCTGGGAGCTCACACTTTCAGACTCAATTTTGTCCATTGTTCTTATTATTTTTTGGTTTGTTTTGTCGGTTAAATCTTAATTCTAAATTATTAATCATGGTCACTATCATAGTAAATTTTCTGCCACGCAAATGTAAATGTTGGAACGTACTAAACAACTTTTAAAACCATTGATGTTTAAAAATATTGTTTTGGAGCAATGTACATTGATGTTTTAATTTTGAACATAATGTCACATCCCTACTGCAAAAGGCTCTGGTAGATCTTTCAGGCATTGATAGATAGCAGTTGATGGAGGTTGAAGCAAAACTGGTAAACTAAATTATATGAGAAAATCTGTGCCATTCTATTGCACTACTTGTTACCTTTTGGACACTTCTTGCTGAAAGGCTGTGATAATTTCTTCTGAGAATTTCTTTGTATTGATATAAAAAAAGACTAGGATTTTACATTTTTCAAGAAGTGAGTAACAGACTTCTATTGAAGGTGCTTCTCCAAAATGCTTCAGTATAGCAATGCGTTGAAGCTGTGAATGTTTGGATAGTGCTTTCAACAGAGTGTGAAATGGATGCATACTATCATCTTCAAACCTAAACAAGGGAGGATACATATAACTTGAAAATAAATCTTGTTATGGTGAAAAGTAACTTGTCAATTAAAAGTTCTATTATAAGTTTTGATGTTCCCACATCCATTTTTCAATTGTGGGCAGCCTTCTTTTTTTCTTTCCAATTCAAGGCATTGGTGTTATAACTACTTTTGCGTGTTTTACCTCCAGAAAACATAATTTATTCTAATAGTATTTGAAGTATAATTACCTGAAATCTTTCAACTGAGTTAGAGTTGTTACCATATTTGCAACATCCCTGGTTACACAACGACCCAAGTGAGAGTTGTGACCAATGAAATGCAATCCGAGTCTTTGAAGTTTGGGACAACAAAGACCAATCTAGAGAATTTGACGACATTGAAAATCAGTATATTAAATCATAAATTAAAACAAGAAAATATATAAAACAAAAATTATATTCATCCTTACTTGGATAAGAGAGCTGGAAAGTTCTGCTGGTAAACTTGCTAAGAAAAGACATTCAAGTTTTGTCCAATAACTAATGTACTGCAATGACCCTAGGTCTTCCAATGATGTCATTTGGTTACATAATCTGTTCAATTATTAGGTTATGTTTTAGTTATGGAAATTGTTTACTACTGTTTAATGGTAAATGTAATTCACATCAAATGCCTCTTGATTACACTGAAGGCAATGATAATATTATATTTTGAATTGTTAGAATAGCATAAATAATGATTTTTCAACCTTCCTTTTGTGAACACATTGAAGAAACCTATTACATCTGCTGAAGTTTAAGCTTAGGCAATTAAATAATGAAACAGGATCTGCAGTAATCCTTCATTTTGTTGTGAAATTCAGCGTGATTAAATTTAATACAAAAGGGAAGGGGGAGATATTTTTGCTTTGACTTGTTATGGGATGTGGGTTGATTTAGACACAGGTTGATTATCAACAATAGACACTGTTGCTGAACATTGCTATATGCTGCTCTAGAATAAGTGGGGTGCTTGAATTTGTTTACTGTATATATTATTGCTGTCTTGTCAGCACCTGTTAAAATGTCTGGATGTGCGCTTAGCAATGCATTATAAAAATTAATTGAAGAAATCATGGTAGGCAAAATACTAAACAAAATTACTGATTTTGAGTTTGCTCATTTAAATAAGATTGGTGAAATTGTATTGCTTGAAAGTGAAAGGAATGAAGTAATTGATAGCATATAATTCCCTGCATTGATATGTTGGTAGAGCAATTACCCAAACTTGGTGCTAAAAATGTGAATAACCCACAACACAATTGTACTTTTCTGTGAATCAAAATCATATTTGAAATTACAGATAATAATTTCTAGCATATCTTATAATAATTGAAATTTTTAAAAGCATTAGTCACGGATGGGGAATTAAACCTGGACCTCCTGGTGCATACCCAGTTGCTTAACCATTGAACTACTACAGATTTTCATTTGCTTATTTTTCTTAAAAATGAATTCAAAAAGCATACTGGAAAATTTATTTCCACCCAGATTTAACAGACCAACACATCTAGATAGTGTTCTATATACTAGTATTCTATACTAGTATACAGTATATAATCATATACTAGTATTTTAACTCCTGACACAAAAGGAAGGTTACACTTACATTCTTGTAAACTTCTAAGTAGGTATCAAAGAACTTATAAGAAATAATCAGAAATACAAGTTTTATTTGGAGACCTGAAAACAAAATAGGGTGTACCTGATACAGTCTTTGATTTCCAGTCTCTTTAAATTTGGAGTGCGTAATGCAAATTGTGCTAGGAGACTAGAATCTTGTGGTTTAATTACTGAAGTGTGAAAGTGATGACTTTCCAGAACTTGGTCTTCATTCCTGTCATTTATTCTGGGATAATTTGATTCATAAGTTGTTGACAGATTAGTGTCATTCCTCTTTTCTGCTGGCTCAGTGATATTTTTAACAAATTTTCTGTGACTCTTTGATACTAGGAAATTGTCTTGAATATCATTCCCTATCCTGGAATGCAAGGAGGTCTTTTTGAAATAATTTCCTGCCTTTTTTTGTTCATAACTGCTTGGATTTTCATTACTGCTATCAGTATCACTGTCATTGTCATTATCAAGTTCTTCATTTTTATATTTTAATAGAGGAGTCTTTTTCAACGAAAGAGTCGAAAATTCATTGTTTTCTAACGTCTCAAAACTTTGTTTAGAAAACTTTCTTTGGAGTGCTGTGAAGCTTTTTGTAAGTTTCACTGTACAGTCATAACAAAGATCATTAGATTCAAGTAATTTGACTTTCAAATTCTTATTTCTGGGTGTGTCTTCTTTTTTTAAATTCAAATGGACTTCATGTACATTTAAATGATTCTGTATTTTTGAAGTGGTTGCATTAATTCCACAATCATTTGACAATGAATCAAGTTCACTTTCTTGAGGGAACTGTATGAATGATGGTTCCTGATTATGGACTTTCTGAAGGAAGACTGCTCTTGAAGATAGATTTTCGCTGTGAATATACTTGTTTAAAGGTCCGTTGTAATTTTCTTGACACTTTCCTTGGGCATCCTCTGTATTGTTCCATTTTGGTCTCCTACAACAACCTGCATAGAGAAAAAGTGTTAGGTATACATTCTGTTGTACCAGATCAGAATTTATTGGAATTGTCAAACCGTTTTTTTCATTCTGAAGAAATACACAGAAGGGAGCAGAAAGAGAAATTAAATGAGGCATCAAGCTGATATTTTGTACAGCAATTGGCTTTCTTAAATCTTTGCAATATTCAGGATACACATACAAGTGCTTAAGTCCAGTTGGAAGGTAATTCTGGAAAAAATACAAGTACTGTTAGCTGATTGAGGTGAAGAGTTGTTGAAGTCAAGAAAAAAAGATTATTTCTTTTTTATGATTTTATATAATAATTTTTTGATATTGATAGAAAATTATTTCAAACAATGTGAAATTGTTTTCTTTGCTAACAGAGAGTTAGAATTCAGTTTTTGACAGATGAATATGCATTTGTGATGCTAATAAGAAATTGTAATTAAGATTAGTTCTAAACACAATCAAAAGTTTTCTTAAAAAATCTTTATGGTTGAAAAAATGGAAAGGTGAAGAAGTTGGATATTGTGTCTTAAGATCAAGATTTCTGACAATGACGTAGATTTGTTTTGAAGTACCTTTCAAATTAATAACCTTAGAAACAAGATTTGTCTCCTCTCTGTTAAAGTAGAAATCTGCTTTGCATATGTTGTAACTATTAGAAAATTGAGAGTCTCTCGAGAAGTTATTGATTTCTGCAGTCAGTCATATTATTACTGCTGTGCTGACAGGTCTGCAATGCAATGCCCATGGCATGTCATCTTCTAGGCAGCTGTGCACAAACACTTGGATGGATCTTCCCAGGATAAATGTAATTGAGATTCAATTCACAGGTGTGGTGAGGTATTCACAGGTATTGTGTGTGGTAATGTGTGTGGTGAGGCCCAGGTTGTGTGGCCGGCTCTTTCGCCTGATCACCCAAATTCCATTACACTCCTTTCACCGTCTCACAGAGAAAGGAAAAGGAAGTCACACTGGTGATGAAATAGCCAATTTGAATTTAGCTCAGAGGCTTCTTTTAGGCTTGAGGATCTTTTACAGTAAAGTAAATCTTTAACATGGAACTGGTCTTTTTTGCCCTCCTAAGTAAAGCATACAAAGGATTTTTGTGCCATTAAAAATCCATGGCTTCGATTGGGTTTGAACACATGAACTTGGGTATAACAGTTCAATACACTAACCTTTACACCATTGATGCTGAGATATGTCTCAAAAATTTTAATAATTCATTGATTTTCCTTCAAGTTGCTTCTGCTACAAAGCAATGTTCTATCAACATTTTCTATCTGTTTTTCTCTGTTACTTTAAATGTCAGATTTTATTAAGTACCAGTTTACATTTCGGTGAATTCTGTTTTGCTATACTTTCCTCGTCTAATACACCGTAGTAGGAATCTTTTACTACCTTATAAATTGAAAAAGTAAGAATCCATCAGTGGAGGAATAAAGCATCATTTCATGAAAGGTGGAAGCAAGGTCGAGGACCATTTCAGCATATACTCAAAAGATGAAGGGCAAAAAACTCAGTGAGATATGTATCACAGATCCAGAGGAGTTGTTTCAGTCAGATTGGCACAATAAAAAATTAGTAATGCATCAATATTAATATATTACATGATAAATATTTTAGTTTCTAATACTCCATAATATAGTCTCCAATTTTATAAAAGCAGTTATGCAGCTGAAAGACTGTACTTAGCTTTGAAAGAACTTCATGTTCAAAGTTACATGGTAAAGCGTTGTAAAACAATGTATAAGTTTTGCAGTGACCCAAAGATACAGACTCATTTCTTAGAATGTGATTCCTATGTTGTGTTTTAATTACTAAAGTACATCCAGCCTATGTTCTTACAAATTTCAATCTCAAGTTAATTGAATAATACAAATAGAAGTAATATCACATACATTTCAGTATGAAAAGGATTGTTAGTATTAAAATTAAAGTTTTCTGAATAGTGCAAGATAACTAATGAATGACATGTTTGTGTGAGTCTCAGGTTTCCATGAACTCTAGTGTACAGAAAAGTCAGGTAAATAGTGTGTTCTGTATTGCAACAATTGTAAATTTATTTTAAATAAGTGTTAATTGTCTGTGAAATTATGTCAAATGTCTTTTCTCTTAGTCAATTAGTAGATCTACTATGTAACTTTGTACTTACTGGAAGAGGTCCATTTCCCCACAAAATATGTGTGAGGGAAGAGTTGTGAAGAAATGAATCTAATGCATTCAAGAATCTTACTCCTCTGAAAAGTCGAAAATCCAGGTGGCTTATATACTTTGAATTGAGGATTTGCTGTAAGTTATCTTTATTTCCCTGAGCAGAAATAGCTTGAATTTCTTTCAGAGATCCGTTTACAGCAGGAGCTACAAAAAATATAAAGTGTAATATTTCCTTCATGTCTAGTTGAATTGTTATTGCAAAATCACTGTGTTATGTGCACGTTTCATCAACCCAAGACCACAGCTTTTGTTTCTTGATAAAATACTTCATGCATATGAAGTGTAGCATGGTTCTACCATGCAATACTTCATATTGAATGATAGAATAAACATGCATTGTGCTATGTAGGGCCAACGCCAGCACCTGGTCAAGCTCAAGGGTCTGCAAGGAAGATCCACCCACCGAACTCTTGCTTTATGAACATGGAAATGCTCTGGCCAAATGAAATACAAACAAACAGAAGATGATCATGTATGTCACAGGCGGGCTTCCCTGAGCCTGACGATTTGCATATGGCACAAAAAGATCTAATGCAATTATGATCCATGAGAATATGCAAATGACACATGCTACATGATATGAGAGAATAATCTGCACATATACTGTGAGCCAGGAGTTTGCTTTGCTATGTGGGAGTCATAATGTTGTAGATGATGACAAAGCTATTGGGCGCAAGAGGGTATTTAGGAGCTTGTAGCTCCATGATGTTAGTCAACATCTCAAAGATCTGAGGAAGAGATCATGGCCACCAGGTTGTAGAGCACATGAATGACCTTCAGATTGCTTTTGTACTCTGCCTGTCCTGTGGACCAATGTCAAGTTTCCAGGACTGAAAAAGTGGTGGACTAGGGACAGTTAACGAGTTCATATTTCAGAAATATTTCAGTGAAATTTAACTTCAAACTGAAAACATACATATTTCAATAGTTATACTTTCCAAAATTTGTTTTATAGGAGTCTCAGAATATGTTAGGAAATTGACTTATCAGAGAATTTTGTTATAGGCAGTTTTATGAAGAGAGATTTTCCCAAGATAAATGAAATGAGCAAAGCTTATAAGTTGCAATACAGTAATTAAAATTTGACATACCATTACATATAGTATGGGAAAGTGAAGTGCTTTAACACTACTAATTTAAAATAGGATGTTTATATTTATCTTAAAAGTTTCACTAATGATATAGTTACAGAGTTACGATGGAACAAACATTACTTGGAAGCAAAAATTTCTAGTTTTCAAATGGTGCCACACTTGTTGGTACTTTTATTCATAATTCTAGTATGTAAAAGAGTGAGGTAGGGATTCTGGAGCTCAAGAAAGCATGCACACATTGTACTTCTCCCCCCCCCCCTATCACACAGCTTTTATTGTTTTTTGAAAGTAAATAAATAAACATTGAAAAAAATTAAGGAACATTGAACTTACCTGTTGGGAAAGAATTAATCCAGAAAGTTTTCCAAACAACTGATTTGCAAGAGAGCAAAATTTTAGAAATGAGATCTTCCCAAATGTGATTTGAATCATCAATTTGTATCACTAAAGAGTGTAAATGGGGAAAATTGAACTTTTGATGACTGTAGACTATTTCGTAATTGGCACTTTTTTTAACACATGTCATCTGTTAATATTTAAAATACAAATTAGATACAATGAAGACGTCAGAAATCACTTTCAATACTGAGTTCAGTGATCTTGTTAAGTCAAACTATATGAAGAAGTAAAATATCACATTAAAAAAAAATCAAATCATGTTACATACTGTAGATGATCAATCTGCATCAAAACATGGGTGACATGTCAATAGTATTTTGTACTATTTAATAATAGAGTTTGATAAATACATTGCAATATAATAATAAATATAATAAATGTATAATTAGAAATAGAACTTTATTTACATAAATAGTGAAAACAACAAATCATATCTACGAACAAAAAGTAATACAGATTATACAATATAAACAAGAAGTAAGAAGAAACTCAAGGAAAATGAGAAGAGGACTGGGATAAATTCGTCAATACAATAGGAAGAGATATAACTGGACCACAAAGAATAGGCTTTAAATTACTTTAAAAACAAAAAAAAAAAAAAAAAGATACAATACATACAAACATCATTCCAGAAGAAACATGGATAAGACACTATGAAAACTTATGGCAGAATGAAGAGGAGGTCCCACAAAATGATATAGAAACAGGAAATAACACTCCAGATATTGAAATGGAACAACTAGAGAAGGTGATAAAGAACACAAAGAATTGGAAAATCCCTGAATCAGACAACGTAAACATAAAATTAGTGAAGTATGCAAAATAAATTATTAGAAGCTATAAATGAATTACAGACAGAACCAAAAATCCCAGGAGAATAGCAAATCAAATTAGTGATGACCATACATAAGAAGGGACCAAAAAACAAATGTGAAAACTATAGAGAAATTACCATGCAAACCACGAGCAACAATATCTATGCAGGTATACTGCAAAAGAAACTAACAGAATTCATGGAAAACAAGCTTGATTAAGAACAATGTGATTTTAGGAGAGGAAGAAGCACCATTGATGCAATCTTCACTGTGGAACAAATAATTAAGAGATGTGAACAAAATCTATTTTTATATATATATATATATATATATATATATATATATATATATATATATATATATATATATATATATATATATATATGCGCACACAGCACACAGACTAAACAGAATAGCAAAAGAATATAAAATGAAAATATCAATAGGAAAAACTAAGGTCCCACCTAGGGAGGGGAGTACATGACATTGTTGTTAGTGGAGCATGAGTATCCCCATGACCTGGAGAACTATGCCAGCAGTAGCGTAGCTCTTGGCAGGGCCTCCCTTGCTGGACAGGTAGAAGGGTAGGGATCAGACTAAGAAGCACTCCAGAAGAGGACCTCAGCTGCAGCTTCTTCAAGAAGACAAAGATGGCAGAAAAGGAACCTCAAAGGGCAGATCAGGCTCTTAAGCAGCAATGCAATTGATCTATGGAAAACTCTAAAAAAAGCCAGTAAGTAGGGAGGCTGAAAAGTGGCAGCCCCACCACCCAACTATATCTGCATGGCCCTCGTAGAGCAGTCAGATGAATCAACCATATACTGGCTCTCTTCACAAACAACCGGAAGAATCTATAGGATGACTTAAGCAAGAAAAAATAGAACGTCCAAGAAAAGATGGTTGGTGTGAAGATGGAACAGGCTCTTAGCTTAATCCTTGATAGTGAAGAAGAAAAAAAACTAAGGCAATGAAAATGGAAGGAAAAGTTTACTGCAGAGTAAAAATTGTAATAGATAACTGCAGAGTAATAATTGAACAAGTAGCAACTTCAACGACATCAGGATATTAAGAAAGGAGGATACTGAAACAAAACTGGCAAAATTTAACAGTATCAATGGCTTCATTAACAGACACTTAAGAAATATGAATAAAGAACCAACAAAAAAAGAAAAGAAAAATGAGGTACCTGAGAGCAATTCTTCAAGTAATTTGAAAAGACAAAATAAGAAACAAAGAAATACGGAAAACACTGAAAACAAAGTATGTGGTCACTGAAATAGAGGAATATCAGGCAAAATGGCAAGAACATACCATATATTGTATGCCAATACATATATATAGTATAAGAGGAATGCAACCAAGTAGACTTCCAAAGATAGTAATGAACTACAAACCAAGAGGAAAGAGGGACCCCGGCAGACCAAGGAAACAATGAGAGGATTAGGAACACTTTTAACTGGTGAAGGGGAATACTGGAAACAAGGAACAGGTCATGGGAACTAAACCTTAATGCATTGATGATGATAAATAGCTGAATTAATGTTACATATTATTAATTAAAGAAATATTCTGAATAATAGCTAATTCACAGTGAACTCTTGTTAAATCTAATTCCAAGGGGCTGCAAGAATCAAGTGTGTTATAAAAATTTATGTTATCCGATTATTATATATATAATTATGGATTTGCTATTTCTTTGCACATAGGGTTCACATACATCCTGAAAATGTGGGATTTGTCCTGAATATCGAAATGTGTCCCATTGTCCTACCTGTTTTGTCTTTGTTTCTGCCAAATGTCCTGAATGTTTATACTCTGTTATAAATCACCCAGTCCTATAAAGAAAACTGTGTTCACAGTGTGTTAATGCAAGAGAATCTGGAATGCAATGGAGAAAAGGGCTTAACCAGTAAAAGTGTTTTAATTTTGACAAAAGTCAAATTTCAAATAAACAAAAGTCATTATTTCATATTTTAGTTAAATACCCTGAAATTCTTCACAAAATTTAGACATGGAAAAATAAGGGAATGACCTGGATAGCCTGGAAAAATGAGGGAAATTCATTCTAGAAAAAGAGTAGTTACCTTATTATTATGATAGTGTGCAATGTAATTTATCTTGATCTACTTGTAGTAGTTGTTTATTTTACCTGCTATTTCCTTGTATGATTTACTTTATATACTATTTAATTGTATACAAATAAACAATGTGCTCTGAAATATATTTCAGATGATTTGAATTCCATTGTTATCCTTATGGCAACCCTACTTGCACTGACCCATATTTTGTTCATATTACAGTGAAATTAGTGCTTCATGAGTACATTCTAATGGGAGTTAACCGTAAACAAGCATGACCGTTCTATAAACCAATGATTGAGATGAACCAATGACATGTTCTGAATTATAAAATACTTTCTGTAGTGTAAAAGCAACAATATAACTTATTAATAATTTAATCAACAGTACCTAAATTGAATGGATCAGGGTAAGATAAGGTTATCCCACATTTTTGTAATTTTTGTCATGACAGGAAAATAAAAGTTTCTGTAAAATCAGATATTTCTGTACTCACTTCTTGCAGCTTTCTACACACACAACTGCAGTTTCATCATCAAGTTAGTACAGTGTCTAGATATTAAGTTGTTTTGGAAGGATTCTCAGATATATATTTTGGATATATGAAAAAAAGGGTTAGCACAATCTTTCCCCTAACCTTTCTGTTACTCAGTAACATAGAATATATACGGAATTGTAACCGAAGGAATAATATATGTGACATTCTTAAGATACACCACACATTACACGACCTAGAATGCCTTGCTCTTTAGTAGTAAGAGGGTAGAAAATTGAGGGCAAAGACAAAAAATGAAGGACAAGAGAAGTTGAAGATGTTGATAAGATGAAGAGAGATTGAAAGAAAAATTACATTTTATCTTATTTAAACAAAACAAAACCTATATTGGTAAAAGCTTATATGCAGGGGAAAAAGCATAAATTTTTTCATAATAAGAAACAATTAATAATATTTATAATATAAAAAAAATAGTATTTACGAGGAAACTGGAAATTCTAATGAACACTCAGGAGAGTGCACACTCCTGAGGTGTGTGAGACTCTCACCCACTAAAACCACGAACCCATTTTTCCTTAGACGAAGGAACCATTCTAGAACCACTTTTGCATTACTTCAGAATGGCATCTTGTCGTTTGTCTTCGGGGTCATATCTTGTCATATTACCTCTTCCATTTACCCATTTAACTTGTTATTGGCCTGAGATTTCTTCTATTCCTTGGTGCGGAGTACCTTTTCCACGTAGATAGATATCTCACCGCCCAACTTTCTTCACTGGTGATCATAATCTCCATGATATCAGGGGATATGGCTCCAACCAGTTCTTACCGGGAGCGGTAGCTCAGTGTATCAACTGATGTTACTGCAGCGCCTCTGACCGGGAGGTCCCAGGTTCGAGTCCTGACGGCGGCAGGATTTTCGACACTGGCTTTTCAGCTAGGTCGAATTCAGTCGCTGTCTGGAGGAGAATTCTAGCGGCCGGCTGCTCTGATCGGTAGTTTTCCGTGGTTTCTCCGATCGACACCAGGCGAATGCCGGAACAGTGCCCTATCAAACGGGCCGCGCGCGATCTGTCCTTCCCATTCTTTGTCCTATCCTCCCCCCTTACACACACACACACACTAACAAGCACTACACTAACACATATCCCGGGAGGCCGGTCGGGAGCTTAGAGGTTGTCCCGGCTGGGGCGGTGCCCCGCTGGTGGGAGAGTCCTGGTTAGGGGGAAACCCCACTAGCCGACGGTAGGTCGGCGCCGGATCTCGCCATCCGGCGGGGGAAGATCACCGCCATCTCCCGAGAAAACATGCACTACACTAACGGGACTAATGACCAGAGCAGTTGACGCGCCCGGAAACATGAATAAATCAATCAATCCAACCCGTTCTTCTAGTGACCTGTCGGCTGCCCATCACTCGCAAAGAATTTTTGTTCAGTATCATCTGTTTGTGTGGCAGTACGCGCATTCCCCACTTTCTTCATGCGGTGGAGGCATTTGCGGAAATATCCATGACCGATGAGGAACTGTGTTAGATGAAAGGAGACTTCCTCGTGCTTACCCCCGATCCAAGGGGATATCTGAGGGATGGGCCTGGCTGTCCATCTTAATCTGCTTTCATTTCCCCAGGTGTTCTGACAGTGCTCCATTGTGAGGGCTCTGGCTTCTCTGTAGACTCGTCGGCTTCCCAATTCATTCTTCGTCTAGTGGATGAGTTTCCTCCTGTCCTGCGCAAGGTGAATGGATGTGACTTCAGCTAGTACTAGCAATACTGCAGTTTTTTTTTAAATTTTTTAAATTTTTTAAAAATTTGTTGCATCTACATCTTGACGCAACGCGTCTCCAAGCTCCTTAAGGGGCGTTGAGCGCATTCTTTGGAGCAATCCTCCGTTAATTACTAATACTCCATAATTACTATATTAGTCAAGTCTCGTCACGTCGCAGTCAGTCAGTGCTTTTTATCCCTTCGGCCAGGGGCTCGACGCCGTTAGATCCCGGGGTTCCTGGCCGGTCACCCAACCACGAACCCGCGAGTCTCGAATTCGCTTAACCTGCGTGACTTCACGGAGCGTAGTAAACGAATTCGGCTAGCGCCGCCGGCTGTTTTATAGGAGCAGGCATTCTCAGTGCTCCTTTCCTCTGTACCGCGCTCAAGCTTTACCCTTGTGCGACTGCCCGTATCTCCGATGGAGCATAAATCTCTCCCATCTCCCATGAAAACTCCCATCTCGATCAGGTTTTTCGTCCAGTTTCCCTGATCCATTGAGCAAATGCTGAGATGGCCCCTTGTTTTGCTTCTGGACATAAATGTAACTTCATTTTCTGTGCACGTCTTCTAGAATTCAGTGGGAAACACAATTATTCAAATTATCGTTTCCATGTTGTCGCGGCATGAAGTAATAAGAGCCAAAATTTATTGCTTATTTATCCTTGAAAATAGATTTTATTACATGGGAGTTTTTTTGTTTTTTTTCTCCCTTTCAAAATTTAAGTAGTATATGACTTAGTGTAGGGATCACAGAATTTTGAAAATGTGCACACAATTCACTTTTCCCCATAGCACGTCATACGCAGTTTTTAACTTTTTTTTTTTGACGTAAAATAAATAAATGCGCCATGGAGATGAGTAGACGCCACTTGCTCGGTCTCGGTCCTCCGACGTTGGCCATCAGCTTGCTCAGTGCTTTAGTGACTTGTGAAGCCTTATCCGCTGCCCTTCATATAAGTACACAGAAGAGGAGTTTGGTGTCAATCGTGAGGCCAAGGTATTTCACGGACGGTTTCGTTCGGATAAACTCCCTATCATGGGAATCAGCACCGGGATGTTCTTTCTTGTCACGAGTTCTGTCTTTTCCCTAGCAAGGCCAAGCCCGTGATCTTCCATCCATGTTGTGACTCGTCACATCACCCGGTTAAGCTTCCACTGGAGTTCTGTCATCGTGCGTGCCTGGATGACGTCGGCATACCCTACCAGGGTCTTTTGTCATTTCCATCGTCATAGGAGATGTTCCATAAGTCTGGTCCCAGGATCGAAATTGAAAAGGGCGATCAACCGAAGCAAATCTCAGCGATGGAAGGCCCTCAACGACGAAGTCGACAGAGACCCATTGGGACGGGGCTACAAGATAGTGACTCGAAAACTCAGGAAGCGAACACCTGAGGGAAATCTCGGCGCTAATTCCAATTGTCTCATTGTGAACGCATTATTTCCCAGACCACCGGACAAGCACCCCGAAGATAGTCCAGATTTCCCGCTCTACGAAGATCGAGAACTCAGAGCAGCAATTACCAGCCTCCAGAACAGGAAGGCCCCAGGGTCTGATGGCATACCAGCAAAAGTCTCGAAAACAGCGGCGCGAGAACGCCCTACTTTTGTGCTGAACATGTATAACACTTACCTAAGAGGGTATTTTCCCTATACTCCGATTTATTTAACATGGCGCCTCAAGGCCACGAACTGGAAGGAGAGAAGGACATTGCCATCCAGTCGGGAGCTTCGTTACGATTTAATTTTTGATTTGGAGATCTTGATTGGATGACGGCGTCCCTCTCTCCTTCCAGCTCGTGACCTAGAGGTGCCACGTTTAATAAATCAAAGTAGAAGCAATGGAAGAAGCAGCAGTGGCCCTAGTGTACAAGGATAAGCGTGGACCCCACCTACCATCATCCTTCAGGCCCCTCTGCTTGCTTGACACGGTCGGGAAGCTACACGAAAAGTTGCACAAGCCATGCCTGCTGATGGCGATTCACGCTGGTGGAAACCAATCGGTCAGACAACACGGTTTTAGGACTGAGCGATCTACTGCAGACGCAACCAAAGGTGTAGTGGAAGCCAGAGAAGACACACGGCAGGTAAAACATCGCTCCCACGAAACAGTGCTGTTAGCAACACAAGACGTGCGGAATGCTTTCAATTCGGCTAGATGGGCGAATATCCTGAGAGCTCTGGAGAAGTTCAAGGTACCATGCTACACCCTACGAATCGTCATTGACTACTTGAGGGAGAGGAAACTAGTCTATACCACAGACGGTCCACGCAACAGAGGCGTTACGAAGGGAGAAGCGCAAGGATCAAAATAATAATAATAATAATAATAATAATAATAATAATAAATGTCATAAATACAGCATAAGCCATGTGTGTCAAGTCAGGATAGGTACATAATCACTCGACGTACATTAGGCATAGGGTTTTTACAAACTTACTTTTAATACTTTCAAGTTGCAACAGTGTAGCAAGAAAGCGTGAAGTTCTTCCTTATGGTCGGATGTTCCTGCAATATCCAAGTATTCAAGAGTGGATAACTTTTTACGTATCCCATCAATTAGATTGTTGTGTTGAATACAGCCTCCAATGTTTAAGGTCCATGAGAGATGTGTTATCTAATTCGAGATAAATTAACAAAAAATTAAACCAGTTTTATTTGTCTCTTGAGTTTAGTCTAAAAGTACAGTCTTTTTTTAACAGTCATGCCAGAAAATATTCTATTAACTGTTAATTGATTGGAAAGTGTTTCTTTGCGCTTCGAACGAGTTAAATAAGCTAAAGTTATATTTCGCGGCATGCGTACCGCAAAGTAAGAAAACACTTGGTATAAAAAAAACGATATCTAGTTTATCAAACTTTCTTAAGAGCTTGGAGAAACATTTTATGACGTGTTGTACTCTGCCTTTCAACCTGTCATTTCTGAGTATCAGCATGTTTTTTTACACGGTAATTCTACGGTAACTAACTTAACTCATACTCTCGCAAGTTATCATGAATCATTTGAAAAAATTCAATCAGGTTGATTCAGTGAGGTTCTCCAAAGCGTTTGATATCCTTAGCCATGTGATTATCATTAATAAATTACTGTCTTTGGATTTACCGTCCAATTATTGTTTGGTGGAATTATATATGAATCGAATCCATACTAGACTGCCTCTGGTGTCGAGACAAGGTTCGAACTGGGGAACCCTGCTTTTTTCTATTGCAAATGATGTAGGAAATCAGTTAAATTACTTCTTTTTAATATATGCGGACGACATGAAGCTTTATCTACCCATCGATTCTGCTGAGTTCTATGCAAATTTACAACGAAAGCGGGATTAATTATAGAATGGTATGAGAGAAATGGCTTTGTATCAAAACCCAGCAAAGGTCGAATTATGTCTTCTTATAGAATTTCGAAAGTTCACTATTCTTATCACATTGCAAACACAGATGAAACACTGAAAGGGTGAAAATTAAGAAATACTTGGGTGTAATCTTTGACAGGCAGCTTAAATTTAAACCGCATATCGAGTATTTTATTAATAACGCAAATAAATCACTTGAGTACTTGCTAAGAATGGGAAGACGATTTCAATCACTTCAAATTATGCGGGTTTGTTACTTCTACGCGTGGTACGAACAAACCTAGAGTATGCGTCCGTTGTCTGGGCGCCAGAGAGAATTGGTGTGTGGGCGGCGCTTGGAATATGTCAAAGGTATGCCAAATAGTATACTTCAAATTTACTGGTAATTATCATTCGAAATACATGGAAAACTAAATGTTATTATCCAAATTTGATTTATTTAAATGAGAAAAAAGGAGAAACTTCCAACAGATTTTATTATTGATTCTAATTTTGCAGGGCATTATACAAACTCCTTATTTACTTTCGCAAATTTCGTTTTCAATTCCTCGATTTAACCTATGTAATACAATTTTATATTTCGCCTGTCAATAGAATTACGCTGCTAAGACCTAGATAATCTCCTCTAATAAAACTAATGATTTTGTACTGAAGACTAAAATTGTATTTGGTAGACGCTATTAATACTCGTTACTAGTATTACCAACTATGCCAAAACACTTTAAAATTTGTATTGAACACACATTGTAGTCCTATCACTGGGTTTAAGCGCTGGACGTTTTATAATTATAAATAAATAAAATTGGGGAGATATGAACGTACATGGCTGCCGCTCGTAAGCAAGTGTCTTTAGCGTACTCATTTCAAGAGTCCTGTGTCGGTTTCTATCATCACTCGTCGGTCAACATTTCTTACGTTTTGTTGTTCTGTCATTGGTCGTCGGTCAACTTTCTGAATTATACTAGGTGATAGCTATTTCAATCTCTCAGGAACGTGCAAAAATACAAACAGATTGGTGTTATACTTTCATTATAGCATTTACACATGATTTTAAAAGTTTTGTACGTAGCTAGTGGGTCTAGAGTATAAATAAAATGTTGACGGACGGGGCGACGATAGGATCCGAGACCAACATTTTGAAATGAGTAGGTCCTACACCAAAGACACTTTCATACAGTGGCGTACATTATTTTTTAGTACGAATTCATGGAAACTTTCATGAAGACACTGTTGGGTTAATTCTCAATATGCGATGTGGCACCCACATTGATTCATATAATCTCAGTGTGTTGTTGACTTTGCGGTATCATATTGTTTTATGATCATAACATCTTTGCGGCACACGTACGGCAAAGTTTATTTTGTCACACTTCGCGTACAGCAAAGTAACATTTTCCAATCGATAACCTTTCCCTAAGTGAAGGTGAAAACCAAGTTTCCATGCATGAGTGCGGAAAAGCAATTTGGTTGTCAAGAAAGCAAAAATTACTGTAAATAGTTCCCTGAACTGGAAGTTCATACAAAATATTGACGAAATGATAGAACTGGTAAAAAAACAAACATTGCTTTCACCAAAAAGGAATTTAATGATGAATGTTTAAACAACTTTATATAAAGAAAATTATCGAACCAAGAGACATTTCTTAAAATAATGAATGAATTATGAAGGGTTTTGCAGGAAACTAAGGAACTTTTAATTGTGAAACTTTTTTAAATTCAAACTGTAGCAAAATTTCTGAACCTTTTGCAATATCACTTACTGTATTATGTGCTTTAAAAATCCAGAAGAGGTGTTCCAAGGTGAGTTGTGTCTCTTGAACGTACAGGCGTTGCAAATTGGATAAGCCCAGCACAACAACACTGATGGTTTCCGAAGTTAACCAAAAGCAAGATGTAAGATTGAGTGATTTAATGTGACGTCTCCGGTGAGCAGAGCGCAAAAAGTTCTCCAAAGTCTTTGCACTTAGACAATACGCTGCCTTAAGATTAATCTGCCTAAATTGAAAGAAAAATAACTTTCGTTTATTGGATGACGATCATTTAGTAGTTAAATAACTTATTGTGATAGTCAACTTCAAGATTTCAGTAGTAACTATCGACGTTTAAATAGGGCAGAGAGTATATAATGGAATAGGGACTATTAATCGGCTGTGTTAGCTCAGAGCTAGCATTTCCGTTTTCTTTGCAGCGACTCGGACCTGGAGGTCCTGGAGTTCGAGCCCCGACTGTGACGGGTTTTCGGCACTGGCTAGACAGTGTGACGATCCATACGTGTACGTCAACAATTATTTAATATACCGATTTGAATCCAGAAAATTACATTATTGGATTTTTTTCCATGCCTCCTCACAGATTTTAAACATGAAATAATGATTATTTGAATTTGTTTTTTTATCGTTTTGGTTTTCGCAACGCTATCTAATGGGGAATGCTAAGACCACACTTGTATCTAGGGAGAGCAAAATGTGGAGCAATGAATGTAAAGGAACAGGCCAGTGAGCCGAGCGGACTTCCATGGCGCAAAGCGTTAGTTCAACATTTGTCAGAAACTTAATTTTTTTAAAATTTTACAGTGGTCGTTAACGTAATTAACCACACAGGAGGAAAGAAAATGTGAGGGTTTCCTGCAACACATAAAGAACATATAGACCCAAATGGGTTTGAAGATGAGTATGTTAAGACTCCTGGCAACAATGCTACTGTTCACTGCAACACACAAGACAGTTATAACTGTAACGGCAGCGTATAAGCTACTCTGTCAGTTCAATGCTCTGATGTCACACATTACTACACACAAGGCACCATCTACATTTCAGACAAATTAAATTTCAAAACATTAACACTTATTGACAGGCCATGTCACGTCTTGATATCACATACAGAACTTTCGCCAAAGCCGAACCTTATCACCTCCGCGACTTCGTATGAGTGAAATGAGCGGCAACGCTGAACCCGGGCTATAAGAAAGTAAACAAGTCCTCACAAGCTGATTGCTTCAGAGCTGGTTACACGACGTATCACAGCACGTGGAGAGAAAACTGTCAGAAGCTTATACGCTGCCGGTTTTGTAGTAAAGATCAATTTCATTTTCAGAAATGTGTGTAACTATATTCTCGGTGAATAACGATTGTATTGTTCGAGATTTGGTGAACCTCCCTCGGTATGATCTCATTTATTATGGAGAATAAGTACTAAGCGACATAAAATAATGTTTTGAAGTTTTCGAATGTATTATCCCCGCACGTTTTCTTGACCCCTCATTTCGCTAGATGCGTGGGGAATGAGGGATTTGATTTTGTTGGCTGGACTATTACAAGAAATCTGTAGCTCGTTTTACGAAGCAAAATAGTTTGTTACCCCGGAGAAAACATTTCTGGTTATCAGAATTTGTCAACAAAGCTTGTTGCTATCATTTATTCTGAATTCAACTAATGTTAGTAAAGGAGCGGGGGATACGGATGCCAGGGCTCAAGATAACGCGCGCATATATTAGTAACTTTCCTACAGTTTTGTTATTCATTGCCAAAGTTCTTTTGTGCGATGTAATCGCAAGAGTTAAACTAGTATTAATTTTTGACTGTATGGACTTTGTGAAACACGTTTATCTCCTGCATGCATTCAGTCTATTGTGAAAATATATTCCCAAAATGCCAGTAATTCAAGTCACATTTAGCAATTTCCGATTGAATGATAGGTTTTGTGGTACGAAAAAAATATTATCTCGTACGTTTACTTACCTCACAAGATTCGCTTCGCATAACACGTCATTCAGTCTCTCACAAGTTTCAGATAAAGCCACCATATCTACAGAATTTAGAAAACTGCAAATATGAATCAGAAGTTCATCGCACATATCTAAAAGTTTCATTTTAGAAATGTGAATTTAAAATAATTGTTTCGTGGATTTCACAACTACTTAACTATAAATTCACAAAATAATAAATCTCGTGTTTGTACAAAGATGTTATCGTCCGGGGTTTGATTGGCTTGATGAAACTCCCTGCATTTTGGGATACTATGAGTAAATACAGAAACGAAGTTTTGATGTTCTGCGCAGGCTTTGACCAAATAGGGCATTAAAGTGAGCCAATGAGCTTCACTGAATAATTCGGAGAATGAAACTGTTTAATGAAGGAGTATGTTCTTGACACAAGAATAATTTAATTAATGTTCTGAAATTTTTCAATGTTACAATTATGGAAACTACTGTCTGACCATTTCTAAATTTCCTTCCATTACTCTTCTTGACTCCAAGTGCCTATCCGTTGCTCTATTCGGAGATGGGCTTTGCAATTCCTTATTTACATGGTTTGTAATTCTGGTATTTACATCATCGTTACGTCTCTTGTGGATAAAAGTATTTATCTCCATTTACTATGTAACATAGACAGCATAACATGCATAACGTAAACATGGGTGCTGTGTGCAATGTAAGCAATTCTATAACACTTATTGCCTTGTAAAAATCATGCATGTACACAGCGTTATTCAAAATACTTTAAATTCAGTGTTTAAATGCTTCGCCAAAATACTTTGTAATTAAATATTTAAATAATACTTTTTAATAATTTTTAATAATAATAATAATAATTTTTTTATTGCAACAATATATTCTAACTGTCAATTACAATAAAAATTAATTATATATATATATATATATATATATATATATATATATATATATATAAAATGTTTAATATAAAAATGGTAACAAGTTACACAAAAATTTATCTGTTTTCCACAGTAAAGAACACAAATCTTGGCATGGCCTTACCTGTCAATGTAGGCAGATAACACACTATTGAAAAAATTATGGGAACAAAAAAATGCCCTACAACTACTCTTCACGTTTCTTGACGAGTTTTGGGAATATGGTAAAAATGTAGCTGCAGAGGGTACACCAGAATCAGTAAGATTTTGAGTGTTCTACGAGAAAAAAAAGTTTGGGAACCTGTAATCACAGTTGGGCAGAAAATACATGTATTTAAAATACGTTTTTCTATAATTTTGTATTTTTTAAATTTATTTTGTATTTGTATCGAAAATACTTTCTGATAGTATTTTGTATTTTCAAAATATCAAAATACTTTTTCTTGATCCACCGTTG
This sequence comes from Teleogryllus oceanicus, assembly GCA_964035755.1. Classification (NCBI taxonomy): domain Eukaryota; kingdom Metazoa; phylum Arthropoda; class Insecta; order Orthoptera; family Gryllidae; genus Teleogryllus; species Teleogryllus oceanicus. Next base: position 56,161,679 of record CAXIVR010000014.1, read on the forward strand.
AAAATTTGAATTTCAATATACAGTCAAATCTGGAGAACGCACACAGTTCGATAATTCGAATTTTTTTATATTTAGTAGCAAGTAAGCCAAATAAAATTTATTTAAGGAGGCATCGGTTAACGGATTTAGGAGACAACCGCACGGACGTTACATTATATTGTCACATTATGCATCATTAACGGTCTGGAAGGGAATTGGGCGCACTGATTAAAAGTTTGTGCTTGCGCCGTTAAAACACCCAATCTTACGATATAGTAAGTGTGAAAATTGATAAACCATCGAAATATCACTTCTGGATGGAACATTTTCTTTATGAAGAGTTAGGTGCAAAAGGGAAAGTGTCAGGTGAAATTTGTAAGTCTGCCAAACAGACAAGAATAAGTGGTTCCTAAAATGCGACTCTTAGTATACTCTCTGATGCGACCACAAATTTTAAGACACACATGTAGCTAATTATAAGCCTTATAGCAGGTCCAAGAAAAAACATATATTTCAGTTTCCTACCAAGCGTTTCTTTTCCATGTTGATCAGTACAACAATAATAGTACTGATAATGTGCAAATCGATATCTCTTATAGTTTCTGAGATAATGGGTCATCAATATTAAGCATTTAGCATGGGTAACATAGGAATCTCACCTTAAGGAACAGATTTCATTATGCGAAAATCTCTTTAACTTTATTCACACTATTCGTCAACAAAATTTAATAAAAAACGATGGAGCCATTTTTTTTGAAAATTTGGGAAATATCTTAGGGGCTTGATTTTCAGCCCCCCTAATTAAAATATCGATTTTAAATTCAAAAAGCCGCTGCATCAGCCAGATATATTGGGGAATATCAGTATTGGAGAAAATTAGTCGAATGGTTTAGCCGCTAGCGTTGTTCACAGACGGACGGACAGACAGACGATTTGCTTTCATTCGATTTTTCGGTATCAAGGACACAAATCATAGATTCTGACTACACCACATATTTGAGGATTTTTTCTGAATTTAGCAACTGGATTTATTCACTTGTTCGTTACCAGGGCCCTGTAGTAAGATTATTTCTGCCAAAAATTTGACGTTTTTTCACGCAGCATTACATGACTTTCTCTCTACTGCATAAGCGATAGCAAGAAAGTAAAAAATAAATAAAGAGTAGATTTAAGAATTTTTTTCTCAGAAATTCAGAAATTCAAAATCATTCTATTTGAATCCCTGCGTTATACATGGTGCGTCTTGATATCACACATGATTCAATCCCGCCCCCCCCGTTTCAGAGCAGCCGGGAAAATGGCTGAGATGAATAGTACGTGACAGTTAGATATGGATCGCCCGAGTAATAAGTTTTAGTTGTAACCCTTCAGGCCTTGCAAGTTGGACATCCCTGGTCTAGAAGATCAAATTCACCTAGGAGGAAAATGAACAGCACTTGGAATACAGATACTAATACCAAGATGTTAAAGCTGGTTTAAACCGGGAGCGGTGGCTCACTGATGTCACTGCAGCGGCTTTGACCGGGAGGTCCAGGGTTCGAGTCCCGACGGCGGCAGGATTTTCGACACTACCTTTTCAACTAGGTCGAATTCAGTCGCTGTCTGGAGGAGAATTCTAGAGGCCGGCTGCTCTGATCGGTAGTTTCCCGTGATTTCTCCGATAAACACCAGGCGAATGCCGACTACCTTAACAAACGTAATTCTCGTAAAGAGTGTTTTTTGTTCATTTTTTTTTTTCAAGTATGTAGCAAAGAAAGATAAGGAAACAGGTGCTGGTCCCGTTTTCGGCGCCCTCTCTGTATTTTTCGAAAATTTATTATTTAAGTAAAAAAGGAAATGATAAATAACGTACTATTATAATAATCGTTAACTTAATAGAATCTGCTTAAAGTTAGTTATTTTATTCGATAGGTTAAGCACTTATATATGTTGGAAACTGGGTATTTGCCACAATTTTAGACTTTTATTCGCATGTACAAAAAGTGAAAGGACAAGCTAGAAGTGAGTAATATTTAACTACCGTATCTACAAACTTGTTTATAATAGTATTCATACATTTACTATTTCATATTCTGTTAACTTTTTCAAAAACAAATGTACAAATTTGGAATAGTTTTTGAACGTTATTTACAGAACCGAGTTGATTCTGCAATTTGCGAATGCATCCAGGTGAGAAAAGCAATATTTCAATAAATGTTATTAATTTATTGATAATCACTATAGAAAGAAATATCATTACTAGGTAGAGATACATTTTGTGATTGGTATTGGTTCCATTAGCAATTTAATACATAGATAACTCTCGCCTAAATTTTTTTTACATATTTTACAATTTTATTTTTCTGTCTCTGTTTTATTTGTTATTTTTTCTTTTGTTACACCTCAATATTTCAGTCTGACATTTAAATTATTATATTACCGGGTTAAATATCACATATCTTCATTTACGTTTCGGGGCCCAATGTGACCTCCATCAGGTATTAACTGTGATACATATGAATTACACTTAAATTAACTAAAAGATAGTACAATATTACATTTTTAAATTTACAATAATAATAAACAAATTTTTGATAAATGAAGTTAAGTTAAATGAGTGTACAAAACCATTTTCCATTAATGTGAATAAAACATCTCACATCACATAACACGACACTTAAAATGTTAACTATATCTTGCAATAGTGAGGAACTAAGGGGGAAACATTTTTCGTAGTTGAGAAAAGGGAGAGGATGAACCAGTTTTTTACCACTATATTTGCAATTTCAAATTTCGCGGACAAGACCTTATATGACAAAAAAATGATTGTAACAAATGAACAATCTAATATATTAGTATATCCTAGTTATGTTAGTGTACCCTAGCCCTGTGAATAATAATTAGCCATTGCGCAAATATTTTGTAAATGTATTGTAGTTCATATTTCTGTATTATAACACCGGGCAACACAAAGGTCATTGTGTAATAAATTTATGTCAATTTTTCATCTCAATCAAAACTTTGAAGATATAATCTATCATGCCTTATCCTAGTTCTTTTACGATATCATAGAGCGCGTTAAATATCGATTATATGTCTATCGATAGTCTTCAAATAAACTATCGAATAATGTCGATAGTATTATCAAAACATACAAATTTAAAAAAAATCATATATGTTTCGACTAATTGATGTTTTTCGGTAAATAAATAAACCACACTAATATTGTGGATGAATTTCTCCTATAAATTCTCTCATTGAACGCAAACTTTAAAAATATGTAAAATATTGTAATTCTCTTTCAGGGTAGCCATCACTATACTACTTCAATAAATGAAATGTAGCCAACTTATATTGTGTTAGGTGGAGTTGGTTAGTAAACGTCTCCATGCATAAAAGGCTATTGATGTATTTACTCAAACAATTGATGTTCATTCCGCTCATCGTGAACGTGAATTTTGTGTTTCTTTCTCTTATTTAGAAAATACTAAGTCGAACTAGTGTTTGAACCAGTGATCTGTATATGTTTGCTTCAATGACAGATAAATAGACGATGAATTATGTTGCTGGAATATTCGCAATTAAAAATGAATTATCTAAATGTATATACACCATGTATACATTGTATTTCTACCATCTATACATTTTAATAAAAATTGATTTCGATAGTATTCAATAGTTTTCAGAAGCATCGATAGTTTTGATAGTACGGCACTATCGTATACTATCGATAGTGCCATCGAAGTTTAACGAGCTCTACGGCATCAATCCCACTATTAGAATGCATACCATGGTGTAAAATGTACATACATGCATATGATGCTTGTAAATTACACGTTAGTGTGAAAAGCTGAATCATTTAAAAGTATTGTGAAAACAGTTTTAACAACGGCATTTAGTTTTCTATTTTCTGATCAGAACTAGATGTATCATCCTTTCCTTTTGGGAAACTAGATTTCTTCAATTTTATTTTAAGGGGCTGTTTAAATACGTTAAAATTAGAACTTAAAATGCAATATTTCATTATACTGTAGGAATGACGTTGAAATTGTAAAAATACGCAACAGAAGATATTCAAGTTATTGTAATATTTGGAAATTGTATACATTGTAATATTATTTTAAAAAATAAATGAAGTGTATATTACACAATTTCAAGAGAAATGGAAAGCTGAGAAAATCGGTGTGTTGAAGTGATTTTTTGAAAACAGTCAAATATGGTAAAATTTGTGTGTGGGTGTTGATATAAAAGTATTTGTTATGATCATGTGTAGGTATAATATTGTTTAATACTGATGTCGACAAAAACAAATTCTGTTTTGGAATCAGAGAGTATATGTTTGGGAAACAGTATATTATCGATCTACGCCTTCCTCCAAGTCTCCTTTGTTACATCAATAATATTCTTTGGAACATGTTGCAGCGCCGTAAGTGGCTAGTAGCAGAACTATTGGGTTGCTAGGTAACAGCGTTGACTTCTGCTTCGTTGGTACAGCAAAGGCAACGCGAGCGAGGTTGAGGTTGGGGGTTTGGTGTAAAATTTTCGTTGAGGTAAGTAACATTTTTATCATCTTACAGCAACTTATTCACACGTATTATTAAAATTAGGTGAGTTTTATATTAAGAAAGATATTTCAATTTTCAACGCAACTGCCTTTTACTTTCATCTGACAGGGAGGAGTGCACAAGTTTCCTTTTGAGTATGCATGAACATATTTAATTTTAAATTGTGGGGACATTTCAGATGTACATAAATTTTCAAGTGTGTGCCTAATCTTTGAGACATGTGTATTTTCATAATTTAACTAAATTTTTTTTTCTCCGCTGTTCTGTAATGATTTATGGGGGGTTATTTAATCAATAATATGACAAAATATAGATTTGTATAATTGTGTGATTGTATAGTAATTGTCAAAGAGAATGTCCCCTGCATCATGATGCAAGTATTGATTTGCAAACTTCGAATTGATGTGCATATTGATTGATTGATTGATGTGTATGTTTTCTTTGTTCGTAAAGTGAATTTTTTGTTGAGATTTACTGAAATCATTAGTGGCAAAAGGCGGCACGACACACAATCCAAAACCATGATCTGAACGATTTCCCTTACACAACAATTCAGATGATTTGAGCAACTGTGCTCACTCTTCTGGTGTATCCCGGATTTTTCCCTGCATATTAATTAAATTACATAAGCGAATTAAATATTCGATTTATTTTTAACAATTTAGAAACATAGAATCCGTCTCTAACCAAATGATTGTATGAGAAGTGAATGCTCAGAGGTTCACGTTAACAATCCGAGTATTTGATACTAAATCCCCAAATAAAAGGAAAAGTGAATACCTTGACTCTTGTAGTACATGCTATGAAATATAATAAATGTTCAGAAATGTTTATTGTAGTTTGCAGAAGATATTTACAATAATCGAATGTGTTGTTATGATTGGAATTAGATATTGGCCTACTGGATTCAAATTTTCCAAACACTACGACTCTCAAGGTTAAGGGCGGACTTCCGCCTAGACCTGGGCACATTAGGCATTGATTAGGGGCCATACCTCAGGAAACGCCCTAAATGGTAGTAATAAAATATAAGTGTCGGCCCGGTGGCCGAGATCGCTAAGGCAGTAGTGTCGTAGTAATCTCGGACCGAAGGGTCCCGGGTTCGAGTCCCGCCTCGGGCATGGCTGTTTTCGTCCTTTCACCCCTTAACATCCCCATATCGTTTCATCCTCATAGTTACCATACCGTTAACAGTAATAGTGGTCGCTAATGACCTAAGATGTTGATGCGACCTTAAATAACCAATTAAAAAAAATATAAGGGCCGCAATAAATGTTTAAACTAAGATGGTAAATATGATATTTTTTTTTAAATTATTTTACTAGTTGTACAGCTTTTCAAATATATTTATTTAGTTCCAATTTTAACAAAATGGATGACAGGAATATTAATTACAAATAAGTAAAAATTTTAAACAAGATTCTATAACAATTAATAACCTTGCTTGCCTCAATCATTTAGAAACCTGGCAGTGCGGTGTGAGAAGGGGAAATCGTTTCCTTCATCAACATCCCTTTGTATCGACAGAAAACACATTCGATCTACTGTGTTATCTTCCAGAATGTGCAGACACTGTTCCCCTCGCATGGTTTTGTTTTTTATTCAATTACTAAAAAGTAGGGGTTCGCTATTTTGATTGCCTAGCGTTCCTTGGTTTAGATGCCCAGCCCTGCTCAAGGCCCATTATAACGTTGACTTTTTATTCTAAAAAATAATCCCTCTTAATGTTTTAAACGTGATAAATCAAATTAATTTCGGAAATAAATATTTTTTAAATAAACAAGATTGTCAGAGGGATATTCATCAAGTCCTTGAGGTACGATTGAACAGATATGCCTTAGACAGCAGTCACAAAAATTATCTACATTGCTTTAATCTTCAAAGCTTTTCAGACAAGTTACAGATAATTGTTTGGAAAGTTTTAAGAGGTAAATGAGCAGGGTCTTGGGCGCCAATGAGTTCCGAAAAGAAAACTCTCAATTGGTTTAATTAATATTAAGGTACTAATAAGAGAATGAGATTTCATGTACAGAAGTAAAAGCAAGGAAGGAGAGTTTCAGCGAGTTTTGTTAGTTCGAGTCACACTTTGTTTCTAGAAATACGAAGGACATCCGGAAAGTTAGGTTACAATATTTTTAACTTACTAGCACTTCTTAAGAAGAGAAAGTTATGTTTCGTGCACCATAAAACGAATTTTCGCCAGAAAACTCTTATTGCCGGACCCTGGGAATCGTGTTACTGTGAAAAGTGTTACTATACTATTTTGTAAATTACTTCCTCTCAACACGTATCCGACTGACTGTCTGTCTGTCTTTGATTACCGCTGGCGTCTAAATCGATCAGCCTATTTTCTCCAAAATGATATTCCCCGATCGATCTAAACTCCACTCATAGCTTTGGGACTTTGAATCGGATATGTTGATTTTTAAGAGTACTTTACATAAAGTCTCAAAAACATTCTCAAAATTTTCTCAAAAGTGGCCCCACATTTTTTAATTAAACTTGTTCTCATGTAACGTAAATGAAGCGTAAGAGAATGATACAGGTTTCATCTTCCTTGAAATCCATGATGTTTTGAAAATTGCAAAAGTGCAATTTTTGTGGGGCGTCTTTCTACAAGTACAATATCGAAGATAAGAGATTTCTTTCGTAATGAAATCTGTTCTTTAAAAACAGATCTTAAAATAAGTTCATGTTCAATTTTTCGAAAATATGAGCAGTTTTCGTGAAATTTTTGGCGAAATAAGGCATTTTTTAAATTTTAAAAACATTTTTCATCTAAAAACTGGTCGTAATTTTTCTTTAAATTTTCTTCTCGTATGTGACAAAGGACGGTAAAAAATGTGGCGCTAGTCCCATTTTCGGCGAACTCTCCGTACCTTCGAAAATTGCAAATATTGCATGTTGGGTTGAGACAATTACATTTTAAAGCGTCGACCCGAGTTCGGTCCTTAAAGCGGTTCTGTAGGGTAGTGGTGCGGCTGACGGCGAATTAACTTGGACGGTCGAGTCTCGGTGCGGAAAATAATTTTTGGTGGTTGAAAGCAGTTTTGTATGTTTATGTAGCAGCAGAGCACTTAGAAATAATAAATTATGTGCTCTTGTAACACCACTAGTTTAAAATAATGACCAATTACTTCAATACATTTTGTCAATCATGGGACAACTTTCTTATTTCCTGCGTTATAGAGGAGTGCCACTTCTCCACTTCGATTTTCACCTCACTCACATTAAGAAAGAGTGTTCCACTCAGTTGTTCCTTTAGAGAAAATATGATATTCATTAGATGCGATATCGGGACTGTGAGAAGGGTAGTTTTAAGCATTCCCATCAAATAAGTCAGGCGTTGCTCAAGCGCAGTGTATGAAGATTGCCGTGTAGGAGACAGACTTCCTTCGATGTATTGCAGCGTTTGTTTTGAAAGTGTGTGCACGTGTAACAAAAATTGAAATTCTCTACCCACTTTGTCACATTTTGCCGTGACATCAAAGTCCTTCCCATCAACTGAAACGATTTCGTGATGAATCGTGGCGGACGTTCTTGTCCTCGGCGATGAAGTAGCGTATCAACGCATACGTCACATTTGTTGGGAGAGGAAATGAGAGCGCTTAAACCGTCACCGCAACGAGAGTCGGGACGCTTCGAACGTCCATTACCACTTGTTCGCTTCAGCTTTGTCCTATTCAAGTTTTACGAACTGCGAAAAATACATTTGCCTGCAAGAGGTATGCGTTTTGTATATTTTCTTTCCGGATATCCCTTGTACTTCGCTCTTCCTGGAGAGAATGAAATACGTTGCCATTCAAACTAAGCTTTGACAATGGAGAATGACCGTTCTAATTTAATATGGTTTGTTTTGGTTTATTTGTGGACAAAAGGCAATAGATTTGTATGTTATGTATGGGGGAGAGGTATACCCTGCACATGTTTTCTTGAGCTCCAGAACCACTATCTCACTCTCTTTTACTCAAGTACGAAGTTAAATTATGTATACAGGTGTAAGAAGCGTAGGAAAAATTTAAAAACGAGACATTTTTGTGACTTAGTAATGGAAAACGTAATTGCGGTGGCAAACGAACTGCATGTGTGATTTCGTAGTATTACTGACAAAATAACAATTGTACCCTGCTCTGGTCTTCTGATAAGTAGCAAAAGGAGCACTCAACAAAACGAAATTAATCGCGCACTTTTTCTTGATACTCCACAGAGGGGGTGTGTGGGGAGAGGCGGGTTCTGTCTATGTCACGGCAGTGCAGTGCTGTCAACTCCATTAACAGAAACTCAACGTAATAGCGCGCCGTGGACTACACAACAATAAGAATTTTAAAATTCAGAATAATAATTAATAGTGATAGAAACTCTTATGTAACACGAAGGAGCACTGTACGCACAGGTAGTTAGAAAGACAGAGCGAAAATTGAAAGCCTCACATTGTCAAAGACGAAGGTGGGTATCACTGGAAACTGAGCCGCGACGTTCCGAATGGAGCTCGTATTTTCTACCTGGCCGTGCCGTGTCGGACTGGACGAGAATTAGGGATCTGGAGGATCAAGAAAATGTGCGCGCATAGTATAGAACGATTTTCCTAAGGATGAGCCAAAGTGACAGTTCGCGAAAGCAAGTGAACATCACGTGTATATCAGAGAAGTATCCCTCCGCCGTGACAGCTGTTCAGCCCCGTTTGGTTATGGCTTCTGAGAAGACATCCCTATCCAGAAGTCTAAGAGTTTCGCTGATGTATATGCACGTACGCGAGTCCGGGAAATAATGAAATTTAATTACATATGTGGAAAATCTCTTAACATGCTCTCACAAGCAGTAAAAGAAATCTGCCATGAATGTAAATAGAAAGCTCTCAATCACAGCTCGTCACACACGGAACTACGTGCATCGGTACGCATCTCGTATTCAAGTGTCGGTTTTAAAATAAACATATTTATCATACAAAAAGTAAATTCAGTGTAATATATAAAGGAAAAAAGAATTTTTACAGAAGAGCACATGACACTGCACTTCCTAATTTCAATTATTTCTCGCGGCGCGCTATATTTTTGTCGGACGAGGACGTCACGAAAGGAAGCGTTGAAGCCATTTACAAGTTAGCCAACTGCAAACGAATAAATGCAGGAAGGGAGTCCACTGGGTTCAAGGGCACGACGACCAGAGAACCTTCAGTTATGCTGCCAGCACTAGCAGTCACTTTGGCTCATCCTTAGGAAAATCGTTCTATATGCATAGCGAAGCTACACTTACAATCCAAAAGCAAAGCAAGGGGCCGACGGCTGAGGGAGGTCGTTGGTTGGCAGGAGCCGCTGCCGCCTCCGCCGCCACCATGCGCATCCCCCACACCATCCCCGAGGCCGTGCTGCGGGTGTACGAGCCCAGCGCGGAGGCGGGCCAGTTGAAGGGCGGCGAGGAGGCCCGCACGGTGCGCGCCGAGAACTTCGGCTGGGACACCACTGAGGGCGAGGGCGCCGTGGTGCCGCCCAGTCTCGTGTACTGGTGCGTGCTCACCATAGCGCAGAACTTCGAAAGTGAGTGTCGGGTGGGCGGAGAAGTTGCTCGAGAACTCTTACATACATACATACATACATCTCTCTCTCTCTCTCTCTCTCTCTCTCTCTCTCTCTCTCTCTCTATATATATATATATATATATAAGAGTTCCTAACAAATTCCTTTTGGACCTTCGAAGGTTTTTGACATTTGGAAACCGAAACAGTTGCCAGTTCAGTTAATTTACTACTCCATTGTGATTTTTTCAACAATTTTCATTCCTTTCTTCCAAGCTGGAATTATTTTTTATTTCCTTTTTAACTTTTTTTATCACTTTAATAATTTTAAACACGTCGATCTATAAGTTTTTAGTATATATATATGTATATATATATATGTATATATATATATGTATATATATATGTATATATATATATATATATATATATATATAGAGAGAGAGAGAGAGAGAGAGATACACACACACATTTGTGAATTGGAGGCATGGGTCCCTTCAGGAGGAAATGGCAAGAAAAGTTTTCCTTCAACAAATTAAAATTCAATCCACCACCAAATCAGTATTTAACAGTAAAAATGTGACAATCAATTTTTTAATAAACGGTTTAATACAGGGTCTTTGCTTAATCATGCAAATATATTTTCCCTACGCGTACAAAATATATTTTTCCGTCAAATTCATCCTAGATTAGACGTTTTTGTAAAATATAGGATTTAAAAATACAGGACATCAATTATATTTATTTTTAAGCCCTAGTTTAATTAATTATAGCTTCTATATAGAAAAACTCATACTAGAAGTGTACAAAAGTATATAAGTACATTTTTTAAAATCAGTTTGTAAAAAATATTTTCTATTACTAAACGGAACAAATATCTCTCGGATAGGCTTTTGAAATTTAGAAACTTATACAGTTGCTAATTGATCAGTTGATTTATAACTGCACAAAGAGATTTTTCAACTATTTTCACACTTTTCTTCCAAGCTGGGCTATTATATTTTACAAATTTTGTTTCTAGTTCTTCATTACTGACCAAAAAATATTATTAGTATATTCTGAAAGAGTAAGGTCGTTGAAAAAAGGGAGCATAAAAATGTCAGTTTCTTTTTCACATGAAAAATATTATCATGATAATGAATGAAAGTGTTTTTGTCGCAGATGTCGATCAGCATTGGTCGAAAAGGAAGCTATATGTTGTTAGAATATCCTTTACCCCACCTTATTCCTGACAATGCTTTCACCTCACCGTAACGTAAGGTGGTTAGAGCGAGATAGTGTTATATTTAACATGTCTGTTTTATTGTATTAATCAAAAGAAGATAGGTTGTTTCTATGTTCTGGTAGAATTTGAATGGTTTTCACAGTCTAGTTTTCGCGTAATGAGACCGTAAAGTTTGTCATTTTAACGTGAGCTCTTGACAGATCCGACCTGAAATTTTAAAATTGTGAGAAAACTGACTATTGAAATTGTTTTTAAAAACTGTTTCTAAGGTAGCCAGCATTTTGAAGAATCAATATGCGCAATTTGAAGGACATTTACCGTATCAAATGGGAGAAATTTGCAAACTTATAAGCCTTAATCAGTCCAAAGGGAGACGTTCGCGCGCTTTCTAGAGGGTCAGGACGGTAACGCGCAGCTCAGCAACACCGCGCGCATAGCGCGCTTCATTCAAATTGAGTGACAAGTCTTCGGCAAGAGCTCTTACATTCCACTGAGTCTTCTGGGCGCAATTAAAAGATCATCACTCCTGGAAAACAATGCCCTTTATACTAACCAGATATTCAGCAAAGCTGAAATGTGATGGTTGTAATCATTTGTACAATCTGAATGAAAAGCTCAATTTCATTAATATTCCAAATGAATCACTGATATCACACTCTATTACCAAATGGGTGATCTTGAGAGTCTATAGATATTTTTTATATCTTCAGTGCAGCATTATTATTTCGTATTGTACTGTATGTAAGCTTTTTGATTTTTGCTCCTGAACAATGTTTACCGATTTATTCGATTATTTGAATGATTCGAAAATGATTCATATTCTCTTTTATTATGCGAAATACAAAGTACATATCATTACCTTCTACACCACATATGCAAGATACCTTACACGGAACTCAAAGCAGAAACCTTTAGCATAGGTAAGCACCTGAATGAACTTTTTAGTCGTATCAAATGTGTATAAATTATAAAATATTTGTATGCTGGTCCTATTATCAACCATTCAAGTAATAGGTAAATGCATATATGGATTTCCCTACTAGCAAAATAAAAAGTCTTGGGTTTCCCATACCCGTGTTTTTTAAATAAATATTATTAAAATGCCATAAAATGTTTTTATCTGAATATAATCATTAGCCAAATTGTTTACTGAACTACAATGTTTGAATTTTTAAAAAAATTGAATGGAACAAGCATTTGTAAATGAGAAATTAAAAATGTAATTTCCACTTTGTAAGCAATTTGATTATTTACATCTGTATTTGTACAAGGATTTATTCTATCATAATAAGTGTTTTTTAGTTAATTAAATATTTTTTCTGAAGGCGTGCCCAAAATAATCTTGTACTTGGAGGCCCACTGTATCTACATCCAGCCATAGGTAAATGAAATTGAAATTCAGCCTTTCATAGCATTAGTATTTTAATAGAAACCCCTTTTCTCTACACCACTATATTTTGTTTAATTTTTTGCGTTTCCTGAACTGTAATAATGTATTTTCAATGGGTCTCGTGTCTTATTTCCAAAACATTCTTTCATTTTGAGTACAGCATCAAGGCAAACGATTACAAAAGACCTTACCACTCTTTTGAAGATTTTATATCCAACAATGTTATAATTTTATTATTAAGGGTCTAAATAACGCAGCCCAGAATTAAGATGAAATTTTCATTATTAGTATGTACTTTTCACAATAATCTGTATCTAAATCAATATCATAACATGATATTAAATTATACTGAAAAACATTGCAACCAGCAAAAGCTTCTGTGAATTATTTAATCTCAGCGCTGGAAATAATAACTGTTAACTTACAATACAAAGCTTTATACAAAGTTGGAGAGAACCAAACGTCTGCTCTTGTTTGTTAAGCAAACGAATAATCTAAGGTTTTCCCCACCATTGGCTTAGATAATTAAAGAAATAAAAATTAGAGAGAAACAAACATTGAAAAATATTTGAAAACACTCTACTATGTTACTGTTCTATGTGACATTGGGAGGCTTTGTTTCGTCTTCTCTCAAATTTCGCTATGGAAACAAATCTTCCACTAATTCGCTCAGACATAGTGATGTTTTCCACTTGTCGATCATTACGGCGTTGCCCAATTTACCAAAGACTTTTCGCCCTATTCAGATGAAATTCTGGTCATTATTAGCAATCACTGTAAAGAAAATAGGGATGTGTTATTTTTATAATTCTGCTCTTGCTACTTGTGTAATATCGCTTTTTTATATTCAATCTTATGCCTCAGTTTTTCATTCCTTGACTACACGATCTGTCGGTACTAGTTGAGAAACTAGTCAACGGTAGGTCTTTATGTGGCTTGAAATATATTCATTTTCCATCTATGAAACAAAATTCATTCGTGTAATTAAATGAAATTCATCATAAGTCTCTATTTTGTTTATGTAGGTCTCGCAATGCTAACTTCTATCATAAATAAATATTTTTAACTGTAATATGGGCTCTCTCTCTACTAGGGAATATCTCGCTCTAACCACCTTAAACCAAGCGCGTGCGCTCTTGTGTAGAGAATCCTATCCTCGACGAGCTGCCGCCATGCAACCGCGACCAGCTGCTGGAAATTCTGTCGACGGAGTTGCCGCTGGAGTTGACAGTGCTGAAGGTGCCAGACGGAATCTACTGGCAGCGCTGCTGCGAGGAGAAATGGGACTCTGTGAGTGGAACAAGGATACTGGTTGCCGGCCCGGTGGCCGAGATCGCTAAGGCAGTAGTGTCGTAGTGATCTCGGACCGAAGGGTCGCGGGTTCGAGTCCCGCCTCGGGCATGGTTGTATTTGTGTTCGTCCTTTCACCCCTTATCATCAATCACCATATCGTTTCATCCACATAGTTACCATACCGTTAACAGCAATAGTGGTCGCTAATGACCTTAGATGTTGAAGCGACCTTAAATAAACTAAAAAAAAAAAAGGATACTGGTTGACACTCACAATTTTACAGGCCATAGTACTCCAGGCAGTATTGTATCCGTATTGGTCGATAGCCAACAGAGCGAGATTTCTCACCTCTGACATCAATAAATACACAACCCTTCCATATATTCGTGGATTTCTTTAAAGTTGTGTTCTTGCACTATTTGCGGTAAAGTTACTAAAAAACGATTAACATCGATTTATTGATGAAGGATCCGCTTAATCAACTTTTGAAACCTGCCGAGCATAGAGAATATGAGATATAATCTGACTTGGAATCGACTTCTGTCTAAAGACGAAAACACCTTAAAAACATCGGAATATAAAAAGCCCTACAATTCGTAATGAAAATCCCGACATTTCTGTGCCCCGACAGATGAACTTCGTACAGGACTACGGGGACAGCTGGAAGCGCATGTACCTGGAGCGCTACCTGCAGCAACACCTGGAGAAGCTGCCCGTGGAAGACTACAAGCTGGTGGAGGTGAAGGACCTGATGAAGCTGCTGTCGCCCTACGTCCACCGCCTGCGGCTGCGCGAGCTGCAGCTCATCAAGTCGCAGCAGGAGCTGGACGCCGCCGCCAACGCCGAGTTGAAGGTGCGCCTCGCTAAAAGGAAGCCTCCCGACCGAATGTTGTTGAACGGAAAAGGGAGAACATTCGAAATATAAAACTTCAAAATCAATATTAAAATAAACATATAATAATATAAATTGAAAAAAATTATATTGGTAACTCATAAGTAGGGAACGGATTTTCATGTAAATACATATTTTTACAGGGACAAGAAACCTGCATTCACTAATATTTTTTACACTTAACACGACGTTCTGAACTAATTGGAACCATTTTTATTTTACATATTTTAGTACAATTACATATTTTTACATATTTTATCTATATCTACATATATCGTTACATTTTAATATATTTATAGGTCGAAAATGAACATTTCACTTGTGATGTTCGAAATATATGTTACTTGAAAACTAATTTAGTTATTGAAGTACTTAAAAATACGCAATGCGCTTGTATTAACGCTATTAATTGCCAAACTTATCTCCCCCCGCTCCACTGCTTCTTGGAAACAGCGTAGTCGGGATCAACGATGAGCGGATGTAGTATGTGAAGCAGAAGGAACTTCAACCACGTGCTTACTCGTGTTTTATAGACCCCATGCGTAACTCGATAAAAAAATCAGATCATTGTCTTATCCCTTTTCTGGAGTTAGGGTGGGAGTATGCTCCCTTTACCCCCTTCTATCACAGGCTACACGGTACTATTCACTTGAGCTCCGGCTCCTCGTAAACAACATTGTATATAATACGAAAGTATTATGTTTCGGAAGAAACTAGCGAATAATTGCTTCTGTAGATGTAAAACTTTCATTCAGCCTCTCTGAATCCATGTAAAGTTCTGATCGGCAACGTACTCTGCTCGGAAAACGCTTGAAGTATGGAATTGTAAACATTATAACGAATATTTATTTCACATATTTCCTATTTTTTCTTACTATTTTTGAAACAATAAGTACACATATATGTACATATTTTGCTTTTTTTATGACAATAAAGTCCGTTCCCTACTTATAAGCAATCTAACAAGTCTCAGATGACTTGAAATTATTCATAATATGTACTAGCAATAGTTGTTTATTATTATTATTATTATTATTATTATTATTATTATTATTATTATTATTATTTCTGCTAGTAAACCACTCACGAAGGTCTCGCAACTTTGGAATATAATTATGGATTTCCGATCCTTGTAATTTTCTCAATTGATTTGGGAAAGGAGCCTTATAGGGCCGGGAGAGTAGGCCATCACTCGAGTACTGGAGTGAGGATAGGATAAAGGATTCTTTGCCATTGTGTAGGGTGCTTCTCTGGCAATCGTCTGGATGCGACCATAAACACCATCAGTGGGAGTAGTTGGCCTGATCCCCTTAGGAGCTACAAACTCGCACACGTCCAGCAAATCGAGCAAATTTCTAGCACCTGACCCGACATTCTTACATACGCAGTGACCAGCATCACGGACCGCCGCGAAGTCACAACGATCACAGCTACCAGTCAATACTAGTGTTATTCGTAATTAGAAATGTAGATACGCATAAAAAATACTAGAGCGAAGATTTCACGAAGAAAATTTAAACTTGTAAACATTTCGAAAGTTAAAAAAATAAGAATGTTAAATTAAAAGTAGACTTCTACCACATTCTTTCTATTAAATTCAAGCACAAAAGTATTACCCGCGCAACTTTTCTTGAACGATGACCTTGCTTCCCCCTCCCTAGAGCAATAAACAGTTGAAGATCAAAGCTCGCAGCGAGCACTGATGACAACATTCCAAACACATCTTTATTGGCGCGTAAGAAAATATATTTATTGTTGAACCGAGAACTCCTGGTCGTATTTTTCTAAACAATATCTAAAGAATTGGCCTAATTAGATCCAGACCCATCGCAGGCGATACTTCGAACTCCTGCGAAAATTAGAACTCAATTTATTAAGAAAATTGTGAAGGCATGACTGATATTCCAGAGATTGGTATTACTTCATAAAATGTAGTGGCCGATGTCGTAACTAATATCCCCACTGCATCCGCATTTCCCCAAGTCATCGTTCAAGAGAAGTTGCGCAATTAATAAATTGTATTATAAACGAAGCAAGTACTTGTACTTGCTATCATTTGTAATGAAATGGGCTTTATAATACGAAAATAACCGCTTCAGATTTGCAGAGCCTCAGTGTTTTGATTAGTTGATCAAATATTTTGCATCAACTGATTAGGTCATTATTCCTGTAAGGGTAGTACATGTTTTTATCGCGAAAGGTGACGGTAATCTTCCTCCGCTGAATGGCTGAATGGCAAGGGCCGACCTATGCGACTTGCGGGGTTTTCCCCAACCAAGCATCTCTCCAGCCCGAACAATCTTAAAGCTTCCGGCTTGTGTGATAGTGTAGTGTATGTAAGTAAGGAGTTCGAATAGGACAAGGAAAAGAAAGGGAAGATCGCGTGTGGTCCGTGGCCCGTGTATTAGAGTACTGGTCTGGCATTCACCTGGATCGGAGAAACAACATAAAACTACCGATCAGAGCAGTCGGTCTCTAGTCTTCTGACAGCGGCTAAATTCGACTTCGCTATGTAGTTTGTGTCGAAAATACTGCTACCGTCGGGACTCGAACCTTGGACCTGGCAGTCAGAGACACTGCAGTGACATCAATTGATGCCCTGAGCCACCTAAGTCAAGCTTGAGCCAGACCGATATCAGAATATCAAACAGAAATTCTCAGGACCATTTAGGAGCTAATGTTGTTCACCGACAGACGGGTAGCATATACAATGATTTTTTGGAATAAAACGTTTTCCGAATCCATTTCCAAAATGTGTTTTTCTGACAAAAAGTCGAGATAATACCATTTTTTCACAATTACACTTCTATTGCTACGAAATACTTAGACAAATTAAATCATCTGAAGATTCCCTTTATATTCATTTCCCGTATTCGTTTTGTCAACGAACGACACAAATAATTAATAGACTTAACTAAATGTAACTTCATTATTTGTGCACATCTTCTAGAATTCAGGAAAGATTGTAATTTAAATTATCGTTCTCCATGTTGTAGCGGCAGGAAGTATTATTCTTTGAGGAAGGACATGATGAGGGATAAGAATTCAAATTTATTGCTGAATTACTCTTAAAAATAGATTTTATTACATCGGAGCTAATATTTTGTTAACAATCCTTGCAAAAAACGCTCATTTTATTTCTGTATTCAAAATTCAAGTAGTATATGGCTTAGGGTAGGGATCACAGAATTTTGAAAACGTGCACAGAATTCAGTTCTTCCCGTAGCAAGTCACACACAGTTTTTAACTGTTTTTGACGTAAAATAAATAAATAAATTAAGGACCTTTATTGCAGCGACAATCATGGGGAGTAGAAATCACAGATGGTAGCATTGGACACCCAAATTGTGCGAAATTTGAAAATATGGAACAATTCGTTCCATATCAGTGATGGACAATGGACATGTTTCCTAAAGAATCCGGGTATTAGAAACATAAATAGAAACAATTTTCTTACTTAATTTATGAGAAAGTAAAATGAGGAGAAAGATGTAAATTCTATTTTTGTTCAGAGCAATTATTTTAAGATTTAATCATTATTAATGCATATCAATAATTGCAATATGAATTATGTAATTACGATATTAATATTAATAATTGATATTAACTGATAAGTTAAAAGGTTTAATGAATTAAAATTGTATTAACTACTCATTAAATCTTCCAGTAACTGAAGGATATCGAAAAGAGCGCTTACAGTAAATGGAAATAATGGCATAACATGTGGAAATATAGCCCATTTAATGTAGCCGAAAAGCAGATACGTATTCAATTCATACAATGAATTTCATAGCAAAATTGGTATTGATGTCGACTCTGTGACGTTACAGAAACAATAATCCCTTGATTTAATGCGCTCTGTATCATTTGATAGTTGATGAGAGTAGCGGTACTGCGATGACTAATCCGAGAGTTGATACATGAGGTATATTTTGTGGCGTCATGCATTTGCAATAATAACACAGACGAGTGTGGGTTTAGTAATTTAGAGGTTTATTAACAGACCACCACCTTATTACAAAATAACGTAATTACTAATATCCCTACACGGAGTAATTTCCCGTTACGGCTACCACACCACTACGCACTAATCTCAAGCATTAGATGGCGTGAAGCGCCGCAACCCACCTACGACTCAACATCCAGTCAGCCTCTGTTCGGCAACACATTGCCGGCTCTTGCCCAGCCCGCGGCCCGCGCCCACCCAGACCGATCTGTGTCGCACCGCGTCCAGTAACCAAAGAGAGCGTTCCGCCGCTCGCCAGGGCTGACGCTCGCCCTTCTCCCCACCACGCTGCCTCCTAGGGTTTCCCGCCGACGTCACATCCGCTCGTAACAAAGGCTGCCGCGTGGTGCCTTAGCGTCGCCTACGCCACGCGGCCGTTCGTACAATTGCGTTTGTGCATGACGCTACAATTTGTAGAGTGAATTTTGAAACGTACTACTTAGGGTCGCCGAACCAGTAAGGTATTTGTGGCAATGGTGTCGGCAGGCGGAGAGGAAGAAGCTGTCGGACGACGAGGAGATCGTGGAAGTGACGCCGGCGCCGCGGCCGCCGGAGCCGGAGCCGCCGGAAGGCGAGGGCAAGAAGAAGAAGAAGAAGCGGCCCGAGTCGGCGGGCAAGGGCAAGAAGAAGGAGGAGGAGCCGCCGCCGGAGCCTCCGCAGCCGCGCCCGCTCACGCCGCCCACGCCCGACGAGGCGCCGCCCGAGCTGCCCGACCCCTGCGTGCCGCGCCACGACATCCCGCTCGACCACATCAACCTCGAGCCCGTCATCAGGAACTTGGCCAAGCTGCAGGTGCTTATTGATTTAGTGGTGAGGTGTACTTGACATTTACATCATTGTAATGATTGAAGGCGTTGTCATTGTCAACAAGAGTATTTATTTCACAAATAGCAGCTATCGATGGCTTAGCCATCATCAGTTTTCTGCTGTCTGGGAGCCCACGCAGTCCGTTTCTGTGGCTCCCAGACAGCAGAAAACTGATGATGACGGCTAAGCCATCGAAAGCTGCTATTTGTGAAATAAATACTATTGTTGACAATGACAACGCCTTCAATCATTCCAATAATGCAGGTGGTTAGCCTGCGCTCCCCGCTCACACCTTTGTTCATTCATTGTGATGTCGGGCCAACGCGTCGACTACTAATGCTCATTAAGCCCGTAAGTCTCGGGAGGGGGCGGCGGTCTTCCTCTGCTGGATGGCGACATCCGGCGCCGACCTACCGTCGGGTAGCGGGGTTTTCTCCAACCAGGTATCTCCCACCAGCTGGACACAGCCCCAGCCGGAAGAAGCTCTAAGCTTCCGACCGATCTCCTGGCGTGTGTTGTAGTGTAGTACATGATAGTGTAAGTGTATGTGTGTAAGGGGAGACATCAAGGCAAGGCATGTAAGGCATTAACACATCTCAGTCATCATTTTGAGTAAAACTCATTAAAAATCGTAGAACATTTGGTGCCAAAATTAAATGGTTTCAAGCAATTACCTATTAGCATTGTTGATACCGGCAGCAAGAAAATGAAAATGGAGATAAAATATAATAATTACATATGATATTTTTATATTCATCACAATTACTTGGTTTTTACATGCATTACTCTCCATCTTATTAAGTAAGGCTAAATAACCTATTCAATTTCACATCTAAGGCAATTAGAGGACGCAATTTAAAACAGGTTTTAAATAATTTCAAAAATATTAATTTTAAAACGTGTAACGAAATTTCAAAAGTAAGAATTTGATGCACGCGCAGATGATTTTCTCCTCCATACGTCACATACAGTTTTTGACTAAATAAATAAATAAATAAATAAATAAATAAATAAATAAATAAATAAATAAAAGGAAAGAAAGAAAGAGAGGAAGATGAAATAATATACAAATGCTAACTTACGTAGCATCCAACTGCGTAGCATTACCATTCAGTTTACGTTCACGAAGCACAGTAAATTGTGAGCGGGCGCTATGTCGCCAAATTACACAAAAAATACTCCTCTATACTATTCACCAAAAACGTCCTCTACGCTATTCAGCAACAAAATTTAATAAAAACCGATAGTGCCATTTTTTTTTGAAAATTTTTAAAATGCCCCAGGGGCTTCATGTAAAGTATGCCCTCAAATTAAAATATCGGTTTCAAATTCAAGGGGCCCCGACATCATCCAGATCAATTGGGGAATAATAATTTTGGAGAAAATCGACTGAACGGTTTAGCCGCAAACGTTGGTCTCAGATGTACAGACAGACATTTTGCTGTCAATCGAAGTTTCATCCAAAACATGAATTCTGGCTACACCACGTGTTAGAGGATTTCTCCCCCTAAATTTAGCAGCTGGATTTATCCACTTTTTGTTATCAGGGCCCTGTAATAAAGAGTTTTTCCCCCCGAAAATTTGTCGTTTTTTCTCGCAGCATTACATAACTTTCTCTCTATCGCGGTAGCGGATTGTTTTTTAACAAGAATAATTATGTTGCAGATTGTTGCATTTTTGAAATGAGTGCCTGGAATAGTAATTGCAGTTCCCGAATCATTTGTACCAACGCGACTAACTCGCGGAACTTCATTTGCATTTTCTCAATCACCTAATAACATGACATCAAACCGAAACGATTGGTTAAAACTATACCGCAGTCAGGTCGATACAGTTGATTTTCTCTGATCGTATTGCTGGAATAGTAACCGTATGAAATGGCTTATATTTTTAAAACCTTGTAGTTATTTCGATATACTACGTGGGATGCATAATTTGAAATGCGACTTTTAGTGTAAAATTTATTTATACATGGTACTTTTTTCATAAATGAAAATTTTGTTGCATATAAATAACTATGGTATTTGTGTCTAACAAATACAAACTGTTTTTAATACGTAAGTAGTTTTTTCAACCTCGGATCGAGTCGTTAAACTGCTAGAGTAGAAGGAGGATTAGAAATTTATAGTGGGCAATTGCGCATCGCTTTTTCCTTAACTTCTGCTTCTTCCGACATTATATTCCCTATTTGAACGGAGCTGTAGGAAATTAATGGCAAATTTTATAAAAACTTCGATACATTGCTAAAGGGTTTTCGATGTCGATGACATCGATGTTTTTAATTATAGACTAATAAATATGCTATTTTCCTATCCATTTTTAATTACAGTAGGTAAAAGGGATATATTTTATTGTTTGGTTATAGGCATGTTAGTAATATATTAAAATTGTTATCGAATGTAAAGAATAAAATTAACTATAAAGAACATCGTGTTTTGCTATCGATTCCGTGTTTCACGGTCGATTCAGGCAATGACACGCCCGGCGATAACATACATTCATTACACGAGCAGCTCCCAAACTTCCTCAGATTGCACAGGCGAAATGTGCAGAGTGATAAAGAGGATGACGCAAAACAAAGATATTGCTGTGGATTGCTGCTACCCTACAACGTGCTTAAACCACTTTATTTAAAAAAATAAATAAATAAAACCATCGATGTTTTTGCAACAAATATCCATGGAAGAAAACATCGAAAGCAAATATCAATATTTCTGGTGGAAAACACCGATGTTTTAAAAACATCGATGTTTTGAAAATATCGATGTTTTTTACATCCCTAGGGACTATTGATATTCCCATCAAGTCGAGCTGCGTAGTGCTATTCAATTCTTCCAGAAGAAGGGAATAATGGGGAAATTCACCGAAGAATGAACCGAGTATACTGTGTAAACTTTCGAAATAAAAAGGAGGATGATGGCTCTTGGACACATTGATTTGACCGCCCACCCTCACTGTGCTGCTGAAACCAAACAACTTTCGGAGGAGATGGGATTTGATCGCCCTAAGTGTAGCCCCGACATAGTGCCCAAGCCTCCAGACCTATGAAATTCAAAGCAATGTTCAGGCCATCTCACATCACTGGAGGCAACGTTCGTCGGAGAGAGCTCGTCCTCTGATACAGCAGATGCCTGAATTTTCACGACGTATAGAAAAATAACCACGTCCGAACATGAATGATGACAATAAATTATTGTTTATCTTTTAGTTTTTTTATGGACCATTGGTGGTTAAAAAAGGTCTGCGTAAATAGATTACAAAACCGTTCGGAATAGTGTTAAACCAAATTCAAACTCAATATTTTTTCGTACCTGCCCGTCACATTATACTTGAGCACAAATCGTTTCTCTATCGCACTCAGCCAGCGACCACAGCAGAGATGCAAAAAGGCAAATTTTACTGCCGAGAAGCAGTAATGAATTCAGAAGTCTCTTTAAAACTGTCTCTCCCGATGGAAGGTCCGCATGCAGCTCTTTTTCTTCTTCCTTTCTCTTTTACATCTTTTTTCTTTTCCCTTCGCCCTTTTGCTCCTTCCCGACCTTTAAGCCGCCGCTTTGGTTTTCACCCCGGCCAGAGTCTCCCGCAGCGAATTGTTTGCGCTACATTGTTTAAAAATATGACTCTTCCCTTTGTATATGAGAAGGGATTTAACGCAACTTCATTCTCTCTGGAGAATTATATCTCTTGCACCATCGCTCGCTGCCTTTCTCAGCTTCATTTAAATTTCTTGATATATAAATATAATTGTATACGAAATGGTCGTTAAATTAATATTTCTTCTTGATTGTCAATATATGTTTACAAATAAAAGTATCCAAAGTTTTTTATGACAATCATTTATTTCAGGAATTGCACAACGTTTCGTAACTCGTTTTGTTACATCATCAGGTGCTAAACTTAGTGAGGGAACGCTATCCCATTGAATTACCTCTGCAGCAGAACATTCAAGGAAACATCACGAAATACCTCACTCTCACTCAGTTGATACCACATAACTAACCGTTACGAACAGACACTCCATTCAAACGGGCGTATGAATATGTTCTGCTGCAGAGGTAATTTAATGGGATAGCGTTCCCTCACTAAGTTTAGCACCTGATGATGTAACAAAACGAGTTACGAAACGTTGTGCAATTCCTGAAATAAATGATTGTCATAAAAAACTTTGGATACTTTTATTTGTCGATATGGTCGTTGTTTATATTGAAAGTTAACTTGATTTGCTGTTGTTGGGATTTCACGGCCACTTCAATTTAATAGTTGCGGTGTACTTCTACCATATGTAATTATAAAATACACATTTATTATTTAAGATGTATTATATTGTTGCTTATGTGAAATTACTTCTTTTTGTTAACACTAAATTATTAATGCACATGCTGTAGTAGCACCACTCGTCTTGACTTTCACGGACTTACTCTTGCGTGTACGCAGGAGTTCACTGTAGCTTACGGCATTCGAGACTGTGGCATGGAGTACCGCCGAGAATTGTTCCAATTCTCCGTTCAGGACATGAAAAATCTCGGACGCGGGCTGGAGAGTGCCTACGCCCTGCGTGTATTCCGGTGAGTTTTTTTTTTGCCGTAATTTCCCATCTTTGTGACTTTCACCCAGTGACAAACGCACAAAACTGGGTGTAGTAATCATGGTTGGGAACAGAATTTCTTCAGAGCTATATTTGGAGAAGCCAGGAAGTAAATATACTTAATAAAGGTATTATGCAATATTGAAACAAATTTGTCGATGTAAATACATAATACAATAGGACAAGCGAAAAAGCACTTACATATGCCAACTTTCATGGAAATCGGCGAGATTATCGATCTTGAACAATCCAATATATATATATATATAACTCATTTTACCGAAAAATGTATAATATACTTCTTTTATTATTAACTTGTTCATAAAAGAATGGAGCACTTGCAGGCAAAGGTTATCAAATAGTGTGAGATAAAAAAGGTTTTCGAAAATTTTGCGATATTCATTTGATAATTTAGGAGAAGGTATTTGAAATAGAAACTAGGTGTGCTGCAACAGCACTTACTTTCTTGTATTGACCTTGGGTACTTTTCTTATACTGCATCTTTTAACCTACTAACACTTGTGCTATTGCTTGAAAAATGCGATGTTTATTTAAAAATAGCGCGAAGACTATTATTTTGGAAGAAGAGTGAATAGAATTACGTAAAGGCCTAAAATTGAAGAATAAAATCCATAAAGAAATAAATCTCTAACTTGAAAATAGATTTTATTACATCGGAGCGAATACTTTAACAATCATTGCAAAAAACGCTCATTTCTTTCTGTAAAAAGTCAATTAATATATGGCTGAGGAATGGGATCAAAAAAATTTTGAAAACGTGCACAGAATTCACTTTTGACGTAAAATAAATAAATGAATAAATTCTGTGTAGGACTGGTTTGTAAAGAATTGAACATTACCACAATGTAACACAAAATTACGGGAAACGACTAATACTTTCAAAAACGTTTTCGTAAAATAATTTAAAGATCTTGTATTGTGGAATAGATTGCATTGTAAAAATATCCAGGTTCAATTTTGAAAGAGAAGAACAGATAAGATGAAACAGACGTTCAGTTGTACGAGTTATTGGGACCAGGGGATGGAGACACATTTAAAAGGAAGAAAACTAGTTTTCTAGTATCAGAGTTACCCAAAACGTACATTTTCATCAAAATATTGACAAAATATTTTTATCAGGATTACATAACATTCTGTCCACTGCATGTATAGTCCATATTTACTTACGTAAATGAGAAAGAAAAAAAAAAAAATATTAACTTTCTTGTTGGAAATTTTGTCATCTTTCGTCGTGAATAGAAAAACTTTTTCTCTACGATGTGTTTTCAAGATGAAAGGATCCTGCTCCCTTCATCAAAAAAGTGATCTGCATGCTCACTCGATCGATCGTGGGACTTTTAATAAGTTTCTAACACAACCGCCATGAACACAACTCTTAAGTCAAACATTGTTCCGACTCAGCCTGTTCATTTACTAGTCTACTTTGCGAATCCCATTAAACAATGGTCATGCTATAGAAAAGAATCTCTGTGTAATAAATATTATGTATCGTTATTATTAGCATGTTTCATCATTGTGATTATTTTTATTACGATCGCGTATTCATAAATTTAACTAATAAGTATCATGAAAAGCCTAAATCGCCTACTCGCCAAACATTTCTGGCTGCGAGAAGATTTCTTGGATCAAATGTCCCTAATTTCCCCAGATATGTTGAGTTTGGCCATGTATTGAGACAGCCTGGATGAATTTGTGTGGAAATGGTAGATGGTTTGAATTTTGTATATGGATTTTTCTAACGTGGCTCATCTTGTCATGATGTAGGTTGACGCGCAGCAACCTTGACGACACGCTGTCTCCAGATCTAGTGCGAAGTTTGTCGAAAGTTATTCGTCTAAAGATCTTGGACCTATCACACTGTCGCATTGGTGACAACACGGCCTGTGCGTTGGGACACCTGATCACCAAGCACCCACGCGTGGAACTGATCGATCTCACCAACAACTGCATCGGTGAGTACTCACGCTGAGGGGTTGAGCGAGATTATCATTTTTCGTTAAAACTGCATTACCCTTCACACATCTGATTGGGTAACACTGAATTGATTAACACTGAATGGAAACATCAGCGTGCACCCATTACATACCCGCCGGTTGAAAGGACGAATTCTCTGATCAACCGTCGCTCACCAATGGGGAGGGGTCAATGACAGACCCCAGTTTTATGATTCCTGCTATATTTGTTTGGGTAAGGAGTTAGTTTAATCGTTTAGGATTTTCATGGACATTAGATTTATTTCTTTTTGGCCTTCAATTTCTGCATGCTTTAATTTTTCTGTTAATATTCACATTCTATACCCGATGTTTTAATTGTTGAAAAAACACTGTTTTCTTCCTGGTTCAAATAAGGAAGTGCAGTGTTATGTGCTCGTATGTAAAAATCCTTTTTTTATATAAACATTACACTGAATTTACTTTTTGTGTGATAAATATTATGTTATATTTTGGTTATTTTGATAAATATTTTGTTTATTTAAATATTATGCTTATTTTGAGACTTTAATCTGAGATGAGTACTGGTGCACGTGTTTCCGGCTATTGGGCTGTTGTGTGGCGAGCAGTGATTAAGAGCTTTCTATTGACATTCGTGGCAGTTCTCTTTTACTGATTGTGAAAGCATGTTAAGAAATTTTACACATACGTAATTAAATTTAAATATTACTCGCGTACGAGCATATACCTCGGCGAAACTCGGATTTATGTCTACTGATGTTTTCACAGGAGTCACAATGAAGAGGCGTGGCTGAACAGCTGTCGCGGCGGAGGGATACTTCTCTGAATTACATGTGATGTTCACTAGCTTAGCAAACTGTCACTTTGGCTCATTCTTAGGGAAATCCTATAACATTTGTGGATAGATGTTTTCCGTAATGTATTTTAACAATCGCATACCAATGTCATTCCGAAACCCGAAGAACACAATGAGGAGGGTGAACATGAGCAATCAAAATACATTGCAATATAATTGAAAGAAAATGTTATATATTTAAGAATACTAATTCATGTATTAACTACGTAATACTGGGAGAGGTGAGTCAGGGCATCAACTGATGTCACTGTAACACCTCTAACTAGGAGGTTCTAAGCTCGAGTGTCGATGGCGGCAGGATTTTCGACACTAGCTACATAGGTGGTTCTGTAAGTTCCCGGCGTGGCCAAGATAACGCTGATTTATGGAAAAATCTTCTAAGCAGTATATAGTCTTATCTTTAATTTTTGTAATGATGTAAGTTTGCAGCCGACATCTCACTCAGATTTGCGGAGAGTGCGAAAACTGAACTTTGCTGCAGACGGCCGCGATAAATTTTTAATTTCAAAACTATAATAGTGTATAACGGAAGGCATAAAATAAAAAAGGATGCTTTCTCGATACGGACATAACTTTCTCGCTACCGCTACCGCTATAGAGGGAAACTTGTGAAATTTGTTTGAGTGACAATTGTTTGTAATGCTGCGCGAAAACATTTCCGCAGAAAACACTTATTACAGGGCCCTTGAAACGAAAAATTAGACAAAACCAGATGCTAAATTTAGAAAACAAATCCTCTAACACGCGGTGAAGCCCGAATCCAAGTTTTGTGAATCTTTGATAACGAAAAATCGATTGACGGCAAAATGTATGTCCGTCCGTTTGTGTATAACGCTAACGACTAAACCATTCAGCCGATTTTCTCCAAAAATGATATTCCTCATTTGATCTGGCTGATGTCACGGATTGAATTAAAAACCGATATTTTAATTTGTGGAATTAACATGAAGCCGCTGGGACATTTTAAAAATTAAAAAAAAATAGTTCCAGTTTTTGATTAAACGTTGTTATTAGATAATGTGAAGGACGTTTAAGAGTTTACGCGTAATCTCATGTTGGTTGAAAACACTGATTTTCCGAAAATTGCGAAAATTGAAACTTTTTTCCCTACAACTCCAAATATGAAGATAATTTTTTTCTTAATGAAATGTGTTCACCAGAAACAGATCTACATATAATATTATGTTCAATTTTTGAAAAACATGAGTATTTTTTGCAAAATTACGTGTCAAATTTCGTTTCAATGCATTTCATTCTTTCAACTGAATGGAACCTCCTAGATATTCCCCTTCAGGAAGGGTCAGAGAGAAGGCCTGTACCTGCGCGCGCAGCCGCTGCCTGTATTGTGCTCGGGAGCAGCGAGCCGGCTCGTCCAGAGCCAAGTTGGACAGGCCTGGTTTATTAATCAATCTCTTCCAAAGTAGGTTTCTGTCGTAACTGCAGTTAACCGTCGTAACTTTAGTTACGAATGTTGAATGAGTCCTCGAAAACAATCCGCGGGAGCTTCGGGTCGCGAGTCGCGATTTGCGAGTCGTGATTTGCGCGTCGTGATTTGCGCGTCGCGATTTGCGGTCGCGATGCGGTCGCGATTTGCGCGTCGCGATTGCGGTCGCGATTGCGGTCGCGTGCGCGCGATTGCGCGTCGCGATTGCGCGTCGCGATTGCGCTCGCGTTGCGGCGGGGTTGGCGTCGCGATTCGCCGCTCGCGGTTGCGAGTGAGGCGCGCGCGTTCCAGGCCAGCGCGGCGCGAAGGGGCTGGCGTACGCGCTGCAGCACCCTCCGTGCGCGCCGGTGCGCGAGCTGCACTTGCGGCTGAACCGCATCGGCGACGGCGGCGCCGCGGCCATGGCCTCCATGTTGGAGCGGGCGCGCCTGCCCTCCACGCTCAACCTGGCCGCGTGCGACATCACATCAGAGGGCGCCATGCACATGGCCGTCGCCCTGCGCCGCAACCACACGCTGCGCCGCCTCAACCTCTCCAATAACCCGCTTGGCGACGTGAGTATCCGCGGTTGCGCAAACTGCTGGCGATGAGCCAAGACACACTTTGTTTTTTCTCCTCCCTTTTTGCTGTGATGTGATGAGGTAATGACATACTACACAGGGAGATTCAGTCCTCGTTGCTAATACGCCAAAGTCAATCCATACGTAATGTATAAATTGAATTTGCGATACTCTTCGTTGTTTTTGTTTTTTTTTTGTACGTTGGACTATGCTCTTGTGCTCGTGTAACACAGTCTGCGGTAAGTGAGCGAGCGGCTTCACCTCACGTTAGAGCTCGTCAATTCTCTGTAAAACTCAGTTATCACTACTAATGCAAAGTCCTGGAAGCGATCGCAAGACAATGAGCGCGTGAGGCCAACTCATCACCTTGCGAACAATTCATGCGGAGAGATTACGACCTTTCAATTCCCAGTGGGTGCATCATTTGCGCAGTACAGACTTCCAACGTAGTACTGAATTCTCGAGGCAGTTCCTGCGCAAATGCTAGAAAAACCTCGAATTTCTGAAACCGTTCATTGGACAGATAAAGCGTGCTTTAAAAGAACGGAAACAATTAATGTGCATGATTTGCATGTATTGGCCGAGGAATATTTTCATGATGCACGTAGCGTAGCTCACCAAAAGTGATTCTCCGCAATTTTGGAGGTTGGCATTGCGGATGAATTTATCATCGGTCCTTACGTCTTATCCGAGTATTTGAGAGGAGTTCATTATCTGAATTTTAAAAGTCAGGAATTCTCTACGCTTGTAGAGGATGTCCCGTTGAATGTGCTGGGACGGATGTGCTACCAGCCTGATGGTGCAGGCCTACGTAATTATCGCGAAGTTCTGGAATATCTAGATTTGCAATTTCCAGATACGTGGATCGTACGAGGAGTCTCAATAGCATGGACGCCTCGGTCTCCGGATTTGAATATGGAGGACGTCTTTTCTTGGGGTAATGAAAGACCGCGTTTGTACTACCGAAGTCGTGTGTCGTGATGGCCTTCTTCGGCGCGTTGAAAGCGTGGCGACAGAAATAGACAACCCGGCAGAGTTGTGCGGGTCACGGAGATCGTGTGGTACATATGCCTATCGCAATCGTGCGTTAATTATCCTAAATAACAATTAAAGATTAGTTTTTCTCCTTCCTTTCATATTCGTTACATAAGTAGGAAATAAGCAACACGGAACAATATTTAATACAATATTCGGACTACGTTTTGCAAATATGACCAATGATAAAAAATCCTTTTTTTTTTTTCAAAATTTTGAATAGGATTTACTTTTCTTTTGCACACATGAATAACTCAATGTACTCTCTCACAGGGTTCTATACTCGTATGAGTAACGAGGACTGAATCACCCTGTACACGCACACACACACATATACCGGGCAGGCCTAATTCACTACTCATGATTACTTCTACTCTATTCTGGTTTTAATATCGCATGAAAGCAATTTACCGCTTCTCACATTCATACATTCTGATAATTAGTTACTCACAGACATACTACAGTACATTGCTAAAGAATCATCCGCTGTCAGATGTTTAGTTAGAGATTTGCTTACATACGTTATGTGTCTATGTTGTTGTCGAAAGAAGAAATAATTATTTATATTCAAAGATGGTACCTAGGTTATGGGTTAATAACTTGTGAGGGACAATAGAAATGCCTCCCAGATCACCAGATTTCACTCCCATGGATTTTTGATTTTGGAGATTGATTAATGATACGGTATATGCTTCAACTCCAAACACAATCGAGGACCTAGGAACAGCTATTGATAATGCTTTTCAGAATATTGTTTCGAATCCAAAGCTATGTAATGAAGTAATCTGAAGTGTCCCAGATCGTCTTCGAAGATGTGTCGATGCTGGAGGAAAACAATGTACTATAAATGATGAGAATAAATAACTCTAATTAACGAGGAGTGACTTAACTATATATATATATATATATATATATATATATATATATATATATATATATAGTTATATCTATCTGTGTGCGTGTGTGTGGGTGTGGGTGTGAAATCCATGCGTTCTTTTCGCGCCACCTGTTAATTACATTTTTTAAAGATTTTTGCGGCAGATTCAAAAAATGACATTCAGTTGAAAACGGTGCAGAATCCTTTATTTCCATTCATATTGTCTTAGAAGCTTATGTTTTTCAGTGGGATAGTTTTGGATCGCACTTGGAGGAAAACGCACATCGATCACGAAATCAATCTTTTTGCAACCTGCAATATCATTATTGAAGGTTAGAGTATTGTACTGTATGAATACTGAAAAAGAAAGTATTAAAATGGTTGCGTTTTTAATTGATGTTCTGCATAAAAGGATAAATTGACTACTTAATTTTATCGAATATTTGTTTCAATGCCTCTCAATGCCTAAAATATCACTTTAGCAATATTCAATACTCATTTTTTTATAGTAAAAATTTTGTAGTGGCGCAAAAATCGATCTCGAGATTTTTACTGAAATTTACATTTTATTTGTTCATGATACCGAAAAAAATGTTTGCAAAAAAGAGGAAAATGTTAATTATGCTACTAATACTTTTGAAGAAGCTACAATTCGAATGCGATGATAGATTCGGAAAATTTGATTACATTGCGAAATATTTATGAAAAGTAACTAGAGAGATGAAGAGTAACTATCCTTAATTAATATGATGAAAGGA
Organism: Teleogryllus oceanicus; assembly: GCA_964035755.1. Lineage (NCBI taxonomy): Eukaryota > Metazoa > Arthropoda > Insecta > Orthoptera > Gryllidae > Teleogryllus > Teleogryllus oceanicus. The sequence continues at coordinate 56,193,415 of CAXIVR010000014.1, forward strand.
GCCACTTCTTTTCAACCAACTTGGATAATTGCTACCAAGGGTCTTTTCCCAGACAAGTTAAAGAATTTCTGAGAAAATGTATGCCAGAGGACATGCATTAGTCAGGAGGACGAGCTAGATAAAAAGAGGGCGCATAGTAGGTTGAGCTCAGATAAAAGGGCGCCCTCTGGAGAAAGAGAAATCCTCCATGGAAGTGAAGGATCAAGAGACAAACGTCGAACTTCTCTCGAATGCTGATCATGTGAAACTTCAGAAGAAATGAAGAACTTAGTCGTTTTGTGAGGAACAAAGCTTTGTATCAAGTCACATTAGATTCTCTCGGAAGTCGAAGTGGCGGAGTGGACTTCAGAGCCAGCCCTGTCTCTGCAGAGACTCAACAAACGGATTATACGGCCTTAGAATTGTTAACTAGTCAAAATCTCAAAAACAACTTACCAATCCCTAATATTAATACTTTTGTAAAATAATTTCTGATAAAGAATTTGGCAACAAAATTAGAAATAAGTTGGCTCTAAAAAAATTGAATAAAATGTCAAAGACGAAATCCCTTCAACCGATAAACAAATTGTAGCCAATTGCATAAAATGTGATTGTTCTGTCACCTATGTGGGACAAAAATAATGTGCTATCAAGCAAAGGATTAAATAACATATTAATACTATTAAGAAGATTGGCACAAACTTGAATTCTATTTCTCAACATCATCGATTTGACCATTCATTTAATTTTGACAACCTTACCATTTTGGATAACTAACCTAGAAAATATTCAAGGTTACTCTCTGAAACATTACTTACAAAAATAATGACTGACATGACCATTAATTCCATGTAAGAATCAAATATTGGCTAATCCCGGGTTTACGGTGCATCTTAACCTAGGTTCCCTGGATGTTATACGATTCTCTACCAATCGGTGCGCAGGAATGTTATCGTTCACCAAACAGGAATTGTTTATATTATTTTGAGAAAAATTTCAAGAGAAATTCTCTTAAAGTGAGTGTTTCCTTTAAAATAAATTCTCGTATTTAAAATAAATAAATTTATCAAATCATTTTACTAACATGAATGACAATGTTGTTTCTAAATTAAAAAATAATAAAATTTATAGATTTGATGATTTTTTTTCTGTTTTCACTCTTACACCTTACTTACGTTTAGATCTGTTCCTTCCCCCTTTCACCTCTCATTTTTACTTTCTCGTATACATACGTATACACGGGAGTAATATACGTAGTATAGAGAAAGTTATGTAATGCTGCGCGAAAAAACTGCGGATTTTCGGCAGAAAAAAACCAATAGCCGGCACTGACAACAAAAAGTGGAAAATCCAGTTGCCAAATTAAGAAAATTCCTCTAACACGTGGTGTATCCAGACTACCTGTTTTGTGGATCCTTGATGCCGAAAAACCAATTGAAAGCACAACGTCCGTCCGTCACCACTAGCGTCTAAACTATCCGTATGATCTTTTCCAAACTGAAGAAACACCTGTCGATCTGGCTCCAGCTGAAGCTTTGAAGTTTTGAAAAACATTCTTCAAAATTTGGGGATACTTTACATAAAGCCTCCAGGCATTTTCAAAATTTTCTCAAAAACGGCTCCAAATTTTTTCTTTAAATTTATTGTAAGAATCGAGTATAATACACTTATAAAGGTGGAATATATTGGATTTACTCAGTTAACTCTGAATTTTTGAAAACTGCAAAAGCTTCTAGTTTTTTGGCGTATCCTACAACTATAAAATTGAAGACAGATTTTTCTTTCAAATGAAATTTGTTGTTCATAAATAGTTTTTATTAAGGTCATTTAGATTTTTGAAAATTTTATAAGTTTTCATGCAGTAGTGCGTGCAATAATTGCAATTTTAAAAAAAATTACACAAACAAGATTTTCTCAAAAATGGCTCCAAAGTTTTGTTTTTTTTACATTTTTGGTAGGGTTAGTGTCAAATGCCCCGATCTGATGACGTAAACGACATATTGATCTATTCTTTTGTTTTTTTTTCAAAAATTACAAAAATATAATTTTTTTGACTTGTCTCTCACGTCGGTAATATTTCCGTTAAAGGCGATTTCTTTACATTATTATATTATGAGTACATTTGCTTTAAATAATGTCAAATGGAGTTTCTCGAAACCTCAAAAATGTTGTGTTAAAATGAGCTCAAAATTCAAAGTGTTTTTTGGAGGCTTGCTCTGACACCAAATTTTAATGATTTTCATTCTATTTTTGTTACTTATTTTACAATTTGTTATCAGTATCTTCAAGAAACTTTGTCATTTTTATTCTCGTATGAAAACATCTTAAATAATTTATTTTATGTACCCACCTAATGAGCCGTAAAACAGATGCGAAGCGTTGTGATTGTGAAATAAAGACATTTTATGAATTAACTTTTGATTGACAAAAATATAAAAATATTTATATTTTTATTGTGAATTTCATGTGACAATCTATTAAGGTAAGATTTGTGATTATTTTATTTTGAAAAATCATATATTACTTTAATTTAATCGTTTTAAAACAATGATAATTTAATAATAATAATAATAATAATAATAATAATAATAATAATAAGCCGTTTATATTTAAAGTTTCACGTCTTGAAAAAAACATAGACATGAAAAAGAACCCAGTAGATTTAGTTTTCCGGGACACATTTCCCCGAAATGAACTACTGTGTTCTGCCCAGCAAACAGTCAGACAAGGGATAAACAGAGATCCTATACTTGGGTTTCTGTAACTCGACTGATGACAGCTGACCAGCTGTTACGGTTTCTTCCAATCGGGAGCTTAAACATCACCATAGTGACGTCACCGTGATGACGTTTTAGCTTTCGATGACACCATAACAGCTGATGAACTGTCATCGGCCAGGTTAGAAAAGAAAAAAAAATAGCGAGCAGTGACAGCGCTACGTGAGTCATTCGCAGCAGCAAGTGTTGTTGATGAGTTGCCATTCTTATCTTTGTAGAAGGGGGAGGAGTTATATCTATCATTAATATCCTTAACACAAAACTGTTTCTTTAAATAAAAATAATTCTGGTGGAAAAACAACATTGTAGGACAGAACGTTCGATGTGAATTACAAGAGACAACATGCGTGCCTGAAAAACTGCCCCTACGACTGGATTTACACGCTTCCTTTTGATAAAGGAGTGCGGCGTGATTTGATAAAGGAGTGTAGCGAACACGTGCAGGCGCTATGTGACTTCTATAGTTACTCATTGTGCCGTGGGCAATTAAAGTGAACAGTAAATAAAAATGTACACACATTTTTAAAATACATCAGTACGTAAATAAATACTTTTGTCAGGAGTTTTAAAGTTCGGCATCTGGAATTGCGTTTGCGTGAATTGAAAGTGGACTGCATAATGAGATGGTATTATACACTTAAACAGATCCTTAATATAACTCGTAAGTGACCATGCAACAGGTTCAGATCGAAATATCTCCTGATTGTTTCTACTAAAAACATTAACTCTTTATAAGTGATATAAAAAATTTGTTGCCGTCGAACTCTGGAAGTTACTGAAAACAAAGAATTTGGTCAGTATTGGCCGCCTGTCTTCGCTAACACGATGGTCAACCCTTGTTGCAGCGAGCGGTGTGACCGCAAACGATTTACGTTTATGCTGTTATTGCTAACTATGATGTCGATTTACCGGTTATGACTGACAGTTTGCTGGGAGGAAACCAGTAGTTTATTTCGGGGAACATTGTAACCCGGTATAAGTAAAACGTATTAACATTATTTTGTTTTTTTCTCAGTACCTAGGGGCTGGTCGCCATTAGTATGAGAATCAATACATTTATATTAATCGGCACAATTAAATCGATTACATTTAGGCCAATTAATCAATACATCAATTAAAATTTACGATTCTACAGTTCGATTATTCAAATTCAATTTAATTAAAAATGTTATATTTAAATTCAATTTAAAAAATGTCTCCATATTGGCACAAATTGAACTTCATCATATACTCCCACTGACAATATATGGGGTGTCCTACCAACTATGGGCCACCCTTACAACTTCTAAACGGTAAACTATTTCGAAATGCAGTTTTCGCTCATCAGTGCGGAATATTGGGGCAAGTAATATGCTTTAGAAATATTGTTCGGAATATGTTTTGTTTTTGAGATTTTTATTATTTGATTTTTTTAATGAAACTATGTATTGTTCTCACTAGTAATGGATATATCATAAGAAGAGGAATTCAGTAATATGTCATTTTTTAATATTTGGTAGTAGTTCGACAGTAAAATTACACTGACATGTTATTTTAAATTAAACTGACGAAATTACCATTAGCCCTTGCAACTGTCCCCTTTGCGGAAGGTGGCCTTCGCGGCGCCGATACTATTACAGGGTGAGCAGGGAGAGGGGAGATCGCGAGGGGCGGCAGTCATTTCATTTCATTTTCTTTTTATTGGTCTTGAATTTACATAGATCAGTACTATAGTACTTTTACATATGTATTTTGGTGGCTTAAATTAACCTTAAAATTAACTTAATTCTAAAAACTAACTACTTAGGATAAGGGAGCTCATGAAGCGCCTTACTTATTAAACTCTGATTGCATGTTCAAGAAAGCTTGAATTGGGAACCTATTTTTGATTCTAGTACGGGAATCTGTGATTTGAGCGAGGTTGAAATGGGATAGGTGGTCGTTTTGGTTGATGCATGAGTAGAATTTTCTGGAGATCTTGGTAATGAACGGGATGATGTACGGAATATTTAGTTCTTTGTGCAAACGAGGGGCAGCAGTGACGGTAGAGGCGCAATTGCCACATTCCGTTATCTTGACTTGAAGGACACAGGAAGAAACATCACTATTAACGATCAGAACGACATATTTTTCCATTGATTTATCAGAATTGAACTTTTCTTCCAGTGATTGAAATTCCAATTTATCCATCAGTGAAATGAACGTTATGAAGAAATTGGCAGTATAAGGAATATACTAACATCTTCAAACTTAACAAGAATCGAGCTCGATGTCTCAAGGTTGTAACGAAAGGAAATGAATGGTAAAATAAATCGTAGATAACTATAAAAAACAATAAAAAAAATTGTGTAAATTAGTAAACACTTATGCTTCGAGACCCAGTGACAAGAAATTTCCTTTTGCGGGGTAATTCACCAGATGAAACATCTGATTATGAGCTAAATTTAGTACAACAGCTTACCGGAGTGTATAAACATATTTAAGGCTAAATGCACCGAAAAATACTTATAGGAAAAATCAATAGATCGCACCACTATCACACGGAATTTACTAGATCGATAACGTCTGAACAAATTGTCCGATTTTCGATCTGTAAACGGCATTGGACTCCTTTTTAGAATAGAATTTACGCTACGATGCCGTTTTTCAAAAGAGATTTCCAAAAAATGTTTGAAAACGTTTTCTCATAGTTCCGGGAAGAAATTAAAAAATGTGGGCTTACAGCGCGATGACGACGTGCTTCCTAAATCCAACACCGTGTCACTCATGCAAATCGGATGAATAGGAGCGGCGTAAAGTGAAATTTCGGAAAAAATACATGATCCCCCTTCCCGCTTCACTAGGTTGCGTCACCCGACCCTTTTGGGGGCTCCCTCGACGCGGCCGAACGGCCAAATCCGTCGGCCTGCGGCACGGGAGGAAGCCGTGCTCTCAGGCAGGCAAGCCGGGCAGTCGGTTTTGTGGTTTCGTCCTTTTCAATCCCAATATATCCACTTATCAAACTAGTGATGCTGTAACACAACCAAACGGTCTCATATCATCTGTAATAGTCGTATAAAACTATATATCTTGTTCACATATTTCCGTCTTCTTTCGAATACCATCAAACAATTATTTGAGGCGGTACTCAAAATATCGATTCCGATTTGGAAACTGACTTCAAAAAGAAAATGGAATTAATTGTGTAGATATCACCAATATTCTATGCCATAACATCTTATTTTACACTCGCTTTCGAACTAATGCTCGAACTAACATTTTTCGCTCTCGAAGTAATGCTACAGTTTTCTTCACTAGTCTTTATTTTTCAAATTTGCACTTTGACGAATAATCTTTTCTCTCTGTTTTTCGATACAATAAAACACTTTTACTTACACCGAAGTATCGTGAACTAGCTGTCGTCGGGGCACGGAGGACGGGTGGGTTGGGCTGGTGCGGATGGCGCTAAGCGGAGGCCGTTGACTGGTGTCTGTTGTGTTCCGGTCGGGAACCCGGGGTTGGGGGATGGTGACCAAAGGTCTGCGGAGACAGCGGCGGTGGCCGGCCGAACGGCGAGCGGTTTGTTTGAGAGGGCCGGCTAGCGCCGGCTTCATCCATAGGTTAAGTTAGTATTAAGTTAGTAAGTAAGCACTACCCTCTTCTCTGCCGCAAAAGCCATCGAGCTGCGGCGCATGTACCATAACCAAGGTAATAAACTGCCGCTCTGATCCTCGTAACCCGGGAGGCGACAGGTGCGCGACGCCATGATGACAGCTCGCTGCGATTGCGTCTTCGGTGGGCGGCGACGGAACTCGTGTGTTCATCTCAAGACGTTTTATGCCGACTGCATGTAGGTAATTAAATAATTCACTCGAGACTTTTGGTCCGGTGAGATTTGTTGTCTTTCGTACGTGGCATATTTCAAGAAGCACCGTACGTAATAAAGTTGTACTTTGCAGTCGCAGCAGTATCAAACCTGCTGCCCATGGAAGCCTTGAAGTCAAGTTTTAAAAGATGATGTTAGATTTGAGTTTCATCTCGAAATGTCGCATTTCAGCGATGCAATTGCATTAGTCAGATTGAATTCAAGATTGTACGTTAGTTCACTGTTTGAAGTGAAGTTTGTCAGTTAAGTGTCGCTCCACGCGAAGCGCCCCTACCTGGAAGCCTGTGCTTCCTCCGCGAAATCTCAAGCCCAGACCATGTATTCTCTCCCAATCAGAATATAATAGTTTTGAGACGCGTAACTTGCAGTGGCGTCAAAATTTCCTATTTGCCGACATTGATGTCACGCGGGCAAGCCTCTCGAAACTACCTTTAACTGTCTCGTGTGATTGGTCGAATAAACCTCCCTTTCTTTGATTTTTCTCGGGATCTCGGATTCGAAGTAGGTTAACGTACGCTCTTTGTTGGGACAATTTTTAGGGGTGTTACTGCTGTACTGGAACGCGTAAGGAAATCATGTCATTTCTGTGGGGCGTCCTCGTGGGACGTGGGCGGCCGGGGGGCGGGGCGGTGGCACTGAGCGCATGTCCTTGAGCCTATTGAAAAGGTGTAATATCTTTCTTCGTGCATCGTTACTGGGCCCTAGTGACCGAAGTAGGGAAGATACGAGCATGTTAGAATACATTCCACGGTTATTAGCGCGGTGTTAAAATCTGAGGCAAGCTGTCGTCCTCGAAGGCTCTTACAACAGGTCGGGGGCGATGAAAAGGGTTGGTGTCACCTCGCGGATGTCCGAGCGTGCGGCCATACACGCGTGACAGCGTTAATAGCTTACTCTAGTCATCGCAACACTTCCGGCGACATGTGGGCGTGGTCGAAGGAGCGGTGCAGGCGGCGCGCGACAGCTGCGCTCCGCGAAAGGCAGGGGGAGGGGCTCTCTGTGAAGTCTAGATGGAGGAAAATTTACCAGTTTCTTCGGAGGCGACTCGAGCCGTAAAATATCATAAAAGATTTCCAGTACAAAGACTTCATTTTCACAAAGGACTGGCTTCGGGGCAGCATCGCGGTTGGCGTGGAGTCGCAGTATTTCTCAATATAAACCTAGTGAATATTGATCTATAAAAATATGAGGGTAGATTTCGACCTGCCCCTGTTGAAAGGTCTGTTGTCGGCGACCTGCCCCTGTTGAAAGGGATGACATCGCGAAATCGTTCGTATTTAATCACATGCATAGCAATTAATTAGAACAAATAATATTTATTCCCTTTATTTCCTGCTAATGAGCTTTTGATTAGTGGAAGTATTTATGCAGGACATATAAAGACACACAAAGGCAAAGACAAGTTAAGAACACACACTATAGGGAAAATTCAACATATAGGGAATACACACACACACACACACACACAAAGACATACAATACAAATATGGCGTCACATGCAATTTACTAGACGATCTTAACTCAACGCACACTAGAGGGAAAAGTCACTAGTACTGCAGCTGGTAGATTGTTCCATTCAGTTATTGTCCGGTTGGCAAAGGAGTATTTAGCTAGGCCAGTTTTTTATTCCTGTATTTAATTTTGTATGTCTGATCCCTTCTTCCGAAATATTGAAGGTGCCTTATCCTAGTTCGAATGTCGTTTAACGCTTTACATCCAGTGTACGCTTTGTAAAGATTTACTAGCCTCGCTGTATTTCGGCGAAATCTTTCATTTACAGTTAGGAATTACTACACAAATGAAATACTTTTAATTAACGTAAATATTAGTGCTAATGTTCGACTGCCTAAGAATAGAATGTTGAATTGCACGAAGGCATAAACAACTTTACGAGGTCCCAGACGCGTCTGTACACCCCGGAGAAATATTCCATTCAAATTTTTACTGATTAATGCGACAGAAAGATGCTGGCTCATAAAACAGGTGGAGAGTGCCTTGACCAATTAGATTAACAGATTCAAAACCTAGAACATATGATTCGATTGAATTGTTTACTGGCTAGAGCTCAGCGCGGCCACTGGAGAGGCCCGGCTAGAGCTCAATCGGCTGTTAGATCACCAGTTCCTTTTACTCTAGACGGAAGAAGGGGGGTTACTACGAGTTGTTCATGCTAATAAGAATGAACATAATGACTCGAAAACATTTAAATTTATTCCTGACTCCTGTCAAGGAAGTTACATATAAAAAAAGAAAACACCCTTCCTAATGAGCTCTCTAATAAATAGTAAGATAATGAAATTAAAATTAAGGAATTACTGATTATGATAATTTAAGAACATGATTGCTCAGGCGCGGCAACGCTTACAAAATCTGGATTGTGTTATAGCAAAAAGTTAATGTTGCGCTTGAAGAGCGAAGAATGATAATACCCAATAGCGTGTTTTTTTGCCGATACAAATTGTACCGGGACGTCTCGTTACATCCTGGGCGCCAAAGGACAAAGGAAGCCCCGTGTCAGCGGTGGCAGCAGGCAGCGGCGGTGGCGCCGGCGGTGGCGCCGGCGGTGGCGGTCAAAACATCCGCTGCAGCTCGTCTCGTCCAAATGGTAGCCTCCGCGTCGAGTCGTGGCGAGTTCAGATTTCTCTCGCGAGTCTCAACATAGGCGTACGATTCATTGCAGGCAGCAAGTTTTGCCCTGTTCTCATAACTTGGCCCTATTGTGCGGAAGTCCGAGTCGAATATCAAACTCAACAGAATAACTTTCCCAAATCGAAAGATTAATTCGCCAAGCACGGCGTTCTTCTTAAAGCAAGGTTGCGCCCGCCGGCTCTTGCCGCTTCGCACGGCGTTCCAGTGAAATCTCTTCTCCCCTCCACAAAACTGTATCCCGCTTTGTAAAATAATCCCTACACGGCGTTACAGCGATTCAATTGGTCGAAACCTACTACGTCTAAGATTTTGTTTCAGTCCGATTGGCGTAAGTCTACTGCGTCTTAACTTCTGTTTAAGCCAATCGACGAGCAAGAAACTCCAAACTTCTTCCGTTGCTTGGGCTATTTTCTGTCTCTGTCTAACAGGCGCGCGCACATGTACAGGATCTTTGCGGCCCCCCTTTCCCAAATGCCCTTTCCGATCAACAGTACAGGGAATCCCGGCCAGAGACAGGGAGCGCATGTTGACGAGGGGGCTGGCGGTCGTCAAGGAGGTGGGGTGGAAAGGTCTGCCTTCCGAGGGGAACCCCAGCGTTTGCAGCTGCACCCTGCCATAAATTACTTCGGACAGGTCGCACGCGTCGGGTCGCGGCGCCTGCAGTTATGCAACTCCCCGAAAACCCTGTTCTTTTGTCGATTAAAATTATAATATTATTTAGGCTACTTAATGTGCCGCCACAAATATGTTACATTTAGGGAGCAATTTGTTCTTGCCTGGGGATCGATCACACGGAATTTTGTTTGCAGAGCGGAGGCGAACACCTAGAGGCCGCAATGAGGATCAACAGCACTCTAATTGACCTTGATCTTCGTATGACGAATATGCCTGCTTTCCGTGAGTACGTCATCATGGTAGAAGTGGATGCCAACAACGCTAAATATCGACGCCTGTACACAGAAATAAAAGGTATGTATCATATTTTCACTTTTTGTGTTGAAGTTAATTTTTTAATGGAAATGTTTCAAAGTAAGGAATTTTTAAAGTTATTTATTTTTGTGCATACTCACATGGGAAGTTGATTTTAACCCACCGTTCATTGTTTGAAAAAATTTCACCCCAATTCGGTGAGGTCGTAAATGCAACTGAAATACCAACCCAATATACATGACTAAATGAAACCAAGTAGTATTAGTGACGATAGGAACTGAAACAACTGCTGATGCATCTACCTCGATTGATCCTTCAGTGGAAGTACGGAACATTTCACTCCTTATTTTTTAGGTAAGAACTTTCTGATACCGTTACGAGGAATAGCTTAGTTATAACGTACATGGCAAAATAATTGAATATGAATCAGAGGTAGTTGTGCAAAAATATTGTATGAACTTTGGCCGCAAAATGACATTATTGAACTCAGAATATTATCAAACTACTATATACATACGCATATTATTTTGAATCACACATCACAATCAAACCCCACAGGGTATATTACTTCACTGGGCATTACTACTGTGGGCTATTACTTTTTATTTACTTATTTACTTCACGTCAAAAACAGTTAAATCTGAGTGTGACGTGCTACGGGGTTAATTCCTTCAAGTTCACTCCAAAAACGCGCTCTTCGTATTTCAGTAAGAACATTCTAAATATCAATAACTATGCCAACAGGTTTGTATTACAACGGGCCGTAACGGTACGTGAATATATAAAAAATCAATGCTTCGCATCTTAAATCAATGGAATATATTGTACATACTACATTAAAACGAATCGTTATTAGAATACGTTTGGTACAGTTTCCAGGAGAACACTTTTCAGTTTCGATAAAACTCTTACTTCGTCGCTACTTTGGGGCGCGCAATTCAAATCCTCTGCGCTACGGTTGCGAACTTGCTGCTCTATGACGGGAGGCAGGGCGCCCTCGGCGAATCACTTTGCGCGTCCGAACGGCGGGATTCGATTTGCGCCCTCTCGCTGGGCAGCCGATCCCGGCAAGGGCCGGCATGGCTGCCTCTTCGTCAAAGGGCTAAGGTCGAAGTTGAAAGCTCCGGAATCCATCTGCAAGCCGTTCCCGCTGCCGCGCGCGCGCGTTTCGTGATAGAGGCTCAGGCGGAAATTGCGGTGCATCGACGCGCCCCCCAGCCTCGTCGTAACGGGGAATCAATCACAGCTGCTGCTCCCAGGTGATTTTGCAGACTGAATAAGGAAGTTAAGACGCGGAGCATTGATTTTAAACGTTAGAATTTCAGAGTGATGTTTATTCTTGGACAAAGGTTTGAGTGATTCTTTTCTGAAGTTTAATGGTAATGGATTTCAAAATGTAGAAGAAAAATTATGTGATTTGGTGCCGTACGTGTTGGCACTGCATAAGGCATATTCAAATTTTATCACGACTTTAAGAGATGGACAATCAAATAATGATCTTTTCTCTCGGGATTGAAATTATCCTTCTCTAAAATAAAAGCATCATTATAATCATTTTATCGAGTCCAAAAAGAACATTATTGATCAGTAATTATTGCTATTTTGTAAAAGGCGCGCGCGAGAAAGTAAGTTGTCGGGAAAGAATAACTTCACTTACAGCGTTTTTGAATTACTGTGTAAATATTGTTTACAAAAATAGTTATTAAAATCATGTAAATTTCGCCGAAATTGTTTACGTATCTGATGCTCTGTACAAGATAGGGTGCAAATGTTTTCCAATAACAGTTTTCGCCTCACAAAAAATATTGATATCGCAAGTAATATTTCGAAGTGCTATTGTTCGCAATATTTTTACTAAGTAAAGAAAGGTCATTATGCAATCCTGAAAGAAATTCTATATTAAGATATTGTCGAAAATACACGGTTTTGGCTGCCCGTCCCTCCATCTGTCTATAATAGTAATTAACGAAAGGAGTGTAGAAAGAGGGGAATAATTGCATGAATGGTATGTTCACGAAAACGAACGACGATAGGAGCGAGTTTTCTTATATATCATGAGCGCAATTATACTCATTTATACACATGCTAAGTTCAATATTTTTGACGCTCCCATTTACGAATAATTCAAATTAAGAAATTGAAGTACATATTTCTACCCAAGGCATGCATTTCATGACGTATTATTGCTTCTGGAAAAGATCTTCTTTAGTAGACTTTGCATTGTTTTTGTTTCCACGAAATATTTGCAAATAGAAGGAACTGACCTACAAGAATATAACGTTCACTATACTAACGGGAGAAACGTTAGCAATTGAGGGCGTCCGAAAACGTCAATCAATCTTAAACCTCTAGACATTCCTGATCTATGACCATTACGTATATCTCTGTGACTGAGAGTTGCAGATAGCTAGTGCCTATTTCAGACGGCAGTCTTCTACGACACAGGGATATAAATGTTGATCCCTTGGGGTGACAAATATCTCAATTCTGGTGGTGATTAAGAGAAAAACATTTTCCACTATTTATATAATCGTGCTTTCTGTTTTCCACATATTCTCGAAAATACATTATCGGCTTTACCATGATCGCTAAAATGAGTGTCAGCGATTTGTACTTCTCCCCATTTTTCAAGTAACTGAAATCCCTTCAGTACGCGCTTTCCCAAGGAGGCTGACTAGACAATCCATCGCAACCGCAATCTCCACTGTTCTCTCAATTCGCGCGTAGAGGGGCGAGTAGGGTTGGGAGGCCTGATGTGCGCCGCTGTGGCTGTCCCCAGAGATGCTGAAGAAGGAGAGCGAGGAGCGGATTTTGCGCGGGCTGCTGGCAAAGGCCGTCGCCCAGGAGACGGACGAGGAGTGGTTGGGAGCGGAAATGGAGAACGCCGCGGACGACGCCGTCTCCGACGAGCCGACCAGCATCTACTGGCAGGTCTAGGCCCCCAGCCGCGGGGACGGGCCGCGGGGCGGGGACCTGGCGCTGCCCGCGGCGACGCCTTGGCTAACGACACTTGCACCGCTCGGCACCGAAGAGGAGAGGAGAGCAAATCACTTCTCACACGAATACTTCGACCAGCTAAGCATTGGTGGCCACTCGTATTCAGAGAATAAATGGAAATGTGTCGGACATATATGCTATTGACTTAATGTGAATTCTCTTCATTGGATGGCGATCTACTTTCTATCATATTGTTGCTTTGCAGCAGATTTCCTAAACATGATAAATAGACTACCGGAAGAATTTCTGGTGCTGTAAGCCATATCAATCAAAAACGGTTTCTTATATGCCATTGTCATGTAAGAATGACCACTTTGATATCTTTGAATAATTTGATATTGTAAATACCGATTATATTCTGCATTCAAACAAGATTTTGCATATTCAATTGCAGTAAGTTCAGAAGGGCTTCAATGACCTGAAACAATGATCATTGTTTAAGTTTCTACTTATCTCAAAAATAAATACTCCCACAAAAATAATACCTTACCCGTAAGAAGTTAAAGGAAAAATCCCGACAAACGCTACTTTAACAACGAAGATGTTGAAGCACTCTGACCTTCAAGCAGAAAATTCCTTTCAACAACCCGAAGATGATGTGCTGTGATTTCATTTAAGAAGTGAATATAACTGTAAATAATGGTAGGGACGTTGCTACTAGAATTATAATAGTGTGATTGTATGCACGAGCTTTCCACATTATCAAACTCTCACCGCATCTTTAAGACTAAAGCGTTATCCCAGTTACCATCACAAATAATTCATCACTCAAGAATTTTTTTATTTAGTAACGGAAGTATTTTGCAAGCAAAGATAATTCTTAACAGCTCCAGTTTATCAAAAAATGTGTACTCTTCAGTGTCATCAATCATACAGCAGCTGCAAATGCAAGTTTGCCTTATTTAAGAAGTGCACATTGCAACAATTATTGAAACGTGTTACAATTCGACGTTTTTGAATGCTATCCGTTTATTCTTCCTCAATCAAGCAATTAAAAGTTGGTGGACTTATACACGGTAATCTGAAAACAAGGACAACGTTTCTCGCCATTCGAAGCGGGCCCTCCCACAACGAACGCTGTCCAACGCTCGAAAAACGCGGACGCCGCGGCGGCGCACCCAACGCTCATGCTCGGCGTGCCGAAGCTGGTTCGCACGTTGACGTGCGGGTCTCGAGGCCACTGGGGTCTCCTGCGGACATGCGTGATCCTCTAACGGTTCTCCTGTCCCTTTGGACTTTGTATCATTTTATATAATTTTGGATAAAAAATAAAAGGAGTTTGCCTCTCTAGTGTTTCTTTCTTTTGAAGTATTGTAAGTCTTGTTGGGGTTACTTTAACACAATTATTACAACTAAATTGACGGTGAGTTTCTTTACTAATGATGAGATCTTATGGAACCTTCATTTTGATATGGTTGGGGTTACTTTAACACAATTATTACAACTAAATTGACCGGAGTTTCTTTACTAATGATGAGATCTCATGGAATCTCCATTTTGATATGGTCTTCCATTTTGATATGGTTGGGGTTACTTTAACACAATTATTACAACTAAATTGACGGTGAGTTTCTTTACTAATGATGAGATCTCATGGAATCTCAATTTTGATATGGTCCTCCATTTTGATATGGTTGGGGTTACTTTAACACAATTATTACAACTCATGGAATCTTAATTTTGATATGGTCTTGAAACAATTAGCTTGAAGCACATATGACAGATTGTAGTCCAACACCAATTATTACCTGCATTTTGAATTTCACACGGCTCTCTTAATTTGGAAAGAGCAGGTAGATATTACTGTGAAACAACGCATACAAATTATTAAAATTATATAAATTTACTAAATAATATTTAACTATTAACAAATTTGGTGTTCCTGGAAGCATTTATATCACGGAAAATAAATTGCAATTTTTTTCGTTTGTGAAAATTTGTTGTAAAAAATTGGTAAGCATAATTTCAAGAAAATATATTCAAAGAAATCTATTAATATCTGTATCTCTATACATTCTAGCATCTTGTACTAGATTAGAAGTTTTATTGTTTTGTAAAGACAGTCGATTTTAGATCTGGATGAGCCTTTGTATACTTTCGAATATCTTTATCGATTGTGTTATTTTTGCGCTCATAGGTAGTCGAGGTTTCCAAGTACGCTTTAGTTTAATACCAGGAGGGATTTGACACACCTCAGAGCGGACATCTTGGGCTTTTACGCTCTAATCTTCACTCCCCTTCGGTTGCACTAATTCTCCTTCAGTTTGGCCGCCGGATACAAATTCTGGAGTCGAATTACGTGCCACTCTCAATGCGCTGGGAGAAAGCCCTACTCCATTACCCATGAGCGTCGGGGAGTGCCACCAGGAAGCCCACCTGAGGGCCATCTTGATCAATACCCGGGCAGCTCGGAACCTTCAATCCGTCTACTCACTGCGCACAAACGGTTGATTTCTGTTGTCCCGTTGGACCTTTGTACAGGTGAGTTTGTAGCTGTGGCCACATACACAATCCTGCAAAAAGGTCGGCCCAACTGGTGGGTCACTGGGACAAGCTCGAGCAGTCAGAGGATGTGCATTGCCTACATACTCATTGCCACCACTTTGCCACAAGCACGTGAGTACCGCCGATAAACTGGGGTCAGGGTAGATGTTTCCAGACTCAACGAAGAACAGTGATCTCTGCGACCCATGATTCCTCCTTGGGAGGTATGAATATCTTAATGGTTGAAAACCATATTTGTCATTTTCTAGTTGAAGGACGAGAAACGAATAATTTTACATTATTATTTATGGCTTCGCCAAAACTTCCTGTAACATCTTGAACTTCAACATTACCCTCTCTAGAATTTAAATTCTCACCTATTACTACATAGTCGTTTTTGTATATATACCGCTATTTATGAAACTTGCAATACCAAGAAAGAGACATACAATTACAATGAAATTTATTCCACAGATTTGGATATCCACACTAGCGATGAGTACCGTATGTGGGAGGTTAGAAAGGATACGACAGGTTTAGCAGTAAAGAGGGAGAGTGGAAGTGACAAAATGTTGCGAGACTATCCTTCCTCTCGCGTCTTCCTTGAAGTTTGAGCAAAATTTGTGACCTTGCCCGTAGATGTGCTGAGGAATTTGGTTGATCAGCAACGTTACCTCTATAATGCCTTTGAGCACCTAATTTTACACTTTTGATTCGATGATCCACAATTGATATCTGGCTGGTTCTTCCATGCAATCATCGGTACCTTTAGAATTCCACTGCATAGGCGTGTACAGCTTTAACCAAGGAAGGGAAAGACGTTTCCCACGAAAATTTTAGACATACATATCGCATGTTATAAAATTAAATAAAACACACTACAAGCAAAATGAATTTAACACTTTATGATACAATTAACTGACAATTGAGTAATGTTGAACCGTTTACAGGATTGCCAGATGTTCTCGAACCCTTTTCTTGAAATTTAATATAATAAATAGAACACCAAATAATTGGGTGAAAATGGAGGAAATCAGATATTGATCGTATTTGCACAAATTAAATGTTTAATGACGTAATGCTCGGGGCCCCTTTGAAATTTTTCCACCTGGTTTACGCTACAAGGAGCATCTACTGCCTTCTATAGAATTATTGCAACTCGCACAAAAAATTATTGTATTTCATTTGATTAATTTTAAGTTATTAATGTTAAGTGCCGAAACTATAAAATCAGTTAATAGGGGCAAGTGAAAACACATCAAGAGACCAGCATCTTTCTTTTAAGAGAAAAATGAACAGGTTTGACTAATATTCCTTCTAAAGAAAAATCCTTAGTGTTTTGAATATATAGATTACAAAGTGATAACGATAATGGTTGATTTGTGTCCTAATAACTCTTATTACAACACTGATAACAGTTTCATCAAGTTTGATTTAATCCATTAAACTATTTAAATGACTATTCTAATCGCTTGACTAATCTAATGTTTATTACAAGAAACAAGGAAAAATAGAAATAAAGAGCTCTAGGTGTTTATTATTTCAGTAAAATTTAATAATGAAATGTTTTATTTTTCACAGGTGGAAGAAATGTAAAGTCAAGAGTGGCCACAAGCACCAGAATAGGTCGACCGGATCAGGACGTCACCGTAAATGTTTAGTGATTGATTGGGTACACAAAAGTCGCCACTTTTTTCGCAGTATTCCTATGGCGTGGGTACTAAAAAGTGTCCATTTATCGTCCCAGCTACTATATTTGTCCCACCTGATTTCCGCTTTTAAGTGCAGTTGCTTCAAAGCCAACTGCTCCATTTGGTGGATTTACTGCATGTAAAAGATCCTCAAGTCTAAAAGAAACCTCTGAGCAAAATTCAAATCGCCTGTTTCGCCTCTTCCTTTCTCCGCTAGATGGTGAAAGGAGCGTAGCGAAATTTGACGAAAGAGCGGATCTGATGACCTGAGTCTCACCATGTAAAATAAGGCATTGACTAACTAAATGACTAATCTTACTAATCTTTCATCTCACTATCTTCTTGTCTTCCTTATCTGGTCCACAGCGTTTATTTTCACTATTTTTTATTACCGAACATCCCCACTTGCGAATCGCGACATATCAGAAGGAACTGGGTTGACGCATCACGTGATCTCGGGACTGCGAACATTTTTGACCGCGACCACGAATTTCTTCTGAACCTCCCGTTGAAAGTCTACTCTGTGCGTCCCGAGTCCGCGGAAAGGGCTCCGAAGCGACCGTGCCGCCCCCGACATCGCCGCTCGGACGGATCAATGTCGCCGAACCTGCAATGAGGCGCTCCACCGCTCAATAAGCTTAGGGCAGACAGAGCAACTCAAGCACAATAAGTAGGTATGGATCTGCCCGGGGCTCAAGTGATTAAATATTTGAGTATTCGCGCGCCGCGTTGGCATCGCGTCAATGCGATTCCGTGCAATGCCCGCCTGCACCGCTCAGCCAGTGGGCGCCTCAACTTTGAAACACTTTGGACGCTCTGAGGCGCTGACCGCCCACAGCCCAGATTCCCCGCTGCCGTCATCGCATCTCCAGGAACCCAGCGGGCCAGGTAGCGCAGCTACCGGCCAAAGACACGAGTGCCGAAAGCCGTCGACTTCTCTACCAAGAACATCAACAAATGGCCGCCAAAATGCAGGATCAGTTAGATTTAAGATAGCTTTTAAGTAGCGCATACGTACGTCTGTAGTCTTTCACCATCGATTTGTCAGTCAATCCACACCATCTCTCAGTTTTAGATTTATTAAACCCATGTTAAATTTCATTCACGACTTTCTATGTATTGTGCATGATACGCCCTTCTACCATAAGCATCTTCCATATTTCAGGGCAGTTGAATTAAATGCAGAAATCCAGGAGGTAAGTCAGATGGTTCGGATCACAATTGTAGCCTGTCAATGAATTTGCGATCGGTACGGATCTTATATTGACCCCCTTTGAGCGTCGTGCAAGTATGTGCGGATGGTTACCAATCTGTAATGATTATGATTCAATAATGTTTATTTAAATTAGTCTCCAATAATAGAATGCCAAAATAAATGCTTCTTACGAAGCCAGTACACAACAAAATAAACTTTTATTAACGATAACAAACCGTCTTGATTAATTTGTTTGTAAAGGAAATCAAATCCTTTCTTCTTAATATTCAAAGGGAAATAGCTAGTTTTTCTACAACAAACAAGTTTTCTAAGACCACAAAAACCTTCTTTCCAGTTGTTCTTGGCTTAATTACTCTGATTAATCTTCATAAGCTTAGATGTTACACAACTAAACTTATGCTTACAGTCACTAGACAGCGAATTAAGAATATGTTTTTCATCACATTTCAGGATTTTTAGCAACTTTATACTCGCTCAGTTTATGTCTAAGTGGAAATGAATGATGGGCTCCTCCTTTGTCTTGAATAAGGCGGTAATTTAGTTCGCCACAGATAGATAACTGAAGAAGTCTGCGTTTTTCCCGGTATATGGTGTAATTGCTGCCATTCTTAGTGAGTTTTGTTTTAACTCTGTTTACTCACACTGTTGTGAAAGGAAATTGTTTTGATCAACTTAATAAATTATTACACTGACAATTTCACTCATGTCTGGTCGTGCTACGGCACGACCTACGGCACGTGCTACGGCAACCAATGCTAAGCAAGAATATATTCAAATTCAACCAATCCCTGGTGTCTATCACCATGTGTTTACCACTTTGTTTACCTTTTTAACTCCGCTATAATAATTTTGTTTACCTTTTTAAGATAGAGAGAGCAATTGCTTTTGGTTCATAATCGTTTGTGAACATCAATAAGATGTATCATTTTGGACCATTACATTAAACATTACCAAAACGACACATCAGTAAGATGTGTCGTTTTGGTAATGTTTAAAACTATGAACTAGAATCTATTATTAAAGATTGTGTAGGGACATCTCCACCTCTTATACGGTTGAAAATAAAGGCTAATTGCTTGAATGATACATCTGGGTTACTTTTTATTAATTCTATTGTTATACCATCTAGTCCAGCAGATATTCCATTTTTTCATCAATCTTACAGCTTCATGGACTTCTTTTTTACTGATTTCTTGAATGTTTTCATCACTATCTACATTAGTTTGTGTTATATTCAAGAATTCCGTTCGTTATCTGAACATCTTTTCATAATATTCCTCCCATTCTTTAGACTGTTTAATTTGTAAATGACATGTTTCGGTCCAGTTGTTTTTCACACTTCTGAGCGTTTTCCTTGCTTCTTTTAATCGAGAGGCGCCTAAGCACTTCTCTATTCTTTCACCTTGGTTTTGTCATACATAATTGTTTGCTTTCGTACACTTCTTTTTACCTCTCTGTGTAGTTTAAAGCATTGTTCTCTATCATCTTGCTGTTTTGTTGAAAGCCAGTTGTGGTACATGTTTTTCTTAATATCTACTAGCTTTTTTTAAAATCTTCATTCCACCAGGGAGTAAAATCACCCTTTATCTTTTTCTTTTCTCCTAAGATTTCACCGGTAGCGGTAGCTCAGTGCATCAACTGATGTCACTGCAGCGCCTCTAACCGGGAGGTCCCAGGTTCGAGTCCTGACGGCGGCAGGATTTTCGACACTAGTTTGTCAGCTAGGTCGAATTCAGCTGCTGTATGGAGGAGAATTCTAGCGGCCGGCTGCTCTGATCGGTAGTTTTCCGTGGTTTCTCCGATCAACATCAGGCGAATGCCGGAGCAGTACCCTACCAAAACGGGCCACGGACCGCGCGCGATCTGTCCTTCCTCTTCCTTGTCCTATCCTCTCCCCTTACACACACACACACACTTACACTAACATGCACTACACTACCACATATTCCGGGAGACCGGTCGGGAGCTTAGAGCTTGTCCCGACTGGGGCGGTGCCCCGTTGGTGGGAGAGTCCAGGTTAGGGGGAAACCCCACTAGCCGACGGTAAGTCGGCGCCGGATCTCGTCATCCAGCGGGGGAAGATCACCGCCATCTCCCGAGTAAAAGCATGCCTTACACTAACGGGACTAATGACCGAAGCAGTTGACGCGCCCGGAAACACGAAAAACTTCATGGATTTTATTTTTTTGTTGCGGCTGTGTAACCACATTTGCAGAGCGCACCAAGGTGGCAGCGCTCAGCGGCGACCGAGGAAGTCGGCAGAGGCGGCGAAGCGGAAAAGGCGCCGCCCGAGCTGAGAAGAAAGGCTGGCCGGAGAGACAGGAGCGGTACAGCGAGTCAGCGGCGCCGCCCGCTTTAAAAGCGAGCGCCGCCAGCCAGAGAGTCAGAGAACGCCAGTGACCGTGTGTCGAGTGGAATTGAGTGAGGGGATTGTACCGTGTAGATTTCTTGGTTCGACATAGCTTGTTTTTGGTACATCTCCCGGACTTTTGGTATTTTGATTTTTTCTTGTGACTTGGTATGCTCTTTGGGATTTTGGAATTGTGACCAATGTACTTTATGCCGTTAATTGTAATAAATCTTTGTTTGTGAAAAGCGTGCAATTATTCTGAACATAACATTTTTATTTCTTCATACATATTTAAAGCGAAAAAAACGTAAATCACATTTAATTTAGTTGAAAGTTGTATTTTAAACATAAATTTAATGGAATTATTTTCTAATTTTTTAAAAGTATATTTTTTTATCAATTTAAAGCATATTTTCGTCCATTGTCGAAATGTATTTGCTGTCATTGGAGAATGGAAAATTTACTACTATTTTGAGCAAGTGGTGATCTGAGCCACATTCAGCTTCTCGACATTCTCTGTCGTCGTCAAATTTTAATTAAATGGAGATTTTGCAAATAGCATAATCAATAACTGTCTGGTAGTGTGCGTCCAAGTCAACGTGTGTATGTCTTTAAGCTTAAAAAAAACAAAAACATTTAGAATATAAAGATTATATTCTTCACATAATTTTATCAATCTATGCCCATTATCGTTTGTTACTGGTTCTCCATATTACATTCCAATTACATTGCTATTTTCATTTATTCCAGTTCGACTATTCAGATCTATTATAATTATTTTTGCTCTGTTTCCAATCTCTTCTAAAAAACTGCTGATAAAATTCTAATTTTTTGTATAATTTTTATTCTCTGTCGGAGCATATGCACCAATTATTGCAGCTTTGTATCATTTCAATTTTAATTCCACCAAAATCAGTTTCTCATTTTTCTGATTACACCTTTTAATGCTGTTTGATCATTTCTTATCTATCAGAATTGATACATCGGCCTTTGCTCTTTCATACATATTATCTCCACTAAATATATAGATATCATTTTCCAATTGTTCCCATCCCTTTCCCTTCTTTTTTGTTTATATTAAAACTATTATATCTAATTTAAATCTCTGTATCTCTTCAAGTACTTCTTATTGTTTCGTGGCTAGACCTTGAATATTCCAGTGTCCAAAAAATCATTTTCCTTCTTCGCTTAAGTCGTTGTGTGTTAGGTTTATTCCGAGGCAAATTACTAGGAATGTTTGCAATGACTGGGGTTATGTAAAGGGTTATGTAAAGAATGGGTGGCTGGCCCAATGATTCAACCCCCTACCTGGAGGGCCAGGAAATTTTTCTTCGGGCTTTACTTGCCCTAGAAAAGTTGCCTTCTCTATAGCTAAAGAGTCCCTACTCCCCTAAGTGCGAAGGAGAAATAAAGAAGGATAACAGAGAATAGTAGAGGGGTTGGGAGATGAAGTAAGGGGAAAGAGAAGACGATAAAATGAAGGACTTCCTAGCCCTCGAAACCTAATAGCGTCGGGGTAAAAAACAAAAGAGATCTAGAGTGATAAAACAGGATAGTAGACAGCAGTGTGGCACAATGCCCCACTGGTGTGGAAGCAATGCCACATTAGTGTGGAAGCAAAGCTACCCTAGTGTGAAAGCAATGCCACCCTAGAGACGCTCCTCCTTTTTCGGGCTTTGGATCGGCAATGTCCGTCGTCGCCGCGCAGCTCGGCCCACCCAACTTCGCGCAGGTAGTACGTCGAACAGCCCAGCATAGATTCCGACAGGCATAGGCGGAGTACATATACCTTGCAAATGTGGTAGTCCATGCCAATTCACCGGGAGCGGTAGCTGAGTGCATCAACGGATGTCACTGCAGAATTTCTGACCGGGAGGTCCTAGGTTCGAGTCCTGATGGTGGCAGGATTTTCGATACTAGCTTTTCAGTTAGGTCGAATGCAGTCGCTGTCCGGAGGAGAATTCTAGCGGCCGGCTGCTCTGATAGGTAGTTTTCCGTGGTTTCTCCGATCAAAACCAGGCGAATGCCGGAGCAGTACTGCTCGTACAGCTAGTCGCAGTTTTGTACTAGCAATCTATTCATTTCCGTTGCCTTAACAAGCGAATTGTGCAATTGAAGTTTTGTAATGGAAACGCATTAATATTAAATAATAAATCGATTAGTGAAACGGAAGAAAAATTAAAATTGATATATTCTTAATAGTTTTTAAATTGGTGACTGGTTATGAAGAAAACACCAAAACTGATGTCACAAAATAGAGCTATGCAAACTTCTCCAAACCAGATGCTTCCAATGCATACTTGTTATCTGACCATGAGATTATATAGAAGTTTAAAACTTTTATTTTTCCAGATCGTTATGATGAGTCATAATGAAGAAAGTGTCTCATAAAGATCGTTTGGAACGGTTTGTGAAATTGAAGAGTTTTCGTAGCTATGTTGAGTATGAAATGAAGCACTTAACGAGTAAAGTCTCAGAGTTTCGGTCAGATAGATTACATAGTTTTAATTGCCTTTGTCGCGGAGCATTAAAATTCATTTTTATTTCAAAGAAAAAGTCGTTGCGGGCGCTGGAGGGAGCCTCTTTTAACTTCATTAAATGTTACGTAAAACTTCGAGAATGTGGTAAAGCGGTAATGTTCCACGCCTAGTAGATCATGGACGGGGTTCTATATTTTATAAACCCTTTAACCACAGAAAATAGCACGTATGTTTTTATTAAAAGGCATGTGAACTTTAAAGGAAAGGAAACACTGATATGATAGATATAATTATAAAAACGGAATTGTGCAACGGATTAGAAAGTAATAACCATATTGTATACTACTCGACATATCCGATAAATTTGGTTCCCTTAAAATTGGGCTCTAGAGTAGCTAAATTTCTGAAAGAAGGAAGCGAGAAAATACTGGAAAGCGTATGATTTATCTATTCCAACCATGATATTCTAAATCAAACAAATACTGTAGAACCCCGTTATTCCGAACCAATTGGGGGTATCGTCCGTTCGGTTTCGGAAATGTTTGGATTATCCAAAACAATAAACAATACATATATAAGTACATCTATTGGATGACCCGACACAATGCATGTGACAAAATGACAACGTAAAGTAGCGATCACATCATCACATCGCATCATCAAGTGGATTCAATTCCTTGCGGCAAAAGAAGATTACCTATTTTACAAGTTCCTCTACGTAAAAATTACTGTTACATAAACATGTGATATACACCGTAGTAACCATTGCAATAAACGTTTCATTTCGACTTGTGTTTCAATTAGTTGTTGAGTTCTACAGTAACAATAAAACAATTTCACTACAAATATGCGATTTATTTATTTTTTCTTCTATCCCGAATTTTGTTCGGGTTATAAGAAATTTCGGATTTGGGGGTTGTACCAGAAATCACATACCATGATGTTCTAAATCATATCTTTCTTCGATATTTAAACCTTTCATTTGTTTTAAGACATTGATCGGTGGGTAAGTTCTAGCCAGAGATGGTTTGTACGAAAGGAGGGTACAGGTAGAACCAAAAAAATATATTTAAATGTGTATGTATGTATATATATATATATATATATATATATATATTATATATATATATATATATATATATACACACACACACACCCATACACACATTTCATTTGGACAAGTACCCTTGTGCACAATAATGGCATAAAAATTGTCTTACATTAACTGCCAGTTAGGTACAAACGAATATCCACTCGTGTTCAGCAGTGGACCCCTAGTTGCTAAACCCAATGGTAAAGCATTGGTGAGGTGAGAAACCGAAGGCTGCCAGCAACAGGTAGCACAAAATATATTCATGTAATATACTTTGCTTTGAACTAAAATGTGCCTCAACTCGTCCATAAGACGAAAAATGTGTGTAAATATCGGGGGTATATTTTATCGTTCGCCGAAGATTGGGGCCGCGTCGCCCGGGGAATCAAGGGTTCGCTCGCCTAGCGAAGCGCTGACTCAACTCCTGTGCTGGAGGACGGGAACTATCGCTGCGACTAACCCGGGAGTGCTCGCAATAGATCTGTGAGAACCAAGCCACGGCTATTTTATGTTAGATAGATATTTATTATTCTGCAGATAGGTATATACAACCTGGTGGCAGAACTCTACAATTAACATATTACTAATATTAACTTTAAATTACTTAACAACGTAACATTAAATTCTTTAAAGGCATAATAATAATAATAATAATAATAATAATAATAATAATAATAATAATAATAATATGCTAAGAATAATAGCATTAACTACATTTTATGGTTGACCTGCACAGTTATTTTAAACTATTAAATACAAGATTACACGACTTTTTAATTACACTTCACTTTCACTTTCACTTCACTTCACTTCACTTCACTTCACTTCACAACATTTAAAATTCGCTTCTCTTTCTACTTCTATATATGTTCCTGAATTATTGCGATGCATTAGTGGTCTGGCATTAAATGTACTCCTTCATTGTACTTTTCTGAGACTGCCTGGCGTTTTATTTTTGTCCTTTCGGTGAATCATTTCCCGTCAGCATGTTCAAACTTGATCACTACGCTACGCGATATCTGTCATATACGTTGGGTGCAATAGCGCCAGTGCATTGTGAGCTCCTAGTCAGAGCGGTACGTACCATGGAATTACTTTCAGCCGTGTGTACGACAAGTACTTATTCAGAAAATGTAATTATTTACCTTATATACAATCGACTGTCACAATTTCTTACCAAAGAGAAAGAAGATATACAGGAGACGTCTGTAGGGAAACGAAAAAAATCGGAACCTTGCAAAATGGAAAGAAGACAAAGACTTTCTAAATAATTTTGTAAAAAAGTAAAATATATATTTGTTTAGAACATGCCAAAATACTTTGTAGAAATCATATTTAGTATTATTTAATAGGATAATAAGAATTTTGCGTGTACTTTGTCAATTTCTATCTTCCTCGCCATAACTATTTAGTCAAGAATTGTTGATGTTTAATGATTTTTGCGTGTACATTATCAATTTTACCTTCTTTGCCATAATTTTTCAAATAATTAAATTATTTCAAAGAATTGGTCGCCCGACTGGGATTCGAACCCGGTCCTTCTGGTTTACGACCAGATGCTCTAAGCTCTCGAGACAACTAATTCTTTGAACAGTTTTCACGGGCGCTATTATCACTCCTTGTATGAATATAATTGTCACCTTTCCTGTCACCTTGTTAAACGCACGATCGGAGAATATGTTCCGCATACGTAAAGCTATATAAATTGTGACCTTGTTACCGAGTAACAATATATTTTAATAATTAAATTAGTTCAAAGAATTGATCACCTCGACCGGGCTTCGAACCCGGGCCTTCTAGTTTACGACCTCCTGCTCTAACCACTAAGCTACCGAGACAATCAATTTCTTGAACAGTTTTCAAAGTGACTATATAATCGTGGGTTATGACCTCCTAGCTCACCTGATCTGATCCCTTGTGACTTCTTCCTTTGGGGATACCCGCATTCGGAGGAAGAGCTCCGGCGCTCTATTGAAGAGTAAATCGCAGCAATTCCTCGTGACTTACTTCAAAGAGTCAATCAGAATATGTTCCAGATGTGCCTAGAATGCATTCGAGCCGAAGGACACCGCTTTTGGCATCTTCTTCAAGGTAATTTAAGTGCAGCAGTAGTTTCCGCACAGGTGAAAAATTATTCTTTGTATTATTAGGGCTCTTTTCAAGTGTTGCGTACGAGAATATACTATTTCTGCTAAAAACTGAAACAAACATCTTGTAATTCCGCAGAATTGGTAATAATTTTCAAGCTATCTGAACTCACGAGTAATTAAAATTCTTAAATTGATTTTACGAACCCTCATCAACACAAATTCCAAGGGACCGAAATAACAGGAGTTTGTGTTGTAAAATTTCGTGGTATCCGAGTATTATAAATGGCCATATTACCGTAATCTCTTGCCGGGACCGAAGTTTTGACTTTAGGCTTAAGTCTTGCCGGGATCGAAGTTTTGTTAGTGGTACGGCGAAATTCGTGTTATGCGAGTTTGAGCTTATTAGGGTTTACTGTCTTTTAATATTTCTTTCTATACCAGTAACATTCATTTTGGTCCTATAAAACGTTATTGTTTTGAGGTGCCTAAGTTGGCCGCCGAAAATATTTTAGGCTATCTTTGGTGACTAAAAGTTATTAATTTCAAATACTCTATATTCTGACAAGGGGTGTATTGGAAAAATAAACAATTCACATTTTAGCATTTTAGCACATCATAGCATTTTAAATAATTTGCAGTAGTACGACTTCGGAATGTTTTTGTGATTTCGGAAAATCAAGCACGACACGAAATGATTACACGACATTCAGTAAGGTTTAATCAACTTTTTGAAATAATAATTTAAACACAAGGAAACTGTTTATTTTCTCCTTAAGAAGTTACTTGTTAAAGAGAGAACGTTATGTAATGCTACGGGAACAAGCCGCGAATTTGTCTGCCCGGCGGCCAAAATCGCTAAGGCAGTAGTTTCGTAGTGATCTCGGACGATAAGGAAGGAATGGTCGTGGGTTCGAGTCCCGCCTCGGGCATGGTTGTATTTGTATTCGTCCTTTCAGCCCTTTCATCACTATATTATTTCATCCTCATAGTTACCATACCGTTAACAGCAATAGTGTCACTATGACCTAAGATGTTGATGCGACCTTAAATAACCAATGAAAAAAAAGCAGCGAATTTGTTTCTGATGTAGTCAATCCTCAATAAGAAATCAGGAAACGTCTGTGACATTACAACTCAGAATTTTGAGCCGAGTGGAACTTTTTTGCAACGTGGTAAATAACCATGCGATGGCATGGAAAGAACTCGAAAGAGTGGCTGCCATAGGAAGCCTTCACTTTGGGCGAGATCCCAGAAAGTTAGAAATTTATTTGATTGTGATCAGAAAATGATTATTAATGTCACTTTTCAATTTTATACAAGTGAGCTTGACATACGCGACTATAGTTGAAAAGTTGATATAAAACCAAACCTAGAAAAGATAAGAGACCTAGAAAATTATCTGTCATTGAGAGATATTCACTCATGAGAAGAGTTCATCCAGAGAAGATTAACTGCCCCACAAGAATGTTGTTATAGATACTAGTTTGTTAATTTGATGGGTGTGCCTATAAGACTTCTGACAATACGCGGACTCGATCATAGACAAATGTTGAAAAAGTATCCAATGAATCAAACTCTCTGACAAAAATAACAATGGGAGCCAACACATTTAAATACAAAGTGGGTCCATGCATTTTATCCCACTGAGTGACTCGAGCAAATTGAAGTTTTTGTTTGAACTAGACAATGCGTTCTACTCACAATGCAATGTTGCAACATTTAATTGACAGGAAACTTGTTATGAAAAAATGTTTGTCAGCAATAGATTACACTCCAGATTTCACAATTTCTGTGAAATACTTGTAAATAGGTATTTGTACTAATAATTTCCAATGCGCGCAGAGATTGAAAGAAAACCATGTAGCCTCCGACTGTGTGAGAGGTGTGTGTTATTCCTTCTATTCTCATTCTGCGCGTACGAGAATACTGTACGGGCGAAGTCTAGTTTTTTTTATATTAAATACATTTATTAATTTAGGAAGGTTTACATCGTTCAGTAGAATTATTTTACAGATGTATTTTCAGACTTATTCTAGTTAAAATATCTAAGCTAACTTAATCTATACTTTGGAGAGGATACTCTTGGGGAGAATCTCGGTGTTAAGAATCGTGGTTGGCTAAAATTTTGAGGAAGGCTTCAAAAGGAATGCGAAGTCTCGTACTCAGCACGACAATGCTTGTGACACAGCTGGCGTCTTGCGACAGCAAGAGTCCGTGAAAGTGGTCATCGCGATTAAAGATTTGCTATTCGCGTGTTGCGTTACGGAACGACATTTTATATTCGACGCGTGTATATAACTTTTGTACTTTGTAGAACTACACAATGTTATTGCGGTATTTGTGAAGATTGTTATTATTGAAGTATTTCCGTTTTTTGCAGTGTTATGCGAGAATATTTTATTTTTTCTTGAACAGTGCGCGGTTTACTTATCGCAAAAACATTCTATGTGATTTTGTTCAGCAGAAATTTTGCTGCTGACAGACCTCTATTAAGTTCTGAAAGTTGGCTAATTTTTCGATGTTTTCATATTCACGTGGTTTGTTTTAAGTAATTTCGTCCACGGCAGCCGTGGTGGTTACCGGTGATGCTTGTGGATTTTAAACTCTCCTGCGAGCTTTATTCCTACGCCGTAAAAAGAAATTGCTAGCGCTTCACAAGGTAAAAGTCCCTGTGCAACACTCGTCTGATTTATTTATTTATTTTACGTCAAAAAACAGTTAAAAACTGCGTATGACGTGCTATGGTGAAAAGTGAATTGTGTGCACATTTTCAAAATTCTGTGATCCCTACACTAAGTCATATACTACTTAAATTTTGAATTTTTGAAAGGGAGAAAAAAACTCCCATGTAATAAAATCTATTTTCAAGGATAAACAAGCAATAAATTTTTAATTTTTGAAAGGGAGAAAAAAACAAAAACAAAAAACTCCCATGTAATAAAATCTATTTTCAAGGATAAATAGCAATAAATTTTGAATTTTGAAAGGGAGAAAAAAAACTCCCATATAATAAAATCTATTTTCAAGGATAAATAAGCAATAAATTTTGGCTTTTATTACTTCCTGCCGCGACAACATGGAAACGATAATTTGAATAGTTGTATTTCCCACTGAATTCTAGAAGACGTGCACAGAAAATGAAGTTACATTTATGTCCAGAAGCAAAACAAGGGGCCATCTCAGCATTTGCTCAATGGATCAGGGAAACTGGACGAAAAACCTGATCGAGATGGGTAGCTGTGGTTGCTGTGATGTAGGTAGCTGTGCTTTTCGTGACCTCGGCATGGTGCCCTTTGTATCGTAACACGTGGAGCGCGTTGCTGTCTTATCAGATAAGAGAGCTTCATGTGTATGCTACAGAAGTTAGCAGCGCGTCAGTGCATTTTCCATGTTTTCTTACAAGATTGCCACTGACATCATTAACTGTGCGGTATACTAGTTTTGAGCGTTTCTCCTGAAACGAGTCAGAGGTTTGGATTCTATTCGAACTCCTATTTAATGGGTTAAATAAGTCAGCTGTGGACAGAGCATGATGATTTCCATATCTCTGTCTAGTGCTGCATTTTCGCAGAAACGTAGGTATAGACATTATATTTGCATATTTTAGATATAAAAGAATTAGGAAACAAAATGAACGAAAGCCGGTCCGAATTGCCAACATCGCTAAGGCAATTGTTACGTGGTGATTTGGGGCCGAAGAATCGCAGGTTCTAGTCCCGCTTCAGGCATAGTTGTCCTTTCACCCGTCATCATTACTTCATTCAGTATACAGATACCCCCGAAAGTTAAATCAAACGTAGTCGCTAATGAACTCGTAGTTAATGCGGTCTAAAACTTAAAAAAAGTGAAAATGTGTTCTGATAATTCATTTTCAGTATATCAGACAGCATACATTGATGTAAACTTTGACACGGAGCGGTAGCTCAGTGCATCAACTGATTCTGTCCTTCCTCTTTCTTGTCCAATCCTCTCCCCTTACACAGACACTTACACTAACATGAACTACACCACCACATATTCCGGGAGATCGGTCGGAAGCTTAGAGCTTGTCCCGACTGGGGCGGTGCCCCGCTGGTGGGAGAAACCCTACTAGCCGACGGTAGGTCGGCGCCGGATCTCGCCATCCAGCGGGGGAAGATCAGCGCCATCTCGCGCGAAAAAAACATGCAGCACACTAATGGTACTAATGACCAAAGCAGTTGACGCGCCCGGAAACACGAAAAAATCAATCTATCAATGTAAGCTTTGAAGAACATTTTGAATATTTTGTACTTTCTCAATCAACTGCTGCTAATCAACTAGTTGCGTACTCAATTAATAAATTTGCGCTAAATATCTTCCAGGCACGACGAGGAAGGGGTTTGGAGCAGCATGTATGAGGGGTGGAGGGCTGCGTAATTTGTCCTGTTCCGTAGGCCTCATCCCAACGCACACTTCGCTCTTTTAATTCGCATGAAGACAAATTATGCGTGTGCGCTATCTCAAAGGATTTAAAATAGCCGATATTAAAGTTAAATGGGAACATAAACCCTGTTGGGCTACTGCCCCTCTCCCACTTGTACTTTATCAAGGTACTTCCCTCTGAGCCGGAGATCCTAGGTTTGATCCCGACGGTCGTACGATTTTCGACATTCGCTTGTCAGCTGGGTCGAATTCAGGTCGCTAGGTCGCTATCTGGAGGAGAATTCTACCAAAATGCAGCTCTGATCGGTAGTTTTTCGTGGTTGTCCGATCATCACCAGGGAAATGCCTGAGCAGTACCCTTACAAACGGGCGAGATATTTCCTACCTCTTCCCTGTTCTATCATCTCCCTTTATACACACCCACACACTAATATAGAGCGATTTTCTTAAGGATGAGCCAAAGTGACAGCAAGTGCTGGCAACATAACTGAAGATTCTCTGATCATCGTGCTCTCAAGCCCAATGGACTCCCTTCCTGCATTTGTTCGTTTGCTATTGGCTAACTTGTAAATGGCTTCGATGCTTCCTTTCGTGACGTTCTCGTCCGACAAAAAATATAGTGCGCCGCGAGAAAGAACTGAAGTTAGAAAGTGCAGTGTTATGTGCTCTTCTGTAAAAATTCTTTTTTCCTTTATATATTACATTGAATTTGCTTTTTGTGTGATAAATATTATGTTTATTTTAAAACCGAGACTTGAATGCGAGATGCGTACCGATGCACGTAGTTTCGGCCTTCGTGCTGTGTGGCGAGCTTGCTATTTACTTTCGTGGCAGTTTTCTTTTACTGGTTGTGAGAGCATATTAAGAGATTTTCCACATATGTGATTAAATTTAATTATTTCCCGGACTCGCGTACGTGCATATACACCAGCGAAACTCTTAGACTTCTGGATAGTGATGTCTTCTCAGGAGCCATAACCAAACACTTTAGGAAGGGGCTGAACGGCTGTCGCGGCGGAGGGATACTTCTCTGAAATACATGTGATGTTCACTTGTCTTCGCGAACTGTCACTTTGGCTCATCCTTAGGAAAATCGCTCTATAAGCATTACCACAAATATTGGCAGACCCGTCGCTTGTCCCGGCTGAGGCGGTACCCCGCTGGTTGCAGAAACCTCGTTATGAAAAACCCCGCTGGCCGACGCTAGGTCATCGCCGGATCTTGCTACCCAGCAGGTGAAGAACACCGCCACCTCCCGAGAAACAATGCACTACACTTACGGGACGAATGACCCTAGTACTTGACGCCCCCGGAATCACTAACAATCAATCAATCAACGGGGTACTTTATGACAATGCTCACCCTCAAGAGTAGACATGCACATCGCTTGACTGATATCCGTATACGCCAAAACGCGTATCGCGAATATTGCGATTGCACATGCGCTCACAGCCTGTGTGCGGCAGCCTCGCCAGCTCGAGTCGATAACTTTCCGGGTTGGTAACGGAGTGTTTATGCTGCTCTCTGCCCCTCCCTGCATACCCGTGAGTATCAGGCACGGCCTCAACCAAGGCAAGAGTCCAACCAGGGGCCACACTGATTGCTACACTTGGGGAGTATTGAGCACCCAACACGTCTCTTCATTGCAATTTGCCTTTGCCAACGATGTATCACTCGAAATCTGGGCACTCTGGCTGGAGAAGGCAATTCCCCGCCATGGCTTCGAGTCCGCGGCACAAGGTCCTGCACCAACCCCTCCCGCGGGGAGTTTAATGGCCAGTAACAAATTTAATGGGCGATTCCCCTCAAACTATTGTTTGCCAAAAATTAGCCGACTGCTTAAACAATATGATGAACCAAGCGAGTTAGCAGGCTCGCTTGACTATTCAGTCACCGCTTTTCTCCTGCCTCCAAACTTGAGTGTAAGGCAATTCATTTCTCTTCATTGGAACTGTGAAAAAAAAAAACTACAGTGTGCAAGACGCTTATTGAAACTGGTTATGCTCCTTACATAAAAAGCCGAAAACGTTTTCGAATTGTTTAGTACTTTAGGATGCAAAATTGTAATTTTTTCCACGTAATATATCATTGTAATTTAAATCTCCTGAGAAGCTTCTTTTCTTAATATTCCTTCCCCTCCTCTGTTTTATAATAACGGCAATAGCAATTCTTTTTGGCAATATTTCTGTTGAAGACTTTCAACGCAAGTGCACCTTTTACAATTACCTATCGGAAGACTGACTATCGGTCACTCTGCGCATGCACTACTTACCGAAGAGTTCAATTGTGGCAGTGTGCGAGGGTGGAGTCTAGAGTACGTCTGATCAAATTATCGTATGGCAATTTCGTCTGTAATATGCTCTGTCCCGAAGGGATTTTCAAAATGTGACTGTATCGTAGTTGACTTATCATTCGCTTTCTATCAGAACACGATTCCATGAAATCGCCTATCATCATCAATCATCAATCATCAATGATTAGCATCCACCATTCTTCATACAGTGGAAGGGAAGGGCAAACCATTTTCCAGAGAAGGACAGGACATTCAGTTACAAGCCTCTTCTAAAAATCCGACCCAGCCACCTTTCCAAAATGTGGAGAAATGTTATTATCGTCTCACATTATACTTGAATGTTCATGCCTCCAAAATATAAGAAACTCCCTTGACATCAAAAAAGAAATTTATGAAATATTTAAGTCAATTGAAGGTTACAAGTCAATTTTAAAATATCTTAATATTGCTGGACTATATTACATGATCTGAATTATTGTAAATTTACAATACTTCTATATTCAATTGTCTGGTTCTATACTGTTGTGTACTGTTCTGTACTGTTTTATGGTTACTTATCTTTATTTTAATTTTTAAAATGTATTTATGGTATAAATCAATGGAGGTTCCTAATGACCTTAGCTGTTTTAAAGCGACCTAAAGTAAATAATCTAAAAAATAAGCCTCTTCTGTATTCCACGCTCAGAAATGAGTATGGCAATCTTAATCTCTCCCCCAATCAATAAATTTGATCAATTTAATGCATTTGATAAATGTTTAAGTCTTATATGGCATGAGGTGCTTACTAAACTAACCTTATATATAACCTTATATAACCTTACAACCTATAATTAGTTATAGACATATCTACTACATAATTTTACATATATACATATTTACATTGTTTAAGAGTTTTGTAACTAAAAAAACAAATAATAATAATAATAATAATAATAATAATAATAATAATAATAATAATAATAATTGAAGATACGTTAGAGAAAATTGTGTTAGGTTTGAGAAAATTCCCTCGGGTTAGGCAGAGTCGGTCTTGCAAATATTAATATTATAGATGAATGTTTGTGAAGTTTGATGTCCACAGATTCATGCATGGAATTAATTCATGCTGAGAAGCAGAAGCACGAAGAAGCAGGAAGACTAATAGGGGATTTATAATATCAGTACCGCAGTAGTCTTATCTTCACTAGTATCCTTCATAGGTAGAAAAACCAAAACGATAATTTACAAAACGATTTACACAAATTTGTTATTTTTAATGTAATTGGACGGTATGTATTTTGGATGAAAAAATCACCTTTTTATACTTTCTACAAGTAACCATTTACAATATTAAAATTTTGAGCAAGTTTGCTTTCTTAAAGGAAATAAATCAATACTGCAAATTTACCATTGGATAAGTGAAATGACATGGCAAATGCCCGTACACTGTTTTGATGAGAAATTGGAAGCTAACCGTCATTTTGTTCAGTGAGCAAATGTTAGCTCAATACTCAAAGTGATGTCTACGAACATTGTTAATTGAAGGACGTGCAACTGAACAAACACAGATGCAGTAAATGTCCGAGCTGAAGGATGAATCCTCCTCACAAAATTATTGATTACTAGTGGAGCGTTTTCGACCCTTGGGTATGTTTACATACTTTCAAATAAAATTATCAAAACGAATCTTATGTCATGACGTATTGGAAACAAAGGTGTTGAAGTGCACGGATTTTTATGACTTCGTAGATAAACATAGCCTGGTAATGTTGGTTTCCTTTTCTGTAGACAAAGTATGCATGCTAAGATGTTAGCGCAAATCAGGTAAAACAGTGTTTTTCTAGTTTAAGTTTTCTTAATATAACAAGAAGTGATATTTTTGTCAAGTAATCAGTTATAAAATGTTTGTTGCAAAGACGTCTATTATTCAGAAATAATTAATGCAGACTGCAAAAAAAAGTATTTTACATTCTTTCAATAATTGTGACTGAAGGTCTCGGTATTTCGCAGTCGATAACACACTGGAGATTTGGAATGAAGGAAACATACTACATTTTATTTTAAACTTAATTAAGGCAAAAACCTATTTACATAACTTAAAATGACTCAAAAAGGAAAATAATTTGTAAAAATTTAATAAATATCATAGATAAAATAACGTAATGTATTATTATATACCAATCAACGTCGTGGGCCATTCTGTTTTGCAGCGTTATTTTTAGTCAGGTTGTGGAATATCGTGTTCGTAATAAACATAATCATTCCAGTGGACTAAAGAAAATTAGTATCTTCTATCTAGAACAAGCACATTTCTGTTGTTTTAATGTAATTAAGAACTATTTTAGAAACACAATAAAATATATTTTTTACCTACCATCAAATGGAAAAGAAACCAAATACTACTTATATATATATATATATATATATATATATATATATATATATATATATATATATATAAGTAGTAACGAACTGGATACATTCACCTTCAAATTGGTGAACTTTAAGAATGTTCACCTGATATCAAGAATTGCTTTAAAATATGGCGTTCTGAAATAGCAATATTATTTTTCATCATGGTGACAATGTACTACGTGGAAGATCGCACCATGCGCAAGAGCGATGTGTTAGCTCAAGAGCATGGTCGATGATATTCACTGAAAGAAGATAACACTAGAGTTAATTGAAATTTCTTCTTGAACTATCAACTGCATAAACATCCTTGTACGGGTGAGCAAATTATAATTGGGCTTGGAAAAATAGGTGTATTAACAAGGAAAGTAAATTGACTTCAGACTTATTTTGCATTTGGGAAAGGAAATTCACCCGAGGTTCATAAGTTTGACCAATGCATTAAATTCAGAAAACCGTTTTTAAACTCTGGTTAATACAAGTACGATTTTATCATAATATGAGAAGGGAAGAAGAATAAGTGATATAACAGTGTCGACGGAAGATACCGATCAGCTGGTCAATCGATCGGAATCTGACAGTGAGAAGGTCGGAAAACGTGTTAGACGGAAACGAAAAGTCGGAAACGAAAAGAATGAAATATTGACCATGTTTTTTATGTTTACAAAAATCACATGAATGAAGGTTACTAGTCTTAGACTATGCGAAAATCTCCTAGAATATTTTTTAAAAAGAAAATTGCATTTGGGTAATTCCACTTGAAATCGGCCGAAAAAAACATGACCCCTTCCGATTGGTCTACAAATTACTTGACATCTTCAATGTGATGTAAAAAAACTATAAGCATCTTATTTAGGGCATACGTTTGACCTTTCACCTTGTTTTTTTTATATCTACAATAAGTAAAATTTAGGAGCATTTTGGACGAGCTTAAAAAAATCAGGTGAATTCACATTAGAACACAAGAAACGTTTTTCTTAATAGTAAATAATCAAAGAAACGTTCAAACACTGAGCTTCATATCATTTGCATACTATACTACTGTTTTTACTCCCGAATTCGAAAGTTCAGTAGTTTTTCAAAGGTAAATTCCCAAAACAGTAATCTTCGATTTTTGAGTTTGTTGACCAAAATATTATGAAACTTTAAATTTAAAAAAATCGCGTGTTGAACGGGAAATTTCAAAAGTCACGTGTGTTTAAAATCGAAATTGTTCCCCCCAAATAATCTATTTCTTAAATAGTGTAAATATTTTTCAAGAAGTGCAACAATCTACATTTCTAGATCAACGTTTTTTAATTATTAGTTTACGTAACAATATTGCAACAGATTCTGCAAATGTTACTTTAATTAAATTTTTTTAAATTAAAAAAATATTTCCGTCACTATTAACGTTCTGAAATTTCAGATTGCTATGGAAACATAATATTTTATGCCTTCTCCTTTGAAATCCTACAAACACGTTAGGTAAACGAAAATGGTTTACCTGACCTTACCTATGTTTTGAACGATAACATGCATTCTTGAATGCGGGTTTGAATGAATGACCGGATTTAAAAGTAAGTGTTGCAAAAATTTCTATGGAGTGGCTGAGCATCACTACATTCCTGGCTCAAGACAATCTTTTAGAGAAATCAGTTGTGAGTTATTTCTGAAAATTTAGTGATATTAATTTTCATTTATAGCTTTATCAATAAAATACATAACTAATATTTGAAATTTATTGATCACTAATTGATTATCACTAATATTTGAAATAATCAATTGTGAGTTAAATTAAATATTTTGAATCGAAAGGATCTTGACTTCGTAGTCGCGTTTACTTGAATTGAACAATGACATTAACTTTCTACGTTCGGATTAGGAACAAAGACACTTGTCTATTAAAAGGGGTGTCCGCTCTTAAGAGTGACTTATAAATTTAAAAAGATGATTACAAGAGGGGATAGGCTACAAGACGACTTGTTAATTTATTTCATTTTCGCTGCACAAAACAAATAAGAGAATCATTGAAAAACAACACAAAACGAAAAGAAGCAAATAATTTGCCTTTCAAACATATTGTATCCCCCTGGCAAAATGATTGTACAAGGCAGAAATTTAAAAGGAAGTAAACATGAAATCTAAATAAATCAAACTAAGTCTAGTTTGATACACCATTTATAACACAAGAACGGCTTGACCAATTTTAAGAATCTTTGATTTATTGGATTCATCTCCGCCCCGAATAACAAAAACTATTAAAATTGCGGACAAATTCACGAAAAAAATATGGTGCTGTAGAACAAAACTAAATATTCATGTCAAATGCAACCGGCAACACTCGGCTTTTGAACCTATATAGTTGAGTTGCGTTCGCAAAATGCAGCGTTCAAAGGCATTAAAATCTAAAATTTCGAGGCTGCAGACTTCAAAGATACGTTTCTCACACCGGAATCTACAGGATGAGATCTTCTTGAATATTCTATTACATTTTTGCTAGTCTGGCGCTTCCCGAAATTACCCCACCTGCTCAGAGACGGGTAGAATCTGCAACTAAATGTGGATGAGAGACTAGACTGGGAAGGACAGCAGGACCAAAATAGCTAGTCAGACAAAAGAGAGACAGAGAGACGGAGAGGGAGAGAGAGGGAGAGACGGAGAGGGAGAGACGGAGAGGGAGAGACGGAGAGGGAGAGACGGAGAGGAGAGACGGAGAGGGAGAGACGGAGAGGGAGAGACGGAGAGGGAGAGACGGAGAGGGAGAGACGGAGAGGGAGAGACGGAGAGGAGAGACGGAGAGAGAGAGAGACGGGAGGGAGACGGAGAGGGAGAGACGGAGAGAGAGACGGAGAGAGAGAGGAGAGAGAGAGAGAGAAAGAGCAGGACGAAGAGAGAAAGGGGGAGAGAAGGAGAAACAGGGAGATAAAGGGCAGGACAAAGTCTGCCGGGTTCCGCTGTTAAAGTAATAAGTAATAAAGCACCTTGCCCGCGACCCATACAAGACTGCTTTAAGCCGTCAAGCCTTCCAGATAAATTTTGTTTACGTCTGACTGGCATTCAAGCCCGCATTCAAGAATACGTGTTACCGTTAAACGCATGGGTAAAGCTAGGAAAAGCGTCGATTTATAATGTGGATAATATGATCTATTCATTTTATTTTATTTTGTATTAATTTTCGAATATCTAACATGTTTATAGGTTTTAAATAGAAGGTATAAAATTGCGTTGATCACAATCTCAAATTTCAGAATGTTAACAGTGATGGCAATGTATAAATTAAGAATAATTTTTAATTTACTAACATTTACAAATCTAGATTAAGGTAGCATTTACAGAATTGATTATTAGCAATATTGTTACATATACTAATAATCAATAAATTGTGATCTAGAAATGAAGATTGTTTCACTTTGTAAAAAATATGTACACTATTTATAAAATGGATTAGTTGAAATCCAA
Organism: Teleogryllus oceanicus; assembly: GCA_964035755.1. Classification (NCBI taxonomy): domain Eukaryota; kingdom Metazoa; phylum Arthropoda; class Insecta; order Orthoptera; family Gryllidae; genus Teleogryllus; species Teleogryllus oceanicus. Next base: position 56,232,524 of record CAXIVR010000014.1, read on the forward strand.
AGAAACAAATTCAACTCTAAACACACGTAACTTTTAAAATTTCCAGTTTCGCACGCGAATTATTTTTTTCGCGTGAAAATTTGGAGTTTGTGTAATATTTTGTGTCAACAAACTCAAAAATCGATGATTATGTATTTTGGGAATTTAGCTTTGAAAACAAAACCTACACTTTCGAATTCGGGAGTGAAAACAATGGTATAAAAGGCAAATGATATGAGGCTCAATACAAAAAACGTTTTCTTTGAACTATTTACTGTCAGACAAAACATTTCTTATATTCGAATGAATTTTCCCGTGAGATTTTATTTTTTCTGCAGTTCTTCCGAAATCCTCCATAATTTTACTAATTTTGGATATAAATAAAAACAAGGTTAAAGGCCAAAAGTATGCCCTAATTATGATGCTTCTAGCTTTTCTTATGTCACATTGAAAATGTCAAAAAATGTTTAGACCAATCGGAATGGGTCATACTTTTTTCCGCTGATTTCACGTGGAATTATCCATTCTCCAAACCTTGGAATATTTAAGTTGAACACAAAGCATGTATATACTAAAAGATAAAAAAAATAGAATTTCAAAAGAATAAACATGATCTTATATGAAATGATAAAGAAGTTCGTTGTTTCATCAACATTTTAATTAATTTGAGACTTGTAACAAGTTATCTAATCATTAATTCACTATTGTTTCATTGAAAAAAAGAACAAACAAAACAAAACTAAACCGGATGTTAATCCCCATTACATTTTATGTGTTTTTTGCCCAACGCTTAATTTCTTAGCGCGCACGCACATGTGTATGTGTTGTAACACAATTTTAGTTTTGAACTGTCTTTGGCGAAACTAAAGTAATAATGGATGTGTTGAAATGTACGTTATTGTCCGAATTTATAGCCGATCATGAAGCATCTGTGGTAACGATATAGGCTACCCAGGTCGGCTTATAGGGGAGAGTTACCTACAATGAACCACTTTTTGAAAAAAGGCAAACACGCACAGACCTCAGCCACTTTGTAAAAAATTAATCAATATACTTCTATAAATGTTCAATTTAGAAATCTGGTTTCCCAAATTCAATCTTAAATGTCATAAATTGAACCAGATAAACTAATTCAAAGGACTAATACTTTAACTACGTACAATGTTTTAAGATGAAGTATGTTCATAAATGGACATAAAATAATATTAAACAAATACTCAATATTCACTTGTGTCTGAAATACGTTTATGCGCTGCAGACAAAAACACTGACCAATGCTGCGGTACAATGCAAATATTAAATAACTGTAAGAGTTGATTGCAAAGAAATACTGGAATTAACGTTCGACTCAAATGTTTGTGAACATCATTCTGCAGACACCGAATAAAGAGGATTAAATAAAACTTAACCTTTCTCGCCCGACTTAATTCAGACTTGCTATTCGCTAGAAGTGCCAATGGACAAGAAAGACGAAAAGAATCAAATCATAAACCGTGGATTCTGAAGCCGGTTAAAGGTGATGTTGCAAAAAATAGACTCCTTCCTTTATTCTAAAAGTCTTTTCTCAGACCTGAGAAGCTTCATTTTTATAAATAACCTATGTATGCCGCTATTTATTGAAGTGTGATTTTTGTAAAACCAGAATGAGTCATATTTATGAAATTAAACGATACACAAACTGGAAATAAATTAACAATATGAGGAGCATTTAAACAAACAATGGGGCAAAAAACACTTTGGTTTGGTACTCGTTGTGATGAGCAGAATGCTTTCGGACGCGGAAAATTATGGTTGTATGAATGTGAAGAAAGATTAAGTTTAATTAGTTTATATTTATTTTAACAGCATTTGGGTATAGCCCAATAGCACTTTAAACAACTACAAAAAGGAATTCGAAGGGGATAAGGGAAAGAGTCCAGAGGGACTAAGCGAAACGATATGTGAGGTAGATGACATGCACTTCTTTTAAGATTAAAGTAGTAAAACCAGGGCGAGACCCCGGCGGACGACGAATGATGAACAGGGGTCGAAAAATTAGCGAGAGGTCCTCAAACTAATTTGTGTCAAAGAGAGTTAATGTGGAGTAGTAAACAGAGCGCGTAAGGACGCTTAATTCAGGAGAATGTAAATACATGCTGTGCGCGTAAAATGAAATTAGTTGTTATATTTGATTTTTTCGTGCGCGTGTTTGTTTCGCGTGATGATTTTCACTGTTGAACGACTAACGTCCGATCGTATGGGAGGCAATAACTCAGCAGATAACAAATGGATGCATGAAACGTTATCGGACTTCACACGGCAGTAGAGAATTCGGGATATTTTTATTTCAGGAAATTCATTTGGCGGTTTTAAAGATAGATGGCTTCGCGTCAAGTCGTACTAATGAGAGCATACAATATTATTTTGTTCCTATAGATAGGCTCTACAAAAAGTATATTGTGAGATTGATACTATGTCCAAAAACGTCAAATCTCATACGTACAAAAATTTGTAATATTTTTCTCAATGTGTATTTCAATTTTTTTATCACTGCATTATCTCAGCAATATTTTGCGCTGTTATTATTTTTTACTTGTTTATTTTTTATTACTTTTATATTGCATAAATGCTTTTAATCGAGACAGCAGAATCTAATTCTAATCTAAATGTAACTTCATTTTCTGTGCACGTCTTCTAGAATTCAGTGGGAAATACAATTATTCAAATTATCGTTTCCATGTTGTCGCGGCAGGAAGTAATAAGAGCCAAAATTTATTGCTTATTTATCTTTGAAAAGAGATTTTATTACATGGGAGTATTTTTTGTTTTTTTTCTCCCTTTCAAAATTCAAAATTTACTGCTTGTTTATCCTTGAAAATAGATTTTATTACATGGGAGTTTTGTTTTTTTTTCTCCCTTTCAAAAATTCAAAATTTAAGTAGTATATGACTTAGTGTAGGAATCAAAGAATTTTCAAAATGTGCACACAATTCACTTTTCCCCATAGCACGTCATACGCAGTTTTTAACTGTTTTTTTGACGTAAAATAAATAAAAATAAATATTTAATTTTAAACAATCTAAAAGTATTTCGGAGGTGTGACGTATTCACAAAAGAGGAGGACGAAGGGAAGGGCAGGGATTCGAGTTGAAGAGCGTGTGTGTTGGCCGCCTGTCCGTGCCGTGCGCTGGAGGCCGTCCGCAGCAGGCGGACGAGCGGCGGCGGTGGCTAAGGGCATGGCCGCGCCGCGCGGTGCGCCGAAAGAGAGGGCGGTGCTGGGGCGCCGTCTGGCCCACTAATCTGATGCGCCGCCGCTCGCATCTGCGCGAGGAGGGGGCGGGGCAGGAAAGGGAGGGTGGTGCGGACGCGCGCTGCAACGCGTCGTGGGCGGCGAGGTCAGGGCGGGGTGGGGGGGGGGGGGGCGCGCGCGCAGTCGGGCGGCGGCGGCGGCGGCGGCGGTGGCGGCGGCGGCGGTAGTCGGTACCGCACGGCTGGCAGTGCTGCGCGGGGCTCCATGGAAGCAGGAGCACCGAATCTGCACCCCGATAAGCAAGCGGCAGATCGCTGGCGCCCGACTGTTTCGTCTGTGTGGCAGGCTCCGCGCTGATTCGGCAGCCGCTTTGTATTTTCGCATCGTAAGTCAATTCTCCTTGTTTGGGTGGATTGTTTTGGTTATATCTTGTCATTTATTATATAATAACAATTTCACCTACTTTATTTACGGATTCATTATAATTTTAAAATAAATGAAATTTTTTTTTAGTTGTAACACGTTTTTCCTTGTTCTAGGAGTTATATAAGTACATTCCGGTAATATTAAGTTTAAATAACATTTTAATTTAGAAACATAACGAATGTTAAGAAATTATAAGACTATATTTCTTGATAAGCATAGAAAATATAATTTTTTCGTAGAAAAGTCTTTAAAAATATGTTTTTTCTATCTTGCGTAACTCAACCGTCTGTAATAAGTGCTTTTATTTCTTAATAATTCTCCAGTTTCTAAATATTGTGTCAGAATTCGCAGTTGCAGCTACTGACATTCACAGGTGCAACTATTGACAGTTCTTCTTTTGTGATGTTTTCATTATTGTAGTGACATTTTGTTCACGTACATTAAGATTATTATTTTTGTCATAACCATCGCAATTGCTAGTGAACGTAATAGCGATCACGAACGTGCGCATTTTAAAGAGAATAAATAGGAAGACATTTTCTACAAAATTGATGTGCTGGAAACGTTCATAAGTGCACGTGATAAACAAGTATATTAATCTAGTATTGCGGTCGAAGTCAAGTGCAATGGTGGATTTTCATAACGTTTTCTCGACACTTTGGTTTGCACTGTATGCCATCTTGCGTGCCATTTCCTCATTTAATACTACTCCGGTGTCTCTTTAATACCCTCGGTGCAACAGCCAGAGCAGGAAGCGGAAGACGGTCAGTGTAGAGTGTCTGTCTGGAAGTGAAGTGGCGAGCAAGCAAGCGGATAGAGAGCGGACATACCGGCCAAAATTAATGAGTGCGATTAGTGAAGAGTTGAGTGAAATGGCGAGCAGGACATCTTTGCGGGGCTTGGAAGAGTTTGTTTTGGCAGTTGGTGGAAAATATTTCTGGCTTCAAAGCTACGGGTTGATGCGTGGCAATGAATGAACTTGAAGGACTAAATGGTTTTAGCAATTCTGAGTCTTCTTTCAATTACTTTCAGAACATCTGAAAAAAATGATCAATGATACTTTTATTACAGAACAGGAACTTTTGCATCGGTTTAGATACAATACGGACAATGAATAAGGTTATTTTTGCAGCAAATTATGAAAATTAAAATCTAGGGGAGAAATTTTTATTGCGCAAATTGCGGAATATTGCTGCTTGCTATTTAATTATTCTTGGAGAACATTTCGATAGTTTTTATGGAATTCCATGAATCGATTACGTCCGTTTGACAAAACTTCTTTCATCCGAAGTCCAAACGTTTTCTTTTTCTTTGAAAGTATCGTTCACGTCTTTCTCTTATGAAAAAATTCACGTTTTCCATCGAAACATTTCGATGATTTCTGGTAAATTTCTAGGAAATGTAATATTTCACATTGATAAAACGTTTTTTTAATTTTTTAAAACCACCTATTCTCGTATGTTATTTTTAATGTAAACATTCTTATAATTCTCTATAGTGTGTTTTATAATTTGATTTCCTCTGCATACTGTTTTACATTGAATACATGAAGTAGATTTAATTTAATGCATATTAGTTTGGTCTTGATATTCTGTAGATTTTAATTTTTAAAAAGAGTCAAGTTTTGTTATTCTAAAGATGAAGAAAGCATATTGAAATGAGTTGGCAAATAGTGACTTTTTTTTGCAGAATCATAAATGAAGTATAAAACATTGATTATGGTTTCAGAAGTGTTACAGGCTACATTGAGTTACAAATAAGTGATTATTCTTAAATACTGTAAAGTTGAAACATTGACAGATTAACAACACTATAGTTTCCGAAAATTAGCCCTACTTACACACTGTCCCAAAGTGTCCTTTAAATAAATAGTGTATGATCCCTTTTTTCATTGGCTTAATTTACAGTTATAAAGAAAAGTTTTAATATTATTTAGTTATATTCTGATTCTTAAAAAAAGTCTCGAAAATTTCTATATCTTGTCATCATCAGGATCTGTTTATGAAAATTAAATTATCACATTAAATTAACACAACAATTAAACTAGAACACAACAAACAATTACATTCGTTAAACATTGAATTATGAACCTCTTACTAACCTGAGTATAATAAACATAATCATAAATAAACATAAATCATTATTCAATATTTAACGATTTCAGAGTCTGATGATGACAGTATATAGAAATTGTCAAAACGTTGTTTTTTTAGAATTTGAAAAAATAATGTGAGAACTTTTTATTATATTTGTAAACTTGGCCGACGAAAAAAAGGGGATAATATATTTATTTATTTAATATTGATACAGAAGGTTGGACAACAAGAAAAAGTTCAGTGACCTTTGTTGAGGTGTGTGATTTCAATACCTTCTAAGCAAGGGCAAGGAAAATTGTCTAATTTTTAACATTTAAAAATTAGGTAAAATTTGACACGAGTATTAACGTCTAACATTAAATTAAAATTACACATTAACACGAAAATCAAACATACATAAGTTATTGCAAATATTAAAAATTTTAAAGGATACTCATAAATTGAAAGAATTAATATTTTTCTTGATATTAAGAGTCTGCCTTAAATACGTCTGTAATGCATTAGTTAAAGTAATTTTCTCAATTGTCGCCATTATCTTCTTGTTTGCTGAAGTAAATGTCGAAAATATGTTCCGCCCTGTAAATGGCATTCATGATGTGGCGTTGTTACAGTATATGTATGTACTGTAAACGTATTCATTAATTCAAATTGTTGGAGGCATTAATCACCTCGGCCGAAGATCGAACGCTCATCTTCTGGTGTACGCCCATTTCCTTTAACTACTAAACTTCTTGGACGACTAATGTCTCAGACGGCTTCGAAGGATGTTGTATTATCCGTTGTTTCAAACTCAATTTTGATCATCTTGGCGTCTTATTGGCTCAGCAATTACTGCGTATGTCGATAATATGTTTCGCACAGTAGATGATATCATGATGTGAGTAACACATGTATTTAACAATGAAACCGCTCGTAAGGTAGCTTTTTGTTGTTAAAAGCTCTGTGTTGGGCATAAGTCAGTAAATCCAGGTTCGATTCCGGCCCAGGGTGGTTAACTCTTTGGACAATAAAATGGTAATTTTATTGTATTCGTAGAGTTACGATACCCGATAAAAATCTTCGTGTTGCAATCTTACCAAAAATTAAATCACACGATTATTACTGAAACAGAAATCGCCATTTCAATTTTTTCCCTAGGGTTTAACCAGCTGACTGCCGGTTACCCTTTACGTCCAGATGGAACGCATAATCGGCCTTACACTAGACACCAACACATTTACGGGCTTCACATCTGGGGTCAGCAGACCGCGAATCCCTGCTCGACAACTCTTACATGAGGTCAGGGAGAAATAGCCATGCCCAAGGCGGGCCTCGAACCCGCTCCCCTTCGCACCGAAGCACAGAGTTGGTGCACGCTCTTAGGCACCTCGGCCATACAGACAGGCTGCCATTTCAAATTTACCTGTTATTATTGAAAGTTACAACAAAGGAAGCTGTGAAATTCTGAATTTTTCGTTGGTGTTCGGAGATTTTTGAATTGAATTGGCCTTATTTTACGTGGCGAGACTCAGGCCATGAGGCCTGCTCTTCCGTCTGACCACGCAAATTCCGCTACGCTCCTTTCACCAACCATGGGATTTCTCCCATGGTACGACGAAACAGGCGATTTCAATTTAGCTCAGAGGCATCATTTAGGCTTGAGGATCTTTTACATGCAGTAAATGTACTAACATGGGACAGCCGGCTTTACTTCCCCTCCGAAGGAAGGCGTACGAAGGATTTTTTCGCCCTTAAAAATCCACGGCTTCGATCGGGTTTGAACCTGCAAACTTGGGTATAGAAGTCCGGTACGCTACCCGCTACACCATCGCCGCCGCTGTTTTTGAAGGTACGACCGCCGCAGAGCAAGAAATCAGAGATATCAGAAATCTCCATTGCATTAAGAAATCACTAACAAGTACGTCTCTTGGCTGTCCGGGACAAGCCGCGTCGGTTTGATCGCGGAAGCCTACGTAATCACTAACAAGTAAAACAAGAATAATTGTTTCAGGTATTCTTACAAGTACGTGCTCCGTGTTTTCGGAATCGATTTCAAATACTAAATGAAATGCATGCAGGACTTAAGTAGATTTCATAATTTCAAAGAATGAGCTTACAAACATGTCCAGTGTGACGGGAGTTCTTACTTTTGATAGCAGACCGAGAGAAAACAATTTTTATTTACCTTCCTTAGAAAACAAAGGTTAATTTTACTTCTGAGAGTAAATTTTAATTGTATTTCCGCTTTCACTTTTAATTAAATGTCTGAGAAAATAAACTTACGCGGAGTGAAAGCTTCAACCTGTTCTTCACTTTTTATCAAGAAAATAGCTGTTATAAAGTAAGCACTAAAGTAGGATTAGCTGCACCAGAACTTCGCTACTCGGTCGCGCTTTACATGTGGTTAGGAAATGATTTGAATTTACTAGTTCAATATACAAAGAAGTATAACTAATAGCAAATATGTTAAGTTTAGGTCGTACAAGTAAAACAGCAATTTTTAAATCTCCAACGTTTAGGTTTTTAATAAGCATTTCTTAAGGCAATTTTATTTTTACACATTTATTTGTCTACTAATTACCGACCCGCTCACTCTCGTACATATATCGCTTAATTCACATATGTATAATAGACATCACATACGAGCGTCAGGATTCGCGAAGGATATGCTCGACATGTCCAGCAACATGAGTACATTTCTACACACTGAAACAACAAAGACATTTCTACACACTGAAAGTGAATTACGAATTCAGTGTATATAGTGTTGTGTATTCACGACAGATTGATGCATTCACTGTGTAGAAATGTATTTGTGTAATTTAAAATCAAGATAATTTCTATTAAGAAGAGATTAAAGTAGCACGTGACAAAAATGGATCAATCTGATACGCCGAAACTCTTGTCTTCTTCATATGTTTTAACATCTTCATCTTTAACTTTTAAGATTTGAGCGCAGTTTTCGATGCAAATATATAGTTGGGTCTTTTAAAAATCCATCTTCAAGACACTCAAATTCTTCTTTTAAGTCTCAGAACATGTAATCCATGTCGAAGAATGAGCGAACATATCTAGTTTTCAAATGGTGCTAACCTGGATGTGTTGGTACTTGTATACATCATTTAACTATGTAAGGGTGGGGAAGAGATTCTGGAGGTCAAGGAAACTTCAGAAAATTATACTTCTTTCCCCTACCTGGTAAACAGTTTCCACTGTTTTATGTCTAAAAATAAATCTAAATCAAATCAAATGTCTTACTCATCATGTGACATGATCGTCGGCAAACATGAAATAAATCAGCACTCATTTTTATCCTTATACGTGCTCATTTCCGATTCAACTTTTGTAAATAAATATACATTTTAAAACGCATTGGGAACTGGCAACGCCTTTTTGGCATCGCTTAGAACAGATTTCTATGGCATTGCATTGGACCAGCATGGCATTGCTTGCATGTATTACCGGCGAAGTATTTTCATTTGTGTTGAAACACTGGTTACTTATGCTTGGGACAAAAATCAGTAGAGTTTCAAACACGAGAAAAATATTTAAGATTCTTGGGTTTACAAAATAGTCACATCTGTAGGTTTCCTCTCAGTTACCGGCAAATTTTGGCGGGTTTCATAGATTCTTTTGTTGTTGTCGTTACAGAACATGGGACAATGGGAGTTGGTACGCGATGTATTTGATCATTTAATTGCTTTGATTTTTCGATGTTATTGAAAATTAATTGTTAAATTCAAAATTGTTGTATAGGCTAACATAATTTCATCGAACGCAACGTAATCCTTTTCTAATTGTTTTTCATTTGAGTTGTTATCGCGTGATTCATGACAGTCAACAAACATTGTTATCTCAGGCCGAAGGATTGCGGATTTCGAGTCCCGCCTCGGGTATGGTTGTATTTGTGGTGTCCCGTCACCCCTCATCATCTCCATATAACTTCATTCAGTATATAGATACCCATAACGTTGATCAATAGTGGTCGCTAATGACCTTGTAGTAAATGCGATCTTAAATAAAAACAAAACAAAATACATTGTTATCTTTTCCATGCAAGTGTTACTTTGAATTTATCAATGAAGATTAATGAATGAACAATGAAATAAACTAAGAGAAATTAAGTGAAGTTTTTTTACAAATGAAGTAGAAATGTACCATCTTACGAGACTCCATTTTGAAGTGTGCTCCTTGGCCTGCCTACATTTGAAAAAGTTGTTTTCTTACCAGAATTACTTCTTAAAAATTTACGAGTTTGTTTTAATTATCTTTATAAACACATAATTTAATGTTTGGGGTTCTGTGATTTGGAAAAACTGTAAAATTATATTTTCGAAAGTTAGTTTTAAAAGCGATTATAGCCATACTTTTTCACTTTTGTATAAAATAACTGGTTTACGGTGTGTGTGCACCCATTTCATTGTAGCGATTTTTACGTCAAGGTGTCATAGATGTTTACGTCAAGAAAAAAATATCGATTTATATTCGGGAAAGAGAGTTAAATTAGTTTCCAAATAATTTTTTATTTTGTGCAAAAGTGCACCTTTACACCACATACTCACAGCAATTTACTTCCGTTATTCCTTTCTAATGAGAACATGAGAGAAGCCTTTTGCATCAAGCTTAGCCCGGTTGAGACAGGTGAGTAGAGGAAACTTTCAATTTGTATTCAAATCACTCTTGTTGCGGACTGACGTAACGTGTTGTGGGACGGAGGCCTTCAACAGGTAATCGCAAGGGTCGGCGGGGAAGTGAGAGACAACTGAGGGGCGGGTGAACAGGTTGTATGCCAATCGATTGGTGAACGAGAGAGCACAATTCATTGCAATCCCTTCTGTACCGTACGTCTTTGTTCGTATATTTTACGGTGAGGAAATATGACGGTTTCGCACCAGTTAAAACAAGGTACCGACACAAAACTCGTTTAGTAAGAAATAATCTGCACCAAACATTTAAGGAAATATGTGAAATTTGGAAAATTACGAAGGGACCAATTGCAAGGGGCGAATGCAAGTCGCAACACACTTTTAGGTTATCGTACGCTATTATGGACCGAAATTGTGTATAATATTTATGTACATACATTTTATTTTATCATACCTAATATTTATGTACATTAATTTTTTATAATTAACTTTCTAATTTATTCGAATTCTGCATTCCATTCCACACGGCAGCGCTGGCATGGAGACAGTGAATGCGACGACGTGTAAACAAATCTTTGTTAGCTTTAACTTTACTCTCCATGCTAACAAATTGCTTCGGTCAACGAGCGCGAAACTAGATACGTCCCTTTGAAAGTGAACTAATTTATTGAATGTACACCACAAAGTTGAAATGTTTTGTTTTGCCTTGGAGTAAAATCAGGGACCCAGAGGGACAAAGACATCAGACCTCTTGAGGTAACGTTCGATCCTCAGACCGTGGTTGTGTACGTAGGCTACCTATCTAGGCTACCGTCAAGATCCTATTTGATATACTTCTTGGAACAATTCATTGATTGTTACTGTTTCCTGGCGCGTCAACTAAGAGGATAATTATCCCTTAAGTGTAGCGCATGTTTTCCTCGAGAGGTGGCTGTGATCTTCCCCCGCTGGATGGCGAGATTCGACGCCGACCTACCGTCGGCTAGCGGGGTTTCCCCTACCAGGTATCTCCCACCAGCGGAGCACCGCCCCAGCCGGAACAAGCTCTAAGCTCCCGACCGGTCTCCCGAGATATATGGTAGTGTAGTACATGACAGTGTGTGTGTGTGTGTGTGTGTGTGTGTGTGTGTGTGTAAGGGGAGAGGATAGGACAAAGGAGATATGGGAAAGATCGCGCGTGGTCCATGGCCCTTATGTTAGGGTACTGCACCGGCATTTGTCTGGTGATGATCGAAATAAAAACCACGGAAAACTTTGGATCATAACAGCCGGCCGCTAGAATTCTTCTCTAGATAGCGCCTGAATTCGACCTAGTTCACAAGCTAGTGTCGAAACTCCTGCCACCGTCGGGACTCGAACCTAGAGCCTCCAGGTGAAAGGGACTGGAGTGGCATCAGTCGATGCCCTGAGACATCTGTTACAGTTAAACAATAGCTTTAATTGGGAAAAGAATATGTAACTTCAATTTTGTAGTGGTAGAATGATGTTCCAAAAAATTGCTCCTTTGCAATTTTTGAAAAATCGGAGATTTCAATGAACATGACATCTTCATTTTTCTCATAATCGTTCTTTACGCTATCCGAGGAGTTGAATTAAACAATTTGGAGCACTTTTTTGAAAATTTTGAAAATGTCTCACGGCCTTCCTGTAAAGAACTCCCCAAAATTAAAGTCAGTTTTACATTAAAGAGATTGCGATTGGTCAGCCTGATGGACTGACAATTATCAATTTTGGTGAAATTTCTGCTAACGGTTTAGTCGTTGTTCACAAATGGACGGACGAACAGATAAAAGATTTGCTGTCAATCGATTTCCCGGTATCAAGGAGCCAATAATATTTATTCCGGGCCACCACATTTTAGAGACAGTAATTTACTATACTATACGAGTAGGAACAGGATTTACCCACTTTTTCATTACCAGAGCCTCGCAATAAGAATTTGTCAGTAAAAAAATAGCTATTTTCCGGCGCACGATTACATAACTTTCTCTTCTTACGAAGTAAGTGCGAGAAAGTAATTTTGCTTTGATTTATTTATTTATTTTACGTCAAAAAAAAAACAGTTAAAAACTGCGTATGACGTGCTATGGGGAAATGTGAATTGTGTGCATATTTTCAAAATTCTGTGATCCCTACACTAAGTCTTAAACTATTAAATTTTAATTTTAAAGGGAAAAAAAAAACCCAAAATCCATTTTAAAAATAAAAAAAAAAAAAAAAAAAAAAATTTTAAGGATAAATAAGCAATAAATTTTGGCTCTTATTACTTCCTGCCGCGACAACATGGAAACGATAATTTGAATAATTGTATTTCCCACTGAATTCTAGAAGACGTGCACAGAAAATGAAGTTACATTTATGTCCAGAAGCAAAACAAGGGGCCATCTCAGCATTTGCTCAATGGATCAGGGAAACTGGACGAAAAACCTGATCGAGAAAAACCTATACGATTATTTTGGATTTTGTTCTGGGGTTTGCTGTTGGCGTCCCCCCCCCCATCGTACTGTTGTTATCCAGGTGCCGGATTTTCATTGGTACGCGAATCGTAAGTCTATCACATATCAACTGTCTGGCGAAGCGCTTTATTATGAGATCGCCGAATTGACTCCGCGTCGTCGCTGCTTTGAAATTGAACAGCTCAGTTGATATTGATTACCTCCAGCCGACAGACGTCTTTGTGAAGCTTGGCGTTCTTGGTGTGAAGGTTCTGGGGCTAAAGTTCATTCACCTCGCGTTAGTGTTGTCCAGCGCAATACTTTGGGCGCCTTGAGCAATGAAGCTGCAGTGGATCTTGACGAGTACTTCAGTCTCAACGATACCCGTCCTCGAAGTTTTTGCGTCCGTTTTTTAAAAATAGTTTTTTGTTATCTTTGTTCGACAAAATCATGTCTTTCGAACGTTTTAGGTTACATACAAATAATACGATTTTTGAGATATTTCATTATATATGTACAATGTTTGGAAGAAATAATAACAAGAACTAACAAGTAAAGATACCCAGGAAAGTTCCTTCAGAAAAATACATAAAACATTTGGAGTACAAAATAAATTTTAAATTATGGGATATTTCAACTTGTTTTACAGCTTATTAAGGAGGATGTAGTAGGTCTTTGGAATATCTTGATTTGATTCGTGGAAAAATACTTTCTGATTTACTTACAGTGTACAAACGAATCTCTGGATAAGATGTAGGAGAAGAAACGGGAAGAAAGTTTAAGAATCCAAGTTTTTGGAAGTTTTATAGATAATTCTTTTAAAATGTGGTCATTTATAATGTAGTACCTTGGAGCTTTTAAAACTTCTTTCAAGAATTTGTTTTGCAATATTTCCAGTTTTCGGAGGTTGGTTTTAACGTTAGCTCCCCATATTGAGCAGGCTTATGTCAGAAGGTCGTATAACGTACTTAAATATTATGAATGCTGTGTCTATCGATAATTTAGATTATTGTCTAATAAATGGATAAAATTTTTTTTTTTTATATGTGTGGTAGCTATTGATGTTACTGTATATAGTTTTTACAGGTTAATTTAGTATCCATTTGAAGTCGATATTTAACAAGAGCGTTATTTGGAAACCATTCCACTGCATGATTATTTATTATTAACGTATAACAATACGATTTTGGCTTGAGATATTTGGTGATTTTTTTTATTTGCCAATCAATTTCGCATCCGGTGACTGCCGGAAAATGTTCCGATCCCTAGAAAACGCTCCCTTGAGTATTTATTTTATAGAATTTCTACTTACTGGAGTGGTGCCACAAGATACCCTTCTCGATTGAACATCCCTTAGGAACCTAAAAAGCTCGCCCGTGGAAACGAAACCCGAGAACGCGGGGAACGCCGGATCAAATCGCGGAACGCAGCGCGGGAGAGTTCGTTCAGTTTGGAGATTATGTTAAGCAGTTTTTTTCTGGCGAGTTTCCAATCTACTCGGGTGCCGCGCCTCCTCCCTGTATTGCTCTAGAACAGGGCCGGCAACGTGTAAGAGTATTGGTTTAGTGGTAAGTTGTAGTTGACATTTACATAATTGATATTATTGAAGGCGTATTTATACTATTGTTGACAATGACAATCATTTCAATTCAACGTGTGAGAGGCCAATGACCCTCACAGTGCAGTGTGAGGGAGTGATCCTCACAGTGGACTTTGTGCAATGTGAGGGAGCTGCTTCGCGGCAGATCGGAAGTTAGATACTGTCTGATACTGGCAGATCGGAAGTTAGATACCTGAAGAACTCTAGGCAGATCGGAAGTTAGATACTGCCCATCCTCCGATTGATTGTTACTGATTCCGGGCGCGTCTACTACTGAAGTCATTAGTACCGTAAGTGTAGTGCATGTTTTATTTTTTATCGGGAGGTGGCGGCGATCTTCTGCCGCTGGATGGTGAGATCTGGCGCCGACCTACCGTCGACTAGTGGTGTTTTCCAACTCCAGATATCTCTCACCAGCGGGGCACCGCCCCGGCCGGGACAGGTTCTAAGTTTCTGACCGGTCTCCCGGCATGTGTGATTGTGTCTTGCATGTTAGTGAGTGTGTGTGTAAGAGGTGAGGATAGGAGAGGGAAAAGGAAGGAAAGATCGCTCGCGGTCCGTGGCTGTGTGTTAGCTCCGGCATTCGCCTGGTGTCGATTGAAGAAACCACGGAAAATTACCGATCAGAGGAGCCGGCCGCTAGGATTCTCCTCAAGACGGCGACTGAATTCGACCTAGTTAACAAGGTAGTGCCGAAAATCCTGCCGCCGTCGGGACTCGAACCTAGGACCTCCCGGTCAGAGGCATTGCAGTGACGCTATCCTCCGAGGACAAAAGTCTTTTGGAGCCTCCTCTGAAATAAAACTTATTGTACTACTTAATTTAATATGTTGTTTAATTCCTCACTTTTTTGTCAGTTTACAATTTGATTAACAGATACAAACCGCTTTTATAACTATCTCGAACTCTATGAATTGTGTGAACCTTCTCTTTACTACAAAAGTATCTAGTAGTTGAGTAAGTCAAAAATGAATTGACTCCTACCCCATTACACGACAAAAAAATCTGGTTTTGACTAATATGTTTTTTAATTTAATCATGTCTCATGCTTGTTTTAAATTAAAGACTTTCACAATAATTTTTGACGCTTTTCATTTCAAATTTAAATACATTTATCTTCGAAAGACAAGAATTTTAATTATTGCTTGATGTAATTTTTCAAGATTCGGACTTGACTACAATTTTCAGTGTTTGTTATTCAATTTCGATACAAATACTCGCATGCCTTTGTACGACGATGTATTTGCTGACAATATAGCAAATGGTATGGGAGAAAGAGCTCGACCTTAATTTCGTTCAAATAACTAATTTGCCCTTACGATCCAATTATATTTCGTGAAGTTAATTTTTTTCATCTCATGAATTTGCTTCACCTTTTAATAAATTGTATAAAGTACCCTAATGTTGGTTGGAGTATTTTGAGATTTTAATGTTTAATAAAAAAATACTTTATTGATGTATAAGTGTGTTCAGAAAGTTTACCTTGCTCTAAAATATAGTTTTTAAGCGTTAATAATGCCTTTCATTAAAAAGTTTTGTTCGTTATTATTGATACTCAAATCGCGTAGGACGATTCAGTATTGCGCTAAGAGGCACCTGCATCTAGTGACGCGGTAGACGATATTGGCCAGTGGAGAGTCCTTGGCGTTTGGTGCGAAAGCGAACTCATTTACGCTTCCTGGAATCGGTCCTATTAAAATCAGACTGCTTCACGCAACTGGAATTTCCATTTTTAGGAACATTTATGAGCACGCCGATCTCTTCTCATCTAGGAGCAGGAGGAAAATTCTACTGTTGGCGGAAAGTAGTACTTCAGTTTCTTAATAAAAATAGACGTATGGGTCTGATTTTGACCGTTAATTCTGTTTTTTCTGAAATTAAGTGGTTTAGTTTTTTCGATGGATTACTACAAATAAAATGTTTGTAGGAAAGAGTTCAAAATTCAAAATGTTTGTAGGGAGAGTGATAAATGCAGTGCAAAATATGACAAAAACGACATTTTACTTCATTCATTTTTTCATAAGCTACAGAAATATATTGTGACATACCCATTTGTCACATTAAAATAAACTAACATTTATTTGTAGACAATATGGTGGAACATGCATTACGAAATATCACGAGAGCTAGAGCTTAGCAACGACCGTGAATAAACAATGTAGTTTTTGTTTTTCTAAATGCATTAAGAGTTTTCTGGATGCCGAAAGTAGAAAATTTGGGATTGGGCGAAGAAGTTCAAAAGACGATCAAAAGGTCAGCTACACCAAAATATAACGAACGTATGGATTGGCTGGGTGAGAGAAGGACGGTCAAATGTTATGAAAAAAATGAAGGTAGTTTTAATACGAAGTCTTCGAGGGATGAATCATGCAGGAAGATTTCATTCTGCTCGGAAACGCGCTTCAGAACTGATCGTAGATATTTTCATGTGGAAGCAATATTGAAGTATAAATTGGAACTTTGTCGGGAGTGGTAATCGAGTTCGGGACTATGTCATAGGACGTAATCGGGACTGATAATTTTGATAGTTTGAGACCAGCTTGGATAGGGCAGAAGAGGATTTCTTGGAACTTTGGACTACGGCAAGATCGCAAGATATTTCGACTGAGAAGTCTACGAGGGACATCAACGAAGAAAAGATAAGTTAACCGCGGTATAAATTGTAAATTGAAAGATATCTTGATCAAAGGCCTAAAAAAATTGTAAATTCACTAAATTGTTTACTAAAACCGTAAAAATAAATTTTGTTGAATTTTGTTCTTTAGAAAAGAAAGTGATCTTTCATTTAGTCAATCCAAACAGAAATGAACTAGGAATAGAATCATTATATTTCAGATTCCCAGCTGCGCTGTATAGTCGGCGGATCCTATAATCCATTATAGAGGTAATAAGGATTATAATATATCGTGACCCATTGACCCAGCAAGCCGGACGCTAAGATCTTTAGCAGATATAAATGTAGAGAGAGGAAAATTTTGGTATATCTCAATATATTTTACTCTCACGTCGTTAATATTTACATTACTGGCGGTTTGTATACTTTTTGCATTTATGAATACAAGTGATTTAAATGAAGTCTTATAAGGTTTCTCGATAACTCAAAAGTTTTATTTGAAATGAGCTCAAAATTCCACATTTTCAGAAGCGCCCAAACGACATTTTCCCCAAAACAGCTCAAACCTTTTTCTTTAATTTTTTCCTGTTGTTAGTGATAAATGAATCGTTTACGTTGTAAAACTCTATTTTGCTATGTTATTTTAATTTCTCAAAATTTCACAAATGTATTTTTTTGAAACATCTGAAGCGTCGTTAATATCTACATTACCGGCAATTAGTATACATTACTTCACTTGTGGGTAGTAGTACTTCAAATGATTTCCAATCATTTTTTTCTAAAAATCAAACGTTTTCTGTGAAAATCGATCGGACGGTCGCATAATTCGTTTAAAAAAAGCACCTTGAACGTTATAGCTTGTTATGGCCTTCAATATGGAGTTCCATAAACGCTGCATAACTTACCTGGACCGAGAGGATCCTGGTTACGAGGGAAATATGAAACAGTTGAATGGTGCTTCATGTTCCCTTATGGAGGGAATTATGAAAGGGGTAATTATGAAGGGGAATTATGGGAGGAAAATGTGAAAAGACAAACCGAGTCAAGTTAACATCTAGTTAATTAGTAAAAAAGTAAATCTGAATAAATAAAGTTAGGTAAAAATACAATTATGTATGTACCACGGGAGGTAGCTAGTTTTAATGACCTTGGGTATTTTGTCACCGCTCGATCATTAGAACACCTACAACGCCCTTGGTGCATAAATAACTATTTTTGCTGTCAGGAATCCCAAAATTCACTCGTCCGAAAGTCAATATTAATGTCATGCGGTGTTACATAAGATTCTATGTAAGTCATATACTACTTGTATGAATACGAGAATATTTAACATTATGTGAAATATTTTTAGCTTGAGCGTCTAGTGAATAATATGCCTAAGGTGAATCTCATTAGACTATAAATGCTCTATGATTCATTAAATACATAGTGACACGGCTTATCATGACGTCAAATGATTTCTTTTTACGTCAGCAATTGCTGAATCTTGACTTGAGACTTACGTGTGTTAATTTAGCCAGTAAAATTTATGTTTATATAGTGTTGCGGAAATAGTGCATTCATATTCGTAGTTATGTAACAAATTATATCACTCGCGTTTTTAAATGCTAACAATTTCAACATTTTCATCGTTGCGAACTTAGTTCGTTGCACGTGGAAATGAAACTATGAGATTAAGTCAGATGTAAATCAACATATTTTCTTGATGAGCATATTTTCACTTTAATTTTTACTTTTTCGCTACCTCTTGCGCCGTTGAGAGAGAGTTATGTAATGCTGCGCGAAAAACCGAGAATTTTGCTGCAGAAAAACTTTTATTGCCGGACCGTGTTTTGTGAGTCCTTGATACTGAAAAATCGATTCACAACAAAACATCTGTCCGTCTGCTCTATGTGAACGACACTAACGACTAAACTATGTGTACGATTATTCTGAAATTGAATAAACCTCTGTCGATCTGGCCTGAGTCGAAGATCTTCAAATTTAAAAACACGCCTTAAATTTTTGCGAGTACTTTACATGAACCTCCCCGGACATTTTCAAAATTTCCTCAAAAACGGGAGCAAATTTTTTCTTTAAATTTCTTGTATGAATAGAGTAAAATACACTTATAAAGATGGTCTAGGTTCTATTTTTTCTGTTAACTCTCAATTTTTGATAATTGCAAAAGTTTGAATTTTTAGGCCTTTTTTTTTCAATTACAAAATTGAATATAGAAATTTTTCCTTAAAATAAAATTCCTTTTCCATAAATAGTTCTTTCATTACGGTCATGCACATTTTTTTGAAAAAATTAGTAGTTTTCACGTAAAATTGCGACCCATTTGTGCAATTTTTAAAAAATAACAAAAAAAGATTTTTCAAGAAATCCCCAAATTTTTTCATTAACCTTTTGGTAGGGATAGTAGTAAACGTACACTATACGATGAAAGAACGGCCATTTTGTTCTCTGCGATTTTAAAAATCATTCATTATGTTTTGGGGTACTTGACATGAAGCCCTTAGGACATTTTTAAAAAATTCTCAAAAACGCCTTAAAATTTTTTCTTTAAATTTCTTGTAAGAATAGAGTGAAATGAATTAGATAGATCCCATTTTCACTGTTTAATCTGAATGTACCCAAATTGAAAAAGCTTGAAATTTTATCGTCGTCTTCCTGCAACTACAAAATAGAAGATGGAGTTTTTCATGTAAATGAATTTTATTCTCCATAAATAGTTCCTTTATCAAGATCAAATACATTTTTTAAATATTTTAGTAGTTTTCGTTCAATATTAAGTTAAATATATAGACTATTAATTAAACATAATGGAGATCGGATACTTAAAAGACAAGATACTCAAAATGGCTCCCAATTTTTTCTTTAAACTTTTAATAGAAATAGTGATAAATATACTCTTTAAGATATTGTAAACGCCATTCTGTTCTATTTTTTTGTTTCTTTCAATACATACTAAAATAACTTTCTTGACCTGTCTCTCACGTCGTTAATTAAAACATTAATTAAATTAAACATTAGTGGCGATTGCATTTATGAGTATATTTGCTTTAAATGATGTCTGATGACGTTTCTTGGAAATTAAATAGTTTTTTGTGAAAATGAGGTCAAAATTACGCATTTTCAGAAACGCTTAAATGACGATTTTTCAACAGCGGTTCGAAATTTGTTCTTCAGATTTTTGTACGGATAGTGCTAACAGCACTGTTTAAGATGAAGTAAAAATTCATTTTGCAATGAAATTTTTTATTCGCCCCATTTTTGTTTTCATGACACTTGTCAAGAAAAGAAATGTCCATTCACTGATAAATATCCGTGTGCAATTTGTGTGAAGTTTTATAATTATACTGATCACTCTACTTGGTTTGTACATCTTTTGATGACAAAATTGTCAATAGTCTTCCATCGTTCTCTCACTCACGCCTATAACCTCACAAAAGTCTCTTGTAACCTCTCTCCTTCAATGCAATTTGAGTTGCCTACTGAGATTGTTCCAAGTGAATGCCGCTCCAGAAGAAAATTGTCGGTTCTATTCATTCGGAAACTAAGGAATTACAGATAGTTTTCTCACAAATGAAGAAATGTCTTTCGATAAAACCAATAGGTCACGTCTTTCATTCATACCGTTTGTGTAATTGCATTTAAACCCCGAAAATGAAGTAATTGCTTACTTGATTTTCGAAACATTGATTTACTTTATTTACTCTTATACATTTCAACGGATATTTATATTAAAACATTATTCGTCACACGATTTTCATTACTTAAAATAAGGGCATTGCTTGTTAGAATCGTAAAGTCCACAGACGATAATATTTTACATCTGAACCATCTAACTGAAGGCAGGAAGCAATCGCGGCTGTGGGCGCAATGGATTGAAGTGTCTGAGGGAGCACCTTTTATAGAGCGATTTTCCTAAGGATGAGCCAAAGTGACAGCTACTGCTGGCAACATAACTGAAGGTTCTGTGGTCGTTGTGCCCTTGAGTCCATTAGACACCTTTCCCGCATTCATTCGTTTGCAGTTGGCAAACTTGTAAATGGCTTCGACACTTCCTTTCGTGACGTCCTCGTCCGACAAAAATATAGTGCGCCGCGAGAAATAATTGAACTTAGGAAGTGCAGTGATGTACTCTTCTGTAAAAAATCTTTTTTTCTTTATATATTACATTACATTTACTTTTTGTGTGATACATATTATGTTTATTTTAAAACCGAGACTTGAATGCGAGATGCGTACCGGTGCACGTGTTTCCGACTTAAAATCATTTTTCTTTCCATTTACGTTCGTGGCAGTTTTCTTTTACTGATTGTGAGAGCATGTTAAGAGATTTTCCATGTACGTAATTAAATGTAAATATTTCCCGGACTCACGTACGTGCATATACCTCAGCGAAACTCTTAGACTTCTGCATAGGGATGTTTTCACAGGAGTCATTAGCAGTTTACGAAGGGGCGTGACTGAACAGCTGTCCCGGCGGAGGGATACTTGTCTGAAATAATGTGATATTCACTTGTTTTCGCGAACTGTCACTTTGGCTCATCCTTAGGAAAATCGTTCTATAGTTTGAGTGTGAGGTCAAGGGCTTTCGCGTGCTTGCTTCGCGCCGCCTGATACGGGGCGCCGGCTGGGTGGCTGGCGGATGCTGCGGGGGCGGCGCCGTTGGCGCGCCGCGCCGCTGCTCGCACCTCGTTAATGCCGCGCCGCCGCCTCGGCACACACCTCGTCTAGGCGCTTCAACCTGACGGCGGCAGGATTTTCGACACTAGCTCTTCAGCTAGGTCGAATTCAGTCGCTGCCTGGAGGAGAATTCTACCGGCCGGCTGCTCTGATCGGTAGTTTTCCGTGGTTTCTCCGATCAACACCAGGCGAATGCCGGAGCAGTACCTTACGAAACGGGCCACGGACCGCGCACGATCTGTCCTTCCATTTCCTTGTCCTACCCTCTCCCCTTACACACACACTTACACTAACATGCACTACACTAGCACATATCCCGGGAGACCGGGTTGGGAACTTAGAGCTTCTCCCGGTTGGGGCGGTGCTCCGTTGGTAAGAGAGTCCTGGTTAGGGGGAACCCTCACTAGCCGACGGTAGGTCGGCGCCGGATCTCGCCATCCAGCGGGTGAAGATTACAGCTATCTCCCTCTAAAAAAATGCACTACACTAACGTGACTAATGACCGAAGCAGTTGACGTGCCCGGAAACACGAAAAAATCAATCAATCAATCTAGGAGCTTCAAGCCTCCGCAGATGGCTTGGGAACTGGTGGCGAGAACTTGTTTACCCACATTTTATCAACGGAAGAATTTTAAAATTACAGTAATAATAACAATAATAATAATATTTACATACTATGAGGCTGTAATAACGATATAATTAATATTAATCATAGTTGTATGCAAACATGCAAACTCAAATTTGATATATTACTAGATTACATTGAGCGTTTTGGCCACAACTTTACAATTATAGAGAACTCTGTTTATTGGTGTTCGGACT
Source organism: Teleogryllus oceanicus (assembly GCA_964035755.1). Taxonomy (NCBI): domain Eukaryota; kingdom Metazoa; phylum Arthropoda; class Insecta; order Orthoptera; family Gryllidae; genus Teleogryllus; species Teleogryllus oceanicus. The sequence goes on from CAXIVR010000014.1 coordinate 56,255,027, forward strand.
TAGATCTTAGATCTTTACAATAGTAAAGGATGTATTATAACACCATAATACAATACAATGAAAATTTATTGAACCCAACAAAAGCTACATAAAGCCCTCCTCTCTATGATAATTAATGACCTGAATGCTTCCAAACAATTATGCCATGTGCCATATTGGGGTTCTGCCCTTACAGTTGCCTCTCTTCTGAGAGCCACTCACTCCTAGTAGTCGGATCGGGAGCGGTAGCTCAGGGCATAAACTAATGTCACTGCAGTGCCTCTGACCGGGAGGTTCTGAGTTCAAATCCCGACGGCGGTACGATTTTCGACACTAGCTTTTCAGCTAGGTCGAATTCAGTGGCTGTCTGGAAGAGAATTATAGCGGTCGGCTGCTCTGATCGGTAGTTTTTAGTGGTTTCTCCGATCAACACCAGGCGCATGTCGGCGCAGTACGCTAACAAACGGGCCTCGGACCGCGCGCGATCTTTCCTTCCTGTTAAGTGAAGTCGTAGTCTCCCGCGGCCAGAACCCGGACAGCCAAGATAATCTTTTCCTTCCTCTTCCTTATTCAATCCTCACCCCTTACACACACACACACACACACACACACTCACACACACACACATGCACTAACATGAACTACACTATCACATATGCCAGGAAACCGGTCGGGGACTAACAACTTGTCCCAGCTGAGGCAGTGCCCCGCTGGTTGGAGATACCTTGTTGGGGAAAATCCCGTTAGCCGACGGTAGGTCTGTCCCGGATCTGGCCATCCAATGGAGAAGACCACCGCCACCTCCCGAGCAAAAACACGCTCTACACGCACGGGAATAATGACCATGGTAGTTGACACACCCAGAATTACTAAAATCAATCAATCAATCCTATTAGTCGCTACTTCAATTCAGGTGGGCGCTCCCTCTACTTTGTGACTTAGTTACTTCGCTTTCGATAGCTGCTCTCGCCCATGCTGGGGTAGTTGTTATCTGCTCGCCGCGGAAAGACTCGGGACGTACAAACTTCTAGGTATATAGGGGAAAAGATAATAACTTTTGGCAATGCAAATGACAAATGGGACAATCTCGTAGGACAGTTTTTATAAGTGACATTTGCTCCTGATGTGTAGGCAACTCATTCTACACTTCTGGTGAGCAGGCAGCGTTTTGACACTGTCAAAGAGAAATAGTGTACCCGCCAAATAGTTGTAAGTTGAGTTACCTCCTAATCAGGGACAAATGCTAGATTAACTTTCTTAAGTGAAATTTTCCACTACTTGTAACCCCAGCACCAAAGTATAGATGACCGCTGCCCCTCTAGGCTTTAGTTGCTCCTCAAAACTGAGATATTGCACGTCCAACTTTACATCATTATTTTCATTCATTGATTGCCCTCATAAATTTGTGTATATTTTGCAAGGAAATTTGTATGTATATTGCAAGATAGAATATTGTTTTAGATGGAATTGATTCATTATGAGGCTGTTTTTTTCCACCTAGTCAATGGCCATTTCCAGTTGCCGATTCATTGCAATACAAATACTTAGTTAATTGGTCCTTGTGAGCATTTATGATGTTTTGATCAATAATGTGCGGTTATTTTGCATTAGTTATAGCAATGTGATTGTCATTCATTGAAGTAATTTTCATTCATGGAGTAACCGAGAATGCCCGCTGACCGTCATTTTGTCGGCTCATCTATTTAAAGGGCTATTTCTGGATTTTGGTGAATTTACACACACACACACACACACACACACACACACACGTACTTCAGTTATCATTTCTATTGGTTGATTTCAATGATAAGAAAAATATATGCAATTGACATCAAAAACTTACGAACGTTCTGGCTGCTCACTCGTGAGTTTCCTTTCGTCGTAAGTTAAGTCCCGATAGCGTTTCATTACCGACGTTTAACATCGACTCTTCACATACAATGAGCACTAATTCTTTTCAACAAAGACAGCGTTCATGGTTTCTCGGAAGAGAGATAAGATGATATAAACAAAACAAGTCGACACACGGAACGCACAGTTTAGCAGCTATTGGGAAGCAGTCAATTTCACGGCTATCGGGCGTTTAAGATAAATCGATCAATACGACAATTTCGAGTGGATGAATATTTTCGAATTTTTTAAATATACTTTAATGCAAATAAATTTAAAAAAGTAATCAAAATGGCCTAATGTTCATTTTAATAAAGATAATATAAGTTGAACATGTTGTAGCCATTAAAATGACGGCGTCGGCCGTTCTACAGTTAATTATTTCATACATACTAGATTCGTAGAGTGTCATAAATATTTTTTTAGCGTTAACTGTAGATGGGGTTCATTGATTTACTTATTTGATAGCTTTCCCTTTTTCCTTTTTCGCTACCGTTTACGAAGTACAGACAAAGTATAGTAATGCTGCGAGAAAAAACAACAGAGAATTTCCGAGAGAAAAACTCTTATTGCCGGGTCCTGAAAAAGAACAAGTGGATAAATCTTGTCGCTATACATAGAAAAGTAATTCCTCTAACACGTCGTGAACTTTGAATCCATATATTGTGGGTCCTTGATTTTAAAAAAATTGATCTATTTATTTATTTATTTATTTTACGTCAAAAAACAGTTAAAAACTGCGTATGACGTGCTATGGGGAAAAGTGAATTGTGTGCACATTTTCAAAATTCTGTGATCCCTACACTAAGTCATATAATACTTAAATTTTGAATTTTTGAAAGGGAGAAAAAACAAAACAAAAAACTCCCATGTAATAAACTCTATTTTCAAGGATAAATAAGCAATACATTTTGGCTCTTATTACTTCCTGCCGCGACAACATGGAAACGATAATTTGAATAATGGTATTTCCCACTGAATTCTAGAAGACGTGCACAGAAAATGAAGTTACATTTATGTCCAGAAGCAAAAGAAGAAACAAAAGAAAATCGACGGCAAAATGTCAGACTCTCTGCCCATCTGTGGCCAAGGCTAATGCCGAAACCGTTTAACCAATTGCATCCAAAATTGGTGCTCCCCAATCGATCTAGATGATGTCGCGGTGCCTTGAATTTGAAACTTATGTTTTAATATTTTTTTACACGAAAAACCTTGAACATTTTCAAAATTTAAAAAATGGTTCCAAATTTTGTGATTAAATTTTGACCTAAGGACGCATATCAGTTAAGTAAATAGTGCTGGTCATACTTGAAGTCCTTGATGTTTTGAAAATCGAAAAAAGTCCATGTTTTTCTTCCTACAACTGAAATATTAAAAATAGATATTTTTCTTAATGAAATCTGTTCTTTTAAAAATGATTTTGAAATAAAGTCATGTACAATGCTTCGAATATTTGAGTAGTTTTCGCGCAATTTTGCGTAAAATTTAGGCAATTTCTTCGCACTTCAAAAGTTAGGTAATCGTGCGCCAGAAAACGGCGAATTTTTGACAGAAAAACTATTGCTCTGGTAAAGAAAAATTCGATAAATCATATTTATATATATAGTAAATTACATTCTCTAATTGGTGATGTGGCTAGAGTTCATGTTTTGTGGATATTTGATACCAAAAAAGAAAAAACGATTGATGGCAAAACATCTCTCTATCCTTCTGTCTGTCTATCCATCTGTTGTCAACATTAGCACTCATACAGTTGAAGCGATTTTGTCCAAAATTGATGTTGTCTGATCTATCTGAACGAGCTCGTGGCAGTGGGAGTTTCAAATGAATATTTTGATTTTTGAGGGTACTTTCCATGAAGCATTAAAGCGTTTTCAAAATTTCTCAAAGAGGCGTAAAATGTTTTGTTTAATTTCTATCCTCGGGTAGCGTGAAAGACGCTTAACAGAGTGGCGCATGTCTCATGTTTCTAGAAATCCTTGATTTTTTGAAAAAGTGCAATTTATTGGGGCGTCTTTCTACAACTACAATATTGTTGATATAGATTTCTTACTTGATGAAATCTGTTTTTTAAAGACAGATCATGAAATAAGGTCAAGTTGAATTTTTCAAAAATAAGAGTAGTTTTCTTGTAGTTCTGTCCGAAATATAGGCAATTTTTTAAATTGTAAAAAAAAATCAACTAAAAAATGCTCAAATTTTTTAAAGTATTTTCATCTCTTATGAAACAGAGGACGGTAAAATATTATGCCAGTCCCATTTTCGGCGAACCCTCCGTATTTTCGAAAACTGATGAGAATTAATATTTCAAAACTACATAATTGAAGATACAGTTTTTTTGCTTAAACAAAATCTGTTAAAAAAGTTACCTTAAGCACAATTTTTTGAAAGACCGAGTAGTTTATTATTTTCTCACAAAGCTCAAAATGTTTCTTCAAATTTTTCCCCACAGATAGAACATGAAACATATAAAAGAATGGCACACATTTTCGTTGAAATCTCCATACTTTTGAAAATTACTAAAACTTAATATTTGAAAACTACAAAATGGAAAATAGAGATTACTCCCTTAAAAAATGCATTAAAACCAGCTCATTACGAATATAATGTACTACTTTTTGAAAAAAATGTAATATTTGCGTAATTCCTGCTTGAAACTATTGTAATATATATATATATATATATATATATTGAAACGCACCGCGTTTCCACCCAAAGAAACGGCGAGACATCAAGCACGAACACGGCAGAACGGTTGCAAGAGGGCACTCGCTAGCCAAGAAAAACGGTTACGAGCGGCGAGGTGTCGTCGGTTGGCCGACCGTGGGAACGAGGCCGCGAGGAGTCAGTGTCTGGCTGGCCGCCGGCGAGGAAGGACGTATCTGGGGCTGATCCGCGATCGAAAAGCAAACTAGTATCGCGAACGAACGAGTGCAGAAAGATTAATTGACGGACAATTTGTGCGTGATAACAATCAATAGTCGATCGGACATATTGCCAAAGTGATAGCTGCTATTTGGAGTAACACAGATCAAAAGACGTCGAGTGGATCGGAGGTGGAAAGGAGACGTACTTCGGAAGCGCAGCGCCTCACCTCGGCTGGTCCCAAGTGAAACGACCCCGGCAAGCAGCGAAGGAGCGCGAGGCAACCCGAGGGTCCCCGAAGCCGCCGACGCTCGTAGTGGAAGAAGTAACGGTAAATATTTCTTCGATCGATAAGATCGAGAGACTAACAGTGATTCTGGGTTATATGAAAGAAAAGGGTAGAGACCACCATAGATATTGTATCATTAGTGATTTGTATAGAATTAATAAATAGTTCAGTTTATTTTGTTCACGGAAGAGTGGTGTTTGATTAATAACCCCGAGCCCATTCACGAGAAAGAACACCTGTCCCTTACAAATAAATTTACTGAGAACAAGCCGGCCTACCCGGTACGTCACAAAATATATATATATATATATATATATATATATATATATATATATATATATATATATATATATATATGAATGGTGAATTAGCTTTTATGCTACTCCTATTCGGCCTCTCTAGAGTCAAGATCATGTACATCAGTTATTGTAGTTGATCTTCCTAGAACTACCAAAATTTTCCTCGCCTTTCCACCAGGTCTGCACTAATGTTCCCCGTTTTGAATAATCAGACCTGTAGCGATTTTATAAAGGGATCGCCAGGCCACATATATTGCTCACGCAATATTTGTTTTTGTTGCGCGCTACATCATTATTATGTATGCAATTTATAACATAGGTGGAGTTTTATCTTAAACAAGTTTCATAATATAAATGGAATTAAATACAAATTTTAAATGAATAATAATAAAATTTACATTGTGTAAATATTGTGAAAAATATTATGAACATCAATGCAACTATTCATAAAATATATAATTGATCATTTTGTTATTATCTCTTGGACTTTCAACCAACTCTTAGAAGCAATTGTAGCAAGAAGTGGCAAACAACAAGAGAAGAAATAAAAGAGGTCATCTTCGTCAACATATTAGCTAATATGTTGACGAAGATGACCTCTTTTATTTCTTCTTATAAGAACGTCAACAACACCAAATCAGAATTCCCACAAACAGCAAGATGGCAACAAATAAAATGGAGCATCTACATTTCTGGGCGTATTTCCCATTAAATTTTTGTATTTTCATATGATACATTTTTTCAGTAAATAAATAAAACATTCTACAAGAAGAATGAAATTATAACTTTAATGATTCAGTTAATAAATACAATTGATTTATGTTGTACCATTTACCGAGTTACGAGGTGGTTTCGAAAACCAAAATGTCACTTCCCCGAATTCTCAGCTTAAAATTTTGAAAATCTGGAATTTATTACATTTGCGGAAAAGTTTTATTACGTAGGGTTACTGAGGCCCTTTGGAAATTTGCAGTGGGGAAGGAAAGGTCCTTCTGCTTCCCCTGCTATTCACATGAAAATTTAAGTCGTTTTTCATCTAATAATTTCATACGTTGTGCAATATACTTCAAAGAATTGAATTTCCTTAGAAAATATATTTCTTGTTATTTCGATTTAAACATATTGAGGTAGCAAATGTCAAACGTCAGAAAAGGTTAACAAACAATTGAATAAATTATTATAGCAACTTTTCAGAAATTATTTTCATTTTTTATAACAAAATTTGTAAAGATTTTGTAAAATTTTTTAGAGAGTAAATTAATTTTTGTTACTATTTTTTAGTTACATTTTTGCATATTTCTGTTATTTATTTCTTAATTTTGTTATATTATTGCGACGACGAAACCTTTATCTTTGTTATTTTGTGATGTGGAAGAAGATCAAAAGACTAGTGATTTTCACAACATTATTTCGCAATTTCTTTCTTTCCTTTTTCTCTGGCAGATTATTTGGGACCCGCCCAAGCCCAAAGAATGTATTGTCAGCAGTATGAAAAACGTATTTTACCTCTGAACAAAGAGACTTCGGATTTTTGATGTAAGAGGATTACGAAAAAGGAAAAGAGTATGAATAAAACGAGTTAGCGAGAAAAATAGACGCACAAAAAATATGCCGATTCCGCAGCTAAAATTTTTTCTCAAAATATAAGGAGACAAATAGTGATGTTCAATTTGAAAAATATTCCTGTATAAAACAACGTTTCCATTATTCACTTACGCGAGAGTTCGGTGTATTTTTCGATTAAGAGGGAAACGAAGTGTATTTTTCGACTGCATTCATCAGGAAAAAGCCCCAAGGGAGAGAATTTAAAAATTTTTAATTTTATATTTTTAATATTTTATGAAACATTTTTAATCTCGAATATGCACTTAATTGACGTGGCCATGCTTATACAATGTTTAAAAAAGTGCCCGTGTTAGCATCCTTTCGAAAGCGTGATGTAATTGCTAAAGGTATCAAGCCCGCAGCAATTTCAGCGGAGGAGCGGGAACTGAGCTGTTCGCTCGTTAAAGCAATTCTCGGGCGCCACGTGGCCTGGCCTTGCGTCCTACCATCTCCGCCGCCCGAGCCTTTCCCCGCCCCGCCCCCCTCCTCGCCCCGCCCCGCCCCGCCCCTCCCGCCTCTCCCCGCCCCGCCCCGTCCCTCCCCGCCCCTGCCCGCCCCGCCCCGCCCCGCCCCGCCCGCCCCGCCCCGTCTCGTCTCGTCTCGTCTCGTCTCGTCCTGTCCGTCCGTCCGTCCTGTCCTGCCTTCCCGTCCGCCTTTCCCGTCCGCCTTCCCGTCCGCCTTCCCGTCCGCCTTCCCTGTCCCGCCTTCCCTGTCCTGCCTTCCCGTCCGCCTTCCCTGTCCGCCTTCCCGTCCGCCTTCCCGTCCGCCTTCCCGCCCCGCCTTCCCGTCCCGCCTTCCCGTCCGCCTTCCCGCCCGCCCCGCCCCCGCCCCCCTCCCCGCCCCGCCCCGCCCGCCCCGCCCCGCCCCTCCCTGCCCGCCCGCCCCGCCCCTCCGCCCGCCCCGCCCCGCTCCGCCCCTCCCGCCTTGCCCCGCCAAGCCCCCCCGCCCGCCCCGCCCCGCCCTGCCCCGCCCCGGTCCGACGCGCCTCAGTTTACGCTGCTACCTGCGTGAGTTGCACAACACTGCTGCTTCCACCACAAAGTCCTACTCCCGGAACGCGTGCCGGCGCCCATCTCCTTTCAGCCTCCATTGCGTGCACGCGGGTCTCCGGTGCATTTCATTGCTATCTCTTCTGACCGACTTTGTGATGACATAGCGCTCTCCATTGTCGCACTTTATTTTTACTTTCTCGTATACGTACGTATATACGGAGTAATATAGTAAGTTGTGCAATGCTATGGAAAATCAATTTCAAGATTGCAACGGAATTACAACTTTTGGGTCCCCTTATACCGAAAAAGCGTTCTTTTTCGTCCGTCTCTTTGTCTGTTGGTCTGTCGGCTTGTCTGTCTGTCTGTCTGTCTGTCTGCCTCTGTCCAACCACCTGTGGACAACACTAGCACCAAACTCTTTGTAGGATATTTTTCAAAATCAATTTTCCGGCCGCTCTCATCCGACTCGGAGCTTAACGAGTTTGAAAAATAGTCTTTAAATTTTGGGTTTATTTTCCACGAAGCCCCAGAGACATTTTCAAAAGTTTCTAAAAAATATGGCTCAGGCATGCATGCATGCATGCATACATACATGCATGCATTGCTGTACATGCATGCATACATACATGCATGCAGTGTGTGTACAAATGCATGCATTTTTGTCTTCATGTTTCAATGCAAATACACACACACACACAACACGAGCGGTGTATGGTGTTGGAGATAAATTATTATACTATGCGATTTTTTTATCATAGTGCAATTTTCTGTGTTCTTGAACTATTTCTTCGCGCTGATTTCCAATATGTTAGCAATGTTTACACACCACTTACAGTTTTTTTACAGACTAAATATCCTATCTCTCTCTAATAATCCTTTTATAAGAAAGCATGGTCACAAAACTTCGTAAGTGTAGCGCTGTACGATTAGGAACTTACTTTTAATAGGGTATTACTTTTCATGGGTGCATAAAAGAGATTTAGGACGAGACATGGACGATCTTAGATTACGGCATCTTCGAATTATAGTGATCGCGTAAAACCGTCAAAATACATAACGCCGCAACTCACTTTACCATCGTGCAGAACTAGAAAACCATACATTCTAGAGCCACAGTTCCGTGATCTACAATACGAGATCTTTTTGCACGTACTCCAATCACACTTACAATTTTCTGGTTTCGTTACTTCATAGTATGGATTGCCAGAAACGTTGAAAGTTGGGTTTCGGTGCGAAACTATTTTCTCTTTTAAAACTATGATTTAAAAAGTTATGTTTTTTGGAGACTGTAATTTTCGGCGAAAAATCTTTTGGGTGCTTCTATTAAACTTTGTGGAGTATTCAGGTTGTTCTAGCTAGTCAGAGCTTTCCCATTTCATCCGGCTAGAGAGGCACTGTACACGATACACCGTACGTGTAGATCGATAGACACTGTACAATACACCGTACGTGTATACCGATAGGCACTGTAATATACCGCCGTTAGTATAAAAGTATTTCTGTACACTGTACCATACACCGTACGTGTATACCGATAGGCACTGTAATATACCGCCGTTAGTATAAAAGTATTTCTGTACACTGTACCATACATCGTACGTGTATACCGATAGGCACTGTAATATACCGCCGTTAGTATAAAAGTATTTCGCAATAAACTAGAGGTGCTATAGAATGAAACAGACTTTCTTGTATTAGTTGGTTTCATTATCTCTTCTGTATGAGCTATCTTTTTAGTTTTAACCCACCTTTTTTTAAGCTTCCATTTATTGGCACTGGGTTTATGGAGATCTTGCTGGAAAAGTGCTGGAAAGGGGAGAAGGTGTCAGAAACATGTGAACATGAAAGGGTTCGTGAGGACGTGCGAGCATTCATGCAAACGTGCGAGAGTTCATGTGAACGTGCGAGAGTTCATGTGAACGTGCGAGAGTTCATGTGAACGTGCGAGAGTTCATGTGAACGTGCGAGAGTTCATGTGAACGTGCGAGAGTTCATGTGAACGTGCGAGAGTTCATGTGAACGTGCGAGAGTGCATGTGAACGTGCGAGAGTTCATGTGAACGTGCGAGAGTTCATGTGAACGTGCGAGAGTTCATGTGAACGTGCGAGAGTTCATGTGAACGTGCGAGAGTTCATGTGAACGTGCGAGAGTTCATGTGAACGTGCGAGAGTTCATGTGAACGTGCGAGAGTTCATGTGAACGTGCTGGTACACTTGCAGTGAAGAGGTAGGGCGCGTGTTGTACACGCCTAGGGAATATATTGTGAAACATGTGTTAGCAAAGATCTAGTCAAACAAATAAGACTTCAAGATTTCAATAAATGAATGAATATTCATCAAATAAGTGGTACACTAATATGATAAAATGGAAAACAAGCTAAACGTACAAACAATATAACGAGGTAACAAAGCAACAGATTAATTTGAATTGTTAAGCAACCAAATTTTTACTTCAAGGTGATTATAACGCTAAACTACCCTCATTGAAATTCAACAGTTTCTTTAGAAATCATGTGGAGCGAAGAATTTGGTGAAGATTTAGCTACCCTGGAGTAGCCAGTAACAGTCACTCACGTGCAGAAACTAGAAATCAATGTAAAATTAAATTAACAGGTGCTTCGTGACCGTCCAACAACTTTTACAGAAGTGGAGTTCATGTCCTGGCCTGACGTTAGAATCCTGTATGATCATATTTTCATTCTTTAAACAATGATTTACAAAATGCGGAATGATCGCACAGATTAAGCGGGCTTTCATTATTTATTTCAATGTAATTTTCTGGAAAAGGAAATTATTTTGTCAATGAGGACACTTTTATTTTGGAAAGGAGGAATAGTTTGTTGCACTAGTCATGTGCTGTTAGATGGGAACTGTAGTTCATTCCTTATATAGTGTTGTGAGGTTTATGTGCATTGTAACATTGGTCTATTCCCTGCTATCTCTTTAGAAATGAATTCATGCAAGTAGTTGAATAATCACAACTTTATCGGTTGTACTTAAGGTAGCTAAAAAATTGTTAAGCACTGACAGGTCATTAGTAATTTCGTTAAAATGTCTATTACGCATATATATACTTTAGCCATAACGTTTGGTGATAAGGCAAAAACTGGACACGGCGCAAAGTGTGATGTACGTGTGTCGAGGGACTGAAAATGTGAGAAAATTGTATGGGAAAAGCGGGGTTCAATATTAAGCGAGCAACAATGGCCGCCGACATAGCATTCGTGGACACAATATCCAAGGTCCCCGCCGGCGTCATGGTTATGCAACGAATGCTTCAATCTCTTCTTGACGTTTATGAGAGGATGAGTTCATATTGCAAGCTCAGATCAACCCGTAGGTAGCACTATGAATAAGAAAAACTCATTTTTGACACAGACCCCCCCCCTCCCAAACAAGTTGGAGCCTGGTGTTTTACCGGGATGTGGTAGAAACCATCAATGGTCTTTTGCGATTTAAATGGTTTTCGGAGAATCTGTCATGTATATAGTTATTTTTGTATGGTGAACGTTAAAGTTCATAAAGCAAAAGGTATGAGATATCTCGTACTTTCCTTGGATTTACACATTAAGAACATTGCTATGTGAGATTGGCCTATCTGCAGAATTTTCTATCTTCGTGAGGAGGAATAAATGGTATTATCGTTTCCCACAATTCAGTAGCTTTATGTTAAAATAAATATACATGTTATTAAAATTATTGGTAAAATAATTACTTTGAAAACTATTTACTGGGCATTTTATTAAAGAAAAACTATTTATGCTCAATTGTCTGACGATATCGTTTAGAAGATCGTTCTCAATTTCTAGAAACTACCATATAAGCTGGCCAAGATCTTCAGTTTCTCTGGAAATTCTGCTGCTTGGAAATTATTAAAGAAACCAACTCCGAAGTAAAATTTCGTAGGTGTTCGAAGATGCCCGCTGTGGAGAGTACTAACAACCTCCGAAAAGAAAACTTGGTCGTCTCTGCTGCAACCGGAGCCTTCACTCCTTGCAGGCGCGTGGGGGATGAGAAGACAGCGGGAGATTGTGGAGCGTCAGCCGTAGAAACTTCGCGACCTGACACCGTCTGAGATAACTCAGGACGAATGCTGTTTCACCGCAGAGTCTCTGATCTGGAAGTCCTAGGGTTTCAGTTCCGTCGGTACCTGATTTTTCGACACAAGCTGAATTCATTGTCTGAGGAATAATTGTAACGGCCGAATGATTTGATTGGTAGTTTTCCGTGTTTTCTTCTATCAATAACAGACCGATACTGGAGCAATATCCTAACTAAAGAGTCTTTCCTTCCTCATTCATGCTTTCATCTCTCGCTTTCATACGCACGCTCATGTGCTACCACAATGTCGGCAGACGAGTCTGGAGCTTAGGTCACGTCTCGGCTGGGGTGGTGACCCGCTAGGGGTGATACCTGGAGAGGAAGACCCCGGACTTTTCAAATCTCTAGGTAGCACCGACGTTATAAATACGATATATCAATTAAAATAAGTAAACGAACTCTCTGATAGAGTCAGAGACCTGCACAACACCAGCGCAGGATGAGTTGCCTACCAATAGGGAGCAAATGTCGCACTTCTTAGTTGTATGAGATTTTCCACCACATGGTCATTGGCAGAAAGTGATAATCTTCGACCTCTCTGCATTTTATAGAAGTTTGTAACATTTATTCTGAGACACGCTGTAGATTATTGTAGATGGGTTATATTTGTGGTGTTGGGCGAGCTAAAAGATATAAAAAGGAGGCTACGAATGCGACACTTGGGGGTAGCCGAAAAACTGCAATGATGGCGGTTAAATGTCGAAATGGACATAAATCCCGAAAAAAAAGTGTCAGCCAATAACGAGAGGAAAAGGATAGCAGGAGATATCCCTAAATCGGTGCCGACACGTAGATCGGTGCCGGATATCACGTCCGAGGAGGAGGAGGAACACCGCCACCTCCCGAAATTCACATTACGTACGGGATGATCATAATGATTGTAAGTAGGGAGCGGATTTTCATGATTTTCTATATTTTTCCGTTGTTTCACGGTATAGCTAAGTGAAATTTCTTGACATTTGGTTAGAATTGGATGCAACGCGGATTAATATGTTAGTGCATATTTGTGAATATTTGGAAAATTTTTCCTGGTGGTGTATATACCTGTAATTATAGGATAATACTTTCTATATTTAGTTAAAATAGAGACTTGTATGTAAAACGTTTCAATTTTTCATAGAATGTATTTATTTGTGAGCGTTCATCGACTAGAAAGAGCTCGTCACAGTTTGAGTTTTTTCTTTTCTATACATGTTAATATACTTGTGCAAATGTAGGATATTTCGTGGTATATTTTTTAAACCAGATAGAAAAAATTAAACAAGGCATATAATGTACTTCAGTAAGGTGCATATTTACTTCTTTTATTTTTCCCGTGAAATAAGGTAGGTTATATTAGGGTTGCGAAAAAAAATCTTTTCATTTCAAGTATGAATCTTCTAAAATTTATCAAGTTTATACGGTAAATGAAATTGTAATTTTAATTGCGTATTAAAATCAATACTTCAGAATTTTTAGTTCATAAATGCATATTTTTAAAAGCATATTTCAAGATTTGTAGGGCATAAAATCCTCTCTCTGATCATAACAGATGACAAGCTCGGAATCATCAATCAATCTATCAATTCGTGGCCCGGCGATGAAGGCTGTGGTTGCTTTTATAGACCCCTTCTGACACGAGGTCGATAGTAAACTGTTAACAACCAACAAACATTTCGTCTAATCAGAGAAAGGCAACATTGGTTGCCGAGAGGCGAAATGAACAAACATTCCGGAACAAATATCTTCTATGCAGAGCTTTGGTTTCAGGGAAATCTCCTCCTATCCTTTTCCTTTCATTGTTGGCTGACACTTTTCCTCGGGATTTATGTCCATTTCGACATTTCACCGCCATATTGCATTTTTCCGGTTAACCCTATGTATCATATTCGTAGCCTGAGCACCCTTTTCAAAAAATTTAGCTCGCTCAACACCACGAATACAACGTATCTTTAATCAGCGTGCCTCAGAATAAATGTTACGAACTACTAAAAAAATGTAGAGAGGTCGAAGAAGATCACTATCTGTCAATGAAAATGTGGTGGAAAAATTCATATTACTAAAATATAATAACCAGGAGAGATAGCTCAGGACATCAACTGATGTCACTGCAATCCCTCTGACCGGGAAGTCCTAGGTTCAAGTTCCGACTGTGTGAGGATTTCCGACACTAACTTTTCAGCTAGGTCGATTTGAGTAGCTGTCTGGAGACGTCTAGCGGCCGGCTGCTCTGATCGGTAGTTTTCCATGGTTTCTTCAATCAACATCAGGCGAATGCCGGAGCAGTATTCTAACAAACGGGCTACAGACCGCTCGCGCTCTTTCCTACCTCTTTTTTTTCTATACTTAACCCACACACACACACACACACACACACACACACACACACACACACACACACACACACTAACATGCACTACACTACCACACATACAGGGAGACCGGTCGGGCGCTTAGAGCTTGTTCTGGCTGAGGTGGTGCCCATTTGGTGGGAGATACTTGGTTCGGGGAAACCCCGCTTGTCGACGGTAAGTTGGCGCCGGATCTGGCCATCCAGCGGGGGAAGACCACCACCACCTCCCGAGCAAAAACACGCACTACACGTACGGGACTAATGAGCATAGGAGTTGATGCGCCCGGAAGCAATAACAATCAATAAATCAAGATACAATAGTAACATTTGCTTCTGATCGGTAGGCAACTCATCTTGCGTTGGTGTTGTGCAGGTCATGTTCTGACTCGGTTAGAGAGTTCGTTTACTTATTTTAATTGATAGATTATATTTATGACGTTGGCAGAACCGAGAGATTTAAAAAGGAGATTTAATATTTATTTATTTTTTTACTGAATTGACAGAAAATCCACTTTCTGTAGAAAGTATTTAGGGATAAATTCTTTAACATGAATGCGTACTACATAAAAAAACGCATTCAATGTTAATAAAATTACTAGAACTGGCATTTTCGAGTTAAGCAGGTTTTAAATGACTATCATAAACTATATGATATAAATATTGATGAGTATTTTATCCCGTAAATATAACTCTACCAGAATACGCTTTTCTACTTCCGATTTCCTTTGTGTGTGATATTTCGAGATAATTCTACTTGCGAATCCTTGAATGATGAGAGAAATCATTAGATGCTATTTACTCATATAATTAAAGAGCGGCTAAGAGTGTGGTTTTGTAAATTTTAAACAATAGATTGGAACACAGATAATGGTTAGGGAGTTTACTACTCGTACATGTGTCTGTTGGGCTGCGATTGAAAGGGAAGTTCATTGAAAAATTTTGTAGTGTCTTTCACTACTTTGCAAATAGAAGGAAATATCTCGAGGTTTCATTGGATTCACTTGACAGGGCAGAACGCGATACGGGCATTCATTCCAATCGGAAGGCAATCGTTGCTATAATCGATTCAATCAGAACTGTCGTAGTAATGACCCTTTCGTAATGAACGCATGAAATTTGGGTCGTTTAAATGTGTATCAATAGTAGGGACCGCATAGTTTTTAGAGTCAATGTGAACAGACAATATCTAGATCAAAAAAGTATGACCCAGTTATGTTATCACAAGAGTAGACTGAACTCTTCAATTAATACTTCGTCTCTATTGAAAAATTATGAGTGTGATGAATGGCATTGTCTTTTATTTAAAAATCCATTTATCTCTGCGCGAACATTAACTAGTGGTACTACGCAATTACGACAACCATTTGCAATTTTCGAAAATACAGAGTTAACCGTGAAAATCGGACCTATGCCAAATTTATAAGCGTTTTTAATCTATTTTTACAAGAAGTTTAAAGAAATAATTTGCGGTCGTTTTTGAGAAAAGTTTGAAAATATCCTGGGGGTTCATGGAAAGTACCCTTAAATTTTAAAGAATCCTTTTCAAATTTTCAATGCTTCAACTAGAGGCAGATGGTCAGGGGTTTCTTCAATTTCGAAAAATCCTACGGTTTAGGCGCTAGTAGTGTACACGGACGGATCGACGGACGGATGGATCGACGGACGTACGGATGGACATTTTACTGAAAGTAAAATTTGTTGTTTTTCAATTTGTTTTTCGGCATCAAGGACTCACAAAACTGAGATTCTGGCTACACGACGTGTTGAAGGATTTTGCTCCCTTACTTTAGTGACTGTATTTATCCACATTCTCGTTATCACGGCCCGGAAATAAAATTTTTCTTCCAAAAATTCGCCGTTTTTTCGTGCAGCATTACATAACTTTCTTTATACTACGTATGTTACTCGGTATACGAATACTACTCAGCATTTCTATGCCGAGTCCATTTTTTACACCGCAGGGTTGTTAACCATGGAGGATGAGGTATGAAATGATGATGATGATGATGATGATGTTGAAGGGTGAATGGACAAATACAAACATACAGTCACGCACAAACATCCTTGCCCCGGGCGGTACTCAAATCCGCAGGAGGCAGCTACGGCTCTTCAGCCTTAACGACCTCGGCTCTTGTTGTTGTTGTTATTATTATTATTATTATTATTATTATTATTATTATTATTATTATTATTATTATTATCATATCATATCATATCATCATCATCATATCATCATCATATCATCATCATCATCATATCATCATCATCATATCATCATCTCATCATCATCATCTCTCATCATATCATCATCTCATCATCATAATCATCATCATCATCATCATCATCTCATCATATCATCATCTCATCATATCATCATCTCATCATCATATCATTCTCATCATCATATCATCTCATCATATATCATCTCATCATCATATCATCTCATCATCATATCATTCATCTCATCATCATCATCATCATCATCATCTCATCATCACATCATCTCATCATCATCATCATCATCTCATCATCATCTCATCATCTCATCATCTCATCATCACATCATCATCTTTGGCTTCCGCAAGCACGCCCCGCATGTTGCATCTTTGAAAGAGGCTATTCCAACTCACCTGCCCGCGCTCGAGCAGGAGCCCACTAACGCACTCCCGCGGGCACGGCGGGCGCACCTCTTGTCTTTGCGCTATCTCCTCTTCGCACTAAGTGACATCTATGCCCTTGGGCTATGAGTGACATACTCGAAGCCACTGATCCCTAAAGCATAGAGTAAAGAATTATGCCTCTTTAGTCTATCCCCAAAGCAGGGAGCGGTTAGGTGGGAGAGGGCCTACGCGTGTGGAGGCTCAGTTGGAACAGCCTGCTGCAGACGAAGATGGAGGACATCGTTATTTGTTCCCATTTCGTACAATTGAACACTTGGATTTTCTCGTCTGACGCGGCCTCCACAAACGGAACAGGTTCTTTCAAAATTATATTTCCGAGCGCTGGCGTGTAGTACCCCGGCAGTGCGGTGCTCTGGGCAAGGTCGTCGCAAACCCACGAACAATGGACGCAATCTCGACTCTTTCTTTTTGGTGAAGTAAAGAACGTGGAGGAACGGTGCTGTGGAGGATTTCGCGATTTCCTTGCTCTCCAAAATTGACAGATACCTGCAATTGGGTATGACCCGGTGGCACTTCAATAGCAATAATTACAATAATAATAACAATAATAATAACAATAATAATAATAACAATAATAATAATAACAATAATAATAATACCAATAATAATAATAACAATAATAATAAATTAGTACAGTACAAGCCGAACATGCAATAATCAAACTATCAGTAAGTATTATAACAAATATTTCAACTCTGTCATGATATCCAATAATTATATGTCGGTGAATCTAAAACTTAATACAAGCTACATAAATATTGGCTAAATTTTTTTAAATTCATTGATCGTGTTCACTACACTTAACTGCACTGCACTACACTACACTACACTATTTGTGCTTTGATTTACACTGACCAGCACTTCACCGCACTTCACAGCACTTACTCATTTAATGTCTATTACTCTCATATTGTTCTAACTTATTTCTAAAGCTTCGGATACTTAGAGGAAAAGCTTTGAAAATTGCTGCGGGTAAACTGTTCCAATCTTTAATTGCTCTGTTACAAAAGGAAATGAAGGCTGTACAAAATCTGTGGCTCCTACTGTAGTCTTTGACATCAAAATGCACCAGAGATTGAATGATGAATACAATATTCCGAAGACGTCGGTGGGGTATTTGGGCGGGTGAAAGAATGCCTTACGTTTCCCACATTTTGCTCTTGATTAAGCGCACTAGATGAATGTTGATATTATCTGTACTCGAAAGAGCTTACTGTTCAATAAATTTCTACTTTATTCTTAGAGTTGTATATCGTGTGTAGGGAAATATATTGACGCGATAAGTCGTGGGTCTGTTACTTTGTGATTCGCTCATTTAACATTATTATTTACATCACATACTAACATGTTACAATAGTATTACTACTCTACAAAATTGTGACATGCTATACGACCCTTCACTTTTTTAAATTCGAGAACGTTAAGTAGTACTTGATAGCAACTGTTAAAATAGACGAAGTGTTTTTAGCAAATTCCATAAATCTCACAATTGATTTCCTTGTTCAATAATGCAGCATTGGTATTTATACCGGGAGATAAATGTGAATACCATTATTTAACTAATAATGTTTCATACATGCCTACAAAATGGGCTGTACGTAAAAGGAACCTTTGAAAGAAAAGAAATTTGCATGGTTTGAAGAGAGGGAGCAGATATGTTCAAGATTAGATTTACAAGCGCTGGCATATACATCGGCAGCGCGGCGCCCTGGACAAAGTCATGGCAATTGCACGAATAATGAACTGTTGTTTATTCTGTAAATCCTTACCGCCATAATTCTGATGTCTATTAAATGATGTTCCTGGTGGGTTGGTGGATGGTCAATTCAGACTCATTGCAGCCCTGAGTGGAGACCAGCACAATGACCGAAACATTGACATAATCGAACACCTCATTTGTCCTCCCACGGAGCGTAATACCGCAGAGTAACGTAAATGTGGATGTAATGGATTGAAGAGACGGACAAACCGCCAAATGGGCAATGAACCGTCCTATGGAACGACACTCCGAAATCAGGCATCGTAATCGCATGCAGAAACGAATCTACCGTACAGTGTGTTATCGATGGCTAGATTAGCGATAAAACGTGGCTCTATTGGACGGTTGATACGTTTAAGAATTATTAAATTTTCTGATTTCAAATGGCAAAATGAAACTGTGTTTACGTCCTACAGACCCTACTACGTCCTACAGACAGATTCAGCAATATTCTTATAACTGTTTCAAAAATTTATTTTCATAAGCTACAGTAAATGTAAATTTTCTCCTTACTATTCGCCACTCAAGAGTTTTATTGTATTTGGTATAAAAAATTAATAAGAGAGATATTCTTAATACAATGTATACGCATACTGTAGACAGAGTAGATTAACATATTTTAACTTCATATCTTCTGTAATACCTCTGTGACAACACAGTTGTACTTGCAAGATCTTTGACTGGCGTCTAGGGTTCGCGTCCTAGCGATATTTTCGAGAGAAGCTCTGATTTGTGGTTTTTCGTATTTGTACTTTCTCGATACTGTTTACGCAGTATAAACGCAGAAAAATGGCAAAGTCTCGACAGAAAAACTTTTTGTCGCGCCCCGCTAACGAAAATTGGAATAATCTTGTCCATTTAAATATAAAAGTACTTCCTATAACAGATTTAGTAGTTAGAATTCACATTTTCTGACTATATTGGAAAACCGATTAATGGAGAAACGTCTGTCCGCCTGTGTACAGCCCTAACGGCTAAACACTAAACAGAATGTTCACAAAAATAGATATTTCCCAATCGATCTGGCTGATGTCGCGGCACCTTGAATTTGAACCCATGCATTAATTTTGGGAGGTATTTTACTTGAAACCCCTGGTTCCAAAATTTAAAAAAATTGTACCAAATTTTTTGAATAAATTTTGACCTCGCATAGCAAAAAGAACGCATATGTGAATTGTTGAGGTCTGATTTTCGTTGAATTTTGATATTTTGAAAAAATTGTAAAAGTTTAATTTTGTCCCACGTCTTCCTATAACTGAAACATTGAAAATATATTCTCCTTGATGATATCTGCTCTTAAAAGACTGATCTTGAAATAAGGTTGTGTACACTTTTTCGAAAATTTGAGTAATTTCTTGATAATTTTGCGTGAATTTTTTAAAACAATTTCTTTTCAAAACCAGTACCAATTTTTTTCTTTAAAATGTCGTCTCGTATGTATCAAAGAAGGGTAAAATATTAGTACCATACTCATTTCCTCCGAACTCTGAGAGTTTAGAAAATCGCAACATTTTAACATTTAAAAATTACAAAATTGAAGTAAAAAATGTTTGCTTTAAAAAACCTATTCTAAAAACTCAGCCCTTAAAAAAAGCAATGTACAGTGTTTTCAAAAGTATTTTTATGTAATATTGCTAAACAAATTATTTTCTCAAAAACAGATCCAAATTTTTTCTTAAATTATTTTTCACAGGTAGAATAAGAAACTTTTAAAGGAATGGTACAAGTTTCATTTTCGTTGAACTCTCCTTACATTTGAAAAGTACATAAACTTCACATTTGGAAACAAGATATTGAACATAGAAAATTTTGCCTTGAACAAAATCTGTTCTTAAAATCAACTCATTAAAAAGTACACGTAGCATTTTTTGAAAATATATAGTTTTCTCGTAATTTCTGCTTGAAATTTATTATGTATATCCAGGAATCCCACCAACTATAATCCACGAGAAGAATTCTTGAAGAGAAATTGATCAAAAGATATTAAATTTTATTAATGTTATTTGAATTATAATTTACTATATATATATATATATATATATATATATATATATATATATATATATATATTTCTTCCAACTAATCCGCAAACCTTAAATGAAATTAGCATATCATTTGATATTACCACTGTACGAGGCGTTTCTATTCAAGGCAGGCAAACTTCCTTAACGTTAATGTTACAAGATCTCTACGTTCAATAAAATGGTATATGCAATGATATCATAGTTTCGTATGGATTCACAAGGCGATGCATTTGATGATTTTTAGTACTGGATGTTCAATTTATATGTGAAATTATTCCTTCTTCTCTGTATAATGTGCTGCAACTAATGCGAGAAAGTATGTGTGTTAAACCACTAGTTTCCTATCAATACCAGGTAAATTCTGGAGCACTATCTCAACAAGCGAACCCCGGATCTTAGGCTATACTCACACTCATACTCACACTCACACTCACACACACACACACACACACACACACACACACACACACACTTGCGGTACATGCTCTTCACTGCCGTAGGTGTCGGGACACCTGTTGGCTTATTAGAGCTTGTCTCAGCTGGGGACCGCTGCGGGTGTGATCAGGAAGGGAACTCGCTAGTCGGCGTGTAGGACTGCGCCGTATCTCGCGTAACAGGTCGGGAGAGGTGGCTGAGTGTGCATCAACTGATGTCACTGCAGTGCCTCTGACCGGGAGGTCCTAGGTTCGAGTCCTGACGGAGGCAGAATTTTCGACCCAAGCTTTTCATCTAGGTCGAATTCAGTCGCTATCAGGAGGAGAATTTTAGCGGCTGGCTGATCGGTAGTTTTCCGTGGTTTCTCCGATCAACACCAGGCGAATGCCGGAGCAGTACCCTACCAAACGGGCCACGGACCGTGCGCGATCTGTCCTTCCTCTTCCTTGTCCTATCCTCTCCCCTTACACACACATTTACACTAACATGCACTACACTACCACATATTCCGGGAGACTGGTCGGGAGCTTAGAGCTTTCCCGGCTGGGGCGGTGCCTCGCTGATGGGAGAGTCCTGGTTAGGGGGAAACCCCACTAGCCGACGGTAGGTCGGCACCGGATCCCGCCCTCCAGCGGGGGAAGATCACCGCCATCTCCGGAGAAAAAACATGCACTACACTAACGGGACTACTGACCAAAGCTGTTGACGCGCCCGGAAACAGGAAAAAAATCAATCAATCAAAAAACTAGTTATGTATTTATAATTCTTTACATTTTTATCTCTATTTTGTATTAATATTTGCGAATGTGCAATGTTAGTATTTGTCTATACCAAGCAAATGTTCTCTATACACACACACCAAATTCAACGATTAAAATGGAAATAAAAGGCCCCTTCACCACAGTTTACCACACAACAAAAATGCCGGGTCGTACCGCTGTTTACACACTTTCAATATGGCGACCATACGCATCATATCGGCACACGGATTGAGAGTAGCTGTTCTTTCTGTGTAGTGCCTATGTCCGCGACCAACGGAGGCGTGATAGGCAGCCAGCTCGCGAGTGCACTGAGCGATAAAACAGCAGAAATACGCACCAGTACGGCAGATGTAGCGTGTGTGTACGTATGTGACAGTACGTGTGTACTGTACGTATGTGAAAGAAGGCCGTAAGAGCGTGATGGGCAACCGGAACATCAACGTGGTATAATCCGAAATGGCAGTACATAAATGCAGAAAATTAATGTCGCATGAGAAATGTCACGCGTCAAAATGCAGGGTCAAAATGCCTCACCGGACTGCCAGGCACGAAAGGCAGGCCGCGTGGGGCTAGTGTTTGCATTCGCGCTCCCTTGTTGCTGCGGGGAGCCGCGCCCGGAGAGTGACTGGTGCAGTTGGAGGGAGGCGCTTTCTAAAGCCCCCTGGGACTGCTTGCCAAACACTCCGTACCTGCTACCGAGGAACGAGAGGGCGTATCAACATAGGAAGCCGGGGCTTTGAATCGGTGGCACGCCCCACGTAGTGGCCAAACTGTCGAGGGTGGATTGGGACAGCCGAAATTGCTCGTAATACATGGGTCGATATTTTCAAATACGTCTACTGTTGTGGTCAGTAGTTCCGTTAGTGTCGTGAATGTTTTATGGAGGTGGCAGTAATTCCTTCCCCGATGGAGGGTGCGATCCGGAGCCGCTCTACACGTCGACTTGCGGGGAATTTCTCCCTCGAGGTATTCCTTCCAGCAGGGAACCACCACAGCGTGGTCGAGCTCTAAGCTCCGGACCGGTCTCCCGACATACAAGTATGTGGTAGCCTAGTGCATGATTGCATGTGTGAGTATAAGGGGAGAGGATACAACGAGGAAGTGGAAGGAAATATCAAGCTCGGGCCGCGGCGGGTATTGGTATTGATCGGAGCAATCACGGAAAAGTGCGGACCAGAGCAGCCGGGCTCCAGAATTCCCCCTTAAGACAGCGGATTAATTCTACCCAATTATAAGGCCGGATGAAAATTCCGCCAATCGGGGCTCGAATTTTAGAACCCGGGCGGAGTCGCTGAAGAGTCAACAGCAACGCTGGCTCTCAGATAAACGCAGCCAGTCACAATGTGAGTGGTGCAGAAACACGATAAGCAAGACACGTACGAACGAGATCATAAAACTGAAGTTCGAAGACTACATTGCATTGTGCAGGCAGCTGGAAGAGGGATGCGCGGTGTCTGATAGGAGGCGGACGCGGTACAGGTCGATCCTAAAGGTAGCTTCACACGAACACGGTGGATCCGAAAGCGACCCTTTCGCCGAATTCCGAGAAGTGAAATGGGTTGGCTGTTATTTACACAGCGCCAAAACATTAGGTACTCGCCCTACCCGCAACGCTTCGGTCATTAGGGCGCATCAATTGATTGGTTGATTGATTGATTGAAGATTGTGGGCGCGTCAACTACCGAGGTCGTTAGTCTCGTAAGTGTAGTGCATGTTTTTCACCGGGAGGTGGCGGTGATCTTTCCTCACTGGACGGCGAGATCCGGCGCCGACCTAGTACCGAATTGTCCTGCGACCTAGCCCTGACTTGCGGGGTTTTCCCCTCCCAGGTATTTCCCACCAGCGGGGCACCACCCCAGTCGGGACAAGTTCTAAGTCCCCGAACGGTCTCTCAGCTTGTGTGGTAGTGTAGGGCATGTTAGTGTAAGTATGTGTAAGGGGTGAGGATAGGATAATGAAGAGGAAGGAAAGATTGCGCACGGTCCGTGGCTTGTTTGTTAGGGTACTGCTCCGGCATTTGCCTGGTGTTTATCGGAGAAACCACGGAAAACTACTGATCAGAGCAGCCAGCCGCTACAATTCTCCTTCAGACGGCGACTGAATTCGACCTAGCTCACAAACTAGTGTCAAAAATCCTGCCACCGTCGGGACTCGAACGTAGCTCCTCTCGGTCAGAAGCCGTTCCCGGTTTGAATGCAACAAGGAATCCCTACCTTCGCCAAGGCTACTTCGGTATTGCTCCCTACTCTCCAGAGGCCGAGTAGAATAGAATATGTGGAGCCGCGGATGGCCGCATGGGGCCCCACGGTTGCGGTGGAAGGCAGAAGGCCTTCATTTCCCAGCGGTCACGGCGTTGCAGTACTAAACAAAACACACTACGGGTTTTGCTTTTGGACACCCTTGCCCGAAGATATTTTTCTTGGAGTGGTTCTGTTCTTGGCTTGGTCACTTCTGTTGCTATTTGTTACTGGAAGTTTGGAAGCCAGGGAGCTCTGTTTTTCCAGAGAACGTGCATTTTGTGGCAGGTGCTATGTGACACAGTACAACGCGCCACTGTTCGCAAAAATAGTCATAAAGTTTAGTCAGATTAGTAGAAAAATATATGCATATTCACGAATTAATACACAAAACGAAATAGGAGAAAGAAGTTTTCTTATAAGTACTGAAACATATAAAATTGAATTCGTACCTGTAAATATTTTAATGCAATATAGCATGCTACAATCGAAAATTAAATACGACAGTTTATGGTATAAATTGTTCCTTTTTACTTCTTTTTTAAGACTTTGTTCTGCGCAAAAATATTTTATAACTATTAGAAAGTAAACAAAATGAGTGTAATACCAATGGAGGTATTAAAAACAGGGATGAAAATCCTCGGGATGTGATGGTGATCTTCTCCAGCTGGATGGCGTGATCCAGATGGATCGAGATGACTTGTAAGGGAAGTACATCTTACATCACGCAGGTAGCGGTGTTCCTTGCCCGTTGGTATGCAAAGATAATTGATTGAATGCTAGTGATTCCGGGTGCGTCAACTACTGTGATCTTAAGTCCCGTACGTAAAGTGCATGTTTTTCTTCGGGAGGTGGCGGTGTTCTTCCCTCGCTGGATGACGAGATTCGGCGCCAACCTACGGTCCGCTAGCGGGGTTTTCCTCAACCAATTAGAGACTATACTGAGCATCACAAGAAAAGTAACATTAATTTTAACAATGATACATAATGCATTATTTACCATTTGAACTGTATAAATGAGTATAAACAACCTGTAACAACTACTGTACTACAGCTTCCGGGTCAATGACCCCCATCTCGATCAGGTTTTTCGTCCAGTTTCCCTGATCCATTGAGCAAATGCTGAGATGGCCCCTTGTTTTGCTTCTGGACATAAATGTAACTTCATTTTCTGTGCACGTCTTCTAGAATTCAGTGGGAAATACAATTATTCAAATTATCGTTTCCATTGTCGCGGCAGGAAGTAATAAGAGCCAAAATTTATTGCTTATTTATCTTTGAAAATAGATTTTATTACATGGGAGTTTTTTTTTTTTTTTTCTCCCTTTCAAAATTCAAAATTTACTGCTTATTTATCCTTGAAAATAGATTTTATTACATGGGAGTTTTTTTTCTCCCTTTCAAAATTTCAAAATTTAAGTAGTATATGACTTAGTGTAGGGATCACAGAATTTTGAAAATGTGCACACAATTCACTTTTCCCCATAGCACGTCATACGCAGTTTTTAACTGTTTTTTTGACGTAAAATAAATAAATAAATAAACCAGGTGTCTCCAACGAGCGGGCACCGCTCCAGCCGGGCAAGCTCTCAATCGGTTTCCCTGCATGTGTGGTGGTGTAGTGCATGTAAGTGTAAGTGTGTGAAAGGGAAGAGGAAGGAAAGATCGTAGGTGCTAGAACTCTCCTCCAGACAGCAACTGAATGCGACCTAGCGGACAAGTTGTAGAAAATCCTGCCACAGTCTCAATTCGAACCTAGGACCTTCTTGTCAGAGACAAGGAAATCATTTGATGTCCCACATCTCTCGGTAAGCATGTTCACAATTGAACCCGTTGATACACGAAAAGGGCAGTAGAAACATGGAGAATACACCATTTTCACCACTAAAATAAATAAAACAATGTAGGCTTTCACGGCCGGAGTTGTAATCAAAGATTTGTCCGGGCTGAAGGGCCGTGGTCCATTGGAAAACATATTTCCAAACGTTTCGTGGTCAGTCACCGGGGAACCTTCAAGGAGGATTCTTCGTCCGAGACCACATCGCCACGGAGGATGTCTGCCGTAGTTGCGGACGAAACGTCTGGAAATATGTTTTCCAATGGACCACGGCCCTTCAGCCCGGAAAAAATCTTTGATTACTAAAATAAATGTTTAGAAGAACTGATATTAAGTTAGTTTTTGGTGCATGCAGTAGGTGGAATAATGAATGGTCAGACGAGCACTTGCATATTCAATGTCTTTGCGTGGACAGCGGCGTCTGCTGAAAGGAAAACGAGCTCATGGATACACGCATGGAAAATGGTTCCGAGTTATGGTTTCACTCGACTCCTGCATTACGGTAATTACAGTAATTGTAGCATCTGCAGGGTAAAGTAGTCACACCGTGATATTGCAATTACTATTTACAATATAAAGTTTGTCAAATTTTCATAATGAAAAAGGGCTCAAAGCGTATATCACTGACAGAGAGTAGTTTATTTATGTATTATTCATGAAACCTGTAGGAAGATGTGAAAAGTAAAAATGAATGCTCCTCGAAAAATCGTTATATTCCCAATAATTTTGTACACTCTTAAAGTCAGCCAAAGTATATAAGTGCACATAAACACGGCAGTCTTATCTCAGAGAAGTTAGGCTGGGTCTAGTCTCAGAGAAGCCCGGCTGGGGTGGCTCAGTGCATCAACCGATGACATTACAGTGCCTCCGACCGGGAGAACCTAAGCTTCTAGTCCGGTCGATGGCGAATTCTTTACGCCAGCTACATAACTAGGTGGAATTCATTCACCTTCTGGTAGAGAATGCTAGCGGCCGGCTGCTATAGGTAGTGTTCTGTGGTTTCTCTGATAAACACCAGCCAAATACAGAGTAGTTCATAACAAATGGGCCACGGGCTGCGCGAAATATTTCCTGATATTTCCTTCCTCTTCCTTGTCCTGACACAAACCATTACTTACACAAACACACCCTCACACTTATCTGCACTATATTACCGCGCACGTCGTGAGCTTGGATCTTGTCCCGGCAGTGGCGGTGCCCCGCTGGTGGGAGGTACCTAGGTAATCCCTGCAAGCCGAAGTGTAGGTCGGCGTCGGATCTCACCATCAGCGGGGAGGAACACTGCCACCTCCTACGAAAAACACTCGCTACACTAACGGGCTAATGATGTAGCAGTTCACGGAATAAAATCGTCAGAAATTCTGCCTGTATTATTGTGAATACTGAGTAAGAAGAAACACGGAACCTGGAAATAGATGGGATTGGATGTTTATGAAAAACGTCATTTATAATTTTACAAGGCTTATCCCATAAGTAAGGGATTGTAGATTTTCTGTCATGACTGTTCAATGCAGTGTTTACCCTCCAGTTGGGATCGATAGCAAAGGCTTTCGAAATATAACGCTCCGCGCGGCAGTTGACTCCGAGCTTTATAGGAGCGTTAGTACGGGCGATAGAATAAGCCTCGCAGCACTCCCGTACCTCCTTCCCCCTTCCAAACATATATCGCAGAGATACGTCTCCAGAGTTCGTAAAGAACCAATTTATGCCAGAACTGCAAAGACGCTCGGAAATGACACTCGCAAGAGCGCTGAGCCCGAAGGCGGCGCGCATAGGGTCGAAAGGCGAACAGCGTCGCTCATCATTCCCATTTACGTAAAGTACCGAAACACGTCGCCGTCACCCCCCGCACCGCCCCCCCGCCTCACGTCCTTACCTTGGTAAGGAAGCGGAGTGGAAGACGCACACTGCGACCGAAACACGCGGGAGGAACGCACCGTCGCACCCCTCTCCACGCCCCCTCTGCCACCCCCTCTGCCACGCCCCCTTACCACGCCCCTCTACCACGCCCCTCGACCACGCCCCTCTACCACGCCCCTTACCACGCCCCTCTACCACCCCCCTCTACCACCCCCTCCTCTGCCACGCCCCCTCTACCACGCCGCCTCTACCACGCCCCTCTGACAACACCCCATCTACCACGTCCCCTGTACCACGCCCCCTCTACCACTCCCCCTCTACCACGCCCCCTCTACTACGCTCCCTCTGCCACGCCCCTCTACCACGCCTCCCTACGCCTCCTCTACCACGCTCCTCTGCCACGCTCCCTCTACCACGTCCCTCTACCACGCCCCTCTACCACGCCCCCACCACGCCCTCTACCACGCCCTCTACCACGCCCCTCTACCACGCCCCCTCTACCACGTCCCCCTACCACGCCCCCTCTACCACGCCCTCACCACGCCCCTCTACCCGCCCCTCTACCACGCCCCTCTACCACGCCCCTCTACCACGCCCCACCACGCCGCCTCTACCACGCCGCCTCTACCACGCCCCCCACCACGCCCTCTACCACAGCCCTCTACCACGCCCCCTCTACCACGTCCCCCGTACCACGCCCCCCACCTCCCCACCACGCCCCTCTACTACGCTCCTCTGCCACGCCCTCTACCACGCCTCCCATCACGCCTCCCTACCACGCTCCCCCTGCACGCTCCCTACCACGCCTCCCCATTACGCCCCTCTACCACGCCCCCACCACGCCCTCTACCACGCCCCTCTACCACGCCCCACCACTCCCTCTACCACACTCCTCTACCAGCCCCTTTACCACGCCGCCTCTACCACGTCCCCTACCACGCCCCCTCACCACGCCCCTCTACCACGCCCCTCTACCACGCCCTCTACCACGCCCCTCTACCACGCCCCTCTACCACGCCCCTCTACCACGCCCTCTACCACGCCCCTCTACCACGCCCCCTCTACCACGTCCCACTACGCCCCTCTACCACGCCCCTCTACCACGCCCCTCTACTCACGCCCCTCTACCACGTCCCTGTACCACGCCCTCTCTACCACGCCCCCTACCACACTCCTCTGCCACACTCCCTCCCACCACGCCCCTCTGCCACACTCCTCTACCACGCCCCTCTACCACGCCCCTCTACCACGTCCCTCTACCACGCCCCCCCTACCACGCCCCTCACCACGTCCCCTGTACACGCCTCTACCACGCTCCTCTACTACGTCCCCCCTACCACGTCCCCTCTACACGCCCTCTACCACGCCCCCTCTACCACGTCCCTCTACCACGTCCCCTCTACCACGCCCCCTCTACCACGCCCCCTCTACCACGCCCCCTCTACCACGCCCCCTCTACCACGCCCCCTCTACCACCCCCCTCTACCACGCCCCCTCTACCACGCCCCCCTACCACGTCCCCTCACCACGCCCCTCTACCACGCCCCTCTGCCACACTCCTCTACCACGCCCCCTCTACCACGCCCCCTCTGCCACACTCCCTCTACCACGCCCCCTCTACCACGCCCCCTCTACCATGCCCCCTCTACCACGCCCCCTCTACCACGCCCCCTCTACCACGCCCCCTCTACCACGCCCCCTCTACCACGCCCCCTCTACCACGCCCCCTCTACCACGCCCCCTCTACCACGCCCCTCTACCACGCCCCCCTACCACGCCCCTCTACCACGCCCCTCTACCACGCCCCTCTACCACGTCCCCGTACCACGCCCCTCTACCACTCCTCTACCACGCCCCCTCTACTACGCTCCTTCTGCCACGCCCTCTACCACGCCTCCCCTATCACGCCTCCTCTACCACGCTCCCTCTGCCACGCTCCCTCTACCACGTCCCCTCTACCACGCCCCCTCTACCACGCCCCTCTACCACTCCCCCTCTACCACACTCCCTCTGCCACGCCCCCTTTACCACGCCGCCTCACCCGTCCCCTCTACCACGCCCCTCTACCACGCCCCTCTACCACGCCCCCCCTGCACGCCCTCTACCACGTCCCTGTACCACGCCTCTACCACGCCCTCTACCACGCCCTCTACCACGCCCCCTCGACCACGCCCCCTCTACCACGCCCCCTCTACCACGTCCCCTGTACCACGCCGCCTCTACCACTCACCCTCTACCACGCCCCCTCTACCACGCCCCACCACGCCCCTCTACCACGCCCTCTACCACGTCCCCCGTACCACGCCCCCTCTACCACGCCTCTACCACGCCCTCACCACGCCTCACCACGCCCCTCACACGTCCCCGACCACGCCCTCTACCACGCCCTCTACCACGCCCCTATACCACGCCCCTCTACCACGCCCCCTACCACGCCCCCTCTACCACGCCCCTCTACCACGCCCCTCTACCACGCCCTCCACCCCCTCACCACGCCCTCTACCACGCCCCTCTACCACGCCCCCACCACGCCCCCCACGTCCCCCACCACGTCCCTCTACCACGCCCCTCTACCACGCCCCTCTACCACGCCTCTACCACGCCTCTACCACGCCCCTCACCACGCCCTCTACCACGCCCCACTACGCCCCCTCTACCACGCCCCCACCACGCCCCCACCACGTCCCTCTACCACCTCTACCACGCCCCTACTACGCCCCTCTACCACGCCCCTCTACCACGCCCCTCTACCACGCCCCTCTACCACGTCCCTGTACCACGCCCTCTACCACTCCCCTCTACCACGCCCTCTACTACGCTCCCTCTGCACGCCCCCCCACCACGCCTCCCCTCACGCCTCCCACCACGCTCCCCCTGCACGTCCCCCACCACGTCCTCTACCACGCCCCCACCACGCTCCCTCTACCACGCCCCTCACCACGCCCCTCTACCACGCCCCCTACCACGTCCCCTGTACCACGCCCCCTACCCGCCCCTCTACCACACTCCCTCTACCACCCTCTACCACGCCCCTCTGCACCCCCCTCTACCACGCGCCTCTACCACGCCCCTCTACCACGTCCCCACCACGCCCCCTCTACCACGCCCTCTGCCACACCCTCTACCACGCCCTCTACCACGCCCCCTCTACCACGCCCCCTCTACCACGCCCCCTCTACCACGCCCCCTCTACCACGTCCCCTGTACCACGCCCCTCTACCACACCCTCTGCACACCCCTCTACCACGCCCCCTCTACCACACTCCCTCTACCACGCCCCCTCTACCACGCCCCCTCTACCACGTCCCCTGTACCACGCCCCCTCTACCACGCCCCCTCTACCACTCCCCCTCTACCACGCCCCCTCTACTACGCTCCCTCTGCCACGCCCTCTACACGCCTCTATCACGCCTCCTCTACCACGCCCTCTGCCACGCTCCTCCTACCACGTCCTCTACCACCCCTCTACCACGCCCCTCTACCACGCCCTCTACCACGTCCCTTGTACCACGCCCCTCTACCACTCCCTCACCACGCCCTCTACCACGCCCCCTCTACCACGCCCCTCTACCACGTCCCTGTACCACGCCCCTGTACCACGCCCTCTACCACGCCCCTCTACCACGCCCCCTACTACGCCCCCCCTACCACGCCCCTCTACCACGCCCCTCTACCCGCCCCTCGACCACGCCCCCTTTACCACGTCCTCTACCACGTCCCCCTACCACGCCCCTCTACCACGCCCTCTACCACGCCCCTCTACCACGCCCTCTACCACGCCTCTACCACGTCCCTCTACCCGCCCCTCTACCACGCCCCTCTACCCACGCCCTCTACCACGCCCCCTCTACCACGCCCCCTCTACCACGCCCCCTCTACCACGCCCCCTCTACCACGCCCCCTCTACCACGCCCCCTCTACCACGCCCCCTCTACCACTCCCCTCTACCACGCCCCCACTACGCTCCTCTGCCACGCCCCTCTACCACGCCTCCTCATCACGCCTCCTCTACCACGCCCCTCTGCCGCTCCCTCTACCACGTCCCCACCCCGCCCCTCCACGCCCCCCCTACCACTCCCTCTACCACACTCCTCTGCCACGCCCCTTTACCACGCCCCCTCTACCACGTCCCCTCTACCACGCCCCCTCTACCACGCCACCTCTACAACGCCCCCTCCGCCACGCCCCCCTACCACGTCCCTGTACCACGCCCCTCTACCACGCCCCTCTACCACGCCCTCTACCACTCCTCTACCACGCCCTCTACCACGCCTCTGCCACGCCCCCACCACGTCCCTGTACCACGCCCCCTACCACGCCCCTCTACCACGCCTCTACCACGCCCCTCTACCACGCCCCCACCACGCCCCTCTACCACGCCCCCACCACGTCCCTGTACCACGCCCTCTACCACTCCCTACCACGCCCCCTCTACTACGCTCCCTCTGCCACGTTCCCTCTACCACGCCTCCTCTATCACGCCTCCTCTACCACGCTCCCTCTGCCACGCCCCCTCTACCACGCCTCCCATCACGCCCCTCTACCACGCCCTCTACCACGCCCCCCTACCACGCCCCTCTACCACGCCCCCCTACCACTCCTCTACCACACTCCTCTGCCACGCCCCTTTACCACGCCGCCTCACCACGTCCTCTACCACGCCCCTCTACCACGCCCCTCTACCACGCCTCTACCACGCCCCCACCACGCCCCTCTACCACGTCCCCTACCACGCCCCCTCTACCACGCCCCCACCACGCCCCCTCTACCATGCCCCTCTACCACGTCCCCCGTACCCCCCTCTACCACGCCCCTCACCACGCGCCTCTACCACGCCCCTCTACCACGCCCCCTCTACCACGCCCCCTACCACGCCCTCTACCACGCCCCCACCACGTCCCTGTACCACGCCCCCTCTACCACTCCTCTACCACGCCCCCCTACTACGCTCCTCTGCCACGCCCCTCTACCACGCCTCCCTATCACGCCTCCTCTACCACGCTCCTCTGCCACGCTCCTCTACCACGTCCTCTACCACGCCCCCTCACCACGCCCCCTCTACCCGCCCTCTACCAGCCCCTCTACCACGCCTCCATCACGCCTCCACCACGCTCCCTCTGCACTCCTCTACCACGTCCTCTCCACGCCCCTCTACCTGCCCCTCTACCATGCCCCTCTACACGCCCCTCTACCACGCCCCTCTACCACGCCCCTCTACACGCCCTCTACCACGCCCCTCTACCACGCTCCTCTGCCACGCTCCCTCTACCACGCCCCCTCTACCACGCCCCCTCTACCACGCCCCTCTACCACGCCTCTACCACACTCCCTCTGCCACGCCCCCTTTACCACGCCGCCTCTACCACGTCCCTCTACCACGCCCCCCCTACCACGCCCCTCTACCACGCCCCCTCTGCCACGCCCTCTACCACGTCCCTGTACCACGCCCTCTACCACGCCCTCTACCACGCCCCTCTACCCGCCTCCCCCTCTACCACGCCCCCTCTACCACGCCCCTCTACCACGCCCCCTCTACCACGCCCCCTACCACGCCCTCTACCACGTCCT
The DNA here is from genome assembly GCA_964035755.1 of Teleogryllus oceanicus. NCBI lineage: Eukaryota > Metazoa > Arthropoda > Insecta > Orthoptera > Gryllidae > Teleogryllus > Teleogryllus oceanicus. The sequence goes on from CAXIVR010000014.1 coordinate 56,288,540, forward strand.
CTACCACGCCCCTCTACCACTCCCCTACCACGCCCCCTCTACACGCTCCTCTGCCACGCCACCTCTACCACGCCTCCTCTATCACGCCTCCCTACCACGCCCTCCTGCGCTCCTCTACCACGTCCCCTCTACCACGCCCCTCTACCACGCCCCTCTACCACGCCCCCTCTACCACGTTCCCTCTACCACGCCCCCTCTACCACGCCCCTCTACCACGCCCCTACCACGCCCCTCTACCACGCCCCTCTACCACGTCCCCCGTACCACGCCCTCTACCACTCCCTCTACCACGCCCTCTACTACGCTCCCTCTGCACGCCCCTCTACCACGCCTCCTCTATCACGCCCCCTCTACCACGCCCCCTCTGCCACGCTCCCTCTACCACGTCCCCCCTACCACGCCCCCTCTACCACGCTCCCTCTACCACGCCCCTCTCCACGCCCCCTCTACCACGCCCCCTCTACCACGCTCCCCTCTACCACGCCCCCTCTACCACGCCCCCTCTACCACACTCCCTCTACCACGCCCCTCTACCACGCCCCCTCTGCCACACTCCCTCTACCACGCCCCCTCTACCACGCCCCCTCTACCACGTCCCTCTACCACGCCCCTCTACCACGCCCCTCTGCCACACTCCCTCTACCACGCCCTCTACCACGCCCCTCTACCACGCCCTCTACCACGCCCTCTACCACGCCCCTCTACCACGTCCCCTTTTACCACGCCCTCTACACTCCTCTGCCCACTCCTCTACCACGCCCCTCTGCCCCTCCCTCTACCACGTCCCCTCTACCACGCCCCCTCTACCACGTCCCTGTACCACGCCCCTCTACCACGCCCCTCTACCACTCCCTCTACCACGCCCCCACTACGCTCCTCTGCCACGCCCCTCTACCACGCCTCCCTCACGCTCCTCTCACCACGCCCCTCTGCCACGCTCCTCTACCACGTCCTCTACCACGCCCCTCTACCACGCCCTCTACCACGCCCCCTCTACCACGTCCCTTGTACCACGCCCCCTCTACCACGCCCCCTCTACCACGCCCCCTCTACCACGCCCCCTCTACCACGCCCCCTCTACCACGCCCCCTCTACCACGCCCCCTCTACCACGCCCCCTCTACCACGCCCCCTCTACCACGCCCCCTCTACCACGCCCCCTCTACCACGCCCCCTCTACCACGCCCCTCTACCACGCCCTCTACCACGTCCCCTGTACCACGCCCTCTACCACTCCTCTACCACGCCCCCCCTACTACGCTCCTCTGCCACGCCCTCTACACGCCTCCTCATCACGCCTCCTCTACCACGCTCCTCTGCCCGCCCTCTACCACGTCCCCACTCCCGCCTCTACCACGCCCCTCTACCACTCCCCTCTACCACACTCCTCTGCCCGCCTTTACCACGCGCCTCTACCACGTCCCTCTACCACGCCCCTCTACCACGCCACCTCTACAACGCCCCCCCGCCACGCCCCTCTACCACGTCCCCTGTACCACGCCCTCTACCACGCCCCTCTACCACGCCCCTCTACCACTCCCTCTACCACGCCCTCTACCACGCCGCCTCCACGCCCCTCTACCACGTCCCTGTACCACGCCCCTCTACCACGCCCCCTCTACCACGCCGCCCCTACCACGCCCCTCTACCACGCCCCTCTACCACGCCCCTCACCACGCCCCCCCTACCACGTCCCCTGTACCACGCCCCTCTACCACTCCCTCTACCACGCCCTCTACTACGCTCCCCCTGCCACGCCCTCTACCACGCCTCCCATCACGCCTCCTCTACCACGCTCCTCTGCCACGCCCTCTACCACGTCCACTCTACCACGCCCCTCTACCACGCCCTCTACCACGTCCCTGTACCACGCCCCCTACCACGCCCCTCTACCACGCCCCCCTACCACGTCCCCTCTACCCGCCCCTCTACACGCCCCCTCTACCACGCCCCTCTACCATGCCCCTCACCACGTCCTGTACCACGCCCCTCTACCACGCCCCCTACCACGCCGCCCACCACGCCTCTACCACGCCCCTCTACTCACGCCCTCTACCACGCCCCTCTACCACGTCCCCCGTACCACGCCCCTCTACCACTCCCTCTACCACGCCCCCTCTACTACGCTCCCCCTGCACGCCCCTCTACCACGCCTCCTCTATCACGCCTCCTCACCACGCTCCTCTGCCACGCTCCTCTACCACGTCCCCTCTACCACGCCCCCTCTACCACGCTCCCTCTGCCACGCCCCCTCTACCACGCCTCCTCTATCACGCCTCCTCTACCACGCTCCCTCTGCCACGCTCCCTCTACCACGTCCCCTCTACCACGCCCCGTCTACCACGCCCCCTCTACCACGCCCCCTCTACCACGCCCCCTCTACCACGTCCCCTGTACCACGCCCCCTCTACCACACTCCCTCTGCCACACTCCCTCTACCACGCCCCTCTGCCACACTCCTCTACCACGCCCCTCACCACGCCCCTCTACCACGTCCCTCTACACGCCCTCTCTACCACGCCCCTCTCACACTCCCTCTACCACGCCCCCACCACGCCCCTCTGCCACTCCCTCTACCACGCCCCCTCTACCACGCCCTCTACCACGCCCCCCTACCACGCCCTCTCACCACGCCCCTACCACACCCCCTCTACCACGCCCCTCTACCACGCCCTCTACCACGTCCTCTACCACGCCCCTCTACCACGCCCCTCTGCCCACTCCCTACCACGCCCTCTACCACGCCCCCTCTACCACGCCCCCTACCACGTCCCTCTACCACGCCCCCTCTACCACGCTCCCTCTACCACGCCCCCTCTAGCACGCCCCCTCTACCACGCCCCCTCTACCACGCCCCCTCTATCACGCCTCCTCTACCACGCTCCCTCTGCCACGCTCCTCACCACGTCCCCTACCCGCCCCCCTACCACGCCCCCTCCACGCCCTCTACCACGCCCCCCTACCACGCCCTCTACCACGTCCCTGTACCACGCCTCCTCTACCACTCCCTCTACCACGCCCCCACTACGCTCCCTCTGCCACGCCCCTCTACCACGCCTCCCATCACGCCTCCTCTACCACGCTCCTCTGCCACGCTCCTCTACCACGTCCCTCTCCACGCCCTCTACCACGCCCTCTACCACCCCTCTACACGCCCTCTACCACGTCCTCTACCACGCCCCTCTACCACGCCCCTCTACCACGCCCTCTACCACGCCCCTCTACCACGTCCCTGTACCACGCCCCTCTACCACGCCCCTCTGCCACACTCCTCTACCACGCCCCTCTACCACGCCCCTCTACCACGTCCCTCTACCACGCCCTCTACCACGCCTCCCTACCTCGTCCCCTCACCACGCCCCTCTACACGCCCCCTCTACCACGCCCCTCTGCTACACTCCTCTACCACGCCCCCCCTACTACGCCCTCTACCACGCCCCTCTACCACGCCCTCTACCACGCTCCCTCTACCACGTCCCCTGTACCACGCCCCTCTGCCACACTCCCTCTACCACGTCCCCTCTACCACGCCCCCTCTACCACACTCCCCTCTGCCACACCCCTCTACCACGCCCCCTCTGCCACACTCCCTCTACCACGCCCCCTCTCCACGCCCCTCTACCACGCCCCCTCTACCACGCCCCCTCTACCACGCCCCCTCTACCACGCCCCCTCTACCACGTCCCCTTACCACGTCCTCTCCACGCCCCCTCTACCACGCCCCCTCTACCACGCCCCCTCTACCACGCCCCCTCTACCACGCTCCCCTCTACCACGCCCCCTCTACCACGCCCCCTCTACCACGCCCCCTCTACCACGCCCCCTCTACCACGTCCCCTCTACCACGCCCCCTCTACCACGCCCCCTCTACCACGCCCCCTCTACCACGCAGCCTCTACCACGCCGTCTCTACCACGCCCCTCTACCACGCCCTCTACCACGCCCCCCTACCACGCCCCTCTACCACGCCCCTCTACCACGCCCCTCTACCACGCCCCCTCTACCACGCCCCTCTACCACGTCCCCTGTACCACGCCCCCTCTACCACGCCCCTTCTACCACACTTCTTTTGCCACGCTCCCTCTACCACGCCCTCTACCACGCCCCTCTACCACACTCCTCTGCACACTCCTCTGCCACGCCCCTTTACCACGCCCCCTCTACACCGCCTCTACCACGTCCCCTCTACCACGCCCTCTACCACGCCCCCACCACGCCCCTCTACACCCCCTCTACCACGTCCCCTGTACCACGCCCCCTCTACCACGCCCCTCTACCACACTCCCTCTGCCACGCTCCCTCTACCACGCCCCCTCTACCACGCCCCCTCTACCACACTCCCTCTGCCACACTCCCTCTGCCACGCCCCCTTTACCACGCCGCCTCTACCACGTCCCTCTACCACGCCCCTCACAACGCCCCTCTACCACGCCCTCTGCCACGCTCCTCTACCACGCCCTCTACCACGTCCTCTACCACGCCCCTCTACCACGCCCCTCTACCACGCCCCTCTACCACGTCCCCCGTACCACGCCCTCTACCTCGCCCCACCACGCCGCCTCTACCACGCCCCCTCACCACGCCCCTCTACCACGCCCCCACACGCCCTCTACCACGTCCCTGTACCACGCCTCCCTCTACCACTCCTCTACCACGCCCCCACTACGCTCCCCCTGCCCCGCCCCTCACCACGCCTCCCCCTATCACGCCTCCTCTACCACGCTCCTCTGCCACGCCCTCTACCACGTCCCCTATACCACGCCCCTCTTCCACGCGTCCTCTACCACGCCCCTCTACCACGCCCTCTACCACGCCCCTCTACCACGCCGCCTCTACCACGCCCCTCTACCACGCCGCTCTCACCACGCCGCCTCTACCACGCCCCTCTACCACGCCCCTCTACCACGCCCCTCTACCACGCCCTCTACCACGCCCCCTACCACGCCCTCTACTACGCCCTCTACCACGCCCCCACCACGCCCTCTACCACGTCCCCTCACCACGCCCCCCACCACGCACCTCTACCACGCCCCTCTACCACGCCTCTACCACGCCGCCTCTACCACGCCCTCTACCAGCGCCTCTACCACGCCGCCTCTACCACGCCCCCACACGCCCTCTACCACGCCGCCTCTACCACGCCCCTCTACCACGTCCCTCTACCACGCCCTCTCACCACGCCCCCTACCACGCCCCCCACCACGCCTCTACCACGCCGCCCTACCACGCCCTCTACCACCGCCTCACCACGCCCCCTCTACCACGCCCCCTCTACCACGCCTCTACCCCCCCCTCTACCACGCCCCCTCTATCACGCCCCCTCTGCCACATCCCCTCTGCCACGCCATTTCATTTTCTACAGATTTCAAGGTTCGACTCGATTCTGACCAGCCATGCATGCTACGCAGAAGGGGTACTGAGAATAGCTTAATCTCTAAAAATGAAAAAGAAGGCTCAAAAGTGTCTAGCTTTTTTTAATTACGGCTTAAAGATATATAACGTGAGCACCATTTCCCTTATTTTACCCATTATATTATTCCTGGCACGATCATGTTTCGTGACAAAGTCCCGACACGTTCTCGGCATGTTCCCCGCAAGTCCCTTGAATCAACATTCTTCTTGCGCTCGGGAGTGAATAAGAGGCCGTCGATTTACAAATTCATCCATTCGGCACGCCTCAATTCTTCCCGTCTGCTTAATCACCAACCCCAGCGGCCCAGGGATCAGCGCTCCTGCCGCCGCGGCTGCAAGTATGCTGATAACATGAACTCCCCCGCCTCCGAAACGATCGCCTACGTCATCTCGGAGTGCCGTTCCCACTCCGCGATCTGGCGGCTGCGCCACAATAGAATGCTGGAACACGTTAAAGGAGCCGCAGTCGCGAGTGGGTGGACGGTGCGCCTCGAAGACCAAGCCATCGGAGAGCGGAACCGTCCGGACCTGGTGGTGGTCAAAGTCCATCAAGCGATCGTCGTTGACGCCTCGGTCTGCGTAGCATACCCGGGGCGCTTCGGTGAAAGCTGTGACTGAGACGCTGTGATGAAATACGAACATATTCGCCCCTTCTTAGCAGTCAGGAACTTTCAGCCGGGACGTCAGCTTCCTTCCCATCGTGGTAGGAGCATTAGGCGAATGTTTTTTTTTATTTTCTTCTTGTTCGACCGTGAGGCCTTTCAAGGGCTTGAATACATGAGTATTATCATTATTAGGAATGGGCATCCTTGACTTATTGAGCTTTACATCGCTGCTCCGATTGTTATTGATTTTTGGATGGACTTGGTTAGGAGTTTATTTAAAATTTATTAGGTTTAATATTGGGCTATCTATTTGACTTTTTTAAATATAATATTCTTATGGGGGGCGAAACTTGTCTTTTGGGTACTTGGATAGGATTCGGCAAGGTTGGATAGCATTTCGTCCTAGGTTGAATTTATTTGTTAAGTGAGAGGTGTTAAGTGTAGTATAGAAAGCTTTTGAAACTGAAGCGATGTGATTTGAAACTGAAGCGATGGGCGAATGGTGCGAGTCAAGTGCGGCGCTGCTCCGTAAATTTACCACCGGCGAAAAGATGCGCGTACTGCGTGAGCGCATTATCGACAAGGTTATAGCGGGGGCGCTGCCCGCTATTTTCGACACGCCGCCCAGGATGACCTCACCCCAGTCGAGTACAGGCGAGCCTGAACATCAAGATAATACTCCTGTGATTGATGGGAGAGGATTGTCTGTGGATGGCTCGTGCATTCACGGTTTAAATGAGGTGGCAACAAGCATGTACAGTGTATATAGTGTTTAAATGATTTCATGGGTGTATTTGTATACTTGCCCAAAAAGTAAAAGTGTATGGTTTTAAAGTTGCAACGTTGTTGAAATGATGTGGTCAATGCATGTATAGTGTAAATAATTTTTACATGAGATGTGTATATATTGCTTACTGTAAATATTACAAATAATGTTGGGCGTTAGATTAAGTCAGGATGTAAGATAATGTAGATTTAGATTAGTTTGTAAGTATCTAGTTTGTAAGCTAGGGCATAAGTTAGCTATGTAAATAGAAGCTAAGTATACATATTCTGCTTGTTCCTATCATTTTACCAGCATGTTTTTGCAGGTTTCCCCAGGTTTCCGTATTTCTTAATCTTATGAGACTTGCGGGGGAACTAAATGACCCCGCAGTTAGTTTCCCCGCAAGTCTCCCTTAGGATTTCATTAGATAATTGGATAAGCGAGTTCAACTGCGTGTTCCATCGATGTTCCTCTCGTGTTTCTTCCTTATGTTCTCCGCGTGTTCTTCCTGATATTCTCCATTTATTTTTCAACATGATCCCAACAAGTTCACCGCATGCTATCGCACATGTTAATCTAAAAGTTAAACGGCAAATTCAAACAATAAATATACGTATTCTTTTTGTTACGAAATTCTACGAGTATTATAAACGCATAGGCGGCAGATAGTGCTTTGGTTTCTTTGCCGAATGAAACAAGAAATTCTGTGTAGTTAAAGTACCCAGAAAAGCGGAAAGCCCCAAAATATAATAGATGGATCAAAAATATTTTCCCCAAATATTTCAAACTCAAATACAACAAATTTTAAATCAGCTTTAAAATGAAAATAGCTTTTCACCTGAACCCGACTTCCAGCGTTTCTGGCAACCCATGTTGCGGGGTGAATATTCCGAAATCGTAATAGAACGTTCAATAAGATCTCGTTTTGTAGATCACGGTATAAAATCTCTCACGCGTATCCCTTGCAGAGATAAGAAACGGTAGTTATAAGGCCCTTGGATACGTCGTTTCCATGTAACGTACGGTGGTAAAGTTGTTGCAGGGTAATGTGTAATGTGGCCTGTTGTACCACTGATTTCCCAAATGTCCCTTATGTCCAAATTTCTACACTTTTGGACTTAAATCTCTCTGATGCAGAGCTGAGGCGTAGTTCTCTAGCCAATAGTACTTTCGGGATTGTACGAGTATGCCCATATTTTCGTATGAAATAGAAAATCTCCTCCATCTTCCTTAGCATAACAGAGGGGGTAGTTGGAATATTGGTGGTAATAAGATTTAAAATGTGTTACTTGTCCTCGGCGCACTTTTGCCTCCGGATATAACTGTCATACAATTTTTTCCCTAACTATGCTCCCATCTTGGATGTCTTCATAGATTGACCTAGAATGTGTCGATTTCAAGGTCCAGTGAATTCGGCGAGTTGCGTCAATAAATTAAAGGAATTGCCTTGGCTACTGCGAGTCAATCAGGGCGGTGCTGGAGTCAGAGGATTCACTAACCCCCTTAGCTGCTTGCACAGGCGCGGCAAGGCGTGCTGGGGAGGGCCTGGCGGGGGTGGGTCGTCTAGGCAACGCACGGCCGCGCTAATTCGGTTGATTGCGGCTGGGCCTTGCAGAAGCTGCAGCCCGGCAAATCGCTACCAGAGGCGCGAGCGGGCAGGAAAGCCGCTGGAGGGCGTAGGCCACGAGAGTTCTCGACGAAAGCACAGAAACCTGTGGCGGAAGCGCACATGAATATTGAATTGAATTTACCTTATTTTACGTGGCGAGACTCAGGCCATAAGGCCTGCTCTTCCGTCTGACCACGCAAATTTCGTTACACTCCTTTCACCTATCATGGGAGAAAGAAGGTGGTTACTTGAGCGACGAAACAAGCGATTTGAATTTAGCTCAGAGGCGTCATTTAGGCTTGAGGATCTTTTACATGCAGTAAATGTACTAACATGGGTCAGCCGGCTTTACTTCCCCTCCAAAGAAAGGCGTACGAAGGATTTTTTCGCCCTTAAAAATCCACGGCTTCGATCGGGTTTCAACCCGCAAACTTGGGTTTAGCAGTCCGATACGCTAACCGCTACACCATCGCCGCCGCAATATTATAACACTTTAAGAAAATGTAGTTTTATTTCAAGTGCGTAATAGAATTTTATAAAACAATGATATAAATACGGACGTATTTGATTGATTTTTTCGTGTTTCCGGACGCGTCAACTACTTTGGTCATTAGTCCCGTTAGTGTAGTGCACGTTTTTTCTCGGGAGATGGCGGTGATCTTTCCCCGCTGGATGGCGAGAACCGGCGCCCACCTACCGTCGGCTAGTGAGGTTTCCCCCTAACCAGGACTCTCCCACCAGCGGGGCACCGCCCCAGTCGGGACACGTTCTAAACTCCCGACCGGTCTTCCGGAATATGTGGTAGTGTAGTGCATGTTAATGTAAGTGTGTGTGTGTAAGGGGAGAGGATAGGACAGAGAAGAGGAAGGACAGATCGCGCGCGGTCCGTGGCCCGTTTGGTAGGGTACTGCTCCGGCATTCGCCTGGTGTTGATCGGAGAAACCACGGAAAACTACCGATCAGAGCAGCCGGCCGCTAGAATTCTCCTTCAGGCAGCGACTGAATTCGACCTCGCTGAAAAGCTAGTGCCGAAAATCCTGCCGCCGTCAGGTCTTGAACCTTGGACCTCCCAGTCAGAAGCGCTGCAGTAACATCAGTTGATGCACTGAGCTACCGCTACCGGTACGTGTTCATACGCCTGTGTAAAGTACATGGGTGAAGAACAAGCTCGTGTCGTTAACTGCATATGAGAGTACGAATGTTCATATGTCGATGCAAATAAGCTCGAGAGAACAAATTTCTAGTTTTCAAATCATACTGAAGACGCTTTGTTGGTAATTTTATTCGTCATTCATGTGTGAGGTCAGAATTCTGGAGCTGAAAAAACGTGCGCAGATTATGCCAAATTTACTTTTAACCGGATTTTTACGAAAATATATGAAATCATGTTCATTAGATCGACATTAATACCTGTCATTTTTGTTCGACTAATTAAAATTAATGAAAATTGAACCTAACTACCTTTCATGCCCTTTTACATTCTCGTATACGTACTTCGGATACGGAGTACTGTACATAGTATAGAGAAGTTTTGTAATGATGCCGAAAATCGATTTCAAGGTTTCAACGAAAATACCTTTTGGGGTCCCCTGATACCGTCTACCCTTCTGTCTATCCGTCTGTTCGTTTGTCTGTCCGTCTGTCCATATGCTCGTCTGCTTGTTCGTTTATGGACATCACTAGCGACTTAACTATAAACTAGGAGATTTTTTTCCAAATGAATATTCCTCGGTCGATCAGACACGACTCAAAGCGCTGCGATTTTGAAAAACATTCTTTAAAATTTGGGGGTACTTTCTATGATGCCCCTGCGACATTTTCAATTTTAAAAAAAAAATTTCTCCAAATTTGTTCTTTAAATTTCTGGTAAGAATAGAGTATAATGTACTTATATAGGTGATATAAGAACGGACTTTCAATGTTAACTCTGAATTTTTGAAAGTTGCAAAAGCTTTAACTGTTTTGGGCGACATCCTAATACTACAAATTTGTAGACAGAATTTTCCTTCCCATGAAATTTTTTGTCCAAAATTAGTTCTTTCATTAAAGTCATAAAGAGGTTAGGAAAGTTTTAGTAGTTTTCGCGAAATATTGTGTCCAATATGTGCGATTTTAAAATTTAAAAAAATAGATTTTCTCAAAAACTGCTTTTTATAAGTTTACTTTACACTACACGAGGAAAAAATTACAGAAAAAATTGGAGCGGTTTTTGTAGAAAATCTCGTTTTCAAATTGTAGTACTTATTTCATGCAAAATTATGCAGAAACTAGTCATATTTTTATATAATGATGCATATTTATTTGGAGATGATGCATATTTATTTAAATCTCGACTTTCAATACTGTTGTTGAAGAACGACCATGCAATCAAATATAATTTCCATCTATTTTTAAATTGCATAAAAAACTACAAGAAATTACGTAAAAACTACTCGTTTTTTCAAACAATTGTAAACGTTTTTAAGGATATCATAGTTCAGAACATTTCATTTCAGACAAATGTCTCTATCTTCAATATTGTACATTGTTAATTTTTTGAAATTTTTAAAAATGCAGAGGTTTACGAAAACGTGAGGAGTAAAAATATACAGTTCTTTCAAAAGAAAATTAGAAGAAATAATTGAAGCCCTTTTTGAGGAAAAAAAATGTTTCATGTTTTTCTATGTCTCAGGCAAAATTACACGAAAATTATTCACATTTTCAAAATGCTGAAAATTACCCGTTTTCAATTATCTGTACATCAACCTTTGTCATTCAGAAAAAAATTCAAACATTGTAATTGTAGGAAAATGCCGAAAAAGTTTCATTTTTGCTGTTGGCGTCTTTTGTTGGAGTTTGTTGGAGGTCTTCAGAAGACATTTTGTGTTCACAGTAACTGAGACATTATCTAACGTCATTTACATAAATTAAAAAAGGGGCCTAGAATTGTTTCCTGCGCAATACCCCGGGAATGTTTACGGCAATGTATATTTTTTCATCAGATACAAAGGTTTGTTGTCGATTTGAAAGATATTGAGAAAACTATCGTATTGTGGGTTTAGCAATATTTTAATTTTTCATGCAGAATTTTGTGATTGACAGAGTCAAACACTTTCCTAAAATCTAGCAGAACAAGTATTGTTAATTTTCCTTTGGCCGTGGAAGTTCAAGCTTCCTCAATAATTTTTGAGAGAACAATTCCTGGGATTCTGCTCATCGGAAACCATATTGTTAATCACTTATGGAACTTCTCCTTTCGAGGTAACATAATTTGACGTCGCGCAATATTTTCTAGTACTTTTGAGGTTGTAGGTAGAATACTTATTGGTCTGTATTCTGGAGGATTTGGGGTAATTTTAGGAGGAAGGTGAACAAGCTCTGTTTCTCGATACGTTAGTATCGGTAGTATAGTAATAGTTCCGATACGTTCCAGTTACTAGTGAAATACTTATTATGTCGATTACAACGGGATATATAACGTCGGCACTGAGTTTTAGTAATTTAGCATTAATATTATCTGTTCCTGAGGCGTTTCATTTGAGGCTCTGAATGGTTATGAAAATAACAGAATGATATGTATATTCAAAAAAGGATTCCTCGTGAGTGTGTAATGAAATGGATAGTAAGGTTGAGGGAGTTCTGTTTTTTGAGAAAGAATCAAAGTGACGAGCCATTTTAGTAAAACGTTGGTTGAAAGTATCAAGAGCTTACGCACACATATGTTTGCATTTCGGTTTGCGATTTCCCTAAACCTAAGGTGCGCTGCAATTCTTGTTTTGAGTCTCTGTTTATGTCAAGAATACTACGGTAATTTTTAATTTCAGCGTCACTAGATTCTTGCGTTACAAGATTTCTCTTTATGTTGTGGCTGCCCGCGCACATTCGCAAGTCCCGCTACCGAGCCACGTAATGGCAGGAGGCGCGCGGGCCGTCACGCCAGAATGAGCGGGCAGAGACTCGCCGCCGTCCTCGGCGGCGGGCCCAGCCAGCGAGCCGCGGCCCCAAGGGGGTATTTAGCGGGCCCCTCTCAGCAAGCAGCAGAGAATCGAGATCCAGTCAGCGAGGAGGCAGACAGGAGGAGCGCGCACGGGAGCAGCGAGAGGCAGTGGCGGTAGACCTAACGCCCATCTCTTTTTCTACGCCGTAAGGAGATGGCGTGACGCCCGCCCTAGTGGAGGGGCGGGCCCGGAGCCAGAGGCGCATGGATCACCGCAGCGGCTGTACCCAAGACTGGACGTCAGCCGAGAAGGCAAACAGGGGGGAATATTGTATTAAGAGAATTTGCCTTGTATAAAAAGAATAAATAAATAATCTTTTATGAACACCGTGTATTGTGGATATAACTCTTTCTTTCTTTCTTTCTTTTATAAATCTCTATCATGTAGGCACTTTGGGTTACGAAATACATTAAAGGCAGGATCTCTCTGTTTCTTTAACACACGTTAACATTTGTTAACCAGGGTGGGCGTGCCGCGCGAGATACTGGACTGTGTCTATCAAGTATGACTTAGTGTAGGGATCACAGAATTTTGAAAATGTGCACACAATTCACTTTTCCCCATAGCACGTCATACGCAGTTTTTAACTTTTTTTGACGTAAAATAAATAAATAAATAAATAAAGTACTGAATGTATTGTTCTTTTCTGCCTACAATTTTCTTGATTAATAAGGTGCCAGGGCATAGATATGCTATTGCAGGTAAATGCTTGCTAATTGAAGCTCTTATCGTCATGGTATTTAAAAAGTTTTGGCGTAAATGCCGGGCCACGTCTCTGTAGTGGTGGCTAATGTGTCGGCCAATATGTTGTGGCCTTCCTCGGAGCCTACTGCTGCCAAATAATATTTTTCATTTTCCCCTTTCCAGTAGCACTGGTGTGGCAGGAGTTTATTCATTGATAAATGCTACAGCAGATAGCTTCAGACGATTAGGCTTCTGAGGCATGTGGAGGGCTTAAATAGACTATCTAAAAATAATCTTACATTTTAAATTAAACTAATTACAAGAGATACTTTGGGCCTTCATTTAGTTCATACAGCATTATGTTTGTTACTTTCTCGTACACATACTATATGCGGAGTAATATAGGTAGTATAGAGAAATTAATGTAATGCTGCGGAAAATCAATTTTGAGTTTTCAATGGAAATACACGTTTTGGGGTCCCCTGATACCGAAACAGTGGTTTTTGTTCAAAACATCCGTCCGTCCGTACGTCCGCCCGCCGTCCGCCGTCCGTTCGTCTGTCTGTCTGTCTTTCCGTCCGTCTGTTAACAATATTAGCGCCTAAACTACACATACGGTCTTTTCCAAATTGAACCCCTGCAGATCTGGTTCTAGTTGAAGCTTTGAGATTTCGAAAAGTTTAAAATTTGAGAGTACTTTACATGGAGCTCCCAGGACATTTTCCAATTTTCTTAAAAACGTCTAAAATTTTTTTCTTTAAATTTCTTGTAAGAATATAGTAAAATTCACTTATAAAGGTGGCATAGGTCCCATTTTCGTTGTTAACTCTAAATTTTCGAAAATAGCAAAAATTTTTCGGCGTCTTCCTACAACTACAAAATTGAACGAGAAAGTCTGTGCCATTCTGTAGCACCTCAAGTTTGTTTTTGCATTCTAACACTCATTAATTCGTAAACCATGTTTACAACACATTAACTCACTCGCGCACGCCACACTTCACTGCACTATTTACACATATACACACTTGATTTTTCGCCACGGCGCCGAATTTACTCAAGCGTCCGTGGCGCCGCGACGTCTTGGAATTCTGGGGAATTCGGACCCGCGAAGCGCGTTTATGCGCGGTTCCGGCTCCAGTGAGCGGGGATTCCCTCCCACTCGCTTCGTCCCCGCGTCACACAGCTCAGTGAGCTTGTTCGAGGGCAGTGCACGAAAGGTGAAAGCTACGCGCTGGGTGCCCTTTCGTCCGTGAAAGACTCTGTTGTAGCGTCATAGACTTGACTCCCTGCTCCAGAGAGACAAGTTGCAAGGTATGGGAATGAGGGAGCCAAAAATAGGTTCCCGAACAATGGCCAACCCTTCAGGGAAAGTCCAAAAGGGGAGAGGGCTTGGAGGTGCCGGGTGCAAATTGCAACGGAAAAAGCAGGCGCCTCAAGACGAGTGCGTGGGGGAAAGATGACGCAGGAAGTCATGTGACTCGAGAATATATAAGGGTGGTGGCCAAAGCCCTGGGTTGGGTAACGTTCTGGTTTCCTCGCGGCACAACACCGCGAAACTTGTCCGGCCAAGTCTGGCGCGGAAGTGCTGTAGGCACGTGTAGGTGTTCGAGTCTCGAACACTGTGAAGTATGCTCGATACTTCGGGGCAGATTGTCTGCCGAGGCACACCAGGTGCCATTTGCGATTGCCGAGTTGGCTAAACGCAGGCGCGGCCGCAAGGCGCGTGTTGGGAGAGGGGGGCTGCTGCAGGTAGCTCCGACAAACATCTTAGAGTGAGGTCTGTGAATAGTGTACATAATTTATTGTAAATAAATTGTAAATACCCACTCGTGTCTGTTCCTTTATGGTGTAGATCCCTACTCACGACGTTACACTGTGTACCCCGCAAGTCGCCGCTAGGTTGGTCTCGCGCAGGATGCGTGGAGACAGCGCCCTCGCGAGCGCCGTCATCGCCCTTTCCTTCAGCTCCGCCGGAATCTGGTTTCGCGCGCCTAGAACTCTGAAAACGTCAGCGGTTTTAGGTGTTCGGTCAGGCTGGAGGTTAGGAATACCATGCGCGCACCTTTTCTTGACCGATGACCTTGCTTCCCCCTCCCTGGAGCCATAAACAGCTGAAGGCAAAATATCGCAGCGAGCACTAATGACAACATTCCCAGCATTAAAACTTCGTTGGCACGAAACAGAAGCTAGTCGAAGCTTGTTGCTTTCATAGTCGAGAACTTCTGTTCAGCTTTATTACCATTATCTAAATAAATATCCGAGGCAGGTCCAGGACCTTCAAGGAAGGCACCTAAAACTCCTATGTACTGTCCCTGCTGTTGCCTACCCAGAGCGATGACCTGCCCGCACACATAGCGGGTTTGAGTTTCATCTACTAAAGGTTGGCATTACTGAAAATACTCTAGTGGCTGTCTTTGTAACTAATACCCCCACTCCGCCCGCATTTCGTCAATCTATCGGTCAAGAAAAGTTGCGCGAGTGGTATGTGGACGCGCCGCTGTGTTTTCTGTGATATGGATAGGTCGCAGAGTAGGAGGAGGAGCAGCCGTGAAAACCTCGCTAAGGTACGCTCAGATGGGACGCACGCACGCGGTGAATAAGCGATGCTTCAAGGAAAGGTGTAGGTCAGGAGTACGGAGAGGAGGTTACAAAAGGAGGGTTCAAATTCTGATTTTGGCAGCGAGATATCGCGCGTGCGCATGCCAGCAAAGACCACCGTCAAGAAGCACGCCCAAATATCTCGCTTCACTCCGCCATGGGAGATGCGCGCCTGCCAAGCTCACCGTTTCATTAAGGTCTGCTCTCTTACGAGTGAAGTTGACGGCCACGCATTTCCCTAGGATAAGAGCAAGTCGTTTGCAAGACAGCCATTCGTAAAGGGCGGCGAGAAAATTACTTAAGTATTTGACTGTTTTCCGTTTGCCGATTTCGCGTTACATCAGGAGCCCTCAGCGTTGAATACCAGTCCTTTTATCAGCAGGAAGCAGCGCGTCATTCACGTATAAGCCGAAGAGGGTAGGAGAATGCTACGGTAGGGTGCCAAATAGCTAGTGAGGCCACCTTATATGGGGGAGAAAGGATGGGCGGGATTGGTCAAAGGACGACCAATAGGAAGCGGGAAGGTGGTACGTAATTGGTGGAGGGAAAACGGCTATAGCGGGATAGGAGAGCAAGTGAGGCTCATGAAATGAGTAGCAATGAAAAGAGGGAGAAATTTTGAGGCGGATTAATATTTAAAAGAAGAAAGATAATGTTAAGAAGACACCTGAGAGGCAAAAGTATAACAGTCAATCGGTGGGCAATGAAGGGCGTCCATCATTGAAGGGCGTCCATCAATGAAGGGCGTCCATCATTGGTTGGTCATGGGGGTGTGTCCCCGGGGAAGGCACTGGATTGGCGGGTTGAGAAAGCCATGTGGTGCTGATGTTTCCATGTGGTGCTGAGGAGGAGACCATCATCTCTATTTAGGTCAATGGGCCTTCTCGATATTTCCAGCGTCTCTTTAATGACGCGTGGCCACCAATGGTCGTCAGAGCTTAGAGTACGGGTCTTGTTAAATTCAATGAGGTGTCCGGTTTCGGCGGGGTGTAAAGCTAAGGCTGACTTGTGGATGTTCTTAATTCATGTCGCATGAGTTCACGGATACGTTCGTCTACAGAGCGACTCGTTTCACCGATGTATACTAGCCATCAGCTGCAGGAGATTTTGTATATCCCAGCTTCATCCCGTGGGTCCAGGCGGTGGATCACGGGGCGTACTCACCACCGTGACTCAACGGGCCGCCCTAATCAGCAACCGCAACAGCCTAAAGCCTGTTTTACACGATCATTTTTTCATCCTTTTTTCATCATTTTTCTGTACAGAAACTGTATGGAAAAAGGACGTTCGGATCTACGCCCGTTTTACACGGTCATTTCTGGTCTGTACGTAATCGTGATGAAAATACTTCCTCCGAACGCCGCAAAAAGCGCTGGAAGTTTAACAGTTGAACATCGCATTTACAGAAACAAATTAAATTAGCGGGAAGAATGATCAGATAGTTACGAATTCGCAGAGTAAGGAGTAGAAAGATGTGTGAGGTATTGTGGTTTTATTTGCGAGAGGGATCACTGAACGCAAAGACTCAATATCACAAACAACACGTGCCCACGCTACGCACCAGATAAATATACTCCCTGCCGGAGAACTCACGCAATCGAAGAAAGTTCCATAAAGTGACACTAGGGGCGCTGTAGTCAAACTGGATGAAATCTGTACGGAAAAATGAAGCATGCATCATTTTTTCGTACAAATTACATCCAGTCTGCTCCGTATCGACGGGAAATTATGAAAAAATTACCGTGTAAAACAGGCTTAATAAAGGAAAAAGAGAACCTTAGAAAGACTCTCCTGGCCAAAGGCTTCAGCAGATAAGCAATATAACGTGCATTAAGGAACCTCGACGCACGAGATGACGCATCAACCCCCAACGCTACAAACGAGACTCCAGCTCCCCTCGAAAGACTGCCCGACATCCGTGACATCCAAGGTGTCACGGATAGGATCGGCAGGCTACTTCGAAGAGCCTACATCCACCCGGTGTTCTACGCCCACAACAAGATCGGGAGGAGCCAGGTCCAGGTGAAAGATCGCCTGGATCCACGTGTTGAAGCTGGGAATATGAAATCCCGCGCAGCTGGGGGCAAATATACATCGGTCAAACGGGTCGCTCTGTAATTGTACAACTGTACTGCAATTAAATGCTACGTGTTTGGTAATAGTAGGGAAGGGAGTTCACAAAAGAATAACTGATATATTTTACAAGAAAATAGACCATGCAAAAAAAAAAAAAAAAAAAAAAAAAGCTCAAAAGAGAAGGTGTCGGTATCTGCATTAAATTCTTCTGAGTATCATAATTTATATTATTCACGTTTAAGGCATTCTTTTTGCGCTTGATCCTTTTTTTCAACACCCGCTATTTAAACTGTGACAAGGATATATTTTATACATACGATGAAAGACTAACTTTCTTTCCTCCCAAGGCGTTTCTTTCCAATAATTTCCAAGAAGAAATTAGTAGTAATAAATGGATGGTCAATTTGAAAACTTTGGAGTCTTAATATTACGCAATCCAAACATTTCAATCATTTTACAAACATTTGTATAAAAAACTCAGGCAACTGAGAAATATAATGTAACTTGTTATGTACTTTTGCAATGATTCTAAAAAAAATTGTTTGCTCTTACAAAATGTATGTATGTTTGGTCTGAAACTATCTTTGTTCAAAACGATTAATATTTTATATCTCAAAGATGAACATTACTTTAAATCTGCAAACGAATAAAATACATGTGCTTTATATGCACTCTTTATCAGGTTTATGTAGATTTCTATCTATATCTTGTATTGGGAATAACTTACGTTTCTCCCTCTGTGAAAAATCACAGAAAGAGAACTTGAAGGGTTTTGACATCAAGAATTCATTTGATTAGTTCTTGAAAGGCGGAATACAGGTTATTGCCAACTCTCAAATAAATGGGGCTGATGGCAGTCATAAAGTTGATGCCGATTCCACGAAAGATCTGATTGTAAAATCGTAGAGTTATGGGAAGTTAAACTATATGAGAAGAAAGTCATGGAGAAATCTGGCTCCAACGTCCGAGAGAACTCGTGAGTTCATAACGTACGTCGTAGAATTAGGAAGAGCTACATTGAATCAAAAGTGCGCAAATGAAATAACTTTTACCTTAAAGACACCGATTGATTGTATCCGCACATCTCGGATGAAAAGAGTTAATTCAAGTAGCCGTGAAGTGCACTTCCTCAATGACATTATTCTTGAAATTAATTTATTCTCCTAAGATTTTTTCTTTTTAGAAGAGGCAAAAAACTCCTGCAACTCCTGGCATAGTAAAGTCTGACTTTTTCTCAGTTGATCTATCATCAATTTCTACATCGTACTCGGTTCTATCTTCAAATTTTGATCTTCTCATCTTGTCTGGTTTATCTTTAGTGTCTGCTTTTAATCCGTTGTTGAAGATCAATTAATTGCAAAACATACATTGCCGTATTTTTCTCAATGTTTTAAAAATATACTGTGTGTAGAATTCTTATTTTCTATTTTAGTGATTTTTAGTTGAATACTTTTTTATTATTCAGTAGAGGCAGTCTGGCAACTAATTATATTGATATGAGACTGAAATTCTTGAATTACAGTGGAGATATTATAGGAAAAAATTCCAAAATTTTAAAAAAAAAAAAAAAGTAATTATGCTGATCTTCGTATAAAAAAAAAAAATCTTTCGTGCCAATAAGTAGTGAACAGTACTAACGTTTGGTAGCGCAGAATTAAAATAGTATTTACGATATAAGTGTCGTAGAGCATCTGATCTCAATACGATTTAGAAAATTGTCAAACGAAGCCGATAGGCCGAGTTTGGTAACCAATTGAGTGTTGTAATCCGATTTACGACACAAATACCGTACAGCATTTTGTCCACTTTGTAATTTTTTTTAGAAATTTAATGTGAAATGTCTTACTTAATTTACAATTCACTTTCTTCTCCTATAAGTGGCGACACTTTTCTCAACAAGGAGAACAATTGAAACACATTTGCTGTATACGTTTCGCCATGAGTGAATATAGTTCTGATTCGGAAATAGAAATAGCAGCAAATG
The DNA here is from genome assembly GCA_964035755.1 of Teleogryllus oceanicus. Classification (NCBI taxonomy): domain Eukaryota; kingdom Metazoa; phylum Arthropoda; class Insecta; order Orthoptera; family Gryllidae; genus Teleogryllus; species Teleogryllus oceanicus. The sequence goes on from CAXIVR010000014.1 coordinate 56,308,250, forward strand.
CCGCTATAGAAACATTGTTACTCAACAAATCAAGAAAGAAACATCAGCAAGAGTATTTAATTTTTAAAGATGGGCACGAACTAAAGTTCATTCCACATCGGAAAACGTTTTGATTGCTCACTTTTGTGATAAGTCAGAGAAGGAGAAACCAAGTAGTCTTTGGACCCAATACTTTATGTTAAAGAGTACAAAATTACTTAATGACGTTATTTATATCAGTAAGTTTACTCAATTATTATCATTTTTAAGGAGAAAAAGTGAAGGAAAGAAAAAGAAATCCAAAAATGTTAAAAAAAAGAGTGGCAACGTACACCATTATTTACCGCCCTATGGTACATTACCACACTAGGCCATGAAGTACATTACTACACTATGGCGGTAAAGCAATTCAATTAGACACTGATTAAAATGGAATAATGTTTCAATTTACCTAACCAAAGTGAATAAATTTGTCTACAGTAATTTTTTGTTCACGTAAAAGAAGATAAAATACAAATTTACATTAAATATTTAACGTATATTTGTAGTATGTACTACTATTACGTAATAAATAATGCTTATTTATTTATTTATTTATTTATTTATTTATTTATTTTACGTCAAAAAACAGTTAAATACTGCGTATGACGTGCTACGGGGAAAAGTGAACTGTGTGCACATTTTCAAAATTCTGTGATCCCTACACTAAGTCATATACTACTTAAATTTTGAATTTTGAAAGGGAGAAAAAAAAAAGGAAAAAAAAACTCCCATGTAATAAAATCTATTTTCCAGGATAAAAAGGCAATTGGTTCTTATCCATGTTGTCCTTCAGAATAATACTTCCTGGCGTGACAACATGGAAACGATAATTTGAATAATTGTATTTCCCACTGAATTCTAGAAGACGTGCACAGAAAATGAAGTTACATTTATGTCCAGAAGCAAAACAAGGGGCCATCTCAGCATTTGCTCAATGGATCAGGGAAACTGGACGAAAAACCCGATCGAGATGGGGGTCATTGACCCGGAGGCTGCAATACAATACTTGTTACAGGTTGTTTATACACATTTATACAGTTCAAATGGTAAATAATGCATTACCTATCATTGTTAAAATTAATATTACTTTTCTTGTGATGCTCAGTATAGTCTCTAATTGTATAGAAACATTATGCAGCAGAAACGATTTCATTGGATTTAAACTTTTCTATCGAATTTAATGTTTAATGTCATCTGGCAAAGTGTTGTAAAATAATGTACATGTATTGTATGTGAATTTTTTGTAATGAGCTGTTGATACTGTCACTTGATGAATATGATTTCTACGTCGAGTGTTATAATAATAGACATCGGCATTTTCTGAAAATATATTCCCCCCCCCTTAAGCAAGTCATTTTTGACAAAAACCACTGATTCATAAATAAACAGACAAGGTAATGGTAAAGTTCCTATATTAATGAAGAGAGGCTTACATGAATCACGTAGGTAGGATTTGGTTATTATTGGTACAATTCATTTTTGTAATCTAAAAGTCTGGGAGCTATGAGATGTATTTCCCCAGAATATTATGCCATATCTCAGGCGGGAATGAACATTCGCGAAATATACACAACAATGCTTTACTTGAGAGCGTCGTATACATTTGTAATTGTAATGTATTTTAATTGTCCTACTTTACATAATTGTGAACACGAGAATGTTCATGTTTGAAGACTTGTTTGATTTGACTAGATACATTGAACATTCAGAAAAGATAAAGTTGTATAATTTCATTGAAAACTTATCTAGTGTACATTCCAAATGCTATCCCCCGTTTCTGAAGTCAAAAATGTTTGTGTAACAATACCTAATTATACTTGAAATCACAGAAATGTATGTTGTGTTTACACGATTTTCTACATTTCATAAAATTTATTAATTTTTTCAAGAAGAGTGAAGTTTTGATATTTATTGTCAGCTAAAAAGCATGAAAATTTAATTGATTTTTTGTAACTAATCTCCACTTTGTCGAAATTGTTACAGACAAGATTCTCATATTTTAACAAGAACATCCTTTCTAGTAAAGTTGAAAAAGATGTGAAGTGCTTCATCTTGTTGTGGCGTCGCATATAGGAAGACGTGTTGCCTTTGTTTCCCCCTTTTTCTTTTCCTTTGATCTTGCTTTTCTCTAGATTCCCAAACATTACGATAGATGGGGTACATTTTAAAAACTTTCGTGATTTTGGAAGCTGTAAATAATTTTTTGTGTGCGTCTGACAACAAAAAGACAATTAACACATTTTGAGCACATAGTCGTTACGTTACTACTAAGTCAAGAGAATCCTAAAACAGATGATTATACAATGATTACAATCTCTAATTTACTTCGTTACAATGCGCACAGAAATTGAAAGAAAATAATGAAGTCTCTGACCATGTGAGATAAAGAACTAGAACTAATACTAAGACAAATATTTTTCTTAGAGAAATGTGTTCATCAAAAAGAGATCTTTAAATAAATTCATATAAAATTTTTCAAAAATATAAGTATTTTTTGCTCTATTTGGCATCAAACTTAGCCAATTTTTAACTTTTAAACAACGTTTTCTCCAGAACGGCTTAAAATTGCTTCTTAAATTTTTTCCCACGTATGTAGCAAAGAACGGTAAAGAAATTGGCACTAGTTTTATTTTCGTCGCACTCTATGTATTGTCGAAAATGAAAATAAATTAGTAAATAAATAAATAAGTGAGTAAATAAATCAATCGAAATTTTAAATTCAAATTTCCCCCGCTTTTTGAGGCGGTGTCAGTTTTAATAAGCTCGTCACGTCATACAACGCCAATATATAATAACTTTAATTGAAATTATCCCAATTTGGTCTTCTCGATTTAAATGTAATGTGAAAGAAAAGGGCAGCGATGGGTATTAAATTACAATGTTCTCCACGTTCAATGATCTCCGTGTCTACAAGATATTCTAAGAACATTTTCTTTCAAATAAAGACTTGTAACCAAACAAAAGCATACTTAATTTCTTCATTATTAATGTCTCAAAGAGAAATTAAAATAATAGATGCCCGATAAAGTAGTGAAGCAGAGTGTCCGCTAAAGCGTTTCATTTTTATTTATTTATTTATTTATTTTACGTAAAAAAAACAGTTAAAAACTGCGTATGACGTGCTATGGGGAAAAGTGAATTGTGTGCACATTTTCAAAATTCTGTGATCCCTACAGTAAGTCATATATTACTTAAATTTTGAATTTTTAAAGGGAGAAAAACAACAAAAACTCCCATGTAGTAAAATCTATTTTCATGGATAAATAAGCAATAAATTTTGGCTCTTATTACTTCCTGCCGCGACAACATGGAAACGATAATTTGAATAACTATATTTCCCAATGAATTCTAGAAGACGTGTACAGAAAATGAAGTTACATTTATGTCCAGAAGCAAAACAAGGGGCCATCTCAGCATTTGCTCAATGGATCAGGGAAACTGGACGAAAAACCTGATCGAGATGGGCCAACTTGCATTCAACTTGCATTTTGCTGCCAACTTGCATTCAACAACTCATCCAACTTTTAAAATAATATGAAAAACCAAATTTTAAATAATATGAAGTACCAAATGAACAAATAATACTATAAACATATTTTTAAAATTCCAGCACATCATACAGACAAGGAACTATTTTTCAAATAAATTGAACTTGCAGATCTAATGCCATCAAATATATCCCATTTAAAATGCTTTGAAAAATACGATATCATTACCGTATGCAAATATGTATAATATACAAATGTACGGTGTTAGGTGTTATTACGCTAGGTATTATGTTTATTATGTATTTTATCATTTATGAAGTATGTAAGGTACGATGTTGCAACAGTGTTTGAAAGCGAGTTGGCAGCACATAGCGTTTTACTGCTTTCCAGGGCATCTATATCTTTAATTTATGTTTGATGACATTCATTGTAAAAAAATAAGTATGCCTTTGTTTAGGTGCAAGTCTTTAAAAGAAAATGAAACATTTAAGAATGAACTTACAAGATCTTGATGACACGACTAAATTAGTGTTATTTATGCGAAACAGAAGCTATAGTGTTCCATAAAAAAACTTAGAAAAACTTTAATAAAACCACAACAATGAAATCTAAAAATACCTATTTCTTTTCTGACAAGAATGGCATTTTTAACAAGAATATATAAGGAAATAATGTGCTGACGTTTTCCAGCGCTCATTGACTGAAATGTGTTGATATAGACAGAAATTGCGGTGTATTAATATTACGTAATTACTGCTAAGGGCTATAGAGTATGTTCTGTTCTAGCACTACTAGTTGTTGAGTTATGAACTGTAGAAATGTAGTCAAGCTAGAGTGAGAGGCTATAAAATAAAACAAGAAAACACATGAAAGCAATCCCCAACTCGTTCCAACGTTCTCACTCTATGTTCCGACACACATTTCTAACGGCTACAATAACATTTGAATATCGATTCCCCATAATGGGAGTGAAGAACACTTGTCCACTAAGCCAGCTGCTAATGAAAATCCAACATCAAACGCAAAGAACGCAAAGTGGGTAACCGAAAATCGAAGGGATGTAAATTAGGAATATTTACTGTTGCACTTGTGGAAACATTTGGTTAGAATATTTCTATAATCTAAATGATCTCTCGTGTTAATAATGTATCCATTTGCTTTTTACAATTCTATTTTATTTATTTTACTGAATTTCTCTTATATTTTTGTCATTCTTTTTTTTAAAATTTTTTTTTTAGTATTTGAAAGAATGACACGACGCAGAAAATTAACTCGTATTTATGATTTTTTAGAACGTTCTTCCACGCGCATGTTATTTCATATAATTTCCCCTTTAATCTTTTCTCTTCCTCGTGTAAGACACATTGAGAATTTCTGGAAAATTGGTAAGGGCCGCAGGATCCGGCAGGCAGCGCGCGGTGCGCGGGCGGCGGGCGGAGGGCTGTGGAGGGGGGCGGGGGCCCGGAGGGGCTGCGTCGCATGGCCTTAAAGGGGAGCGGGGAGAGTCGCTTCCCGGAAGCCGCCCCCTGCCTCCGGCCTCTGCGGGCGGGCGGCCCGATGTGTTCGCTCTGGGATCCCACTGCGCCCCACCCCCTAACAGTTTCCGGCCGGTCCTCGCTCGGTCTCCAAATCGGTGCTGCGCTCACAGAGGAAAAGGGAGGGAGGGAGGAAAGTGCAGGTTTTTTTACGTCGTAAATTTTTTTGAGACCTGATGAAAAGTAACAGTGAAGACAGAGGTTTTCAAAGTGAATAAAGGAAACGCGGAAGTTGGACATTTGAAATTGATTGTCAGAAGGGAAAAAAAAACATTACAGAAATATTTTGTTTGTAATGAGACTGTAACAATTACACACATTCATATTGTGATAGATTAGAGATTTAAGGGTAATAGAGTTCTCTAACTATAGCTTCAAAGATTTCTAGTAGTTTCAAATTAGACGGTGAATCTTTCCAAAATTCTTCTGGGAGAGATTAGTGGGAAAAATTCTACTGAGATTCGACATTTCTTTGCATTTTTGACCTTTGAAAGTATCTGAGGTAATCCGAGACTGTTCGCCTCCTTTTATCTCGCCATTCAGCAAATTTTGAGTATATAACACAGTATGCACAGTTAATAATAATGCTTTTAAATAATGTTGAAGCGGTAATTTTCATTCATTCCCCCGGTTATCTTCTTGACCTTATGAGAAGATATTGATAAAAAAATACAATAAATATGTTTACGTGATGTACTCGGTAGGAAGTAACAAATATGCACAAGAAGGAGTAAATGATTTAGATTGATATTATTAGTACTTTTGTGAATTGTAACTTTTTAGTTTGAAAAGTTAACAGGCGTCTCCATAAAAGAAATACAGAGCTGCTACATTTCATTAGAGTTAATTCTCCTTGAAATTGAATTACTTTTATCGCTATTTATGGCTTCTAAATCAAGTTTATGGAGTTAACTTATATTAAGTAACATAAATTTTTAAGAAAATATAGTTTGTTGTCCTTACTTACATTTTTAGGACACTGTCCATCACGATGGAAAGTATCTCAAATTATAATGATTCATACACCAGGCAAACCAACGCATGAATCCTCTTCATATAGACCCATTAGTCTACTCCCTCTCTTATCGAAAGTCCTAGAAAAACTGCTGTTGAAGAGATTAAGCCTACTTCTCGAAGAACTCGAATTGATTCCGGATCACCAATTTGGTTTTCGAAAGAAACATTCAACCACGGAACAAATACATCGAGTAGTAGACGTAATTAATAAAACTTTCGAACAAAAACAATACTGCTTAGCTGCTTTCATTGATATCAGTCAAGCCTTCGATAAAGTTTGGCATATGGGACTTCTTTACAAAATAAAATGATATATACCTCATCATTGATACATAATTATCAGCTCCTATCTGACAAACAGACTCTTTTCAAGTAAAGTTTCATAACGAACTATCCTCATTTCGACCAATAGAATCCGGAGTGCCTCAAGGAAGTGTGCTGGGCCCGATCTGGTACTTACTATTTACCGCCGATCTACCACAACATGACGGCATCACAACCGCTACCTATGCAGACGACACAGTAGTACTGGTTACCAACAACGATCCTCTTGAAGCATCCAACATCCGAGAAAATAATTTGAATGAAATTTCCGAGTGGTTTAAGAAATGGAGAATTAAATCAAATGAAACCAAATATTCTCACATAACCTTCACCCAAAGGAAAAATTCTTGTTCCCCGTAAAAATGAACGACAAACAATTACCACAAACTGAAGTAGTAAAATATCTTGGTCTGCATCTCGAACGAAGACTAACTTGAGAGCCCACATCTTAAAAAAGCGAAAGGAGATGGACCTAAAACTAAAAAAAAACTCTATTGGATGATCGGCAGAAAATCGCTTCTCTCTCTTTGTAATAAATTACTTGTTTACAAGGCAATATTAAAACCGGTTTGAACCTACGGTATACAACTCTGGGGAACAGCTAGGCATTCGAATGTTGAAATTCTGAAAATATTTCATTGGAAAGTCGTAAGATACATAACAAATACACAATGGTATGTATCTAACAATACATTACAGTCTAACTTGCAAATTCCAACTATCCATCAGATCATTACAGTATATAGTAAAAATACGAAAAAAGACTTTTTTTAAATTGGTTTATTTAAGGTCGCTTCAACATCTAAGGTCATTAGCGACCACTATTGCTGTTAACGGTATGGTAACTATGTGGATGAACGATATGGTGATTGATGATAAGGGGTGAAAGGACGAACACAAATACAACCATGCCCGAGGCGGGACTCGAACCCGCGACCCTTCGGTCCGAGATCACTACGACACTACTGCCTTAGCGATCTCGGCTACCGGGCCGGCAAAAAAAGACTTGAAAACCACCCAAATTACCTTAGAGTGAATATCCTAGACAACAGTGAAGACCTCAGAAGATTGAAACGACACCACCCCCTAGATCTCAGACATAGATGTAAATAAAATAGTGACAAAATAAATATAATTGAAGGTCATTTAAAAATGTAATAGCTGGATTAAGTTTAAAAAATTCAATTTTTATCTGAAAAAAGGAAGTTATTTTTATTTCTAAATAATTTACTGAATGTTCATGTAAAGAACAAATTGTGAATAAACAGTTGTTTAAAAAAACATACATTTTTCTTTCTTCTACTGAAATCATTGCATCGGATTCATTTCGATCAACCTAGCTCATTGGTTCTTTTTTATTTTCTTTGTATTTATTCTCATTTTTTCTTATCTTTCGTCTTCTCCTCATCCTCCATCTCCTCCTTCTTAAGCTTCTTCCGTTTCCAAGATTCAAATTTTGGTTTTCCAATATTCTTGTTTTTATGAAACACAATCTTTCATATGATGTCGTTGCGGATATGAGTTTCCCTTTTGTATTTGTAACTGATTAGATAGACACCCCAATACATCGTTACGTCCCCTCGTCCTGACACTACAAGTCTATCCGTGCCCATATTGACATTTTATGGCATTTTTCTGGAATAGCTGCCAGTGCCTCAGTTTAGCTTCATTCTCGGTAACAATGGTTATGCGTACTTAAAACTTGAACTATGTTTAGCGTTTTCTAATCATGAAGAAATATCGTCTTTTATTCTTTCAGCGCGTCAATACTTTGTGTCTTAAAATTAATTTTCAGACTTCATTTCCGTACATTTTCTTTTATTTCCGAAGCAATTATTCTGTAATTTTCGAGTTACTTCTCGTTCGAGATAAATACGTTTTTTTTCATTTGCAAATAAAAGTGGATATTGTGTATAGTCATATAAAAGTTTTTGGATCGTCTCATCTAAGTTTCTAAGAAACAAGACCGAACTAAATTTACATAGACATTTTATTGGTGGATTCGCAACGAAGATTAATAACATTTTAACCCGCTGATGGCAAAACACTTAATATAGGAATGTTGTATCAGTAAAATCATTGTTATTAAAATATACGTTTAATTTGCAACACTTCGACTCGTGACAATGGCAAAAATGCCGTGTTTGCGGCACAATAGGTTATTTTGACTTTCTCGCTCTTACGAAGATACTTTGAAAGAAGAGAAAGTTGTGTAATTGTGCATCGGAAAATGGCGAATTTTCGGCAGAAAAACTCTTATTGCCGGGCCCTGGTAACGAAGAATTAAATAAATCGTGCTCCTAAATACAAAAAAATCCCTCTAACATGTGGTATAGTCAGAATCAGGTTTTTGGGTTCTTGATATCGAAAAATCGATTGACAGCCAAACGTCTACCTGTCCATCTGTCTGTTAATCTCAGGTCAACGCTATCACCTAAACAGTTCAACCGATTTTCTTCAAAATTGATTTTCCCCTATCGATCTGAATAAACTCGAGGCTTTGTGAGTTTCAAACATATTTTTAGTTTCGAGGGTACTTTACATGAAGCCTCAAAAACATTTTCAAACTTTTCTCAATAATGGCACCATGCTTTATTGCCGAACTTTGTCTTCGGAAGCGTAAAGAATGCTTTAGAGAATGGTGCAAGTCTCATGTTCGAAATCCCAGAAAATTGCAAAAGTTCAATTTTTGGGCGTATTTCTACAACTGTAATATTGAAGATAGATTTTTCAATGAAATCTGTTCCCTAAAGATGGATATTTAAACAAGTTCACATTTAATTATTGGAAAATGTGATTAGTTTTCGTGTAATTTGGCGCGAAATATAGACAATTAATGAAAAATTTAACAATTTTTTTCTCAAAAATAGCACGAAAGTTCTTTCTTTAAATTTGTTCACGAGTAGAGGAAGGAATGAGGAAGAATGGCCCAGGTCTCATTTCCGTTGAAGTTTCTTAATTTTGAAAAATTGCAAATTTAGAAATAGCGTGAGAAAGTATATGTTGCTGTAGCTCCAATATTTTAAAAATAACTTTGATATACGAAACATTAATCACTTTGGTATAATTTATATAATTGAATTCTATTTTCACTTTCTTGAAAACAGTACAGAGAAAGTTACATAATGCTGAAAAAAATAAATATCGAGGTTTTGTGTGAAAGACGGAAAGTTTTAGAGGGTACCCAATACCGAAGTTATTCCTTTCAAAATGTCTGTACGTCTGTGAGTCCCTCTTCCCGACTTTTTGTCCATCCATGTATGTACGACCATCTTCACATCTCTTTGTCAATTTGTGTGTCAGTCTTGTTGCTTTTGAACAACGCTAGCCCAAATAACGTACTACGACAGCATGAACATTTAAATCCTGAAACCTCGTCTACAGAAATATACATTTGGTGCAGTATAGGAACCGACCCTTTCGGATTCCTTTTCACACAGCTCCCTTTTCATCCTTTTTCACACATGCGGCAGCAGCACGAATGTGACTTTTGATGTTTGAATATGCGGTTTGCGGGTGGCGTTCACCAACGCGAGGAGCCCACAGCGTTGGAAGGAGACCTGTGTTCTTCAACGTGTTGAGTTGATTGTGTGACTTTTCTGTTACGTCAATTGCTAGTGATTAGTGCGTTTTTGTTGGTGCCTGGTCCGCTTTATTGTGGGTGGTGGTGAGATCCGGGTCCAACCTTCGCAGACTTGTGTATTTTTCACCAGATGTCTCCCTCATGCTTTATTGCGTTCGCAGACTTGTGGTGTATTTTTCTTCACCAGATGTCTCCCTCCATGCTTTATTGCGGGTGGTGATGAGATCCGGGGTCAAACCTTCGCAGACTTGTGGTGTATTTTTCTCACCAGATGTCTCCCTCCATACTTTATTTCGGATGGTGGTGAGATCCGGGGTCCAACCTTCGCAGACTTGTGAATTTCTCACCAGATATCTCCCTCCAAATAGGGGACATGCACTTATCTCCCGATTGGTCTCGAGGTATGTGTGGTAATGTGGTGCACGCACGTAAGTTCGCGTAAGAGTATTGAACATAGACGAGGAAGGAAATGTGTGCCGGCCGTGGTCCATGTGTTAGAGTACTGCTCGAATATTCAGCTGGTATTAATAAGAGAAAACGGCCGATCAGAGCTGCCGGTTCTTATGTTTTCTACATTTTACTTTCTCGCACTTCGTAAAAAAAAGTTATGCGATCGTGCACCAGGAAACGGCAAATTTTCGACAGAGAACCTATTGTCGGCACCTGGAAATAAACCTGTTACTATCCTGTTTCTATATATATAGTAAATTACTTCCTCTAACACGTGGTGTAGCCCAAATCCATATTTTGTGGGTCCTACCGAAAAGTAGATTGACGGCTAAACGTCATTCTGTCTGTCCGTGCATGGGCAACACTATCGCCTGAACCGTTCAGTCAATTTTCTACAAAATTGGTATTCCTTCATCCATTTGAATGAACTCGAGGATATTCGAGTTTCAAACGGATATTTTTATTTTTGCGGGTTCATTACACGAAGCACCAACATTTTAAAAAAATTCTCAAAAAAGGCGCCAATTTTATTGATCAAACATTGCCCTAGGATAGCGTAAAGGACGCTTTAGAGAATCTACAGGTCTCATTTTTGTTGAAATTGCTTATATTTGGACATTTATAAAAGTTCAATTTTTCCCGCGTCTTCCTGTAACTAAAATATTGAAGACAGATATTTTTTCCCCATTTTTAAATCTGTTCTTCCAAGACAGATTTTTAAATAAGGCTATGCACAAATGCTCTAAAATTTAGGTAGTGTTAGTGGTTTTTTTTGTGTGTGAAATATAGGCAATTTTTAATTTCTTAAGGTAGTGTTTTATTTTGCTCAAAAACGTCACCAAACTTTTTCTTTAAATTTTCTCTTTGTCAAATTATTTCAAATTTGACGTTGGACATCGAATGCAATCAATTATAACCATTCTTTGAGGACGAATTAATAGGAAAGGGCGTACTTTCAAACATCGCGCGCCCGAAATAGTAAATTTTTCCCTCAAAAAACAGCCGAATACATTACGCAGAAAGAAGTTAATTTCTCCTAGAAAACTCCTTGGACTGCTTTCAAAGATTACCGTGAGAACGCGCCACACGCCAGTTGCCGTAGGCCAGCGAGCGAAGGCAATGCTGCATATCGTCCAGAGATTCAGAGAAACCAGCTCCTTCCAGACATGACGCGATGAGATCACATTGTTTGAAAATCTGCAGCCGAGCCTTCCAAAGGCGGATTGGAACGCTCGAGAAAAAACGAATAATTCTTTTTTATTTAATAGGTAATTATTACAGCCAAATTAGAAAACTTGATGCAATGTGGCTAGGCCGAAGGCCTTTAAGCCATTACAATACCTACATTCTACCGCGTTCTAACCTTTCGCCTTCTGGTATTCACCCCAAATGGTCTCTCCATCGCATCAAAGCCGCGGAAACGAGACCATAAGGTACGGCCGAGGAAAAAAACCCTGAAGGGGGAAAAACCTGCCGTCAGAAGCCGAGTACATGCTAATCTATCCGGTTTTTAAACTATTTATTTATTTGGCGCGGGCGTCAGGCATTCTCCTTCCAGTGTTTGGCCTCCTCCGCACCTGAAAACAAACAGCACCACAGAAAATCGTCCGCACCAACGCCTCTACCCTAACATTTCCGATTCCCACTTCCCTTCGCCCCTTAATGTGTTTCATTTTAACCGTTTCTTTTTCTTTTAATTTAATTTAATTTTAATTTATTTAACTTATTTTTATTAATTTAATTTTAATTTATTTAACTTATTTTTATTAATTTAATTTGAATTTATTTAACTTATTTTAATTAATTTAATTTAATTTATTTAACTATTTTTAATTAATTTAAGTTAATTTATTTAACTTATTTTACATATACTTAACAATTGACTACAATTTATAACTTTTTTTGTACTGTTTACTAACCTAACATAACTTACTAACTTAATTATTGTTAGTTTATTGATTTATTATTTACGAATTATTTACTGATTTATTATTTACGAATAAATACGCACATATCGACTGCATTGGAAGTTCAATTACTTACGTAATGTTGGTATCGTGTTGCTGTATTCTCTGGGAACCAACGCGTGTGTGATGCGTCAATTTCTTACGCACAACAGTAATGAGATATAAACAGAAAGGAGATCGATATCCCTTCCCCCAGACACAGGTAATGCGGACGATTTCTTCAATATTTAATGTGAAAGGCAGACCATAACGCCAAGGTGTGCAATCAGTCTTAGTACATGTCGTTTTCAGAATCTTCTCTCGTGTCAAAGGCTCAGAAACACGTACCCCACATCTTCGCCACAAATCTTTAAGTCTCTCCTTCCACTGAAAAATATAATCGCAGTCTCGACAGTATGTATCAAAGGGCGATAAAAATTTAATGCTATTCTCATTTCCGGCAATCCATTTGTATTTTCGAAAATTGCAAAATTTTAACATTTAAAAATTACAAAAATGAAAATAAGAATTTTCGAATTAAACGAAATCTGTTGTAACAACCCAGCTATTTAAAAAAGTTCAGTAATGAGAATTTGAAAAAGCTAATAGTTTTTGCGTAATGTGTGCCTGAAATTAAGGAAATATAATAATAAACCCACTTTCATTCACGCCCCGCGTTGGGCTCCGATATAATAATCCCTCGTTCTACTGCCAAAACAATAATTTTCTTTTCATTCTGCCACTGCAATATTTTCCTTTTTTTAAACACATCCGGGCGCCTTGTCATTAACACACATACCCTTCCTTAAACGTACCTTAGCTTTTGTACTTGCCCTTTAGCTATATAAATTTATACAACTTCTAAATTCTCCCTGGTCGTGACTATGGGATTGCCCTATACAGGGCTACAAACGAGGTACTTATGTTCACGTGCATGAGTCTGCATCTAACTACTTTAATCACAACACATTCTCTAATGGTTATTGATAAACTCGAATGTATTCATCTTAATTTATTCGCTACTTTTGGATGGTTTCTTTCCTCAAATAATCAACATATCAAATACATATGAAAAAATAATGCCCTCTGATGGCACAAAAAATACACATAACAGAGAACAATACATTTAAAATTAAAACCCAACAAATAAACAATAACCATTCACACTAAAAATTATAAAAACAATGTGTACACTCATTCACTCCGAATGCGCATTCTGTCGTTAGAATCATTGACCCTCTTATCATATGATAACGAACAAAACTTGATCTTTGATAGATGCTTTTGAAGATAAAAAGAAAAACGAACAAACAAATATCCATGCATCACCCATCGCCGTCCACCGATTCGTACACTCCCCGTGTACGACGAGAGCACGCTCCAGCTTCCACTAGCTCCAAGACCATATGTTCCGTCAACTCACACTGCTGAGCAAACACTGCGAAGCGTTCTGCGGTAAAACGCGAAGTTTCCACCACGTTTAAAGTTCCCGCGGCGAAGAAATACTATTGATTTCACGAATACTGGTGAAAATAATCTTTTAAAGTTCCCACGGTGAAGAAATACTATTGGGTTACGCGAACTAAACAAAACTGCTCTGTTCGTCTTTCGATTACTGTCCGAAGCATGTTGAATTCTGTATCATGAAATTTATAACACAAAATGTCCGCGACCGTTGCTTAACATTGCAGTCGCGTCAAATCAGTCTTTGCGTTGCGTTCACCCGTAAAATTTTATTCCTATTTCTAAATCCGTTCATCCGCTCACTACATCAGTTTTGTTCACTTGAAAATATAAACAAAAATGTTTTCAAAACCTTTTTCTAACTCGGAGCCTGCGTCTTCACCAACCATACAACACTGTACTTTCTCTCGTCTCTCGAGCATTGTTGTCCCCTATCCTATATAGATTTTTCTAGAACAAGCGCCGATCGCTCGCCCGTGGCCACAAACAAGATTACAGAATGTTTCCTAATTTCCCGTTTATAAGCGTTTTTATGCCTCGCTACCGGTTCTCAATTGTTTTTTTGTTGTTTTTTTTAATTTGTTGCGTCAAACAAACAAATGTTTGTACTACTATGATTTAATTTTTAACAATATTTATTTAATACTTGGCAACGTTTAAAAATTAATATTTGATGTAATAAATTAGCATTGAATGTGAATTTAATTATTCAATAGGTTTTAGTTGTTTGTGACCGTTTGTACTCTCCAATTTTATACGCGAATGTCGTGCGTGGTTGCATAGCTATGCTGTTTTAACAATATTTTTTTCCGTTAAAGGCGTGAGTAATACATTTTATTTCGGACTAATAAATTAGTAATAAGTATGTACTTAAGATTCGTATTAGTTTGTATCGATTGTGCCTATTTTTTAAATTTGGTTGTGCTGGCTTGACAGTCACGCCAGCGTGAAACCTTGCGGCCGGATTAATACACGGGGAAATGCCCGCACTTCGGGCAAATTTGGTCACTTACAGTGATATGACACATTGCAAAATCATGTTGATGGTAATATTAAACAATACTAAAATTATGTGTCTCTCTGCGGTTGCTTAAAAGAAATTGTTAAGTGAATACTTCATATTAACCCTCAAATAGCATTTGTAAAAACTACCTTGTTAGTGAGGCAACAGTAATTCTTTGTGATGAATAAAATACAATATTTATTCTTAATTATTTCTGATATTTACCTGATACTTTTACCTGATTACCTGATATTTTCAGTAAATGTACATTTTATGTAAATTACAATGTTTCAATGTTATGAAGTAACAATTTCCAATAATGTGAGAAAGTATGTGTTGTTGTAGCACTACTAGTTTTGCGAGTTATATCACGGCATGTGGCTGTGTTTGTCGCTCGCTGGAACATGGAATCCGGCGCCGACCTTCACGTCGGCTTGAGGGATTCAGGTATCTCTCTCCAGCGAGGCATCGCCCAAGTCGTGTCAAATTCTAAGCTCTTATTTACTTATTTATTTTACGTCAAAAGAACAGTTAAAAACTGCGTATGACGTGCTATGGGGAAAAGTGAATTGTGTGCACATTTTCAAAATTCTGTGATCCAATAAAATATATTTCAAGGATAAAAAGCAATAAATGAATAAAAATTTTGAAAGGGAGAAAAAAAAAACAAAAAAACTCCCATGTAATAAAATCTATTTTCAAGGATAAATAAGCAATAAATTTTGAATTTTGAAAGGGAGAAAAAAACAAAACAAAAAAACTCCCATGTAATAAAATCTATTTTCAAAGATAAATAAGCAATAAATTTTGGCTCTTATTACTTCCTGCCGCGACAACATGGAAACGATAATTTGAATAATTGTATTTCCCACTGAATTCTAGAAGACGTGCACAGAAAATGAAGTTACATTTATGTCCAGAAGCAAAACAAGGGGCCATCTCAGTATTTGCTCAATGGATCAGGGAAACTGGACGAAAAACCTGATCGAGATGGGCTCCCAACATGTTTTGTAACTCAGTGCCTAAAAGTGTGTATTCGTGTGGAAAAGGAGGGGTAGTGGGTAGTTTTAGTAGAGAAAAGGAGGGGACACGGATGAGAAAGAAAAGATCACGTGAGGTCCGTGGCCCGATTGTTCGGTTTCGGATTAGGCATTCACTACGTATTGTTTGGATAAACCACCGATAGGTACTACCGGCCGCTAGAATACTCCCCATGACAATGGTTGAATTTGACTTAGCTGTGTACCTATTGATCCACCACCCTCGAGACTTGAGCCCTAGGTTCTCTCGGTCAGCAACTCTGCATGGGAAATTCTGCCTCCGAGCAATGTATCGCAATCGATGCGGACATACAGACACACACGTGGAGGTCAACAAATTAATACATACAAACAACTATTTCGATATAATCTGATCTCGATACGTGTTTTATGATTTGGAAAAACCTGTTAATATGAATAATTCGCTATTTTATCCTTGCTCAGTTTTTGTTATCGAATATTATTCTCACAAAAAATAAAGAGCATTTATAGATCTTTACATTGCATTTTACATTACACTGATTATTTACGTATGCTAGTACAGATTCTTCGAAGTTCAGCTCACTTCTTCGTTCTACAGTCTCACGAAATATGATCGTCTCCTCTGGTAAACAGAAAGAAAATCAATTCAAATATTTTATATTTGAGTTATCTGCCATTGAAGCGTGCGACAAGAGTTTGGAGGAACGTGAAAATTTTGTTTGGTTCAAGTGAGCTGTGTCCTATTCTTCGGTTCTATTTCCATATGAAAATCTTGAAGCCACAGAATAAATCTCTACCATAAATCTCCAAGGCATTGGAGATCACTCAGACTTTTAATGCATTCACTTCTTTTTCTGCGAATCTTCTGCGATTGTTGAAGCCGCGAAAGAATCTTTCTTGCCAAATTGGAGATTCTAGTCAGGAGGTTGAATGCAGACCAAGTAGGGTTGGAGTACGAATTCATGTCAGGCAATTTCACACATCAAAGAGTACGGATCGTGTTGAAAGGTAAAAGTGATTTATTCGTAATGCTCCATAATCGCTTTTCCAATGTCAGTCTAAAGTCTTTCTTTCCCTCTTTTTCGCTTATATTTGAGAGCATATTACAAGACGAATGCTAGTATTTATTCAAGAGCACATCCAGTTCAGAAGCAGTTATAGCAGTTAATATTCTTTATTTATAATTATTAGGGATTTCTTGGTTACTATTTAAATCCCTGATGGGAGGTTTTTAGGTCTTTCACTTCAGGAGAATACTTGCGAGGGCTCATCCTTTCTAGGTTAAGAAGGGCTCATTGCTTGATACAACAAAACAAATAAAAGAAACCAATACGCATGTCAGCGGTTCGTAACCTGCGACCCCTACACACAGTCGGAATCCGGATTTAGTAAAAAAAAATGTCGATTTTCTATACTGAAAAATAGTCATTCCTTTGGAATGAAAACAATGCAATGAAAGCAATTGTGTGACAGTGCCCCGCTACGCCCTCTCAATTTATTTTTACTCCGAATTAACTTGGTTGGTTAGCTCGGTTTTGGTTGTATAATTGGGCACTGTTATACTTACTACCTCAGGGTTGCGTTTGTTTCTTTCCTGTTGGCTGAAAAATTTACCGCTCATACAAAGGATTCGGCTGATGAATTTACGTTTTCAGGTCAGTTCACGGAGGGTGTGACGTTGTACACACACACACACACACACACACACACACACACACACACACACACACATACATACATACATACATTATATTATAATATATATATATATTTATTTACCATATAAGTAAGCACGATTTATTGTAACAAACATTTTTTCTGACGGTGCTTTACTTAAATAATGCTAAATTAAGTTAGATTTCAAATAAACTTTAGCACCTAATTTAGACATCCAAATAGGCGTCGAAACTTTGTGGAATGGAGTTAATGTCCTTTCTCCTTGTACAAATTAGTAATAAATCGATATACATTGAACATAAAATAACGATTGTTTATTGACTTTATTTCATTTTCCAGGCACCTGATGTAATGGACAGAAATAGCAATACAAATCAAAGCGTGATGGCGATTTGCTTTGCCTTATCGAATGGAATACGACGTCAAATGTTCTGTTTTCCTTGGTGGAGATATGCATTTGAATTTTAATTGCAATGTACAAGCATTATGCAAATGCGAATATTGGCGTGTTCTATTAAACGGATTGGATGATGATTTGGTTTAACGAAGCAGCGAACGACATCTCATTTTGATTGTAGTTACATCATTTTAATTGTGATGTACGGATTAGTTATATGCCATGCGTTAATATTATGTCATTTCCCTGATGGCGTACAGAAATTGGCTTTCGACTCAAAGCTTAGCCTTTCAAAACCGCGACTCAAAACTAGCAGGACTTATTCCTTACAAGAATATATTAGACGTAATGTTAACGGACGAAATACAGTAAAGCTATTAGAATTTTGTTACTCTGTTATAAATGGCTGCACTGTAAAAGCGTATACTCAATTACTCGAAATCGAAATTCACTGTTAATTATTTCTCAAGGTACACCTTTTATTTTCGTAATATTTTTAGTTGTGTATGTACACATTCTCCATATGCCATAACTAAGATGCATACACTTGTTACAAACAAAATTCGAGATAATAATTTTAATAATACAATGTGGAAATAAAAAAATGTTTTCCAGTGCCTTGTAATGCACGACTTACTTAGAATATATTCGGATTGTAATATCGACCTGAACTACCTTGGATCAGCATTTGGTCTTCAGGATTTTTGTTATCGTGATTACTGTCGTGACTTGCAAAGAAGAGGTCAGAGTAGAACTGAACAACGCCTCCCGCGAACATTCTGCACTTAAGAGGACATTCTGCACCCCATCTCGATCAGGTTTTTCGTCCAGTTTCCCTGATCCATTGAGCAAATACTGAGATGGCCCCTTGTTTTGCTTCTGGACATAAATGTAACTTCATTTTCTGTGCACGTCTTCTAGAATTCAGTGGGAAATACAATTATTCAAATTATCGTTTCCATGTTGTCGCGGCAGGAAGTAATAAGAGCCAAAATTTATTGCTTATTTATCTTTGAAAATATATTTTATTACATGGGAGTTTTTGTTTTTTCTCCCTTTCAAAATTCAAAATTTATTGCTTATTTATTCTTGAAAATAGATTTTATTACATGGGAGTTTTTCTCCTTTCAAAATTCAAAATTTATTGCTTGTTTATCCTTGAAAATTGATTTTATTACATGGGAGTTTTTGTTGTTTTTCTCCCTTTCAAAAATTCAAAATTTAAGTAGTATATGACTTAGTGTAGGGATCACAGAATTTTGAAAATGTGCACACAATTCACTTTTCCCCATAGCACGTCATACGCAGTTTTTAACTGTTTTTTTGACGTAAAATAAATAAAAATAAATAAATAAAAAAGAGCCAGCGGTCTGCACGCGAGAGCGGCGAAAGTGCAAAAGTAGAGGAGCAGCCATCTTTGCGGGAAGTGGAGAAGTTGGAGAGGGTCGACACGGCGCGTCAATTGAATACTTGGGCGTCCCAAAGCAATGATCCATGCTGTAAAAGTATTTGCTCACTTACTTAAAAGGGCAATCTACCGTATTTCTATCTACAAGGCTCACATTTAACTGTTTCCGTTGTGTGCACTGCTATGTATCGACATTTTTAATTTTTTTATTTATGCTCATTGTAACTCATAAACAGTACTTTAAAAAATAATTAAATCTCTAATAATATAATAAAAATAATGTAATAAATTTGTTTTAAAATGTATTATGTAATTTTAACTAACAAAACTTTACATTTTAATAATTGATTTTTCACCAAGAGTGTTATAATCGTCAAATGATAGCATAACTGAGGAAATTGGGGACTCTCACATCGAGATTGATATAAAAATGATTGATAATATGCAGTTCTAAGAAAGGTAATGTTTCACATCAGTTATTTCTGACTTATCATCATGAGGCTTAATGAGAGGCACCAACGACCAAACCTGGTTTACGATATTTTATGGGCAATCAAGAAATTATTTAGTCTCCTTAAATAGTACGTAAAGAGCTTAATCATTTCATGTCGTAAACAATTATGAATAAATAGTGTTCGTTATTTGAATAGATTAATATTGCGAAATTAGAATTAAAATAATTTATTACGTCTCATCAAATAAAAATGATTCAATATTACAATTGTGTATTTAATAGCACGCTAAATTTGCGAAAACATCGTAGCAAAGCGAATCAAATTTTCTGTCCTTCACGCAATTACAAAAATTAAGGTATCAAAATCAAATATGTAAGTGGAATTCGTTTTAGGTTCAACTGTACATTGTTACAAATCGATAAGAAACATTTCCAAAATAAAAGATAATGATACTTGAACTGTGTGTAACAGTCCGCCAATTCTCGCAATTTCTCTTTGAATTCACTCGCTACTGTTTGAATGGCGCATTTTCATTGGCGGCCCCCACTCCTAGGTCCGGTCTTACCCCCACCCTTCCACGTGGCCCGGGTTTGCACTCAAGTTGCTCGCTCAAGCGCCGCTCCCGATATCTCTCAAAGTGCAGAATGCTGTGCAGGTCTGGCTAAGAGTCATACATATCATACTCTTTACTTTTCCTCCGCATGATGTAATATAGAGAGGAAAACCATAGGAAACGCCTCAAAAATATGACCAAAAATTTTCGACCGTTATGTCCACGTTTAAGGATCTTCTGAGTCGTAACTTTTCACACACACACACACACAAACATGTCAGGATTAAAATTTATTAGAGTTGTTCGAAAGATGGTTTATATTTGTGCACTTGAAGAGGAGAGACATATAATGTTGTATCCAAAAATTATGTTGGATGGAAGTATGTGTCAACGCATAACTCTATTATATTAGAAGCTTTTGAGCTGAAAATTGGAAAAGTATCAAGAGTAAGGACTGGTTTTGACGTTCCGGAGATCATTAAGATATTTTAACTCGGGGTTCTTTGCATTAAGATATTTGGAGATTTTCAACGTTTTCTGGAAAATGGTTGCAAAGTTTTATTTACTTCCAATTTTCATTATATGACATTTTGAAAGTTTCAAAGTTCATATTTATATTCGAACCTGTTCTCTATCTCCAAAATTAAAAGCAGAAGTTCCATTGTCAAAGCAATTCATTCCTCAATTGTAGATTTTCAAACGAGGTCAAGCACTCTTTTAAAAACATGAATAGTTGTTCACTAAACCACTAAAGGGAGGCAATGTGTCGATACGCTGGACGGTTTTACTAAATATATTAACATGCAGGTGTCCAATACAATGGTAACAAAATAATACAAACAGTGATACGCATCCAAAGGTTTTTATTCACCATCTAAAATGATGCAGATGTCTAACATACACGATTAAAAAAAATTAATTGAAAAATGGGAAAAGAGACATCGTCGAAAATGGGAAAAGAGTATCGTCGGCATAGTAATGAGTTTGTGTAATTCAATAATTATAAACTCCTACTTCGTATCTCCCTTCAAGATTTCATCAACTATTTTTCTCCATTTGTGCGTGCCGTTCTTGCCTACAAGGTTCAAATGCTAATATTAAGGCATGGTATTAGTGGAAGCCTCCCAAATGCGAAAGAACGCTTTTATTGCCCTGTTTGCTACGTGGCTGTTGAAAGCCACTGTGCGAAAACAGCCTGAGGCGGGGTGGAAGGACCTTTTCCGCTTCCGTCGAACCATAGCCCCAAGCGCGGGGCGGCGCACACTGGTTCAATCGGGCCAAAAACGTGGCCATAATGGAAAAATTCAAAGTGCGCGTTCGGTATTCTGACTTAGCAAATCTCGTTTGGAAGACATTGGAGCATACTACTTCAGCTTCAGAATGTTCAATCGGGCCAAAACGTGGCCATAATGGAAAAATTCAAAGTGCGCGTTCGGTATTCTGACTTAGCAAATCTCGTTTGGAAGACATTGGAGCATACTACTTCAGCTTCAGAATGTTCAATCGGGCCAAAAACGTGGCCATAATGGAAAAATTCAAAGTGCGCGTTCGGTATTCTGACTTAGCAAATCTCGTTTGGAAGACATTGGAGCATACTACTTCAGCTTCAGAATGTTCAATCGGGCCAAAAACGTGGCCATAATGGAAAAATTCAAATGACTTAGCAAATCTCGTTTGGAAGACATTGGAGCATACTACTTCAGCTTCAGAATGTTCAATCGGGCCAAAAACGTGGCCATAATGGAAAAATTCAAAGTGCGCGTTCGGTATTCTGACTTAGCAAATCTCGTTTGGAAGACATTGGAGCTCTCTACTTCAGCTTCAGAATGTTCAATCGGGCCAAAAACCTGGCCATAATGGAAAAATTCAAAGTGCGCGTTCGGTATTCTGACTTAGCAAATCTCGTTTGGAAGACATTGGAGCTCTCTACTTCAGCTTCAGAATGTTCAATCGGGCCAACAACCTGACCATAATGGCAAAATTCAAAGTGCGCGTTCGGAATTCTGACTTAGCAAATCTCGTTTGGAAGACATTGGAGCACTCTACTTCAGCTTCAGAATGTTCAATCGGGCCAACAACCTGGCCATAATGGAAAAATTCAAAGTGCGCGTTCGGTATTCTGACTTAGCAAATCTCGTTTGGGGAGCATACTACTTCAGCTCCAATATGTTATTTCAATCATTTTATCGTCCTCACAGTCTCGTAAAGATACCGTTGCTCGACAATCGAATTTATTGATTGTTGTGGGCTATATTTGTGAAATTAAAAAAAAGTGTTAAAATATTTTTTTGTGGATTCTTTTCGTATTTACGAACAAAATACTCTTTTGACTATAAATTAAGTATATTCTTAAGAAAACGTCTAATAATTTGATATATAACACGGCTGAAATCTAACATATGGAGCGTAACAATGTTAGTCATGTACATTATGATTACATAGGCTTCCGCGGCCGGAGTATGTCTCTTGGCTGTCCGGGACAAGCCGCGTCCTTCCTCAGAGCGTACTGAGGTAGTACTGGAGTACGCTCTGAGGAAGGCCTTAATATGTTGGCCGAAACGTTAGATACGACCAATCCGACGCGGCTTGTCCCGGACAGCCAAGAGTCATGTACATTATATTTTTTGTCCTGCATATTCCTGCCTCAATCAATCTTCCTATTTATCAAGTAAAATGCCCTTAATCAGAATAACACACATTTAGCTGCATATACCTAAACCTTTTTGTTTTGTAGCCACTTTACTGCAATGCTGCATAGTAAGACTTAATACTAGATATCCCACACGTGTCTCGACGCCACAGGGAATTATTTTCTCTGTATATTTTTTCGATTTATCTTTCTAATAATTACTTTTAATAAGAAATTTACTGATATAAAGTTTTGGAATAATAACAATATTAACCCACGACTGCGAGAACCACTGAATCCATATTTCTACATAAATCGGGTTCATTTTCAGTTAGCCATTTCGGACCCGCTATTTTGAATTATGAAATTTCCATATGATATTTGAAATCAATGATCTCCAGAACCCCATATGTATATTTTTTATGCATTTTTATTGGATATTAGATCCGCAATTTTGAATCTCCCATTTTGAATTTTGAAATTTCATTATGATATTCAAATTCAGCGACCTCAAAAACAGTTGATACTTATTTTTCGCAAATCCACTGGCAGTTGCAATTATGGCCAGGTTTTAGGCCCGAATGAACCTTGATACCTATTTTTAAGCAAATCCACTGGCAGTTGCAATTATGGCCAGGTTTTAGGCCCGAATGAACCTTGATACTATTTTTAAGCAAATTATTTTTAAGCAAATCCACTGGCAGTTGCAATTATGGCCAGGTTTTAGGCCCGAATGAACCTTGATACATATTTTTAAGCAAATCCACTGGCAGTTGCAATTATGGCCAGGTTTTAGGCCCGAATGAACCTTGATACCTATTTTTAAGCAAATCCACTGGCAGTTGCAATTATGGCCATGTTTTAGGCCCGAATGAACCTTGATACCTATTTTTAAGCAAATCCACTGGCAGTTGCAATTATGGCCAGGTTTTAGGCCCGATTGAGCCAGTGTGCGGCGCGGCGATACGATGGCGCGCAAGGCGACGGGGGCGGGGCGGGGGCGGGTCGCGTGCGCATCTCGGAAAAGTGGAAAAACACAGCGCGGGGCGCCGCCTCCGTGGCCTGTGGGAGCGTCTCGGCGGCTTCGAAGCGAGCGGACAATTGCGGCTCCGTGTGCTTTCCGGAGGGGGCGATAAGGGCGGCGGCAGAAGCCCCCGCAATAGCCCTCCGCGGAAGCTAGGAAAATTCGAGGGATGGTAATTGGGGCGATGGGGAGTGCTGAAGTTAGGAGGTTTTGCGATGGTCGCTGGACATATTAGAAGTTGTTAATGGTGGGTTCTTTAGAGTGAATACTCTTCAAATTGCTTTTGTTGCGGAAGACTGAGGGACCCTTTCACAGGCTTTCTCCTCTATAAAAGATAAAAAAGGCGAAGTCGATAGAAGTAATGGGCACATTTTCGAAATTACTTTTCTCTCGTTGGAGGTTTTTTAGAAACAGAGAAAAGCATGTAAAATTAATTCGAATGAACTTAATAAAATATTATTATTATTATTATTATTATTATTATTATTATTATTATTATTATTATTATTATTATTATTATTATTATTAAGTCTCACAGCGATTATGAACTCTAAAATATATCAACATTTAGCCAAGAACAATATTATGGCAGAGGAACAAAAAGATGTACCAAGTTTTCAAGAGGTTGCAAAGAAGAATTAATAATTGACTCTGAAATTCATAAGCAAATTAA
This sequence comes from Teleogryllus oceanicus, assembly GCA_964035755.1. Lineage (NCBI taxonomy): Eukaryota > Metazoa > Arthropoda > Insecta > Orthoptera > Gryllidae > Teleogryllus > Teleogryllus oceanicus. The sequence goes on from CAXIVR010000014.1 coordinate 56,332,919, forward strand.
ATAAAACAAAAGAAATCTTTACATAGTCGATATAGACTACAAGAAGGGTTATGAACACCGAGATGCACCTGAGGGAAAGTACTTCAGAGATTGTGTCTGGTACCACAATCTCTGAAGTACGTTTCGTATTTAAACTCCGCTTTTACGATCATGATATTTTCATTGCTTGTAATTAATCACGCGAGCTTTCTTTGTTTAAAAATCAATCCTCTTACAAAAAACTAATATATTATTAATAATATCATCAGATGTTAATTTCAACATTATACTAGTAATAACGTGACCATTTAAATTACACTATTTAACTTACATAGCAGCATACAGGACACAATATCATCCTTTTATTAATTGTAATTAGCCGATCATAATTAACTCATCATACCCCATTCTTATTATAGCTATTTCCGCTAAGGCTGCGCGACATTCATGATCCTACATCGCCCCATAATAATTTTATTTTGATTCTTGGTTGCGATTCTCGGCTTATTCTGCCAGTTGCAGCAAAGTCCCTCGAGTGCGAATGTCTCCACTCGGGTGCGTCCGCTTGCCACGGCAACAGAACGAGGCCGCTTCTTAAGCTAGCTCTCGGCTTCGCCGCTTCAGCCACCGCCCGCCGCTATTATCTTCACTACACACTTCGGGCGGCCAAACATCACCATTTTATCTCTCTTTTGATATCGTAGCTCTTTACAAGCTATATAATAAAACATAGTCTTGCCAATTAATAAATGCGTTTAGCCACACAAGCGTTCGACACTCGGGCCTTCCCGCAATTGTATCACACGCAATTGCACTGTCTTAGTATGTTCCATGATGCTACGTTTCAGTATTAATCGCTGAGAAAGGTTTTACAAATCACACAAGAAAATAATTGTTTAACAAGTCCAGAACTACGCTGTTCATTTAGCCCCTGATAAGCAGACTCAAAGATAGAAAGATTCTCAGAAAGAGACACACATGGAAACACGCACAGATACACAGATGCGCAGTTTAACAGACGCACGGTTAAACAGACGCACGGTTAAACAGACGCACGGTTAAACAGACGCACGGTTAAACAGACGCACGGTTAAACAGACGCACGGTAAACAGACGCACGGTTAAACAGACGCAAACAGACGCACGGTTAAACAGACGCACGGTTAAACAGACGCACGGTTAAACAGACGCGCAGGGAAACAGTCAGTTCCACGATTAGAGGGGAGCACAGTCAGAGAGGGACACAGTCAGACAGGGATACAGTCAGACAGGGATACAGTCAGACAAGAACTCATTCGGACAGGGAAACAGGTCGGACAGGGAAACAGGCAGACAGGGAAGCAGTCAGTCAGGGAAATAGATAATCGGAGAAAGAGACACACGGAGAAGCTGACACACGGAGAAACAAACTGACAATTTGAGTTTGTTTGAAATGATATATGTGCTTTTCTGTTTGCGTGATCAAATGTCGATCTTACCTCCTGATTTCACTATGAATCTTTTCATTTGACCTATAAATGATTTATAATTTTGATAATGGAAGACGTGTAAACGTGGATTTAGCCATGTGGATAGCAGCCAATATTTATATGGGTCCTTCGATAGCAATTTATTTTTCTACGACTAAAGTGTCTATGAAAACACAGGACCGTCGCTTGCAAGTTCTTTCTTTCTAGCGTCGCCAAATATCAGTCTTTAGAGTATGTCATTGATTAAATTCTTCCAATCCCATCCACCAAGCCCAAGAATCTTAAATATCTTCCACTATTCATATATCCAACCTATAGAATTCACTATGAAGCATTCTAGATAACATCCATGAAGAGACAGAAGAGAATGAAAGTGACCCGAGTGAAAGTGAAGAACGAAAGTGAATGAAGTGAAAGAGGATGAAAGTGATAATGCAGATGTCACGCATTATAATTTTAGCCGTCATTTTCTTTGCTATTTTTTATAGTTCTGCTCCTGAGTGTCAATTATCTTTATTATTATAAAATATTGTATTCTAAATTCATGTTCTGTTTTATAACTTATTTGACAAATGTTCAAATGCCTGTGTCTCACATCACAACAGTAATTTTCTACTGTTCTTGCACCAAAATTGCTTTTCTTACTTTTCTTTACTTGCCAATCCTATTGCTTATGTAGCTGTTTATTTATTGATGGCAAATAAAGAATGGATAAATCTTGACATATTTTGATTTTTAATCCTAAGTATATTAAATTAAAGGAGAATATAATACTGTAGTCCACCTCTTCACACAGCCAAGTGGGGGTTATATCAGGACAAAAGAACTATATTGAGAATTGTCAAAAAGAGGCAATGTAAAAAAAAGTTTAAACAATTCAAATTTAATGCAACTGTATTGGACAAATTAAAAGTAACGATATAAAGTTTTAAAACTTATTACCTTCCCAGAAATAGTGAAATATACGGAAGTTGTAACTTACATGCAGTGTGCTACCAAAAGAGAAAACCACACATTGAGTAAAACTCAATATCGACAATACATTGACATTGGCCCTTCTTACACCAAGTCCAGATATATTTCTTTTCGGCTTATTACAATCGCGAATTGTAATAAGATTTTTTAGTTTGTAGTTATTAATCTTGCTCGCGAAATTTAATGAGTTTTGGGGAATGTAGTATATTTATTTTCAACAAAAGTAAAACTAAGTTACAACATATGTCTTCAAAGTAAAATAATAGAAGTTATTCATAATGTGAGATGCAAATATCCAACATATAATAACGTTAAATATTTATTTTCAAATTATGTATTTTTCATTACGAAATTTATTTTTTTAACAACTTGATAAACCTCTGAGTGTTGCTAACATTGTCCGGAAAAGTATTAAATATAATTAAGTAGAGCGGTGGTTGTCGACAATCATCTACACTGGCTTTAACGTATACTGAATGAAATGAGGCATATCCAAAAACTCTTCTCATGCACAAAATCTTCATTAATCGAAAAGAGGTTACTAATTAATGTGTACATAATATTCTGCTACATGCGTACAGTAAGGCAATGTACGAAATAAACCATTTCACATGTTACCTCCATTTACACTGCCTCTGCGACCCTACAAATGTTCGCTTGCCTCGTCACAGAAAGCCTTCGTTGAAATTCGATATTTGCCTTTGTTTCCCCCGAATGTCGTTCTCTTATTGTGGATGGTTGAGTGGAAGTTCAAAGATCGTATTTCTGCACAAAAACGAACCACTCCTTTTATTAAAAAGAGTGTTTAACAGTTAAGATCGTAAAATAGGCAGAAGAAGAAGATGATTCCCTAAAAGAATGCATTTCATCACTATTATCACTATTCAATTTAAACTGGAAACAACTGTTGATTCATACATTTCTGTGACTGTTAAAAATATTGCAATTAAAACTGATGGAAAGAAAGAATGGTTATTCTTTTTTAAAAATAAGGCCATGCAACTTATTTTTCACTCCGTACAACTTGTTTTTTGTAGTTTCGGGTAAGGATAACTTCATCTTGAACGGCATGCATAAAACCCTCAGTTTCAGCATATAAATCTCCATCTGCTAGCCAAGACAGAGGCAGAGAAGTCTGTAAAGTTTGTACATTGATCGCGAAGGGCGTGAAAGATTTTACCATGAAATTGTTTTTCTGACCACTGGTCTTGCTTTCTTTTTTCTGTTTGAAAGGTAGTTTCTTAAAGAGTGTCGTGGTTCAGATGTAGTGGGGTAATATTTTTACTTGCAAACACAATTGCTTTGTGTATCAATGATAATTTTGATTCATTGAGAAAGTATTCTCTGAGGGAAGTGATTTGTGTTGAGTATAGCTCCTGGATGTCAATTATGCCTCCCCCCATTAGTCTTCTCGGCAGCATAGACCTCACTATACAACATTTTGGGTGATGCTTTTTATATTTTGTCATTGGGGTACGAATTGGTCTTTGACGAATTTGGAGGTCAGTCGAGGACCATTTAATAATACCGAAGCTATACGTAAGAACAGAGATTGCATAGGTATTTATGGCTTTTACAAGGTTTTTCCCTGTGAGATGACTTTTCATCAGTTGATGTAGACGATTTTTTAATTCCATCTGATGAGAATTTATAACAAGAGAACCTTTGTTTCCCACAGCTTACATTATTCCCAGACACTTATAATGTTAACCATCTTCCAGATTAGGTATTTTAATTCATTAGATTCTCTTATATCAATTTTACCTTTTTCAATATGCAGAGTGCGACGTTTATCTAAGGCCAATTCCATGTAAATATCATTGGAGAATATTTCAACACTTTCTTGACTTTGTAGTTCCTCATTTGAAAGGCCATATAGTTTTATATCATCGATATAAAAGATGTGGCTGAGAGAGCATTGAGTTTTTCTTTGGCATCGTATTGTAACTCCATCATCATTTAATATGTTGCTTAACGGATTTAAAGTCATGCAAAACCAAAGTGCACTCAGTCAGCCTGGAAGGTTCCTCTTTTAATTGGTCTGGTATCTAAGAATTTGTGTATTAGTTGTTCAAAATACCTTGTTTATCCGAATTTTTTGGCACGAGATGCTAATAATAGTATTTCAATGATGTGTATGATGTGTAATAGTATTTTAATGAATTTTGTTATGATGTGTTTCTTGATTAAGAATTTCTTGATTGTCATTATATTCGTATTAGTTTTAAATGTATTATGGTATTAAAAGACATATACCAATTTAATACATCCATGCTATCATCAATGTTGTTACCCCTATAAGGAATCCTTTGTCCTCTTAGGCCGGCCTCCGGCGTGTAGGGTTTTCAAGAAAATAGGAGTCGTGGGCATATTTTATGTGTGTGTGTGTGTAATCTAAAGTTACTCGTGTAAAAACTATCGTGTGAAAGTCTATTCATTAAATTGCTTAAAACCCAACACACCACTTCTTCTTTAGCTCAGTTTGTAAATCAAATTGATCTGTTATTGCCTTCATGGCCGATAATGTGTTTAACCAGGGTGTGTTGATTTACCTCAAATACACACCACAGCATTCGTAGTCGTGGCAACGGTGTTGGGAAGTTTCTTTTAAAGTTTTGAGGGGAGTTTGAAGCAGCGAGATCAGTGACGACAACGCATTGAGTTGCATGTGGGCAGCAGCGCGCCATGTCAGTGGGCGCTGGTCTGGCGGATGCCACCGTCTGCGTCCGTTGACTCTTCGCCTGACAAGCCAGAGGGCGGCCTGCGGAAAGAACCCAATTCCATTACTGCACGGGGGCGTGCGTCCGTCCGCCTGATGCTTCCGCTATTGCCCCGCCTCCCCGCTGCCCGCACCCCCGCACGCTCTCTGGAGGCGGTGCATTCTGGGACAGCCCTACCCGGCTGTGGGGCGCAGTGTCCGCAGCGTGGCTTCCTTGACCGGGGGTCCCCAGGGCTCTAGTTGCGACGCTGGCACTAGTTCCCATGGTTTTTGTCTCCGTTACAGACACCATTACATTGGGTCGAATCCAACCAATGTCTCGAGGATACCTTTAACGGCCACCTCCTCTGATCAGTGATACCTTCGCAAAAATGCGAAAACGTATTTGCTGTTTTAATTCCACTAGTTTGCAACTACTCTTCATTTCCGGAGTCATTTTGAACGATTTTCTCTTATATGACTTTCGAAGAAAAACTTTTAATGATTTATTTTGTTCTACTGAATCGAAATTGAAATTGAATTTAGTAGAACTGAAAGATAAGTCTGTATTCATTACAACGAGAACAGAATTTGCGCAGGTATATTCATGAACAAATAGAAAAAAGATTCCATTAATGGCATGTAAGTTGCCACAAGGTTGGAAACATTACATTGGGGTTGGGTAAGTTACCCCATTGCATTTTTGGGAACACTTTATGATCCACATTATCCAGAATGTGAGCAGTTTAATATGTTCACATATTTTGTATTTTGTTCTTGTCGTCAGCTCATTATATAGTGGACTGACACACAAGGACTGCTGGAAAATCGATGTTCACAACAAGCGTAAAGCATATAAAATGAAAGATACTTAGTTCATCATTCCCTGCTGGCGCAGTCAGTTTCACTCATTATATTGGTAAGATTTCGAGGAACAATTAGGGTGAGCGAGCAACCACGCCTTTCGAGCACCCCGCGCCTTCTTTGCTTGTGGCGTTGAGTCGCCGCGGGGGGGGGGCGCTGGCGGAGGCGGCGCACTCGGGCGTGAATAACGAGCGCGGGAGGCGGGGAGCGCCTGGAGAAGGAGACAGCGCGGCGCGGAAGGGGCGCAGCTGCGGACGACGGGCACTTCACGCCCCCCGCCCGCAGCCACGCCCCAAACACCGCCTTGCGCTCCCCGCCGCGGCTTCGACACCCGCTTGCGCCCCCCCCCGTTCCACGCACCACCCTGCGCCATCCGCTCCCCGCTTCCTCCCCCCGCCCCGCGCCTTCCGCTCCCCGCTTCCTCCTTCTGCTCCCCACCTCCCATCTTCCGCTCCCAACCTTGCACCTTCCGCTCCCCGCTTCCTCCTTCCGCTCCCCACCTCGCACCTTCCGCATCCCGCCCCGCGCCTCCCGCTCCCCACTTGCACCTTCCGCTCCCCCTTCCTCCTTTCCCTCCCCCCTCGCACCTTCCGCTCCCGCCTCTCGCCTTCCGCTCCCCGCCCCTCGCCTTCCGGTCTCCACTTCCTCCTTCTGCTCCCTGCCCCGTGCCTTCCGCGACCCGCACCACGAACCGAAACCACCTAACATATCTGGGCTGTATTTGGGAAACTGTATTTCTCATTGTACTGCTCAAGATAAAATTGACTAAATTTAAATTCTTTTCAACTGATCGTTTGCGCGGAATGAACTGGCCAGAATGAGAGTAGTACATCAGAATTCCTGAAAAAAACGTCACTATTCAACTCTCTGCCCTTAAAGAACCTTTTGAAGCTACCGCTGCGAATAATGACATTTTCTCGTAACTTAGAGAAAGCGATAGAGACAGAGAGACAGAGAGAGGCAGAGAGAGGCAGAGAGAGACAGAGAGACAGAGAGAGACAGAGAGAGACAGAGAGAGACAGAGAGAGACAGAAGAGACAGAAGAGACAACAGAGAAGAGAGACAGACAGAGAGAGACAGAGAAGAGAGGGGACACACAGAGAGAGAGAGACGCACACAGAGAGAGAGACACACACAGAGAGGGACACAGAAAGAGACACAGAGGGAGAGGGACACAGAAAGAGACACAGAGGGAGACAGAGAGAGTCTGGGAGAAAAGCAGTAATAAACAGGGAGAGAAACAGTGATAAACAGGGAGAGAAACAGTGATAAACAGGGAGAGAAACAGTGATAAACAGGGAGAGAAACAGTGGTAAACAGGGAGAGAGCTAGTGATACCAGTGGTAGGGAGAGAGACAGAGAGGGAGGGAGTAATGCAATGCATATCTTGCAATACGTTCCAGCGACGAACGAACGTTGCAACGAACGAACTTGACTCAATAAAATCCGCCTGATAAAATCCTCCTTTTATTTACATCTATTTAAATACATAAATATATTATGCGGTATACCTTCGAAATAGACACTTGTGGTAGGGTACATATTTCAGAAGCTCCAAAGCAATCTCTATTTTTTGAAGAACATTTTTGTCATAAAAAATCCCCGATCAGTTAACGAAGACGCAAGAAAGTGATATGATTTCTTCTCTCGAATTATTCATTAAAATTGTAACTTGGTTGCATTCACTTCGAATTGATTCGAATTGGATTGCGGTATTACTTCTCTGTTAGCGATTATTGTTTAAATTGAGATTGAGAGTTAGACAGCAATACACTACACACATTTTTTGGTTTTCTTAACACAGATCAAAAGTTTCATATTTAGAAGAAATTTAAGTAGAATCTTTTGGGAGGGTTATTGAATCTCATCATTAAAAAGTTTAATTCGAAGTCTGAACGTTTTTAATAACAAATGATTGCCTATTAAAAATATTGTATATTGATATAATTGAAAAGTTCTCAAAAACTTATACAGTAAAGAATTGCAATAGAATCTGTAGATTTTGAGGAAAATACTGTATTAAAAGTGGGATAGTGTAGGCTACGTGGAGGACTGCTTTTAAGCATAATAGAGATTTTTTTCAAGACTACTAGTTAAATTGTACATAAATGTGTATTAGCGTACCCGTGCGAGAACTCTTGCAAGTTAAATTCCACCCTCTTCCCTATCTTTCCTTTCCATATTAAGAGAGGAAGTTGTTAATGAAATGTGTTTATTTATTTAAAAAGTTAAAAAGTAACTTCCAATGTACTTATAGAATTTCAAATAAAAATAAAGAACAATGATATTGATGTTTGCAACAAATTCTGAATAAAACCATATTCAATATTATAGACATGTTCTTGGAATAATTCCTATTTCTTAAAAAAAATTGAAGTAATTATACAATCTTCCTAGACATTTAGCTTTTAGCTTTCCTTGATAGTCACAAAATATTGCAGAAACCTTTTACTCTCGAGAAATCTACTTAAAGTTGTCTATGCGACCGGGAGCGGTAGCTCAGTGCATCAACTGATGCCACTGCAGCGCCTCTGACCGGGAGGTCCTAGGTTCGAGTCCTGATGGCGGCAGGATTTTCGACACTAGCTTTTCAGCTAGGTCGAATTCGCTCGCTGTCTGGAGGAGAATTCTAGCCGCCGGCTGCTCTGATAGGTAGTTTTCCGTGGTTTCTCCGATCAACACCAGAGCACTACCCTACGAAACGGGCCACGGACCACGCGCGGTCTGTCCTTCCTCGTCCGTGTCCTATCCTCTCCCCTCACACACACACACTTACACTAACATGCACTACACTACCACATATCTCGAGAGACCGGTCGGGAGCTTAGAGCTTGTCCCGGCTGGGGCAGTGCCCCGCTGGTGGGAGAGTCCTGGTTAGGGGGAAACCCCACTAGCTGACGGTAGGTCGGCGCCGGATCTCGTCATCCAGCGGGGGAAGATCACCGCCATCTCCCGAGAAAAAAACATACACTACACTAACAAGACTAATGACCAGAACAGTTGACGCGCCCGGAAACACGTAAAAATCAATCAATCAATCCGGCTTTCACCTGCCTTAATCGGAGAAACCACAGAAAACAACCGACTAAAACTGCCGGCCACGAAAATTCTTTTCCAGATGAAAATCCTCCCACTGTCGGGACTCCAACCCCAGGTCCTCCCGGTCAGAGGCTCTGCTGTGACATCAGTTGATCCCACATTTACTTAACTTCGAAATGTTACATTCTCTGGCAACCTTATTTTTGAAACAACGAATTTGTAATACTTTTGTAGATTGCGACTAAACATTTTCAATCTACAACCATTTCTACGCGCATATCTCAGCGAACAGGCGGACTGGCTGGTGGAATACTTATACCCATCTCGATCAGGTTTTTCGTCCAGTTTCCCTGATCCATTGAGCAAATGCTGAGATGGCCCCTTGTTTTGCTTCTGGACATAAATGTAACTTCATTTTCTGTGCACGTCTTCTAGAATTCAGTGGGAAATACAATTATTCAAATTATCGTTTCCATGTTGTCGCGGCAGGAAGTAATAAGAGCCAAAATTTATTGCTTATTTATCTTTGAATATAGATTTTATTACATGGGAGTTTTTTTGTTTTTTTCTCCCTTTCAAAATTCAAAATTTATTGCTTATTTATCCTTGAAAATAGATTTTATTACATGGGAGTTTTTTTCTCCCTTTCAAAAATTCCACAGAATTTTGAAAATGTGAACACAATTCACTTTTCCCCATAGCACGTCATACGCAGTTTTTAACTGTTTTTTTTGACGTAAAATAAATAAATAAATAAATATACGAGCCACTGTGCTTGCGCTGGGTGTTCCTGGAAAAACTCTGTGCGGGTGCTCAGAGAGCAGCCGCTGGTGCCGGTTCTGCGCCTCGCGACCACGACGCCCTCCTTCACCGGGTCGCGGTGGAGTTAAAGTAGGTGGTCTCGCTCTTCTGCCGGAAGCTTTTTCTGCGAATGGATTTGTACCCTGGCAGAGAGTAGAAGCAATGTTAGCCCCGGCTGTTTGGTTTTAAAAAAAGTTAATTCTGCACATTAGTTCCAAGAAGTTACGTAAATATTCGTAATGTAAATCAAAGTGAAGGTAAACCGAAATTTAATATAAAGTATTATTAGTGCTGAATAAGTAAAGAAAAAATAATTTATACAAGAAATTAACTGAATTGAGAAAATGGAGTGGACGTAACATCTAGAATGGATTAAAAGGGAAGCTCCTGTCAAGGTTAATTATTACAAGTGTATAATGTATGTATGTGGTTTAGAAAACAGTTGTAACAAGAGTGTGTATAACATTTTAATTGTAACATGTGTTTAATTGCAGCATCTTAAGATGGAGAAAATGAATCTCCGAAACGTAATGTAAATGTAAAGATACGTAACTAATAAAACTATAACTGATTGCCAATAAAATGTTTTGGACCTTTCCTGAGTATTATATTCTTAACAATTTCAATGACAATCTGTACCTTAGGTATATCAAAAATAAGAAAAATGTGTATCTCTTTCTAGCAGGTGCACCCAGACGTTAACAATTTATAACAAATGGACTTTATATACTCCTCATACTTAACTGACGTTCACCAAATGACATATTTAATTAAATGTTGCCAACGTGAACTATTCAAGAGTCGTGAGTAAAAAAATGACAGAGAAAGAGGACTGATAACTTATTCAGCAGGTGCGGTGACAATCTTGGTGGAGATGTGAGGAAGGAATGAGTCCCTGCCAAACAATTGCGGTCGGCATTGGGCCATCATGACGTCTATTATTTACAGTACTTAAAGTTTAGTTAATACTTAATTATTCCTATACAATATTTAAGTAATTAATTGTCACATTCATTATTTTTCATTTAAATCGTTACATTTTTATTTTCATCTTTAGGATCACGCAGTTATTTTTTATATTAATTTTCTTTCATAATACATAACACACCAGTATATATTCTTTGATTCTTTGTATCTGTATTTTATAACGACGTTTTGTCAATTAAAATTCCTTAATATTGCTTTGTTATTTTCTCGCTACAGAGTAGATAGAAAGTTATGTAATGCTGCGCGAAAGAACAGTTAATTTCCTGCAGAAGGTGGGAGGTGCGGATGAAGGCGAAAAGCCATAGGAGAACGTTTAGGCAGAAAGCCATAGGTAGACGTTTTGGCAGAAAAAATCTTATTACATGGCTCTGATAACGAGAAAGAGGATCAGTTGCTAAATTTAGAAAAAAAATCCTCTATCATGTGGTGACGCCAGCCGTGTTTTGTGGGTCCCTGATACCGAACAATCGTCTGTTAGTCTGTCTGTAAGTCTGTGAACAACGCTAGCGGCTAAACCGTTCAGCCAATTTTCTTCAAAATTGATATTCCCTAATCGATCTACCTGATGTCGCTGCCCCATGAATTTAAAACATATTTTAATTTTGGGAGTACTGTTGTATCTGCAGGATGCAGGGTAAATTAAACATTCAATATTTAATAGCCATTTACTTTCACCATAACAAATACACAGAATTTACGTAACAAACAACTGTACAAATTTCCTAACGGCGTTCTTGCCGTTTCGGGCCTTATCACCGGCAGTGGCGATAAGTGTCGTTATGCGATAGCTGGCGGCAGTAGCCTCGAGTCCCCTAGTAGCGCGCAGCTGATTATGCCGCGATTGGGCGTGTAGCGAGCGGCGGCGGTAGCCGCCCGAGGTCCGCGCTTATCGCCTGGCTGATACGCCACGACTTGTGACGTGTAGCCAGTGCCGGCGGCAGCAGCCTGGAGTCCCCTTTGTAGCGCGCAGCTGATTACGCCGCGATTGGGCGTGTAGCGAGCGGCGGTGGTGGTAGCTAAGCAAAGTTATCACTGAACGAGAGCGCTCTGCTCCCGGCCTATGACTTTATACTCCACCGCCCGGTGACTTTATACTCCATCGCCCCTATGACTTTATACTCCACCGCCCGGTGACTTTATACTCCATCGCCCCTATGACTTTATACTCCACCGCCCGGTGACTTTATACTCCATCGCCCCTATGACTTTATACTCCACCGCCCGGTGACTTTATACTCCATCGCCCCTATGACTTTATACTCCACCGCCCGTGGGGCTGTGCCCCTCCACTAGCGGAGTGGCGGAGCGTAACTCCGACTCGTCCTCTGATTGGGGGGATACCACAAGTACTTTACACGAAGCCCCTGGGACATTTTCAAAAAATGACTCCATTGCTTTTTATTACAATTTGGTGTTGAATAGTGTGAAGTACGTTTAAGAGAATAGTGCATGTCTCATTTTCCTTAAAAACTCCTGATTTTTCGAAAATTGCAAAAATTCAAAATTTTTTCGGCGTCTTCTTACAACTACATTTATGAAGATAGAGATTTTTACCTTAATGAAATCTATTCCTTAAAGATAGATTTTGACATGAGATCATGTGCAATTTATCGAAATTTTGAGTACTTTTCGCGAACTTTTGCGTCAAAATAGAGGCGAGAGTACGTGATGTTTTAGCACCTCTAGCTCACATAGACGTAATACTGTTATTCTGTTGCTCATAATAACCATATTGAACATTAATCATGTAAAAATTCATTTTGGAAATACCTAAACATTCCTAATTGCCACAGTTTACATTCTCGCACTTACTACGTAAGAAGAGAAAGTTATGTAATGTAGAAAAGCTCTTATTGCCGAACCCTGGTAATGTAGTCGATAAATCCTGCTAGTAAATTACTTCCCCCAACACGCGGTGTAGCCAGAATTCATGTTTTTTTGGTCCTTGATACCGAAAAATCGAATGACGGCAAAACGTCTTGCTATCCGTCAGTGAACAACGCATGCGAGCGCTCTTCAGCCGATTTTCTTCAAAATTGATATTCCCCGCTCGATCTGAACGAACTCGATGTTTTGAGACTTTTAATGGGGTATTTTAATATTCGAGGGTACATAACACGAAGCCTGGAAAACTGTCAACATTTTCTCAATGGCATCAAACTTTTTGATTAAACTTTGTCTTCGGATAGCATAATGGGCGCTTAAAATTGGTGGTATTCTCATGTTCGTTGAAATTCCTGATTTTTTAAAAATTGCTGGAGTGCAATTTTTTGAACGTCTTCCTACAAGTACAATGAATATAGACGTTTTTACTCAATAAATTATGTCCTTTAAATCTTAAAATCTTAAAACAAGAATGTACAATTTTCCGAAATTTGCACGAAATTCCGAATTTTGCACAAATCTTAGGCAATTTTTATTTTTTAAATTTTTTCTCTAAAACAGAACCAACTTTTTCTTTAAATTTTCTCCTCGTATGTATCAAAGGACAGTAAAAAATATGCTTCTAGTTATAAATTCGTCGATCTGATCGTTTTTAGGAAAATTGAAAAAAATAACATTTCAACACTACAAAATTGAAGAGAGAGCGTTTTTTGTGTCACAAATTCTGTTGAAAAAATCAGCTGCTTAAAAAAGGACATTTGGAAATAATGACAGTTGTTTTTGAAAAAATGAGTATTTTCGTGTAATTTAGGCTTCTAGTTAACAGATTTTTATGTTCTCTTTCAGTTTTTGAAATCATTCAGAATTCGCGAGTTAAACTCGTATCTAAATAAAGTCGGTAGGTCGATGTGTCTCAGTACTACAATAGCATGAAATAGGGTACAATATTTCAATCAAAATTATACAATATATATTTTATCCCATGGTATCATGAATTTTGTCCATTCTTCGTTTTATGGAATATAACAGCGTTATGAGAGTTCCCCTTCAATGGTAAGAGAGACCGTTCCAGGAACATTAGAAACCTCGAAGCCACCCAAAGCCTACTATACATTTTCCTTATGGTTTCTCAGCTACCTTAAGCCCCATTGTCTTCAGCATTCTTCAAGTAGGTACGTGCTGAGGTTCTCCTCATCTGCTGGAGCCGTTGCCGCTGGAGAAGTGGTCCCCATTCTCGAACAGCCATTTCGTTCCAGCCTCCCCAAATTTTTCTCCTAATAGTTCACTACAGCATCTCGTCGGAAAGTATCTTAATTCTAATTTTTTACAATTACTTGTTTCTAAGTATGTTGTCACATTCTGTCAAAAATGAAAATTCTGAGTAGTGCTTCATGACAAAATGTATTTATTTCCATATACACATACATATGCACGCGAATATAAATACATAAACATACCAATACATAAACATTTTCACATTTATAAAGCATGGTTTTTAATTTGTTATACAAAGCCTTCAATAAGAAATAACAATTATAATTGAGGTGTAAATGAAGTAACACGCTTGTCCGCTGGAAAAAAGGGCCCACTCAGCAGAGTGGTAAGATGAGGGACCAACGTCAACATTTTAACTGAACAAGCTTTTGTAGAAAGTAAAAATTGTGCCAACCTTGGAATCTGCTTTTCGCCGCTTTTATAGCATTTGTTTTTTAATCTCAAAATATGATGTGTATGCAGGTTTTGGTCCCACACATCTTCCAAATACATCACTGGAACTAGAATGAGAAAATGAGAAAATGGGAATCGAGTGTCCGGTGAGGAAACGCCGAAACTTTAAATTTTTAATTTGCAAGATCTTTTGAACAAATAGCTTCCAAAAAGATATAGTCAATTCTTCCTCCATTAGCGATATTCCCATGGTAAATTTCGTTGAGTGTAGAAGTGAAGCGGTTGGCACTTGCTAGAACGTGTTTGAGAAATTGGAATCGAATAGCCCGCCAGATTCCAATGTGACACATTGATCAGCGCGACACTGGGGTTTATTAAACTAAATCTCACAGTCGTCTGTGTGTTTACTTATCACTCTTCTTTCGACTACTGTGTTGCGCATTTCGCGTGAAAATGCCGCGAATTTACAGCAACGAGGAATACACAGGCATAATTTATCTTTACGGTTTTTATGACGGCAGTGAAAAAAGAAGGCATGCATATCATAAATGATTTCCCCATAGTATTCTTCTGCGTAACAGCGTGTTTCTTAACACCTTCAGAAGGTTGCGAGAAACTGATTAATTATCTCCTACCTCCAAACGAGGCCTTTCTCTAGCTTCGAAACAAGCCTTGTGATAGAAGCCGAAGAAAATCTATCAACCAGTGTTAGAAGAACACATCGCAAACCTTGGTTGGGTGTTGCTCTGCACTCGTAACGCCAATTTACTATGTTCTTGAAGTCAGGAATAACGGGGGAAGTTTTGCAATCACAAACGGCTTCCGTATTTCAACGGGCTGAGTTGTGCTTCGAGGAAAGAGGAGGATATCTTTTGTGAGTGTACAACAGCGACAATGTAAAGACGCGTCAAAGAAGACAAAGTGAGTTCAGTGGTGTGAAATGTTTCGGGAAGACCGACACACACACACACACGCACACGCGCACGCGCGCACGCGCACACACGCACACGCGCACACGCCCGCACACGCGCGCACACACGCGCACACGCGCGCCGCACGCGCACACACGCACACGCACACGCACACACGCCGCACACGCACACGCGCACACGCACACACGCACACGCACACACGCACACACCCGCACACCGCACACACGCACACGCGCACGCGCACACACGTACACGCACACGCACACACGCACACACACGCACGCACACACGCACACGCACACACGCACACGCACACACGCACACGCACTCACACATCGGTTTACACAATTCATTTGCTTTTTATTTCCGTGTTAATTTTTCTTTTTAAACAAATGTATTAATTTCTTTTGTAAATAGTAAACAATTTAAATGTTCTTCTGGAGTGTTTATGTGTTTCTGATATGCAAAGTTTTGCAATTTTCAAGTTCAACACAGGTTTGGAAAGAAGGTGTTTTGGTATATAATACTTTGAAAATTATATTTTAAACTCGTATTCAACTAAAAAATTATACAACAGACTCAAAGCCGTTTTATAACAATAGTGAAGGTGGTAACCTGCACGCCAGTTCACAAACAGGCGAGCACACGCTTACCGTTCCTTTACGTAGAACAGCACACACTTTCTCCCATTATTTTTAAATTTGCAATTTTCGATTATTCAGAGTGTTCAACGAATATGAGACCCGCATCATCATTTTAAGCGTCCCTTCTTCTATCCGTGGAAAAAAAATTGAAGAAAAAATTGTGAGTGGTTTGTGAGAAAGTGTTTTTTTTATAAATTGCATTAATTTCGAAATTCCAAATTTTTATTGTATGTGACCTTTTTTAAAGAGCTGGTTTTTTACAACACACTCTGTGTAAGGCAAAAACCTCTGTCTTGATTTCTGTAATTTTGAGATAAATATTTGTAATTTCTGAAAATACGGAGAGTTAACGGAAAATGGTTCGAGCTCCATTTTTACCGTCTGTTGATACATACGAGGAGAAAATAAGAAAAAGTTCCGAGCGATTTTTGAAAAAAAAATTAAAAAATTAAAAATGGTCTATATTTTGCGAAAGATTTCGCGAAAACTGGAACTTTCCGTTTTTCAAGATCTGACTTTAAGTACAGATTTCTTAAGGAAAAAATCTCCATCTTCATTATTGTGGTTTTAGGAAGACGCCCAAAAACAATTGCACTTTTTCAAATTTCATAAAATTAGATATTTTAATGGAGCCTGCACAATTCTCTTAGTGTCCTTTACGCTATCTGATGTTTTTGAAGGTTCATGTAAAATATTCTCAAAAATCTAAATTCCTGTTTGACACATTAATACGAATTGAATGTATGAGTGATTTTTATTTTTATCGCATCTAAATATATTTTATTATTTTTTATTTAATAGGTAATTATTACAGACAAATTAGATAACTTGATGCAAAGAGACCAGGCCGAAGGACTTTATGCCATTACAATACCTACATTCCAGTGCGTTCTAATCTTTCGAATTCTGGTATTCATCTCAAATGGTCTCTCCATCGCATCAAAGCCGCGGAAAAGAGACCATAAGGTACGGCTGAGGAAAAAAACCCTGAAGGAAAAACCTGCCGTCAGAAGCCGAGTACATTCTTATCTATCAGACATTTTTAAACTATTTATTTATTTTCTGGCGCGGGCGTCTCGCATTCTTCTTCCAGTGTTTGGCCTCAGCACCTGAAATCAAACAGCGCCATAGAAGATCGTCCACACCAACGCCTCTGCCGTTACATATCCGATTCCCACTTCCCTTTGCCCACTAATGTGCTGATTACTTTGACACTTTCATTTTATTTTATTGACTTATTTATGTACTTATATTTAAGAATTGACTCCGACTTGTGACCTATTTTCTTAACTGTTTACTTACTTAACAAAACATAACTTCGCATCTAAGTATATACGAAATAGTAGTAGATGCGTAATCGTGAGCTGCGTTGACGTGGAATGCGCGGCCGCCCGCTCCGCCTCTGGTTGGGCATGACGAGTCGCGCCGCCGCCAATCAGACGTTGGGCGTCCTAATTGGCCTGTTGCGGCGCGGTGCGGCCAGTGTGCGCGTGCAAACGCGGGGGCCTAGTTTGTGTTCGTGCGACGGCGGAAGGGCAGCGACGGGTTTCTTATTTATTTATTTGTTTAATCAAAAACTGTATGTGACGTATGGGGGAGAAAATCATCTGCGCACGCTTTCTTGAGTTTCAGAATCCCTTCCCAACAATTTAACTATTAATAGTTGAAAGATGAAAAATCATAGTAATAATAATAATAATACATTTAAAAAAGCCAGGGATTAACATTTCAAAAACTAGATATTTTCGTTGCCAAATTACAGAAAACTTATTTTTAACAGTACAGGAACAAACAGATTTGATTTTTCTGTATTGTTAACAAATAGAAACTCACCCTAAGCTCTACTACCACTACAAGCAAAAGGAAAGTTCAACAAAACGTGCGCATGGTGAAGCTCCATTTACGTCCAGAAGCAAAGCAAGGGGCCATCTCAGCATTTGCTCAATGGATCAGGGAAACTGGACAAAAACCCGATCAAAATGGGGTCTTTTCGCCCGACTCCTCCTAGCGGGCTCTCGGTCAGTCCATTCCCCTCCGGAAGTATCGCCTTCGGGTCTCTTCCTTCCTTCCCCTTTCATTGTTTCGTCCCAGATTTCCTTCTTTTATTTCATTCTTTTCATTCTTTTGTTCCATTTTCTCTTCTCCTCTTGCTTTCCTTCCGTATTCTCTTTGTTTTTTGTATATATCTCTTCCTCTGTTAATTCTTATCCACTCTCTTTTGTAAGAAGTAAAAATAAAATATACTTTTACTAATTCTATAGAAATAGCAATAAAAAGTTTGAGTTACAATATCTTTCTTGTGACAGTCTGACGCTTTCGGGGTATATGATGAGGCACAAAATAAATGGCAAACTAGTGGGGCTAAAACAGCACGTACTTTCTCCCCTGTATTTTCACGTAAAATTACGCAAATAGTACTCAAATTATCGAAAAATTGCACATGACCTGATTTCAAAATCTAACTTTAAGAAACATATTTTATTAAGGGAAACATTTTTATCTTCAATATTTTAGCTTTTAGAAAGACTCCGAAAAAATTTTGAACTTTTGAAATTTCCAATAACCAGGGTTTTCGATGAACGTGAGACCTGCACTATACTTGTCCATCACACTATCCAACAACAAAATTTAATAAAAAACAATTGAGCCATTTTTTGAAAATGTCCCTGAGGATTCATCTAAACTACCCCTCAAAATTAAAATATTGGTTTCAAATTCAAGAGACCCCGACATCAGTCAAATTGATAGGGGAATATTAATTTTGTTGAAAATGGGTTGCACGGTTTCGCCACTAGCGTTTTTAACAGACGAGCAGACGAATGGATGGGCAGACAGATGTTTTGCCGTCATTCGATTTTTCGTTATTAAGGACCTACAAAACTTGTACTATGGCTACATCATGAATTAGGGGATTTTTTTCTAAATGTAGCAACTGGAAGTGTCTACTTTTTCGTTACCAGTGCCCTGAAATAAAAGTTTTCTGCCAAAAATTTGGCCTTATTTCGCGCAGCATTACATATCTTTCTCTCTACTACGTAGGAAGAAAGTAAAAATAAATACAGCATTCATAACGACTAACCAACTCATGATGAAGAAACTACAAGCCGCAAATTACATATTTTTTTTCAATAGTAGAAAAAAAAACCAAAAAAATTAAATGATAATTTTAATTAAAAATTTTTCCATATTGTGTAATTCGTATACTTTATCTTATAGTATCATAGAGTAAATGGTATATGTAAAACTCTTTTTATAAAATGAGATTTTTCTCTTGTAGCATTTTAACAGTTATTATACTGTACTTATTTCCTTAACACAAAACTAATAATTTAAATTAATTTGTTTAATTTAGAACCACGGACTTATTAATATTTATCCAATACTTGAGACGCACTTGCCTAAACGAATATAGCACACGATTAGGAAGGGAGTTACTGGAGGTTTAATTGAGCCGGATATTTTCTCAGGGGTCTTTTACATACCGCAAATACGACATCAACACAAAGGTATCGTACCCGCACTCTCGTGCTTGCAATGCCAGCTAGCAAAAATTCACTCTCCGAAGTGCGATTAAATTAAAGCAATCTTGGATTCGCTTAAAGTATAAAAATAGGACAAATCATTTAATAATAAAATTTCTTGAAAGAATTGGCCCCGAATTGTCAATTGTGACACGAACCCGAGTCTCCTATTTTTCGCTCAGTTGCTCTACCCCATAGGTATCGATGATAATTCGTAAAATTTCACAGGCCTAATGTGTAGTCAGATTACAATCTTTTATATTGAAATTTACGGGACCAAGTACTTTCTTTCGTTCAGAGAATTTTCATTGTATGAAAAGATTATATCAATGTACGAAATAGAATTTAAATTAATATTGAGATAAGTATATGTATTAGTGAAAAGATTAATGTAAGGGAGAAACTATAATGAGAGCATCGTAATCAATGATGTGATTTTTCACGTTGTTATATCGAAGCTCCCATTCTTAAAAATCAATTTTAGCCTTCGAGTGCAAAATCTACTTTCATTGACAGCATGTCTATCATCTGCCACTGTCTCGTGCCAGAAAATTCACTTTGAAGGGTGGCCGGGTTCTGGGCGAAAAAAGCAATACGTCATATTGCTTGTCAGTGGTATCCCGATACATGGCTTCTTATTATCCATTTTCTTTTCTTTTCTTTCTCTATCCTTCTTCTTTTTCTTACGTTCCAAAAAATGTATCTTTAACACACGTGTTTCTATTACATTTTTATTTTTCAAATAAAATGAAAATTTGAGAATATTTTAGAAATCATATTATAAAATCACAATCCGTTATTAAGAATTTCTACAAAAGTAACGTTTAGTCTCACCACAATTTTAACTGGAACTAAAAATCATTTAGAATCTGAGACTGTCAACAGTAATGGATGATGAACTATGGTTTTTATGATATCTCGCAGACTTTACATGTAATTTCTAGTATCTGTTTGTGCTTTTGAAACTTCACACTCACTTAATTAAAAATTGGATTTCGAAACACAATAATTTGTTCTAAACTACTTGTTCAATTCTATTAAATTCCTGCAGCTCGTTTTATGTTAATATTCTATATGATATCGCTTTATTATACAACAGGCTTTTGACAAATCTATTTTAATTAATTTTGTCGTAGTCATTCTATTTTATTCCATTTATTTTTTACAATTTCAAAAACTCAATTTTTTCTTACGTACGTAGTATATTGGGTCGGTAAAAACCGGATTGGTAATTTCGGTTTTAAATTTTCCGAAGCAATACTCCCTCATTTGAGATTCATCCTTTGATCCGCAGCTGACGATCGGACAGCAACTGTTAATCGCCATGCAAGAGGGTGCGTAAGGTCTCTCACCTGCAACTGTTCCTACAACAAAGAACTCCCATTTGCCTGTGGAGCAGATGGGAAGCGGGATAATAGATAATGGGTATTGATTGCACGTGTAGACGCGGCGTTGCGCTCCCGCAGGCGTATCTACCAGGTGGCGCTCTCGCCGCGCCCTCCAACGTGCTCTCTCCAGCGCTGGGCGCTCCGCACCGCGTCGCGTGCTCGTCCATAAAAATTAGAAGCTCTCGCTCTGAGCGCTCGCCCCTGCATATTTTGGCGAACGCGCTGTGCTTTCTACAGCAATGCCGGTTTACCGTTAAGGCCCTTCTGGACACGGGAAGTTTTTCTTATTCCTTTTATTGAATAGAAAAAAAAAGTTACGCGAACCTGTAACTATCGAGATTCTGTTGCAAGATGTCGAGAGTTATCGAGAAAAACACGTTTTAGGGGTTTCTAATAGTTAAGAGTATTTTTTAAAACTTTCTTTTCAAAGCGACGGAAAGGTTGGCATTCGTTCGGTGAAGTGGTTATGCTCATAATTCACTAAATTCTACTTTCGAATCCTAGCATTAAACATTAAAAAAAACCTATGTACCTTTGTTGGTTTAAATGGCATTATAATGCTGTGGAACAGATGTGAAAAAGTACGAGCTGCTGTAGCAACTCTAGTTAAAAATGTTCATGCGTCCGTCAGTTCGCCTCAGTCAGTACGAGCGCACGTCTCCCAAAAATAATTCCAATAAACTTAGCATTGAATACAAAGATTATGATATAATGTAATCGTCATAAACAATACCAGAGAGATAAGTTCATTATGTGATAGCACCACATGTTTTCTAATTTTTATTCGACGTTTTTATGACCTTAAATATTTAAATATTGTTGATTTGTTCAATTTAAATTCATCTTTCAATATCTTTGGTTATAAAAGTAATTAAAAAAATTATTTGAATTTTTCCTTTTAATAACTTATTAATCATTCACTATATTTTAAAAACTTAAGTAGAAAAAACGTTATAAATTTCGTAGTTTACAATATTCTTAATTTTTAAATATTCGACGTTGCCTTATTGTTTAATTGTGGAACTTGTTATGAAATAATAAAACCTTCCATCATAGAAGTATTTTAATAAAAAATAATTATTTTTATTGAAATCAACGGCTATTATAAATCAAACTATATACAGAGTAATATACGTAGTATAGAGAAAGTTATGTAATGCTGCGGAGAAATAGATTTCGAGATTTTATTTTATTATTTATTGATTATTTTCTGTTTCCGGGAGCATCAACTGCAATGGTTATCTCGTAAGTGTAGTAAATGTTTTATCACAGGAGGTGGTGGTGTTCCTCCCCTTCTGGATGCGAGAATCGGCACCGACTCGTGGGTCGACACGTCGACTTTCCCCATTCAGATATCTCCCAGCAGAGGGGCACCGACCCATCCGGGACAAGCTCGAAACTCCCATATGGTGTTCTGACATGTGCGAGCGTGTGGTGCATATAAGTGTGTGGGAGCATATAAGTGTGTGGTGCATATAAGGAGTAGGCATATAAGTGTGTGGTAAAGGTAAGAACGCGGTAGAATGTAGGTATTGTAATGGCTTAAAGGCCTTCGGCCTAGCCACATTGCATCAAATTTTCTAATTTGGCTGTAATGATTACCTATTAAATAAATAATAAAATATAAGTGTGTGGTGCATATAAGGAGTAGGCATATAAGTGTGCGGTAAAGGTTAGAACGCGGTAGAATGTAGGTATTGTGATGGCTTAAAGGCCTTCTGCCTAGCCACATTGCATCAAGTTTTCTAATTTGGCTGTAATAATTACCTATTAAATAAATAATAAAATATAAGTGTGTGGTGCATATAAGGAGTAGGCATATAAGTGTGCGGTAAAGGTTAGAACGCGGTAGAATGTAGGTATTGTATGGCTTAAAGGCCTTCGGCCTAGCCACATTGCATCAAGTTTTCTAATTTGGCTGTAATAATTACCTATTAAATAAATAATAAAATATAAGTGTGTGGTGCATATAAGGAGTAGGCATATACGTGTGCGGTAAAGGTTAGAACGCGGTAGAATGTAGGTATTGTAATGGCTTAAAGGCCTTCGGCCTAGCCACATTGCATCAAGTTTTCTAATTTGGCTGTAATAATTACCTATTAAATAAATAATAAAATATAAGTGTGTGGTGCATAAAGGAGTAGGGATATGACAACGATCAGGAAACAAAGAACGCTCGCAGACCGTGGCCTGTTTAATGCGCGCGGTCCAAGACCATAAGAAACGGACCACGGGTCGCGTGCGATATTTCTCCTCCCTCTTCCTTCCTGTGTCCCCTTACACACACACTCTCACACATGTTTGGAGTCCAGACGGGAGCTTCGATCTTTATTCTGGCCGCCTCTATTATGGGTTGTCATGTACAACCCCTAAATCTTCCTAGCGCACAATGCTCCATCCTCCTTCCTTTAGGAGAGGATAGATGTGATATGCACTCGCTCCTGCATGTACTCGCTCTTATTTCTTTTGTTGTATTTTTTATTGTGGATATGGCAAAATACTAATTTTGAAAAAAATTGGCGCGTCTTTTTGAAAATAAGTTTGTTAAATATACGGTTTGTCTAGCGATGTAAACTTGGCCTTATTTTTAAAAAAAATCACACAAGCGGGAAGGCTTGACCCTACAGGGCGTGTTGAATGACCATTTATGTCGGGATTCGACTACGATGCCTCTAGCTCAGCAAATGAAGTTAGCGTAATTGATTTGAGTAATTGATTTCTTTCCTAATATTCTTCACTTCACCAGTGATTCACCAACACTGAATTATAATCTTTATATTAGAGTATGTCAATTATTTTTGGAGAGTATCTTTCGAAATATTTGCAAAACCACGCACTATTATCTCTCTCCCATACGAAATGAGAGTATATACATTATTATGTATTTATCACTCGAAAAGGAAAGCGTATACAATATTTTATTACAAGTAAATACATTTTCAATATTTTCGCTGAGTTACGTGTGTCAGTGATTCCAGCTGCTTCAGCAAGTTCTTGGCCCGGGAGAACGGGAACTTCTTGAAAGTTGGACGCGATACGCGATTCTTTCTCCAACACTGCACTGCTTCCTCCCCCGCCCGTCCGCCCCGCTCCGCTCCGCTCCCCGCCCCGCCCGCCCCGCTCCGCTCGCCCGCTCCGCTCCGCCCCGCTCCGCCCGCTCCGCTCCGCTCCGCTCCGCTCCGCCCCGCTCCGCTCCGACCCGCTCCGCTCCGACCCGCTCCACTCCGACCCGCTCCACTCCGCCCCGCCCTGCTCCGCCTTGCTCCGCCCGCCGCCCCGCCCCGCCTGCTCCGCTCCGCTCCGCTCCGCCCCGCTCCGCTCCGCCCCGCCCGCTCCGCCCCGCCCGCTCCGCCCCGCTCGCCCGCCCCGCTCCGCTCCGCCCCGCCCCGCTCCGCCCCGCCCCTCCTCTGTCCTGCCCCGCCCGCCCCGCTCCGCCCCGCCCCGTCCCGCCCCGCCCGCCCAGCCGCGCCCCGCCCGCCCAGCCGCGCCCCGCCCCGTCCGCCCCGCCCCGCCCCGCCCCGCCTCGGCCCGCCCCGCCCCGTCCTCGACTCTCGGGGCTCGTCCAGTGGCGTATTAAAGGAACGATAACAAACACCGCCGGGCAAGGAGGCTGTTACGCGCCGCTGTGGACACAGCGCCTGAGTAGCCGCAGATCGTCCGCTGCGTTTGGCGCGCCCTCCCGCGCTGCCCTTCGCTCTACTGCGGCCACCCCACCCCTCCTCGACCTTGCCCTTCATTCGCGGGAACCTGTTTCTCACGCCATCCGCCTCGCTCTCCCCGCCACGCCCTCACTTTCCCAGCGCTACCAAGATTACTTCCACAGCTTTCTGCGCGCGTAGTAAAGAGGAAGTATTGTAATCGTGCGGTGGAAATTGGGGATATTTCAACAAAACACTCTTAGTGTCACCTGGTAAAGCAAAAGTGGATAAATCTTGTTCCTGAGTAGGGTAAATGACTTACCCTAAAATGTTTTTTTTTAATTGGTTATTTCAGGTCGCATCAACATCTTAGGTCATTAGCGACCACTATTGCTGTTAACGGTATGGTAACTATGATTGTGAAATGATATGGTGATGATAAGGGGTGAAAGGACGAACACAAATAAACCATGCCCGAGGCGGGACTCGAAACCGCGACCCTTCGGTTCGAGATCACTACGACAATACTGCCTTAGCGATCTCGGCCACCGGGCCGACCCCCCTAATATTTTGTATAGTCAGAAACTATGTATTGTGGGTCTGTGATTCGGAATAAATCTTTCACAGCAAAACGACTGTCTGTCTGCCGAGATCAACGCTAATTCGTAAAATGTTAGGCGATTTTCTCCAAAATTAATATTTCCCGTTCTAATTGAGCAAACAAGTGATCCTGGAGTTTCAATCGGATATTTTGATTTTTGGGGGTGCTTTACATAAAGTCTTGACATTTTCGTAATTTTCTCACAAATGACCCCTAGTGATTGATTAAAATTTTTCTTTGGATAAAAGGAGCTTAAAAGAATAATGGAGTCATCCGTTTCGTTAAAATGTCTGAAATTTCGAAAAATTACAAAACTTGAAATTTTTTCAGTGTTATGTTCAATGTCAATTAAAAACATTTTCTTCAAAACCACCCCAAATTTTGTCTTTAATTTTTTGCGGGATAAAGTAAAGGGCGATTAAAAATGACGCATGCCTCACTTCATATGAATTCTCTGAATTTTAGACAATCGCATAAGTTAGATACAATGCGAGAAAGTATGTGTGGTTGTAGCTTCTCTGAGTTTTGCTTATATCCCATCTCTAACCACTTTTTTACTTTCCTCATTTTTTGAAATCTCTCAACTTGAGACACCCGTGTCCTGATCAACTTTTCCTAGCCAGGTTGCATTCTGTTCTTGTAAACTCGATCACTTTACCTACACTTCAACTATAGTAGCCACATTCGTTCATATATCCTACGTTTATCTGAACTAAGGTGGGATGGACTTATTGCACGATTTTGATCGTACTTTCATTTCTGTGTCCACTTTCTATTCCTATTTTCAATGTATCTCCACTTCAAACTCCCTCTTTTTTCTTTTTTCCCCTTTATTTCCCCCTCCGACGTAATCACCGACCTTCTCCCACCTTAAGGGGAAAACCCATCCTTTTGATTTACCTAAAGGGGAAAACCCACCCTTTTGATTTAAACCTCCACTTCCCTTTTAATTTCACGACAACGTGTATTATTACATACACTACCGTTTCCTCCAGTACTTACTTTTAATATACGCCTCTATCTGCATCTTCCCCTCCATCTCTACATCTACCTGTCACTTCCAATACCATCCACCGTCCACTTCCATTTTTTACGTAGCAGATATACCGAGTTCTGGCAGTATCCGCAAAGCGCTGTTGTGCATTATAGCGGCGTGTTTGCTTTTCGCTGAAGCAAATTCTCCGCGTGCACACCCTCCGACTCGTTCCCCTCTCTGTTCGACGCCGCCTGCTCCAATACTTCTGACTCCTCCGTTCCTACCTCTCCGTTCCCTGCTGCTTCTCAAATTTCCCAATTCTACTGAATGCCACAAACCGTCGCAGGGAGTACGAGCAGTCGTTCTCCAAAAAATGCCCTTTTTTGGATAGAAATAGAAAAGAAAATTAAAAAAGGTAATGAAATCACGCAGGACAAATTGGTTAAATATTTTAAGAGATTTGTTGGAAACTAAGTGTGTTAATTTAAGTGCTGAATAATGGAGAAAAGTCGGTAAACTGTTCGTTTAACAGGTAATTTCTTAGAACTTTTTTCAAAAAATAATTGAAAGAGAGTTCGAATTAAATTAAATGAATGAAGGAAGGAAGATCTTAATTTATGTGTTCTTACGAGGAACATATTTAAAAGAAAAAGAAAGGCAATAAAAGTTATGTTTGTGTACATAAAAGATAAATCTTAAATGAGTAGTATACAAAATAGTGTTTATTGCTAGAGTCCCTTTATCTCATTTACGCATTGTTCGTGATATGTAATCACTTATCTTGTAGGTACTTTTGAGAATGTATTTCTTTTGTTTTCGTAATACGTGCCCTCTTCTTTTGTTTGACCTTCAGACATGGCCCTTCTTCTCATTGTCTACACATGCTATACTCCTAGGCTACCCATTGTGGAACACTTAAGGGCTATAGTGAATATCCAGTTCTGGGTACTGGGCTCCATAAATCACCCATTCTCTTCTGCCATTCTCTCTCTCTCTCTCTCTCTCTCTCTGCACCCTTGCAATATACAGCATCCACAATTCATTGTTTACAATCTATTGTTTTCACATATCTCTTCTCACCCCATGTATCTTACAACTTATTGCTTCAAATGTACCCTTACAACGAATTAATTGTTCGCTTTTCCTATCTTTTGAATGGTGTGATCAGATTTTTAATTCTTTATTTAGTATAGAGAAAAGATGGTAATGTTAGAAAAAGTCATCATTTTGACGAACATTTTGAAGGTATCTGATACTTAAAATGAGCGTTCTTCTAATGTGTACTAACTGCTTGCTTTTTGTACTTAGATTATATATAAAGAATACTAGCTCCTAAGTTGTACATAGACTTTTTCTCAAAATGTATTTTATCGGTTCAATCTGGACAAACTCAGTCCGCAGCGAATTTGAAACGTATATAATTGGTAATTCATTCTTCTTTTTTGTTGTTGCTCAAATAAAGGAAAGCATAAATATGGCATACGTAGATCCAAATTTGATTAATACTTTTGGACTTTCGGAAATTGTTCAATTTTCGAAAAATGTTCAATTTATTTTAGAAGCTCACTTCTCTTATCGATGACTTCTACATCGAGTTCGCATTTTTTAGTTGGGGTAACGGGTGCTCCATTGTTAGCTTTTCGGAACACCTGTTAAGACCTGACATTTCAGTTGACTGTTTACAACACCTGCTATTCAAATAATTTTTAGATTGTCTTGTAACTGATTATATTTTAGAATATTTTTATGAGAATTGAATACAAATGAAAACTACGAGAAATATTATTTTAACAAAGAAAATAACATGATGAATAATGATAAAGAGCAGATAAAACACAAATAGGACTCTTCATATTGTCCTACTACTCTATTCAGCTCATGTTGCCCTATCACGCAGTATTACATATTGATTATATACATTCAAATGACAATTAAATCCTTTTAACTGCGTAACTCCACATCCACAGTGAACAAGTATTCATTTTTATGTAATGACATTTATGCATTTTACAGTTCCTCTCAGTCTTAGTTTGATATTCTTTTAACGATCAGACTTTTTGTTTAGCCCCCATAAGCAACAGTGAAAATGCTGAGATTACTTCTTTCTTTTATTCTCAACAACAAATATGTTCGACCTTCTCGATTTTTATTGCTTTTAGTATAAATAAAACAAATAACTATAGAAAAGCAACGAAAAAATTGCAGCAAATTCAGAGAAAAAATAATCCAATTTGAGTGGAATGTTATCTCTTACAAGCTCGAAAATGTGTAATATCGTGGGCTGTGACAAGGTAATGTGAGATTCAATTGAAAGTTCGCAGTGTTGCCTGCAGCCTAGACGGCTGTACGCACTTGACCGCAGCGGCTTCTGAGTCTCTCGCAAAGCGAGGAAACGCTTCGGGCAACCAATCAGTTGCGGCGGTGGGGTGAGTTGAAACACGGCCAGCGCGCGGGCCCCGGGGGTGCCGGTTCCTCGGCCGAAGGAGCGTGCTTCTTCCAAGGCCTGACCTCAGGGGTCGGTATTGCCGCAAGATATTTTTCGTAGATTTATGTGATTGCGAAAAATTAAATAATTTTGAAATTATTTTATACCACTGCCACAATGGTACGATATATAGAAAACCTGATCATAAATAGATGTTTGAGTCAAATATCTTTCAAAACTTTTGTATAGAGATTTTTTGAGCCGCTAAATAAGAATCTTTGCCTTGTGTTTTCATATTTATCAAAGCTTATTCCAAGATGGCGAACTGCATAGAAACTAAAAATATTAAATTTTAATTTTAAACAGTAATTAAATATGATTTGCACAGCGCTCAATTAGAATTATTATTGTCTGGGCTTGCCGGAGATTTTCTGAATCAATAGAATGGGCCAATTGAGGAAGAATGAGCTCAGGATGTCAATTGATATCTCTGCAGTCCCTCTGACCGGGAGGTCCTGGGTTCGAAACCCGACGGTGGCAGGATTCTCGACACAATGTAGATAGGCTACGTCGATTTCAACGACTGTCTGGTGGAAAATTTTAGATGCCGGGTGCTCTGATCAGTAGTTTTCCGTTGTTTCTCTTATCAACACAAGGCGAATGACGAAGCAGTACTCTAACAAACCAGCCAAGGACTGCGCGCGATCTTTCCTATCTCCTCCTTATCCTTCCTCTCCTCTTACACACACTTACACTAACATGTACTACATTACGACACACGCCGGGAGACCGACCGGGATCTTAGAGATTGTCCCGGCTGGGGCGGTGCCCCGCTAGTGGGAGATCCCTGATGAGGGGAAAACTTGCTAGTCGACGGTTGGTCGGCGCCGAATCTTGCCATACAGTGGGGGAATACCAACGCCGCCACCTCCGAGAAAAAACACGCGCTACACTTACGGAACTAATGACTAGTAGTTGACGTACCTGGAATCAGCCACAATCAATCAGGAAGAATGATCAGCCCAACTCTCTACTCTGAAAATAGGAAGGAATGATCGCGCAGGGTACGTCCAGAGGCTGTCCATTCCTTCACCTGAAAGGTATCAAAGAAACCAATGAATGGAACAGTTGGCCTGCGTCTTGAATTTAGGCTAGTGCCACAACTCATTCATGTGAAGTACAAGTAAATTACTGTCTCATTCTCAGTCCATAGTATGCTATGGTTTGAGAATCCAAAGTACACACGCCGTGGATTCCACATTAGAATACTACGCGTGTGTAATTGATGTCATCCATCAACTAAATATACAACAAGAATACATATATTATTAAAAGTTCGTATTAACACAATTATATCATCGTTTTTACGTTGTGACGTACGTTAGAACGCAGCTATTCTCAAGATTTTTGGAAACAAATACACGTTTGCCGGAGTTAATAGATCAAACAATATTAACTAAAGATTTTGAAAGTCTAAAATATCTTTTTTATAATTATTTTTACAAACGGCATTACATATAAATACGATATTATATATATTCTAGCTGAAGTACTCCTCTATCTCTTCCATTGAATCCCTTCTCCGCCCTACTCCCTGCCATGCTCTGCTAGGCAACACCACGATATCTGTATTTTCTTGACCCCCATTTCGAAATTTCCGGATTACCTCGCACTCTTTTCCACAAAAAGTGACATTTTTCTTATTTAAAGTTTCAACTTCTAAACATTTACTTTATAACTAAAAACAATAATCAAATCAAAACTACAAATTAAAACACTTCTAGACACACATATATCATTTTTGTGGAGTTTTATATAATATTCCAACACTATCAATAAATTGTCAAGTTGTAAAACTTATCGTATTTTTATATTTTTTCTTCTATTGTATTTATAAAGAAAGTTTTGAAATTGATCTGTCAACTCGTGACCTTGAAGGGACTTACTGTTTTAAGCTGAGTATAACATGCGGAAGTTCATGCACGGGTGTGGTAGATCCGGAGTAATAGTTATAGATGACATAACCTAATTGATGAATCATAATCATAAAAATAAATGAAAATATTTGTATCTATTCTGAAACATAATTACCAGTTTTTATAATTCTCTAGATGAAAAAAATATATATGTTCAATGTCCTATGTGTTAGTAATGTGTACAATACTATTGTTCAGGCAAATCAATTATCATACGAGTGAAAAATTAAAAAATATCCACCAACTTGACATTATGTGTAAATAATAAATTGACAATGCACTGAGCCACATAACAAAACAATATTAGCATCATTATTTTATCTCAAGTTATTGAGATTATGGATCCTGAAATATGAATAATAATAATTAAAAAATTTTTGAAATTTTTTTTTAAATGAATCATATGCATCATGAAGCCTATGTAAATGATCATTCCTAAATTACATACTACTGTACATAAATCCATCACATATTGAAAAAAAAATTTTACTGGGTTTACAAAAACATAAATTACTTTCCATTTTTCCAATTTGTACAGGAGAACTGAATTTTAGAAACGAAGAACTCGCAGATTTAATTATTTGCTGAGAAAAACTTTTTGTTAGATAAATTAATTTCTGCCTATTTTTAATAGAAAAGTATGGATGAATTAATTATTGGGAATTAAACCAAAGTCTTAATAAATAAATGATCATTCCTTACAATGTAGTCATATGTAAATGCTTATTTCTAAATTACATACCACTGCTCAAAACTCCTTAACTTATTGAAGAAAACTTTTACTGGGTGGACAGAAAACGTACAAACATTTTCCAGTTTACCAATGTGAACATGAGTACTGAATAATAGAAACAAAGAAATCCGAGACTTTTTTATTTGCTTATACAAAATATTTTGTGGATATCATGGATTTGTGGATGATGATTTTGTGGATATCATCAATACAGTGGAATATCACTCATTTCCACGAAAGCATTACAAGAGAATAGAACACACGAAGCTCGCACACACTAAATTCGAGAGGTTGTACATAACACAGTGGAATTAACTAGCTAAAAGGCTCCAGTTGAAAGGCTCTGAGCCAGTAAGGAAATTTAACACAAGATATTCATTAACAAGATAAGCATTTGAATTTATAAAACATACCAAGGAAATCGTTCAAATTTTAACTACCTAGCTCTAGTTCAATTGTTATTGTTGGCGAAGGATTATTTGCTAACTGACACTAAAAAAATATCTAACAGAATAGAGGACCCTCAGGCTTCACTTCAATGTCTCCGCCATAAATGTAACTTCATTTTCTGTGCACGTCTTCTAGAATTCAGTGGGAAATACAATTATTCAAATTATCGTTTCCATGTTGTCGCGGCAGGAAGTAATAAGAGCCAAAATTTATTGCTTATTTATCCTTGAAAATAGATTTTATTACATGGGAGTTTTTTTTTTTTTCTCCCTTTCAAAATTCAAAATTATTGTTATTTACTTAAAATAGATTTTACTACATGGGAGTTTTTTTTTCCCTTTCAAAATTCAAATTTAAGTAGTATATTACTTAGTGTAGGGATAACAGAATTTTGAAAATGTGCACACAATTCACTTTTCCCCATAGCACGTCATACGCAGTTTTTAACAGTTTTTTTTGACGTAAAATAAATAAATTAAAAAAACTCCCCGTCACAAAAACCGATACTCTGCCGGGCATACTCCTAGCTGTCACATCTCACTCCCTTTGCCCGACCATCGCGGGAGAGCAGGCAGATGTAGGGATGGCAAAAAACCATCCATGGTTTTAAAACATCGGTATTTTGTTGCAAAAACATCGAGGTTTTTTAATTCTTAATTTTTTTCTAATAAAGGGATATAAGCACCTTGTAGAGTAGCAGCAACCCACAGCAATATCTTTGTTTTGCGTCATCCTCTTTATCGCGCTGCACATTTCGGCTGTGCAATCTGAAGAAGTTTGGGAGCTGCTCGTGTTATGAATGTATGTTATCGACAGATGTGTCATTGCCTGAATGGACAGTGAAATACGAAATCGATGGCAAACACGATGTTCTTTATTGTTAATTTTATTTTTTACATTTGATATTAATTTTTACATACTACTAACATGCTGTTAACCAAGAAATAAAATATATCCCTTTTACGTACTGTAATTAAAAATGGATAGGAAAATAGCATGTTTATTAGTCTACAATTCATTGACGTTTTCTCGAAGACGTTTTCATCGACACCGAAAACCCTTTAGCGATGTATTGAAACATCGATTTAATGACGTTTTGGTAAAATTTTCTATCACTAGCCAGATGAGCTCTAGCCAGATAATTGAATATACTCGAGAGTTTTGAGATACTAATGTTTGGCAGTTTACTAATACCGGATATCAAGTTCAAGGTGGTTATAAAATGTTCAATTAATGTCAATTTTCTAGTTCAACTGAAACATGAGAGAAGTTAACGAGTGAATGTCCCGGCTTCGCATATTTTCAATAAAAAATAACGAAGTCTGAGAAATTATCGTTACACTGTTTTCTAACAACGTGACGGTAGGTAATACAGTCTTTTTTAACATGATGCATAACAAAACATTTTCATTTAGAGAATAGTTTCAAGTGGCCTTGACGCCAACCACTTTAAACGATTCTGCGAAAATCGACAACAAATATTGTCTGGCGAGAGCACAGCAGAGATAGAATTAGCATAGAAAAAAATTACGGGAGAGCTAATAGAAACGCTGGCATCATGACAAGTGTCGTTGATGAGTTAGGGATGGCGCGGGTACCCTGAATTTAAATTAAATAATTATGACGTCGGGCTGAAGACAACGGCACGTTGGGTGCCGCGCTACGCCAGAGACAGTAATCAGGTCGAGGATATGCCAAAAAGTACGGACCATTTCTTACTGTTCCAACGATTCAGAAAGTGAACCAGCCGGTGCGAGGGGTCAATGTAGAAATGGATCAAAGCGGGATGCCAATACAAGGTCACTACGGTATTCGCCAACGGACAGGGGTCAGGTCCTACGAATGAATAGCAGACCAATTAGCAGCCTTTTTCGGGTCGGGAGACTCCGACCCTGGCACTCTCTAGTAGATAGAGTTCATATTGAAATAGAATACAATTTATTTGCGATATAACTGGGTATTGCGAGACATGTATAAACAAAATATAACTCTTATAATGATTTTTATTTAATTATCCGAATGAGTTTTGTTTCATAAAAGGAAAATGAAAATATTTCAGTACCACATAATGACCTGCCGTTGACTAGTTTTCTAACTAGTACCAACAGATCGCCTGACTAAGGAATGAAAAATTGAGGCATACGATTCTTTTGTTTTTTGTTGTTGTTTGTGTGACGCGACGCATCTCTTCATCCCTGGTCGAGCGTTGAGCGCGGAGTAATCATCCATTAATACCTATTATCAAGCGCCATCTGTATTCCAGGGTGTGCTGTAGTTGTCAAAGAGGACCGCCAAGTAGAATCTCCGGGTACGCGCCTCTTACTCTACGCGCCCCTGCCTCACTACCCAACGGGCAGAATTGGGAAGGAATTAGGAAAGAGGTTGGGTTTAGGACACTTCACAGGGGTTGGACTAGCCCCTGTGAAGCAGCCAAACTCGTTTTGTTGGAACAAATTCACATGAGGTTAGACGGGAATTGAACCCGCATCTCATTGGTGAAAGGCTAGCGACTTCGCTATGGCTACGAGAGAGCTATTGAGTATAGCCAGCGATTGAATATAAAAACCCGCTTTTACACAATTAGCAAGAATAGAATTATAAGAAGTAACATTATAAACATTTATCAATATTCTTTTCACAATGATCGCTAATAATGGCAAGAATTTCCTCATCTGAGTAGGGCAAAAAGTCTTTGGTAAATTGTGCAACGCCGTAATGTCTTCATAATTACCTCCTCAGTGCTCACGCAGCTTGTGATTTTCGTTGTTTTGATCACTTTGATTACTGTTCATGGCTGGTCGACAAGTGGAAAATAGCACTATGTCTGAGGGAATCGGTGGAAGATTTGTTTCCATAGCGAAATTTGAGAGAAGGCGAAAAAATTTCTCCCAATGTTACACAGAACAGTGGCATAGTAGAACGTGTTGTGGGTGTTTTTTTCTAGTTTTCTTGGAACAAATTCCACATCAGTTTTTTTTAACATTTGTTGCGTCAACTCACGTTGCAACGCGTCTCCTACCCCTTTGTTGGGTGTTAAGCGCTTTTGGAGTAATATTCCGTTACTTTTTTTACATATATTTTGAATATTTGGATTAATGCTCCGTTACTGTATATTCATCATGTCTATCACGTCTCGATCTGTCGTCAAGGGGACCGCCAGGTATTATACGCTTTAGAAATGTTAGACGCTTTAGAAATGTATTGCTTATTTATTTTTGAAAATAGATTTTATTACATGGGAGTTTTTTTTGTTTTGTTTTTCTCCCTTTCAAAATTCAAAATTTATTGCTTATTTATTTTGAAAATAGATTTTACTACATGGGAGTTTTTGTTTTTTTTTCTCCCTTTCAAAATTCAAAATTTAAATAGTATATGACTTGGTGTAGGGATCACAGAATTTTGAAAATGTGCACACAATTCACTTTTCCCCATAGGACGTCATACGCAGTTTTTAACTGTTTTTTTGACGTAAAATAAATAAATAAATAAAACCGCTTTTCCCGGGACACCTACCCCCACTCCTTTGCCAACATTAGTTGGATTAAAAATAAATAATACCAACGAGCGTTGTAGACAAAATCTGATAACCAGAAATGCTAGCTCCCTTGTAATAGAAACTATTTTGCATTGAAAATCGAACTACAAATTTGATATGAAATTCCTTTTCTGGAAATAACCAAACTCCTTACTCTTCTGACAACAGGCGAAGCGAGGGTTCAAGAAATCGTGTGCTAGTAATAGCATCTCCGCGTACGCGCCTCCCACCACGCGCTCCTGCGTCACTACCCAGCGGCCAGAATTGAGAAGGAATAAGAATAGGGGTAAGATTTAGGAGACTTCACGGGGGTTGGACTAGTCCCTGTAAAGAAGCCAAACTCGTTTTCTTGGAACAAATTTCACATTCGATTCGACGGGAATCGAACCCGGATCTCAGTCGTGAAAGGCGAGCGTCTTCGCTCTGCGGCTCGACATGACCAAAGTTTTCAAATATATTTCAACCCTTGATTTTCTCTAATTTTTATTTCTTTAATTATGTAAGTCAATGGTAGGACAAATCTTACATTATTCGATTCCTTTACAACAAGATCAGTAGTTTGGTTCTCTCCAACTTTGTATAAAGTGTTATATTGAAAGTTAACAGAAGTTAACAGTTATTATTTCCAGCAGTAGGTTTAAGTAATTCTTAAGTAGTAGGTTAAAGTAATGAACATAAGTTAACAGTTATTATTTCCAGCAGTAGGTTTAAGTAATTCTTAAGTAGTAGGTTTAAGTAATTAACAGTTATTATTTCCAGCAGTAGGTTTAAGTAATTCTTTCAGTACCAAAGTACTTGACCTCCAAGTAAAAATTTTTTTGGAAACGACTTCAGAAAAAATCTTTAATTAACTAAAAAACACTTATTATGGCGCAATAAATACTTATACAAATACAAATATAAATGTACAATCTGCTTACAAAGTGGAAATTACATTTTTAATTTCTCATTTACAAATGCATGTTCCATTCAATTTACTTTTAAATTCCAATATTTCCGTTTAGTAAACAATTTAACTAATGATTATATTGAGATAAAACATTTTATGAAGTTCCTAATAATATTTATTTTAAAAAATATGGGAATGGGAGACCCAAGACTTATTATTTTGCTACTACGGAAATCCAGTTCTGCATTTACGTATACCTTGAATGATTGATAATAACAACAGAATAGAAATATTTCATCGTTTCTACATATGTAGAAACGATGAAATATTTCTATTCTGAGACCACTAAAAAGTTCATTGAGCTGCTCACTTATGCTAAAGGTTGCTGTTTTGAGACACGTGTAAGGTATCCTGCAACTGTGCTGAAGAAGGCAACGACATACTGAGTATCTCGCCTAATAAGAGAGAATGTGAATCATTTTCGAATAATTAATCATTCTAATAGTCAAATAAATAGGTAATTAATGTTCAGGAGCAAAAGTCAAAAAGCTTACATATAGCACAATACGAAAAAATTATGGTGCACTGATGATGTAACAAATGAATAAACTCTCAAGGTAACCCTTTTGCTCATAGACAGTGATATCAAAGTCATTCATTTGGAAATTAATTGAATTGAGCATCAGATTGAATTGAACTTCAGATTGTACAAGTCATTATATCCATCACATTTCTGCTTTGCTGAATATCTGGTTAATAACGAAGGCAATATTTTCCGGGAGTGAGGATCTTTTAAGTACGCCCAGAAGACTCAGAGGAATGTAAGAGCTCTTGCCGGAGACCTGTCACTCAATTTGAATGAAGCACGCTACGCGCGCGGTTTTGCCGAGCTGCGCGTTACCGTCCTGACCCTCTAGAAAGCGCGCGAACGTCTCCCTTTGGACTGATTAAGGCTGATTATAAGTTTGAAAATTTCTCCCATTTGAAACGGTTAATGCCCTTCACATTGCGCATATTGATGAAATGCTAGCTACCTAAGGAACAGTTTTAAAAAACAATTTTAACACTAAGTGAGAGAATGGAAGAGAGAGAGAGAGAGAGAGAGAGAAAGAGAGAAAGAGAGAAAGAGAGAAAGAAAGAGAAAGAGAGAGAAAGAGAGAGAGAAGAGAGAGAGAGAAAGAGAGAGAGAGAGAGAGAGAGAAAGAAGAGAGAGAGAGAGAGAGAGAGAAAAGAGAGAGAGAAGAGAGAAAGAGAGAGAGAAAGAGAGGGGAGAAAGAGAGGGAAATTAAAAAAAGGGACAGGGAAGTGCAAGAAGAATGTTGTGAGAGAATTAGGCAGTTGAAGGTCAATAATTTTTATATGGAAATTGTAGGTTACGTAGGTAGTGAAAATATTTAATTGTGCTAGCGCAAATAATAATGCATTATTTTTGCATTTTGATCAGCTTTGCATAACAATATTGCGAAAGTGTCTAATGTAACTGTAGGTAAAAACGAAAATGGAAACGAAGACACGACTTGCAAGTCGAGAATGGACATGGTGACTTAAATGTTTTTGAACTTAGATGACTTAAATGTTTAAAATGCATTTAACACAGAACTGTAATGGATACTACATGCCTAACACGCGTAAAAGGAAACACACTGAGTGCCAATGCACCACCTCCTAGAGTTATAAAGCCTGCTCACTAGTACGTTACGTCACTAAGATGGCGGCGTAGGTAGTCATGAAGCATGGGTGGCCTGGGCGCAGGCATGTTGTTTTCAGTTGAATTCGTCTGGTGTTGTTCGTGTGTTCGGTGCAATTCATACTTGTATTATACTGCCGGTTTGATATGTTGTTTAGATGTGTAGTTCCGAGGTGTCGAGGAAACTGCGATGAAGCCTCGAAAGTGGAAATGGACGACTGCTATTCGCAGAGAAGATTGCATTGATATACTATTGTATTAAAAAAGGGAAGAAAATTTAGTTTCCTGGAATATGCACTGAAGAAAACGTAAGATGAGAATGGGTGACTGCTCCCAATGACTCCTTGTAATAAGAAATGCTTCAAAATTCACCAATGAAAGAAATGTTTGCTGCCTCACTATCTTAAAATATCTGAGAGAGAATTAGTTCATGATGCTTGTGTTAATGTCATTCAGTAAATGATTTAGTCACATTTACGCTGGAAAGATGTATTTTTTTGTTACGTTTTGTCAAAAGAAAATGATAGATCATCAAACAAATTGCAGAAGATTGAATATTTTCCAGTAAATTCATCAGTTGTATTCTCAATAAATAGATAACATACTGTATTGAAAACCCATGTTTATTAAAAAGTGTACTTAAAATAACTTTTATCATGAATTGATAATTTTTAGTACAAAAGTGAAAACGGGTTTCCTGGTGTGGAAAATGCTGTGGAAAAGGTAAGCGAGGAATGACCGACGCTCTCCATGACTACCTACGGTGACGTCACGAAACAGTGAGCAGGCTTTATAACTAGGAGGCGGTGGCTAATGTGTGTGGCAAGTGGGTTGTTCGCTTTGAATGCAGTTCGCGTTGCTCGAAATAATGCTGGCTCGAGAGATCTCGGGAAGGATGGTCATCGGACGGGGGATGATCCCAACTCAAGGTTATTAATTACACATTAATTACAATTTAATACAAACAAATTGTCAGAGAGACAACGCGTATTTGTTAACAGAAGAGGAAAAGAACACTTAATGACATACATGCGTTTACATTGTATTTTTAAATTTTACATGAACATTTTATCGGCTAATTATGGCCGACTGACATCGTTATTTCAAACTTAATGTGCCGCGTCTTAGATAACTGAGTCGACACATTATCTTACCGTGGTCACGACCCTTCAAAAATTGCTGTGGACGGGATGTTTTGAGGCTGCCAAATATTGGGAGAGAGTTTTGACGAGATTGTAGCAAGGAAACTCCTTATCGCCTTCCCGTGTCATGAGGCCAGACCAAACTATGGAAAGTCCGGAGTATTATCATTCCTCGACGTAATAATCATTAAGTATTGAAATAATTGTCAGGGTTATCTCTAAGCGGTTTTCTTACTACTGTTCATGTTATTTATACGAAGGTCGCGTGCCAACGCGTTGTTTCACGGAGTCTGCAATGCTGTGAGTTATGAACACTACCAACGTAAAGTCTAACTTTCAATGCAGCCACGAGATTACTAGCTCTTTTTACTGACGAGGTGATCCTTTGGAAAACAGCTCGGTTGCAGATTATCAAACAATTAAATTTCGTGGCGTCTTATTTGGGATGGCATCTGATTCTCAAAATTTGTCTAGAATATGTTATTCTGGCTTCGTGGTTTCAAATAACTAGCGCGATCTCCCTGGTATCTGATTCTTTAAATTTGTCGATAATATGTTATTTTGGCTTCGCAGTTTCCAATAGGTGGCGCAATCGCCTTGGCATCTTTGAAATCAGTAGAAAAGTTCAAAGCAGTTCAGTCCTTCCAAAGAGTTTCAAACGAATAATGAATTCCCTTTCTCTCTGGAAGTCAGCCCGTGGTTTTGGGGGAAAATAACTTATGTCGAAGGCGCGACGTTTGATGTGTATGTTTT
This sequence comes from Teleogryllus oceanicus, assembly GCA_964035755.1. NCBI lineage: Eukaryota > Metazoa > Arthropoda > Insecta > Orthoptera > Gryllidae > Teleogryllus > Teleogryllus oceanicus. The sequence goes on from CAXIVR010000014.1 coordinate 56,372,573, forward strand.
TCGCTGTTAATTAGCGCCAAAGAAGTGTTATAAATGATTGAATTTCAAGTACGGCGCCAAATTTGAATTAATTTGGCCGCCTATGTGCTAACAGGATGTTTGGCACAGATTGCGAACCACATCGATGGTGAGTTGCAGGTAGCTTCTCGGTCTGATTCTCTGCAGCAATTAAAGATGTGTGCGGTTGTGGGCGTGAGTAGATGTTGCTCTCCAGTTCAAAACAGCTAGTGGGGGCGGAGCGCGAACGATGAATCGGATAATGGCGAAGCTCGATAACATGTTTTACGCTTTCACGAATCTCAAGTGCTTATTATACGCTTCCGGTCGTTACACGACATCAGGGTATATATGCGACAAGCGTCACTAAATGTGAAACGTGCTTCCAATACTTTCATTAATGTCTCCTCTCTCTACGTCCCCCCAGAATATTTCTCTATAAGTCTCAATATGTCTCTGTGAAGTCTGTATCTATTCTCTTTTAAGTCTGAATTTTATTTATCTTCCCGCCGTCTGCCTCTTTTTGGATGGTGTCGCAAATTACAACCATTATTTCCCATCCTATTTTGCATCTTTGCGGCCGAAACATCTGATCGCGAGGAATGTTCACATCCGCTATTTTTACCTTTATTCGAAAACTTTCTACAAACTGCTCGTGGGATCACTGGATCTCTCCTCCTGGTCTGAATTCAAGAGCATTTCATTGATTTTGTGTATTTGTGTGCAGTAGAGCAGGGAACGACTCGAGTTGGACAAATGCGCGAGACAAATTACCTTGAAATATTGAGCTCAGGGGATACGGTTACTATACAGGTAATCAGTTGGTAGTCATTTGAAAACCATAACCATTCAATGTGACGTACGCGTGTTTGTATCAAAACAAAAAATGAAATAAAATGCTTTTAGATATTTATATTAAGTGCTTTAAACGGTCATTTTTGCACGTTCGAGATACATTTTTGCAGGGGCAAATATTTTTGCAGTTTTTGAGGTTGAAAGCATGTGAAATCATTAAAAATACAATATAAAATGCATTTCGCTCACAAAAGGTAAACATTTTTCTTTGATCGTATAAAAATGCTCCTATTACAAATCATTAATAAATTCATCTTTACTATTCAAGATATCTGTACTATCTTCACTATTCAAGATAACAGATGCAATGCACCATCTTTGATGCCCAACTTAGGGCAGAAAAGCTCTTTTGTTTGTGACGTGACATCACCGACCTAAAAAGGCTTTTACGCACGGTGATATCATATTATAAGGGTTTCTTGAGAAAATACCAACTTCAAGCATGTGTACGTTAACTCTGCCAGGTTTATAAAATATTAGAGAATAAAACATCAGTGTATGTCCTCGGTTTATCTGAGCATTATTCACTCGGACGAAATATGTCCTTTGTGTTATCTGATCGCGCAAGGAACGCAAATTTCTTCCTTCGTGAACAAAAGTATTGATACATAACTATTTACAGTTTTGATAATGAATGATGTATAACCAATAATAGTTGTTATGGACGTGAAGCAAAGAATAGTTATAGGCGATTCAGGTTAAGAGATTTTTCAGGGAATGAATTCGTTCGTTACAGAACACAAAATATTGTTACCCATAAAATATTTTAGAGTAAAAGAAGAGCAGAAAAACACAACACAACCTGTTTGTTAGGGTACTGCTCCGGTATTTGTCGGCTATTTAGCGAATAAACTACGCAAAACTACAGCCGGTCACTAGAATTCTCTTTCAGACAATGGGTCAATTCGACATAGCTACCCACGTAGTGTAGAAAATCCTGTCATCTTGGATATTCAAACCCTAGGTCCTCCCGATCAGAGGTACTGTTGTGAAATTAGTTGATATTCTAAGCTACCTCAATTGATCCCTTGTCAATAAGCAGACATTTTTTATTACGTTATCTCTTAGTTTCCAGTTCGATAATTTTTACATCAGCTGCGCTGACTTGTCTTCGAATTGCAGGTACTTTTTTATTACCTTCGGCAGAGGCATCATTATTTAACTGTACAAATACACTATTATTAGTCAAATCAACACAATTGCTTGTGCGGTACAGTGCAAAATTCTAAGAAAGATAACCTGCCTTTAGCGGGCGAACTGCTACTCGATAAGGGTGATATGGCGTTCGCCTGCTCGTTCACCTGTTGGGAGTTGATGCTGCGACTCTTTGCCTGTGTAATACAGGTGACTATCGTTCCATCGAGAGTGATCGCTTGTTGCGGTTCATTGGTTCAGTTACGCGACCACATAATCGCCCCGTAATCGCTGAACTTTGTGGGCGGCCTGCATTCCCAAAATCTATCCGGCCGTGCATCGGTGAGGCCCATCGTCAATGTATCCACATTCCCCAGAGAACATATTCACACATACATTATGCCGTGTGACAAAATAAGTGAGTTACTACACCATCTACGACAATGGCGGCCTCTGACCGGCAGGTTCTAGGTTCGAGTCCTGACGGCGGCAGGATTTTCGACACTAGCTTTTCAGCTAGGTCGAATTCAGTCGCTGTCTGAGGAGAATTCGAGCGTCCGGCTGCTCTGATCGGTAGTTTTCCGTGGTTTCTCCGATCAGCACCAGGCGAATGCCGGAGCAGTACTCTATCAAACGGGCCACGGACCGCGCGCGATCTGTCCTTCCTCGCTTCCTATCCTCTCCCTTTATACACACATTTACACTAACATGCACTACACTACCACATATTTCGGGAGACCGGTCTGGAGCTTAGAGCTTGTTCCGGCTGGGGCGGTGCCCTGCTGGTGGGAGAGTCCTGGTTAGGGGGAAACCCCACTAGCCGACGGTAGGTCGGCGCCGGATCTCGCCATTCAGCGGGGGAACATCACCGCCATCTCCTGAGAAAAAACATGCACTATACTAACGGGACTAATGACCAGAGCAGTTGACGCGCCCGGAAACACGAAAAAATCAATCAATCAATCAATCAACAATGGCGGCTCGTGACTATTAAGTTATGTGAAGAGATAATATAAAAAATAAATTTACACATGTTAATATAAATAACCAAACTCACCTATTTCTTGTATACTTCCCCGCAGGAGGGGATTACGATAGCGTTGGTTGTCGTGGTCTCTGGTGGAGTGTCGTAGACGACCACCCGGACCCTGAGTCTCGCGACGCCGCTCACGTCGTTAGCCTGAAGGTGCAGGCAGTGAGAAGGCCATGCTAAGCTCGGGTCGCCCGGCTACCCCTAGTTGCTAGTCAGGTGATAGTCGGGTTCTCCCGACTCCCCCTATTTGCTAGTCAGGTGCTAGTCGGGTTCTCCCGACTCCCCCTAGTTGCTAGTCAGGTGCTAGTCGGGTTCTCCCGGCTACCCCTAGTTGCTAGTCAGGTGCTAGTCGGGTTCTCCCGGCTCCCCCTAGTTGGGCCTATAGCGCGTCGTCCTTTGGGCAGGATTGGGCGAAGGATGCTCCTTGGAGTACTCCGGATCCCACTTTAAAGTCTGGCGAGAAACAAGATACCACGTGTCAGGTTGCCCAGGTTCCCGCGTTACCAACGTGTATAGCTGTCTGTAAGCAATGGGGAGACGGGATGGGGGCTCCAAGCCGCCTGGATCTTAGTTCAGGTGGCCTCCAGTTGGGCTCTCGGATTCATCGTGGCAGTGGCCCGATATTCTGGGCGATGAGGAGGGAACGTGTTCCCGGCGCATGTGCGTGGCGCATTGTTTAGACTCTGGTACTAGTTGAACTGATTGAGGCGTTGTCATTGTCAACAATAGTCGATTTTGTGACTCCCAGACAGCAGAGAACTGATGATGGCTAAGTCATCGAAAGCTGCTATTATTGAAATAAATACTATTGTTGACAATGACAACGCCTTCAATCATTTCAATTATGTAAATGTCAACTACAACTCACCACTGAATCAATACTCTGGTACTAGCCTGGAAAGCTAGGAGCTCTGAGCTGGCAGGACGGTCCTTACCCAGGTATTATATGGGGAGGTTGCCGTGAGGGCAAGTGGGTTCCAGCTGGATCCGGACATCAACCCGTCGGTGTCTTGCGCGTCGGAGCGTGGTGAGGATAGGAGCCGCAAAGGCCAATGTGCCCCCTCTGGGGACCTGTCCCCCTGATGAAGCAAAGACAATGTGGCAGTGGCGGCTCGTGGTCATGCCATTAGGGTGTGCAACGTTTTTCTTCTTTTTCCCACACTCTCTCTCCCTCTGTCTCTCTCTCACGCACACACATATACATTACATGCATGCATTGACACACATTAACATTAATAATGACAATTAAACACAAATCATCTTATGACGTCTGATAGCATGCCGAACAATTCCATTCCATTGTTTCTTTTCAGCAATTTTTTCTGTGGCTTTTTCATTGAAATCATTGATTTCTTACGTTTCATATTTTCAACGCTATTCATTGTTAGTTGCACAAACACCCTTGACAGAAAAAGAACTCTCTGATTTCGGTTTCTTAAAACACATTGAAACGTAGCCTAATACTTACGTTTACAAAATACACTAGGGGTTTGAATACTTCGGAATGGTTCTGTAATTGCAACTCACTTTAAAACACAAGAGAATACACATATTATATACTATTAACATTTTTATGAATGCAACAGTGCACAGCAATGCGTTCGCGTTTCGCGCGCTAGTGCGAAAGCTCATTTAAGTGGAGAGATATCTCACACTTTCTTCGTTCAATGTCATACTTCTGTTGAAAACTTGTGCTACTCGAGTGTTATATCTTCGAGACACGTCAAGGCTTTTCCCGAGATCGCCACTGCGCCTGCGCCGTAGCCGGAGCACTGCGCCGGGTATGCGCCAGTCCTCCATAAGCCAACGTTGTTCCCCTCCTTCCCCTGCAGCCCCGCGGCAGCCTAGGACGTCGTTTCCTCGGTCGCATTCTCCCGAGTGTGCTCCCGCAGGCTTTCACGAAAGAAAGGCGGACGGACCGGCAATCGCAGCTTCCGAATGGCGCGTGTTTTGAAATAACATGTTTCGGGAATGCTCTGAGAGGACTTGTATTCTCCTCTTGTTAAGAGACGTTTAAGAGAAATGGCACCGAATTAATTTGAGTGTGCACATGCGAACGTGCGAATACCCACGAGCCGCCACTGCAATGTGGTGTTGTAGACCACATGGGTTTTCATACATTTTTGTATACCAAATCAATCCTTCGTCTCCTTCGTCCTGGCTGCAAACTTGACTATATCTTAATAGAATGCCCGTTTCTTCACTAACAACTTCTTTCTGTGGAATATATCCTCCTGCAATGCTTGAAATTTGTTAGCAGCCGACGAAGACATGACCTGGGCAACTCCTTACGGAAGGTGCTCGACGATGACGATTCCGCGCTCTCAAAGCCATCTTTTATTTTTTGTGAGAAAGCGGAATACATAGTTTTATTTGAGAGATAAAGATAATAATGTTTTATATGCTTCTTGGTCCCTTTAAACCAGTTATACGTTTATTATAACATTGCGTGTTCGTTTTATCATCTTGTTCTTCTGTTGGATCTACTTGTATGGTATATTTTACGCAACATTCAAGCCCCTTTTCGAGGTAATGTACATGTTTTTAATCAGCTGGTAAGTTGAATACGCAACATTTCTTTTATTAAATCTATTTAAATTTTTAAAAAAATCTGACATGGGCGCCAATGACCGCAATAGTTGAAGTGCCTTCTAAAATTCAATCACTCAATCGAATCTCACACAAGCCAACCATTCTTATCATCAATGTTACAGGAACTTCATTACCTGTCTAAAAGTTAACATATGATCACATATTGAACAGTATTTCAACCAACTTTTATAACATAAAAGTTATTGTAATTACTTAGCTTTATCGAAGATCGAGGATTAAGTTTCTAATTACAAAAATTGTTCGCACATTTTTAAAAAATCTGACATGGGCACCAATGACCGCAATAGTTGAAGTGCTTTCTAAAATTCAATCACTCAATCGAATCTCACACAAGCCAACAATTCTCATCATCAATGCTACAGGAACTTCATTACCTGTCTAAAAGTTAACATATTATCACATATTGAACAGCATTTCAACCAACTTTTATAACATCAAAGTTATTGTAATTACTTAGCTTTATCGAAGATCGAGGATTAAGTTTCTAATTACAAAAATTATTTGCACATTAAATAGACTTGATAAAAGATAAAAAAGCTTATTGAATGCTGGGAGTGGAGGCGCTCGATACAGTTCATAACCAGCCCTCATTCAGATACAGAGAACTTCGAGGAAGCAATGCGTTAATTCAATGAAGCAAGCTTGATGCGGCAGGAACTCCAGAAGGGCTATCGAAGCTCTTATTCACTGAATGAAGGTGACCAACCAGCGCGTTCTGCGCAGATTTTAATAGGAATTATATTGATATATAATAAAAATAATTAAAAGCATATAAAAATTGTACGGTGCACTGCTAGCGGGCAACACATGAACAACATAGTCGCTATAAATAACTTTAGCCTGATCTATTCTAACTTCCTAAAAGTCTATTAATTCAAAATTCGTTATGCAACTCTCTCACAAGATACAGAGAGAAATTAAGCTTAAAACCTAATTATTTTAAACTTGAAAACTTATGCATTACGTATACATTCCCCTACCCTTCATACCTCCTGTATTAGTAAAGGCACCTTAGGACAATAAACATCAGCAACTGAAAAAACATGAACATACATTACTTTTTACAAAGAATTTTACATCCAGAATGCAGGTTTGAAATTCACTAGAGTGAACGAGGCACATAACCGACTAGAACTTAAATTTCACAAGACCATCAAGATCCGGAACGCAATGGATGACTCTACTTCATGGGCTCTGCTCCCTTGCGACTAAGACGCATACTTAATACCCAACGAAGCTGCTCATGAATCTACTCGTAAGTCTACTGTCGTTGACGATTTATTACCAGCGTTGTCAGATGGGTCCAGTGTGGGTCCAGCGTTGTCAGATGATTAAATGAGTAATACAGTACCAACCTTCAAAAATCCTGCTACTTCCACTAAAATTCCTGATACCTATGACAATTGATTCCAAAATTGTTCATATTATAACGCTATTATGATTTATAACGCCCACGGGATGTTCGTTAAATTTAACACGATATCGAATCATTTTATATCAATAAACTAAATGAAAGCAAGGTGTAAAGAAAAAATCTTTCCACCATAAATAGAAGACTAAGACGTAATATCCTTTTCTCCTCTAATGTTCTGGTAAAATACTATCCTATGTCGCGCTTAATGGTTTTATGGCAGTGGTTTCACTAATGTCACAGTTATATGTAATAATTTCGTGTTATAATTTCGTTATTGAGGAGCATATTATGCTTTTTAAGTTTGTTGCAATAAAAAACTATTATAAATATTTGTGAAGCGACTTAAGTACTGGAACTTAATTGCAGAAGCAACTGTAATTTGAACAAGGAATGTTTTCTCTCTGTTGTAGATTTCTGTGAGCAGCTCTCTCGCGCACCCTGAATCCAGAGACCAACCTTTCAAAGAGATCAAGGCTTGCAAGAATATTAATTATCATGGAGAAATGCACTTGTCTAAGCACTCAACTGAATCATGAGATGCATTTTATGAACAAGTGAAAGATATTCCCTCTGAAAACCCAAGGTTTGATTTTGTACATTCGTGCAATAAAAATATCTCAAGAAATGAAATCTATCAGCGCAAAAGACAAATTTATTGCTACAATACCATCTCCAGGTTGAGTTACCGAAAAGAAGAGATGTACTATCAGTACATCAAATGCTGATGATTACTCAACTTCTGGTTTGGTGTTAGTAATATCAGTAAAATCAAAGATAAGGTGTTAAATACGCTGCATTATTTTAAAAGAAGCGGATTCCTTAGAATTTGAAGAACACAATTATATGTGCTATTTACATTAATAAATGTGCAAGTGAAATATTTGTTATATCACTGGTTGTTTGTGTAGAAACGTTAGTGAAATTATGTGTAATATATCAGTGCGACTCAATGTGAAAGTATTTTTGAATACACGTTGTTTTAATCAGTATAGATGCTGAAAAATAAAATCAATTTATTTTTGAATTTTTAGAAAGTAATTAACATGAATATCAATTACAACGCCAATTTACTTTAAGGTACGCAGTGCACTTTCGTGAACATAGATAAATTTCTTACTTTGAAAACTGTGAGTATAAAACTAACGTCCGTGTTGGTGAGGTTGGTTCTCGTAGATAACTCTCGTGATATTCGTATTTGTTTTAAGCCAGTGTGAAATATCTGTGATTCGAATATTCAAACGTGGTTACATCTTCGTCTGTGTCTGTGTTTGTTGTCGAATATAACAATAATAAACTGAGCAGGTAAAATTAAAATTCCAAAAACTTCATCTGATCTTGTCTGTGTAATCTGTGTAAAAATAATTAATCGTTGTATACAAAATATCTAGGTGTCTGAAAGTGAATCTCTCTCGAGCACGAAGCGAGAGAACGTACCGAGAAACTAAACAAAGAACCGAATTCACCGACTCGTTCACCACGGCGTACTTCGCGGCATCCACCATGGCGACGGACGGCGTCGACGAAGATGGCTGGTTCAGCGCGGGCAATTCGTGGGCAGACCCCAGCGACACCTATAAGAACCAGACGCTGGACGAGTACCTACTCACTTACATGGGCCCGCAGCACCTGCCGATGCGGGTCGTGCTACCGGTTTCGGCCGTGTACGCCGCCATCTTTGTCTCTGGGGTAGTTGGCAACGTGGCGGTGTGCGCAGTCATCGTGCGCATGCCCGAGCTGCACACGGCAACCAACTACTACCTCTTCTCATTGGCCGTCTCCGACCTGGCGTTGCTGCTGCTTGGTGAGTAAACGCAAGGGACTTTTTTGGTTTAAATTATTTGTATTTGAACTTCGTGAACGGAAAATTTAGAAGATTGTCGGCGGCGATGGTGTAGCGGTTAGCGTATCGGACTGCTATACCCAAGTTTGCGGGTTCAAACCCGATCGAAGCCGTGGATTTTTAAGGGCGAAAAAACCCTTCGCACGCCTTCCTTCGGAGGGGAAGTAAAGCCGGCTGTCCCATGTTAGTACATTTACTGCATGTAAAAGATCCTCAAGCCTAAATGATGCCTCTGAGCTAAATTCAAAACGCCTGTTTCGTCGCCCAAGTAATACCTTATTTCTCCCATGATCGGTGAAAGGAGCGTAACGAAATTTGCGTGGTCAGACGGAAGAGCAGACCTCATGGCCTGAGTCTCGCCACGTCAAATAAGGCAAATTTAATTCAATTCAAGATGCGGATACTTTTTCTACCATTCGAGCCGATGGAAACCTGGGTTAACCTCTAGACGCTGAGATCTATGCATGGTTTTCAACGTTCTCCATAGTTGTTATTTTTTGACATGGTTATTAGCTTTTTGGCGGTCGTATTGTGACTTTCTTCGGGGACATTTAAAAAACGTACGACGACCGAGATTATGGTAGACTTTTGAAGAAGACGGTGACTTCTAAATATTCAAGACTGTTCACTGTCTATAAGTTTCTGAGGAGTTGAGTATTAGATAATTTATGTGAAAGTGTAATTTTGGTATTTTACTGAGAGGCAACTGTTTTTGTCAAACTTCGAAAGGCAAACTCTGGTTCGTATTTACTGGGGTGATTGTGTTTGTGAGCTCAGTTAATTTGGGCTCCGCAGCACATATGGTCAGCTATTCTACCTTATTTCAAATGTTTTATTTTCTGTTGCTGACATGCTTCCTTTGTGTTTTTGTGGGTAATGTATTCTATTGTTGTGTTTTTAGGTTCAGCTTGATAATGTTGTCCCAACTCGGTCACAAAACGTTGCAGCTACGGTTATCGAATTAATTTGTCTGTGCAATTTTGAGAATTTGAGTGTCTTTATTACCTACTGGACTCGAATAGCTTCTCTTTACGAAGATCTGAACGTGTATATTGTAGTGGGCTATTGCAGGAAACTTCGTTATACATATACTTAAATTTAATGCATTGAATATATTTTTGTTAGCTGAAAGACTTTTATACAGGGATTCGTGTCAGACGATTTCTAGATATTGCTTTTTATACATTCGTTAATCTTTGCAATTAAAAACAACTTTATTTTAGAACTTCAAAAACTCCCTATATTCAATTCACTAAATAAAATCCCAATAGACGCTTTATCTTAGCATGCGGAGGGCGATAACACGCCCTCCAAACGTCGACTGCTTTCAATTGCAACCCGCACAACAAATCACCGCCGTATAGCAAATATGATGGCAGATAAGCGTTCCTTCAATTAATTTTTAGATATTATTTAAATTTAGTGTTTTTACGAATAATAGTAAGCGAAAACTCACCTAAGGCACTATTTTTCTCTTAAAGCAAAAATCCCGAAATTTGGTTTAGTTCCATTTTTCCAAAATGAAAGCTCTTAGTATTTTAAATATAATTATTATTTAAAAAACCTTTTAATTTTTATGCAAATTACGTAACGATGAATGGGGGCTTCACGGGAGCTCTCGGTGACGGTGAATACAAAAGGACGCCTCCCAGAAATTGAACCCTACCTATCTTTAAATTCTCCTGATGCAAATGATTTCCATAAATCTAAATATGTGTGCAGGAGCTTCGTAGAAATCCCAAACATTTTATTGACAAGATAAGGAACAAGAAAAGTCGCTGAATAGTTGAATTTTAATAAGGGTAAAAAATAATTATTTTTCAATTTTAATTATTTTTTAATTGATTCGAAGTAATAAAGATGCATATATGAGCAATTGATAAATTAATCACATATACATTTTAAATTGCGACGGTTTTTATTTCTTAGAAATTCCAGAAATGAAAATATTCGTTATGCGAATAAAGAGATATTAAGAAACTGTTATCCTTCTAAAATTGCATTATCCATAACACTAATGGCGAAGCAAGAATATATATTTTTCGAATCTTAGATACTCATCTAGTAAGGTTAGGGGCATTTTAGTTTATCAGAACTAGTGATTCTACTTCGCTGCAGAGTTGCATTCGTTTGTAATGTTTGGACATGTGCATTTCGAAAGTTTGTGACAAAATATAACACACCATACTTTGTCCAATTTTTAAGTATTTCCTGCAACTAAGAGAAATAATTTAAAAAAATGGATGGGCCAGCCAACGTTTTACGTGTATCTTAACTTGGATGCGCTACGTAATAAATCTTAAAAATGAATGTTCCTTATAATGAATAATGATATACGTAGTGTATCCAGAAATTGTTTCCCTTTTTTGTGAAATTAGAGACAGTATACTTACGTGCAAAACTTCATTGGTAACAAGTACACTGATGTTTGAGTTATTTTTGACATAGTCATCACGCAAATTGAGACACCGGTCAAATCGTGGTATCAACTTTTGTATACATGTCGTAGAAGTGTGCCGCTTGCGATTGGAATCAGCCTGACACAGTCGTCTTGAGCTCTTCGTCGTTGTGGAAACGCTGAGAGGACAGGAATGTCTTCAGGTGCAGGAAAAGATGAAAATTGCTGGGTTGGAGATCATGACTGTATAAGGGATGATCAAACAGGTCCACGGAACTTCTACTGAACGGTTACCGTCTGCCGTGCCGTATGTGGACGAGCATTGTCACAACACCTGCAGCAACCATGTCAGAATGAGATGACGACGAAATTTCGTTCGCCGCGATGTGTTGTGCGTTAAGGAACTTGATCACGGGCCGAATCTTCCAGGTGACTGGAGAACGAATAATCGCCGGCATTTTGGGCCATTCTGCCGCGCTACTGGCACTCGGCGTGACCCGCCCGGACAGCACATGATTGATACATCAAAAATCTATTACGCATGCGCAATTTCCCCGGCTAAATGCGTGTACATTCAAAGCAAAAAAAGAGGGAAACTTACTTTCTCTATGCGCCTCGTATAAACTAAAAAAAAAAAACTGAAGCTAAAAATATATAGGACGGGCGAGATCACCTATTGTTGAAACTATGTGTATGTAGAATGTACTAGTAATTTTTAGTTTGGAAACTTTCCAGGCAATTGATGTACAGATCTGACTGATAAAATATGATGATCTTTTAACCACCACATCAAAAAGCTAGTGTTTCATGAAGAAAGAAAAAAAATGTGCTCACTTTTATTCCATATTTGCTTGACGTTGTGACATACAAATATGTGGGACATTGTATTGCGTCACATTTATTGTAAACAGGGTGAATGGTAAGGATAGACATATGTAAATATGGTAACGGTGGACGAGTTGTCGTCAAGGTCCACAAACGTCATTGCTTTGAACCACGGGGCGCGGCTAGTTGAATTTGTAAGTAATTGAGGGATAGGTTAGGCATGGAATGCCAATGTATTTCGACGGAAGCGGGTGGAATTTTTTCTGACAAGAAACAGTAGAAAGTATGGACCGAGTTTTGAAGGGCTGAAAGAGGGGATATGAGTTTGAATTGGGGTAATTAATTGGAACTTGGAAATATTCAGGCTAGAATTTAAACTATGAATTTAGGTGAATTTGTTGGCAACAGGACAGGGAGTATTTGAAGCAGATAATGGTTTGCTAAACTTTAGTATTTTAAGCATACGCGTAAAAAGACCTGAGAACTTTTAAAAGGCAAATTAATCGGGACTTATCAACTTATGAAGCGGTGAGGATCAATGACTTGAGTACACTTGTACCAGAACGGAGGAAAAGAAGATGGTATTTGAACCTGGAGCCATCGACACCGGAAAGAAATCAAAATGGTTCTACGCGGCGACATCGGCCAAGAGCGCGCGAAGACGGGTGCTCCAGTATAAGGTTTGAGACTGGTCATGACCGAAAGTACGTTTCGTGTTGTCAAAATTTCATAAACATTGAATAAACTTACAAGTTTCTGTGAATAGAAAAGATGATTTTCATTTAGCCAATTCCAGCAAATGAGTAGCTAGAAATATATATTTGCTTTTCAGATTCCTCGGCCACTCTGTACAGATGGCAGATCGAATAATCGGCTATTAGTACGCAAAAGCGATTATTTCTTATAAAACCCATCGACCCACTTAGCCGGATATTAATTTAATGGAAATAGCAGTTGAAGAGAAATTTTAATAATTGAATTAAAGTAATCTATTCCTGGCGCCCATATTCTTATATAAATTTGGAACGGGTTACGTTGAATTTATATTTAATAATAATAGAAGGGGAGAGGAGATATTTAATTTAAAAATTAAATCAGACAGTTTATTTCAACGTCAACATCTGCTTCAGCTCGTTCCGCACGCGTCGCGACTCCGCGAGTGGGTCGGAGGGCGTGTCTGCTCGGGGCAAGCAGGCGCGAAAGCGTCTCGGCGGAGCGGCGGCGGCAAGCGCTCGGTTCATAAGATTTTGCTTGCTCTGCATCGACGTCCCCGCCGCCGCCGTCTCCGCCTCTGTCGTCTCCGCTGCCGTTGTTTCCGCCACCGCCGGCTCCGCCACAGCCGTATCCGTCACTATCGTCTCCCCCGCCGTCTCCTCTGCCTCCGTCGTCCCCGCCGCCGTCTCCCGCCGCCGTCGTCCCTGCCGCCGTCGTCCCTGCCGCCGTCGTCCCTGCCGCCGTCGTCCTGCCGCCGTGTCTCCCCCGCCGTCTCCTCTGCCTCCGTCGTCCCTGCCGCCGTCGTCCCTGCCGCCGTCGTCCCTCCGCCGTCGTCCCTGCCGCCGTCGTCCCTGCCGCCGTCGTCCCTGCCGCCGTCGTCCCTGCCGCCGTCGTCCCTGCCGCCGTCGTCCCTGCCGCCGTCGTCCCTGCCGCCGTCGTCCCTGCCGCCGTCGTCCCTGCCGCCGTCGTCCCTGCCGCCGTCGTCCCTGCCGCCGTCGTCCTTGCCGCCGTCGTCCCTGCCGCCGTCGTCCCTGCCGCCGTCGTCCCTGCCGCCGTCGTCCCCGCCGCCGTCGTTTCCGCCATCGTCTTCTCTGCCATCGTCATCTCCCCCGCCGTCGTCTCCGCGTCCGTCGTCTCCCCCGCCGTCGTCCCTGCCGCCGTCGTCCCTGCCGCCGTCGTCCTTGCCGCCGTCGTCCCTGCCGCCGTCGTCCCTGCCGCCGTCGTCCTTGCCGCCGTCGTCTCTGCGTCGTCGTCTCCGCCGCTGTTGCTTCCGCCACCGTCGACTCCGACACCGCCGCCGCTCACGCCGGCCGTCGTCCCCACTACTGTCGAATCCGTTCCCGTCGTCTCCGCCGCCGTCGTCTAGGCCTCCATCATCTCCATCTCCGTCGCCGTTGTTTCCGCCACCGTCATCTCCCCGGCCGTTCTCTCCTCCGCCTTCGTTTCCCAGCCATCGTCCCCGCCGCAGTCGGCTCTGCAGCCATCGTCTTCCCCGCCACTGTCGTCTCCGCCGCCGTTGTTTCCGCCATCGTCGTCTCCACCACCGTTATCACCCCCGCCGTCGTCTCCGCGTTCGTCGTCCCCCCGCCGTCGTCCCTGCCGCCGTCGTCCCTGCCGCCGTCGTCCCTGCCGCCGTCGTCCCTGCCGCCGTCGTCCCTGCCGCCGTCGTCCCTGCCGCCGTCGTCCCTGCCGCCGTCGTCCCTGCCGCCGTCGTCCCTGCCGCCGTCGTCCCTGCCGCCGTCCTCCCTGCCGCCGTCGTCCCTGCCGCCGTCGTCCCTGCCGCCGTCGTCCCTGCCGCCGTCGTCCTTGCCGCCGTCGTCCCTGCCGCCGTCGTCCCTGCCGCCGTCGTCCCTGCCGCCGTCGTCCCTGCCGCCGTCGTCCCTGCCGCCGTCGTCCCTGCCGCCGTCGTCCCTGCCGCCGTCGTCCCTGCCGCCGTCGTCCCTGCCGCCGTCGTCCCTGCCGCCGTCGTCCTTGCCGCCGTCGTCCCTGCCGCCGTCGTCCCTGCCGCCGTCGTCCCTGCCGCCGTCGTCCCTGCCGCCGTCGTCCCTGCCGCCGTCGTCCCTGCCGCCGTCGTCCCTGCCGCCGTCGTCCCTGCCGCCGTCGTCCCTGCCGCCGTCGTCCCTTCCGCTGACGCCTCCGCTCCCGTTTTCTCCACCGCCGTCGTCTCCGCCGCAGTCGGCTCCGCCGCCGTCGTCCCTGCCGCCCGTGTGTTTCCGCCATCGTCTTCTCTGCCATCGTCATCTCCCCCGCCGTCGTCTCCGCGTCCGTCGTCTCCCCCGCCGTCTTCCCTGCCGCCGTCGTCCCTGCCGCGACGCCTCCGCCCCCGCCGCTCCCTCCGCTCCCGTTTTCTCCACCGCCGTCGTCTCCGCCGCAGTCGGCTCCGCCGCCGTCGTCGTCTCCCCTGCTATCGTCCCCGCCACTGTCGTCTCCGCCGCCGTTGTTTCCGCCATCGTCTTCTCTGCCATCGTCATCTCCCCCGCCGTCGTCTCCGCGTCCGTCGTCTCCCCCGCCGTCGTCCCTGCCGCCGTCGTCCCTGCCGCCGTCGTCCTTGCCGCCGTCGTCCCTTCCGCTGACGCCTCCGCGCCCGTCTTCCCCACCGCCGCCGCCTCCGCCGCAGTCGGCGCCGCCGCCGTCGTCGCCCCCCCTGCTATCGTCCCCCCACTGTCGTCTCCGCCGCCGTTGTTTCCGCCATTGTCTTCTCTGCCATCGTCATCTCCCCCGCCGTCGTCTCCGCGTCCGTCGTCTCCCCCCCGTCGTCCGCTGACGCCTCCGCTCCCGTTTTCTCCACCGCCGTCGTCTCCGCCGCAGTCGGCTCCGCCGCCGTCGTCGTCTCCCTGCTATCGTCCCCGCCACTGTCGTCTCCGCCGCCGTTGTTTCCGCCATTGTCTTCTCTGCCATCGTCATCTCCCCCGCCGTCGTCTCCGCGTCCGTCGTCTCCCCCGCCGTCGTCCCCGCCGCTGTCGCCGCCGCTCCCTTTTTCTCCGCCGCCGTCGTCCCCGCCGCCGCCGCTTTCCGCCGTCTGCGGATGCCGCCGTTTGGCCGTCCGGCGCTACGTGATGTGACTGCTCCGCCGCGCAGGTAGGCAAAGCGGGGAACGGAGGCCCTGACTTCACGGGACTACTGGGCCAGGGGCGTTCGTAAACTATGTTACACTGGCCCAAATGTTAAATGCGAGCGTAAAGAGAACGAATTAGATTATCTCCACATGGCGAAAAGAAGAAATAGTTGAAATAGACATATAATTACATTATTGTTTATTTTTGGAAACCAATAATATTTTATTAATTTTTTATTCCATGTTTGGAAATGGAATATAATATACAAAATTACAGATTTTTTTGTGTTGAAATGAAAACAAATCGGATGACAGAAGCTCTTCAATTCGATTTATAGAATATAAAAACTCGTGTCATATGCCATCAAAATAAACTTTTCCCTAAGATAATTTTCTAAATATTTTTCTTTAGTTCTCAAATACAATACGACAGTAAATAGGGAAACAAAAATATATCTTCAAAAATAAATGCCTAAGTTTGAAGTTATTGTAGAAATAATGTAAATAAATATGTTTACCCCTCAGATTCAGCAATGAACCTCCTTGCCACTTCTATTTTCCTTCAACATTATATAAAAGCATATTCCGTGTTTATTTCAAAGAAATGTTATTTTGAAAATTTCCGTGAATTCATTACCTAATTTAATATCTAAAAAAATACATTTGTAACGACACTCAACCTGTAACACTTGTAATGTAAGTAATATGTAGGTAATGAATTTGCGTTGTGTAACTGTCGCTAGTAATCCTCTGTACTTGAAGTACATCTCAACTCCCCGATGCCGGTATGTAATACTTCATTTCCTCGAGTTTGGCTGAGAGTAGCGCACAATCTGAAGAACGCGTATAACCCACGTGTTTTTAAGATCTGGATTTCCTACCTACATCTCTTTTACATTACGTAGAGGAATATGATAAAAACACAGCAACATTGGTTGGTGAGAAACATTTCATAATACACATTTTTTCTCTTGTTTTCTAGAAAGTATTTGCATTCTGAAAACCGTCTTAGATCAATTGATGTCACTTCAGTGCCTCCGCCCCTTTAGTTCGAGTCCCAACGGTGGGAGAGTTTTTGACACTAGACAAAAGCTAAGTCGAATTAAGCCACTGTCTGGCGCAGGGAACTCTAGCGGTCGGCTGCTCTGATCGGTTTTCAGTGTTTTCTTCGATTGATTGATTGATTGATTTTTTCGTGTTTCCGGGCGCGTCAACTGCTTTGGTCATTAGTCCAGTTAGTGAAGTGCATGTAATTTTTCATTTTTTTCCATCATGTAATCATGCATTTTTCTCGGGAGATGATGGTGATCTTCCTCCGCTGGATGGCGAGATCCGGCGCCAACCTACCGTCGGCTAGTGGGGTTTCCCTCTAACCAGGACTCTCCCACCAGCGGGGCACCGTCCCAGCCGGGACAAGCTCTAAGCTCCCGACCGGTCTCCCGGAATATGTGGTAGTTTAGTGAATGTTAGTGTAAGTGTGTGTGTAAGGGGAGAGGATAGGATAATGAAGAGGAAGGATAGATCGCGCGCGGTCCGTGGCCCGTTTGGTAGAGTACTGCTCCAGCATTCGCTAGGTGTTGATTGGAGAAACCACGAAAAACTACCGATCAGAGCAGCCGGCCGCTAGAATTTTCCTCTAGACAGCGACTGACTTCGACCTAGCTGAAAAGCTAGTGTCGAAAATCCAGCCGCCGTGGGGAGTGGGAACCTAGGACCTCCAGGTCAGAGGCGCTGCAGTGACATCAGTTGATGCACTGAGCTACCGCTCCAGGTATTTTCTTCGATAAACACCTGGCGAATGCCGGAGCACTTCCCTAACAAATAGGCCACGATTGTGCGTGATATTTCTTTCCTCTTTCTCTTTATATCCGCATCCCTTACTTACGCATACACTTACATGCAACTGCACTACCATACTTGCCAGGAATTCAGTCGGGAAGTTAATGTTTTTCCCGACTGAGGCGTTGTCCCTCTGGGGAGTTACCTGAATGGAAGAAAACCCAAGCCAACGTGTGGGTCGGCGGCGGATATGATCAGCAGTAAGGAACACCGCCATCAAGCATACTAAATAATTCACTGCACTTACGGGACTAACGTCCATTGCTATTGACACGCTCGTAAGCACAAAATAATCAATAATTTAAAATATCTCTAAAATAGCTACAGATTTGATTTGGTAATGTAGCCGACGAAATAACCAAATCCCATACCCCCCTCACCGGGAGCGGTAGCTCAGTGCATCAACTGATGCCACTCCAGCGCATCTGACCTTTTCAATACCTTTTCAGCTAGGTCGAATTCAGTCGCTGCCTGGAGGAGAATTCTAGCGGCCGGCTGCTCTGATCGGTAGTTTTCCGTGTTTTCTCCGATCAACACCAGGCGAATGCCGGAGCAGTACCCTACCAAACGGGCCACGGGTCGCGCGCGATCTTTCCTTCCTCTTCCTTGTCCTAACCTCTCCCCCTTACCCACACACTTACACTAACATGCAGTACACTACCACATATTCCGGGAGACCGGTCGGGAGCTTAGAGCTTGTCCCGGCTGGGGCGGTGCCCCGCTGGTGGGAGAGTCCTGGTTAGGGGGAAACCCCACTAGCCGACGGTAGGTCGGCGCCGGATCTCGCCATCCAGCAGGGGAAGATCACCGCCATCTCCCGCGAAACAAATGCCCTACACTAACGACCAAACCAGTTGACGCGCCCGGAAACACGAAAAAAACAAACCAAACCATACCCCTCGTATCTAAAAAATTGAGTGTCGCAGAAAATGTGGTCCGATTATACCACAGTGGGAGATCCGAAGGTGCAGTGCGCGAGTGGTGGTAGCCACTTCGCTTCCCGGCGGCTTCGCAACGCTTCCCGGCGGCTGGGCGGCGCACGCAGCGCCTGTGCGATTTCCTTTGGGCGGCCACGCGCCGCATGCGGCGGGCGATCGGGGCGACGGCGGCGTGTTGGGCCTCGCCCAGGGGCCCGCGGCCGCTGCCAGACGCTCGCTTCGGAACTTCCACGGCTTCGCAACTCGCGAGCGCAGCCTCAACTTGGCCCGCGGCAGCCCAGCGGATTTCTGAGCTGAACTTTATTGATGCTCTCAATTCACCTGGCTGCTGTTGTGAGTCGTCTGTAAAGTACATTGGTTTTTAAGAAAGAAGAAATATTTTAGGAATTGATGTGAAACTGTAAAATTATTCCGATTTTTTAAAAAAAAATGCGGAACTGAATCACTAGATATTACTTTGAATATTTTCTAGACGTTTTAAACTGCATTAATAGTTCTCACAGTTCGAACTGAATGTTCCTTCTGAGAGAATTCCACTTATGAAATATTGCTTTTGGAATAAAAATAGTTTCCTTCAGGACTTTTATGCAATATGAACTAGATTAATGTATATTTTGCTTGTGTGTTAGTTGATCAATAGAGAGTAAGTATTCATTAAACTCTATCATGTTTGCTGGTAAACGATTATCGAATTTTTATGACGGTAATTCCGATGAGGAACATTTTATTATTTTTCAGCAATTAATTAATCGTAATTCTTAAGCCATTCTATGCGAAAAATCTCTGCTGGACTGTTCGAAAATTTCTTCGATGCATAACCGTACTTGGAATTACTTAAATTTTTTTCCACATTTAAACTATCTTATTGCCGGTATGGATTAATTTTCAAAAAAAAATTGCTTTTCGGAAAAAGGAAAAAAAATATGTTAATCAGAATATATTAACTTGGAATTTTTAAAAAAAACCGTACTTAATTTGCCATTTAGTTTTTATCATTGAATGAAATTAAATAAATATTTTAAGATAATTAAAAGATATTTTTAGTCTATCTTGAAACGTACCTTTGCCTGCTAAAGAAAGTATAATTTTGTTTTTGAACCAGTGAAGATTTCATTTAGATGAATGTAAACTATGCGAGGAAAACTGTTACTGTGAGCTGGCAGTTAAACTTTCTGAGGAATAACAATATTTGCTCTGTAAACTCCACGTTTGAGAGTTCTAGCCCTTAATTTAAAAGTAAAATTCGCTGGCATCTACTCTTTCTGCATTTCATTTCCCTGACGTTCGTCGAAGGATATTGGGAATTTCAAGTGGAATGGACATTATTTCTATTAGTTTCATATAAAACTAAATATACATATTGCGGTTGAAATTTGAAATATCTAATAAATTCACGTAAATTCTCCAGTATGAATATATTTTCACTTTACAACAATAATTTACCAACTGCACAATGTTTTAACACTGATGATGTTTGGACCAAATGATGTTTTCTAGTTCCTTCTAAATTCAGCATTGTATTTAATTTGCCGTTAACTATTAATTTTCAGACATTTTTAAAACGATTATAATAAACTCACAATTTGTATACAACGTCACAAACGCGTGTAATTTCTTCGCGAACGATGTATTTGTACTCGTATGTAGAGCATGTACTAATTGTAATCATTGCTGGGGAGAGTTTAATTCATCAGAAGGTGAATTGGTGCTATAAAATAACTGATCTAAAACTGAATTCAAATTAGTTTCTTATTATTATTGAAAGTAATCTCTGAAAAACGAACTTTTGAACAGAAAATGTTGTTCGCTCATTAGGAAATTTTTTGACACTGTTCCATGGCAAAGTACAAGAAATTTTTTTCACGCCGATTCCCCCTATTATTTTTAAACGAACCTTTATCTTCGAATGACTTGTTAGATTCGTTCGTTATCACAAAACAATATTTTAAAACACTCCTAAACGTTCCCTATTTCGTCTGTCCGTCAATGAATCACATAAGTCGTAGCACAGCTCTTGAGTTCTCTCTAATTAGGGAGGAAGTGGGATGGTGTGGGAAACCTCCACTTGACAACAAGCCGCAGTCAGAGAGGTTGTCGGGGGGCGGGGGGCCAAGGGGGGAGGGGCGCCCCGTGCCAT
Source organism: Teleogryllus oceanicus (assembly GCA_964035755.1). Lineage (NCBI taxonomy): Eukaryota > Metazoa > Arthropoda > Insecta > Orthoptera > Gryllidae > Teleogryllus > Teleogryllus oceanicus. The sequence continues at coordinate 56,393,365 of CAXIVR010000014.1, forward strand.
GTAGCGGCGCCAGCGCTCGCCGCGTCACGACTCGGCGCAAGTTTCTAATTCCTGCTCCGGGGGGGGAAATGCCTCGCGTCGCGCCTCTGGGGGCGGGGAGGGGGGGCTCTTCACGTCGCACACGCCGCGCTGCACTCGTCAGGGGACGCCGTTGCTCATCCTCGTGTCCACTGCTTTGGTCGAGGAGAAGTTTTGGCTATTCGATGGGTTTGGTTTGGTTTTTTGGTGTTTCCCGGCGCGGCAACTGCTTTGGTCATTAGTCCCGTTAGTGTAGTGTATGCTTTTTCTCGGGAGATGGCGGTGATGTTCCCCCAGTGGATGACGAGATCCGACCCCGACCTATCGTCGGCTAGTGGGGTTTCCCCCTAACCAGGACTCTTCCACCAGCGGGGCACCGCCCCAGCCGGGACAAGCTCTAATTTCCCGACCGGTCTCCCGGAATATGTGGTAGTGTAGTGCATGTTAGTGTAAGTGTGTGTGTAAGGGGAGAGGATAGGACAAGGAAGAGGAAGGCCAGATCGCTCGCGGTCCGTGGCTCGTTTGGTAGGGTACTGCTCCGGCATTCGCCTGGCGTTGATCGGAGAAACCACGGAAAACTACCGATCAGAGCAGCCGACCGCTAGAATTCTCCTCCAGGCAGCGACTGAATTCGACCTAGCTGAAAAGCTAGTGTCGAAAATCCTGCCGCCGTCAGGACTCGAACCTAGGACCTCCCGGTCAGAGGCTACCGCTGCCGGTTTTGGGTATTCGAGTGGAGACTTGGTTATGCGCTGTGCGGTGTTAATTTGTCTCTCGCCGCAGTGACGAAATGCAGGGTAGTGAAATTAACCATTAAAAAGCACTCTTATAAAAGCGAATTGGTAACTATGCGGTGGATAGACTCAAGGTTGTTTGTAGTTAAAGCGAATGCCGAAGGCCCGAGCATCGCCGTGACTTGAATACGAGTGAGTGAAGCGAGAAAACTTGCCTTTGATATTCTATCCACAATTCCATCTTCAATATTCTATCCATAGTGTCAAGAATACCTAATTGCAGACATAACCTCTCACCGCGAATAACACAGTGGCAGACGTCTTTCCCTTAATGACGGTGAGAAGCGGCGTTTATGTAGAGTCGTCAGTGCTAACAGATAAGCAACAGTGTCTGAAATAACCGTAGAAATCAATGTGGGACTTATGACGAACGTATCCGTTAGGACAGTGCGGAGAAATTTGGTTTAAGGAGCTAAGACAAAAGAAGACCGACTCATAGCCTTTGCTAACAGATCGACATCGCTTGCAGCGCTATCCCTAGGAATGTGACCATACTGACTTACATTTATTGACGGACATTTTCGTCTTGTGCGTGAATATCAGTTATTGAAGACGTAAATGACAAAATGAAATAAGATGGCAGACGACCGAATCAATTCAAATTTGGCGCCGTACTTGGAATGCAATCAATTATAACCACTCTTCGGAAAACATTAACACGAAAGGGTCTATTTTTCAAATGTCCCGCTTTCAACTTGATTTTTACCTCAAAACGTCTGGCTAGCTTGCAGACAGAAAATAAATTCATTTCGCGTGTTTCAATTGTTCGAACTACGTCTAAAGATGACCGTGAGGGAGCGTCACAGACCGTGAGAGATCGCCAGACCGGCGTCACAGACTCCAGGCGAATGCCGGACCAGCACCCTAACAAACGGACCGCGTGTGATATTTCCTCCATTTTCCTTGTGCTATCCTCATTCACACACACACACACACACACACACACACACACTTACACTAACATGTACTGCACTACCACACATGCCTAGAGACCAAGGACTTAGAAGTTATCCCAGTTGGGGCGGTGCCCTGCTGGTGTGAGATACATTGTTGGGGAAAACCCCGCTAGTCGACGGTTGGTCGGCTTCGGATCTCGCCATCTAGCGGGGGAAGGTCGCTCCCTCCTCCCGGATGAAAACATGTACTACACTAACGGGACTAATGACCTTAGTAGTTGACGCGCCCGGAATCACTAATCAATCCATCCTACTCCGCTCTACACCCCAAGAGGAGGTGATCTGCAAACACCTCCCACCCCGCCCGTCCAGCCTATACAGTTGTACGTATCTGTGCCTCCCGATCATCACGCTTCGTTCGTCTCTATCGCACCCTTTTCTGGAATGCCATGGCCGTCCTGAGAATTTCCGCCTAATATGTATCCTCTAGCTCATCTCGCACCTTCCGTTTTTTTGTCTTTCTGCCTCGCCCATTCCTTTAGCTCAGCCTGCTCTTTCGCGCCACCTCCGTCCGTTGTGCCACTCGTCCCCTCCTTTCGTTTTATCCACTCCTCTTGCTCTTTTCCCATTCCGTGCTGTTCTTCCGCTCCTTTCCTTCCTTTCACTCCGCTAGCTCTGCCCGCTCCGTCCGATCCTGCTCGGTCCCGCCTCACTTCACTTGGCAACAATGAAGACTAGATGGACTGAATATGGTATTTAACTGTACATTAAAAACATTTTTGGGTCACAGCGCATTTTTTAAAAATCCTAGTCCCCCTAAAATATTCCTACCAAATTTGGGAGCAATCACTTTAGGGATTTTAAGGATTTTGTAGCATATACAAAACATATGAACTCTCTTTTAGGTTTTTTATTTACAGAAGTACAAATACAGTGCTGGGGGTTTGAACGAAAATACCATTTCTTTTGAACTGTACGGGATATCATGTTATACATAAAATACGTTGGTCCCATACATAGTGTTTATAATGGTTTTACATTTCATATTGATAGATTAAGTAGGTTTTGAGTTAAATTAATTCGTACAGATGAACAGACAGGTTCAGACAAACAACAATTGACTTGACGTAAGATTACCTTTATTAGTCGAATAAGAAAGTTGAAAATGTATTTAAAAACTGAATAATCGAAAATAACAGACACGTATTTCAGATTTCTTAATTTGTATTCATTTATATTATTCTTTCTTTGTTCGTTAGTGTCGTCTAGGGACCACGAGACAATTTCAACATTTCCTTTTCAGTTGCTCTTTCTTGTTTCTTCAGTACTCCTTTCATCTTCTCACTGTTTCATTTTCCTCTCTTTGGACCAGTTTTCCTCTCCTTCCTTCCTTGCTACCCTTCCATTTTTTGCAATTTATCTTTAAAAATCTCTCTTTCCATTGTTTCTTCTTCTCTTCTTATGTCGTTCCTTCCTATATCTTTCGTAACTTCCTGAACCTAGGTTATGGTAGATTTCTTATTCCAAAGATACATGAATTTTTTTGTCAGCGAGTTATCTTCCATTCTGAATATGTGTTCAAAAAAAACCAATCAACTCTTCCAAATTGTCTGTTATTTTTCTATGTTGCGATATATTTCATCATTGTTTCTTTATTTCCAGAAGTCTGTAGTTTTGAGCAAACCAAGTATTGTACTGTAACGTTACCACATGGTGGCCAGACCTTCGAACGGGAAGGGTGTCTGAGGATGACGGCCACATGGGAACGAACAAAGACGGCGAGTAACAAAACCCAACTGAAGGGGGAGTTGTGACCCCCCATGACGCAAGGCGAGCAGGGCAGGGGAGACTGACCCTTCGGTGAGTGGACATGTGTTGGCCGAGTAGCCACCTCCGTCCTAAGAGATGCTGGGGATGAGGATTACGTGACCGCGAAGATAAGTTAGCGGAGATGCAGGAGAGGAGTTCGTTTCGAGTGTGCCTCGCGTGCGGACGCAACTTGTCTCAGGAGGTGGATGGGTATTCCTCGTGACACAGCGAGTGCGCAGCACTGGGTGTCGGGGTACCGACACGGTATAGCGTCTCGGTGGACGATGCACTAGCCTGGAGACTGAGAGCAGTGTGCGTGAGGGTCACGAAGCTAGATTGCGAACGTAACCCCAGAGCTGTACATAGTGGAAATCTTGTAAATAAACAGATTTACAAACAGAGCTCGTGTCTGTGTTGTCATTTCGTTCCTTCGACGCAACAATACCTATGATTTTTATTTCTATTATTTCTAATTTATCTAATTTATAATTTAGTACAAGACATTCACTTGCATATAGGCATTCAGGTTTGATAACTGTACTGTAGTGTCATATTTTGAATTTGTAGATGTTCCTGTTATACTCTTTCCCATCTTGTGTATCGTTTCTAGCATATTTTTTAACCATCCACTCTATGAAATAAATAAAAAAAATATTGTATTAATTAAAAATGTAAGAAAAACTTCAAAAAGCCAATTTTTGTGTTATAATAATGTTTCCTTCGAACAATTTGTATGTCGATCTGTCGATATTCATTTATAATTTACATTTTTTACATGAATTAATTGTTAAACATGATTGTTTTCTTTTACTCTGCTGGTGACATGTTGCCCACTGATGAGAGACTCCAACAAAGCTGATCGTCGCGGTAAATAAGCCTTGATGGAAGATTATTTGTGATTTGCCCTACCTCATTACAATCCGAATCGAACCTTGCGGATAAATAGTTTAATACTTACGCATGGCCATTTCAATGAGCGAAAACTATTATATCTCAACCCCCTAAAAGGAAAATTGCCACACTAGCAATAGACATCATTGCGAGAACTAGTATTTTGTTAGATTACATTTTAATTTTAAATCTTTAAACGAAATTAAATAGTTTAATAGAAGATCTCATTTTGTCGTAATATTACGATATATACATGATGAATATCGTTCAGTAAATATTATCTTATGGTTTCACCGCAATTTTAAGTAAGCTTTGTTCGTTGCACGATTTACTTTTAGGCATTTCCTTCGTTAGTATCTTTCCTAGTTAATTATTTAATGCCTAAAAAACAGTCAATGTTACTACTAGGGCGGAAATGTGACCTGCTCTACTCGGTACATTTTCTAAAATTCTATGACAAAATTCCTAACATATGATTGATGAACAGAGTGTCATCCGGAAAACTCCATGTCGTGAAGCAGATTCACCTAACGAACTAATTAGCTTTTGAATACCATTTGTAGCAGTGTACCTTTCAGGCATGTTGCGCCAAACGACCGGTGATAATTGAAGCGCCAGAGCCTCGTCCAGAAAAAAAGACAAAGAAGAAAGAGAGCGGCCAGAAAAATGGAAGAGGGAACGAAGAGTGCTATATGTTTGGTCACGGACTGATAATGAGCGCAACACATTCCCAGCGTGGCTCTGAATTTGATTCTGATTCCGTTCACGCATTCTCAGATACTTATTTTTCTCCGCCTTTGTACCGCGCATTCAGGAACATGCGTATGACGTAACAGGCCAATAACGAAATTGATCTAAAGTTCTCTGATGCTGTGCTATTGGTTATTGAATTAAACTAAATAAAATTGTGCTCTCACAGGGGACGGATATACCTTCACTAAAAGGAAATTAGATTTAATATTCGTATTAAGACCCTTTAACGATGTTCTACTTGGTTTTATTTTGATGATGCCAAATAGAGAATTGCTTGAATCATGTGTTATGAAAATGTTAAAAGAGTATCTGTGAGATAAGAATTTCATGAAAAAGTTATCGTACAGTAAACTGTCTCTAAATGTGAAAATAAAAAAAATAACGCTTAAACAACGTTTATGATGTTGATTAAAATTTTTTTAAGGGGAAAAATTACATTGAAGTCTTACACCAACGTTTGATACATATTAAGGAAGTTCGACCAATATGTAGAAACGTAATTTTATTGCGCGTTTTGATGCTACAACAACCGTTGAAAACATTAAGACTTCAGGAAATAATTCATGAGTTGTCTGATGTGGACTGAATCGCTCGTGTGATCAAGACAATGTATAACTTTCCCATGAAACTCGGTCAAATCTTTCAGGTTAAAATGTGAAATAAATAGTTTTGATTCTTAAATACTTTTAATACTGGCTTATCGTATTGATCTCCGAAGTTTCACTAGGGAGGAGAAAACACATGAAAAGTCACCTAATATAATACTGTAATATTTTAAGCCGTTGAAACATTTAAGGAATAAACAGACTCGCCTTGCGCCAAAACATTAGTTTCCTTTCAATCTATGCAAAGTCAGTAAAAAGCTAGAAATAATTGCCAATTGAAAATATAGAATTCTTAGTTTCTTATTTTATGGCTGTTCCAAAACATCTCTAGTATTGTCCCATTATTTCTCGAACCAATGCCTTTACTTCATCCAAATTTCTGAAAAGTTTCAAAACAATGATATTTATTAAAACACTTTCACAAGAGTAAAATGATATTGAACCTTAGTTCATTTTTAAAAAAGAACCTTCGTAAGAGTGGGAAAATAAAAATGTGAAAATAATTATATATTTTATAATTGAGTTCTCAATAGTGAATTAATTAATTTTCATTTATTTTTTATAATTTAATTGTTTAAGAATTTTTTAAATCAAATTTTACCGTTGTAAAATTTTATATGCCATTTACTACAAATACATCTTCGTAAAAACATAAATAAATTAAATTGTGCGTTGACCAAGTAGTGGAAGTTAGTGTAAATGTTTCTGTACATAAGAAATTGATGAAAGTATTTGGTAACTTTTATATTTAATTGTGTTTATAGACAAAGCAAATTTACTTTGAAAATTAAATATTGTTTTCATGGAGTTTAAGTATTTAAAAATCATTGTCGCCGAATAAAATAAAGTACTATCTTCTTATTGTACCAAACATTTTCTTCTAATATATTTAAGCGTTCAGATGTAAATAAAGATACATCTGAGATTTTGGACGGAATAAAGATTTTTGGACTTAATGAACTAGAGGAAATGGCTGGTTATATTAAGTGATTTCATGAACGGGTAACAAACGGCAGTGATAATATTCTTTGCATGCAATGCATGGCTTACGGCTCTCGTTACGTGCGATGTCGCGGAATCACATTGCATTTCACAGCCAGGAAACGTGTTACCATTATTTACGTCCTAACTCCTTATTTATGTTCTAGAAATACTCTGTGTACCTCTTAATTTTATTTGATTAATTTAAATCCCTTAAATTGAAAAACCATGATACTTTCCTCAGATTCAGTTATTGTGTACTCAAGAATTCCTCAAATTTGTCCATTACGTCACTGTAAAAATTGCTTTGATCTCCTTACCTACAAGTTTCCAAATAATTTGTTTGTTTTGAAAGTCCTGTTGCTTCGTAAAACTCCTTAAATTCTTCGTTAGAATATTTGTACTAACATACAAATCAAAACTATCTTTTCACTAGAAGCTGTGTAATTGTATCAAATGTCAGAGTGAAGTTACGAGATTTCATCAATTCCACTTGTGCCTATTTGTATGGTCGATGAGATATTTTAATGTATACCTAGGCATATTTTCGATGACACTTCCCATATAATCGCAACGTATTGGGTTTGACAGCACTTTGCTATGCGGGCATGGGTATGGAATTTTACCACTTGTGCAAGTGCATTCGCATTTCAACCAGCCAAATTTAAATACGCATCAACTGATGCTTCTTTACATTTCCATTATCTTACTGGTTAGAACATTATAACGATACTAAAAGTATATTGTTAATGTTGTGCTGTTTTCCTTAATACAATTTAGAAATCTATTAACACCAATTACAATGAAAATTTCGTGTTTTCGGGCATCACTCTAAGATCTATTTTGAAATATCTTCTTTGATCGCCAGCCACGTCACTCGCGAACAGATAATTAATTAACTACTTGTATAAAATTCAATTTAGTTCACGTCCCTGGTAGCTTGCAAATCATTGTGCATCACAGTTGTTGATCTCTTTATTTAACTATTATGAGAATTGCCTTCCACTTCTATCAAACTCTTTTTTAAAAGCTTTTCCAGATACTTTAGTGACAAATATCTTTAGTATCGTCTCGAAAATTGGCCTTGCAATATTTTTTTTCCTTTTAACTTAAAAATGTAAAAAAAAATACGAGTATATTATTTCATTTTGCAGGTTGAACAACCCTTAGAATAAGATTTTATCAGCCGGACATCTGCGCAGTATCAATAGGAATGTCAGCAAACTCTTTTGAGCGCTGTATCATCTGAAAATGTTCTATTACGAACTCCCTTCGTTCGTTCAAACCTTATCGAGGCACCGCCGACTGCTCCGCCCGCGACAAGAGGGGAATCCAGGGGCTATAACTCACCGAGGATTGCCTTATCAAGCAGGTGTCTCTGCCAGAAACGGAGGTGGCCGACTCCAAGGTCACAGGGGATGGCGCTGTTGCAACACAAGTTTCCCGGAGCATCGATAGCGCCGCGATCTAAAAATTGTGTGAGGTGCTCCGCAAAAGCTTCTTTCTTTTATTGGCCTCTTGCATCCAAGCTGACGCCATCTCCGCATGCTTTATTACAAACAACGCGAATGTGAAGGCTCTACGTGTGGTGCCATCTTTCCGACATTTGTACTTTCTCACGTTCACTTCTTAAGAAGAGAAAGTATTGTAATCGTCGGCCGGAACGCGGCGAAAACGAGGTATAGCCAGAATCCGTTTTGTAAGTCCTTGGTACCCAAAAATCGATTGAGCGAAAAACGTCCGTCTGTCTGTCCATCTGTCCGTTCATCTCTCTCTCTCTCTCTCTCTCTCTCTCTCTCTCTCTCTCTCTCTATATATATATATATATATATATATATATATATATATATATCCGTCACTCTGTCCATCCCTCTGTCCGTCCATCTATCCGTCTGTCTGTTACAAACGAACTTTGCACGTTGAGAAAATTTCAAGGTATTTTGGACTTTGACAGTGAATAAATCAGCTCCGGGATATTTTTCCTTCTTCAGGTTTTTCATTCATATGTTCTCTCTTTCTCTTCCTCGATTGATTAATTAGTGATAACGGGCCCGCCAACTGCTAAGGTCATTAGTCCTGAAAGTGTCCCTTTTCGCGGGAGTTGGGGTTGATCTTCGCAAGCTGGATGCTGAGATCCGGTGCTGACCTAATCGTAGGCTAGCTAATCTCCTATCAGGTATCTCCCACCAACGGGGCACCGCCACAGCCGGATCTTTAGCTTTTCGGTCAATGACTCGCACCTCGACCAGGTTTTTTGTCCTGTTTTCCTGATCCTTTGAGCTGATGCTGAGGCGGCTGTTTTGTCTCGCTTCGAGACGTAATTCTTGTTTCATTATCCACACATTTAATTGATTTCTCCTTTTGCTGGTTGTGGTAGTAGAGGCGTGTGAGTGGGTTACTATTTTCTGAAAATATTAACAACTTAATTCTGCAATTCGTTTACAAACGCAAACAATTTTTATATAACTCGGGAGGTAAAGTTTCTATTTTAAAATATTAATAACCTGCCTTTGAGGTTCTTTTACTCATCATTGAACTATTTAGGTTTAAAAGATGCGGAAGGGAAGGTGTGTAGGAAACTCATGGTAACGTGCCCAGCTTGCAATCCTTCTCCATACGTTACATACAGTTACTACAGATCATTAACAAAGTAAATGAAAATGCTATTGAAGATAAATAAATAAGTAAAACATTACCACCAAAATCGTCAGGATTAGGCATATTTCAAACGGTTACGTAATATAATAATAAAGCAATTCTGTCAGTATTAACTCATCTTAGTCATCACTCGTAAAATCCATTACAAATCATAGAACACTATTTGTGAAATATAGTTCTATTAAAGCTAATATATGAACAAAAGTTCGACATTAAAGCTGCGTTTCATACAGCGTAATAATGGTAATGTGTAACACTAGCGTACAATAATAAGGAATTCTCAAAACATTCAACAGACGTCTCGCGGCGCGAAATTCCAATGTCGCAAAACAATTTTCAAAATTACAGAGATTTTAACGAAGATGAGACCAGAGGTATTTCTTTAAATGTGCTGAACGGTATTTGACAAAAAATTAATACAAAAAATAGGAGCAATTTTTGAGAAATTTAAGAACATGTTGAGGCTTAATGAAGCGTTCTCCCAAAATCAAACATCAACATGCAGGTCCTCGAGTGCGTTAACATCGATTGAGAAATACCTGTTTTGGAGATAATCGGCTGAACTGTTCAGGCCCGAGCGTTGAACACGGAAGGGCGGTCGGCCGGACGGGCATTGGCCAGCCTGACGTGCGGACGGACCGGTGGACGGAGATGCAGGCGCCCGGGCGGACGGGCGGACGGGCGGACGAACGGGCGGACGAGCGAGCAGAGGTAGAGGCAGAGGGTGGTTAGAACGAGCAGAGGGTAGTTAGAACGAGCAGAGGGTGGTTAGAACGAGCAGACGGACGGGCAGAGGGTAGTTAGAACGAGCAGAGGGACGGGCAGAGGGGTGGTTAGAACGAGCAGAGGGACGGGCAGAGGGTAGTTAGAACGAGCAGAGGGACGGGCAGAGGGTAGTTAGAACGAGCAGAGGGACGGGCAGAGGGTAGTTAGAACGGGCAGAGGGACGGGCAGAGGGTAGTTAGAACGAGCAGAGGAACGGGCGAGGGTAGTTAGAACGAGCAGAGGGACGGGCAATGGGTGGTTAGAACGAGCAGAGGGACGGGCAGAGGGTAGTTAGAACGGGCAGAGGGACGGGCAGAGGGTAGTTAGAACGAGCAGAGGGACGGGCAAGGGGTGGTTAGAACGAGCAGAGGGACGGGCAGAGGGTAGTTAGAACGAGCAGAGGGACGGGTAGAGGGTAGTTAGAACGAGCAGAGGGACGGACGAGGGTAGTTATAACGAGCAGAGGACGGGCAATGGGTGGCTTAGAACGAGCAGAGGGACGGGCAGAGGGTGGTTAGAACGAGCAGAGGGACGGGTAGAGGGTAGTTAGAACGAGCAGAGGGACGGGCAATGGGTGGTTAGAACGAGCAGAGGGACGGGGGTTTGGTGTTAGCTGTACAGCTACGGCAAATTCAGCAGCTTTTTGGATGCAAATTCTAGCGACCGGCCATTAGACCTCTGATTAGTAGTTTTTCGTGGTTTCTCTAATCTATAACAGGTGAATGCCTGAGCAGCAGACAACAGGTCACAGACTGCGTGCGATCTTTCCTTCCTCGTCCTTACTATTCTCTCCCCTTACACACGCACAGTTACAAGCACAACACAACTTATCCCGGCTAGGACGGTGCCCCGCTAAAAGAGAAAAATCGCATGCCAGCCGACGTACAGGTCGGCGCCGGATCTCACCTGTAAACTGGAGAGGGACACTGCAACTTACTGGGATATATCACTAACTGCACTATTGTAACTAATGACCATAGCAATTCATATGTCCCGAAATATCAATAATTTATCGTTAGGTTGAATTTTCCGGAAGACATACAAGTGTAGCGTTTCTTCTTGCATGTATCAAAGGATGGTAAACAATTGGTGTCAGTCTCATGTCCGGCAAACTCTGTATTTTCGAAAATTTCTCATTTTCTGCGGGGTCTCATTTTTGTTGAACTGTCTGAATATTATAAAATTTAGAAATAATGTGAAAAAGTATGTGCTGTCGTAACACCACTTTTGTTTTTGAAAAGGAAGTGCGTGCGTGAAAGGCGAGCTAGTCGTATTGGCTAACGGAATGGGGTCGTTCAGAACACGAGTAGAAGGATAGGAATGAATTGGTTGGCGGATTGGACCAGTGGCAGGTAATATTCGGAAATGCATTTTAGCGTTAGTAGCCTCGCAGAGTCGTGCTGGAAGTTAAGGTTGTCGTGAGGATCTGGATAAAACGTTTGGTGATTTATCGGTCGGACACGAACTCTTTCTTAAGTGGAGCAGCGGCAGGGAGAGCCAAGTGGAGAAGCATGAATCGCTTGATGCGAGTCATTGCTTCTTCCTAGTTGGCGTGCAGCCAGAGGTCGCGCTCGGAAGCAGCCACGATGCTTTACCGTACCGATGCGACTGACGAGGCAGCATTACTCTCTTCTGCGTAAGCGAATGAATTGTTTTTGGCATCACATTTGGGTTTAGATTTATGTTCAAATTTTACAGAGAAATAACATTTCACAACTCTAGTGAGTTTTATTTGCAGAGTAACCGGCGTTGCTCGACATTTTTTTAAATTGGTTATTTAAGGTCGCATCAACATCTTAGGTCATTAGCGACCACTATTGCTGTTAACGGTAAGGTGACAATGAGAATGAAACGATATGGTGATGATAAGTGGTGAAAGGACGAACATAAATACAACCATGCCCTAGGCGGTACTCGAACCCGCGACCCTTCGGTCCGAGATCACTAGGACACTACTGCCTTAGCGATATCGGCCACCGGGCCGACGACATTTTCTTTTTTTAATTAATGTGAACGAGAAACAGGATGAATTTTATGTAGTTAAATGACTGCTTAATCTTGCGTAAACAATTCTAATAAATATTATATTAATTATTATAATAAAACTATTTCCTTTCATTTAATTCGACGGCTCACTGTTATAAAATAAACTTCCTGCATTGCCTGGAATATCGAACTATTTTCTAAAAAACATATTTTAAATGCTCATACGTTTGTAATATTTGGTAAATTAAATTAAATCATCTAACAGACAATTCATTTTAGCCTTCGACTTACATAACTAGAGGTGCTATAACAGCACGTACTTTCTCGCCGAATTCTTAAGCAAAACTACGCGAATAGTATTCATATTTTCGAAAAATTGTACATGACTATGTTTCAAAATCCATCTTTAAGGAATAGGTTTCATGAAGGAAAAAATCTCAGTCTTCAATATTATAGTTGTAGGAAGACTCCTAAAAAATGTTTAACTTTTGCAATTTTCGTAAAATCAGGTTTTTCAACGAACATGAGACCTACATCATTCTCTTAAACTTCCTTCACTCTAGTAAAAAAAGTCAGAAACAATGGAGACATTTTTTTGATAATTCTGAAAATTCCAGAGGCTTCACATACAGTACTCACCAAAATTGAAACATTGGTTTTAAATTCAAGGGACTGCGACATTAGCCACATAGATTGGGGAATATCAATGTTGAAGAAAATAAGCTGAATTTTATGAATGAAATTTAGCTGAGCATTGTTCAGAAACGGTCAAACGAACGCACGGATAGACAGCCTTTTGCCGTCATTTGATTTTTCGCTATCAAGAACCCACAAAACATGGATTCTGGCTACAGTACGTGTTAGAGGATTTTTTTCTCAATTTAGCAATTCGGTGGATTTATCCACTTTTTTTCCTTTCCATGGCTCTGTAATAAGTTTTTTTTGCCGAAAATTCACAATTTTTCGTGCAGCATTAAATCACTTTCTCTTTACTCCATAGCCAGAAAGCAAACATGATGAAATATACTAAACTTGCTAGAATTACTATGTTTTAAAAAAGGATATCTGTGAGAAGATATTATTTGTTGCTTATCGAACGCCCAGCGTTAAAATATTTTTCGATGACTGGCTCTCTCTACACCGTGTCAGTGATTCTGAGGGATATGTCATATTATTACATATGACGTCGTTATTATTTGTGACAAGGGCCTGTTTGAGGAAATAAACTGAAATATTCATTTTGTCAGTTATCTCTATTGAACTCAACTTAAAACCGTGTAAATGACCTGGTCAGTAGTAATGTAGTACATCTGTCATATTTTAAATTCCTATTTCCTTCAGAGCAATCTATTAAACATTTATGAAAGCAAACACATATTTTTGTAATAAATATGTAGTTCAAAACCACTTCGACTTTTAAAGCTCGCAGTATTTATTTTATTTACTGATATTTAGAGGTTGGTAAGGATTAGAGGTCCCGTGTCCAAGTCAAAAATTAAAAATATTTATTATAATATATTAATATAATATATTAATATAATAATATATTATTATTAAAAATAATTTTAAGGCTCTGGAAATTTTTAAATTATTTATTTAAGCCAAAATTAAATTAGAGGAAAACTGTTTAGTGTACTTCAGTTGTATCATACAGAATAATTCCAATTATTCATAATTCTTTTGAAATTGGATTTTTATACACTGAAACTGAAACCATCTACACTTTTTCTCAACAACTTAAACAACAGCGCTATCTCTTTAGAATATTTAAATTCTGTGATTAGCATATTATTGCCAAACTTTGTTTTGCAACCCACGAACGACCCATTTCACATTTATAAAAATATTCCAACAAATGCACATGAGAAAGTCACAATGTAAGTATTAAATTACAAATACAAATACACCGTACTACATTATTATTTCAATATTCTACGCCAGAACGGCTAAAGTCACTATCCAGGACCTCTGTAACGCGTATGTAACTTTGCTTTCACTGGCCAAAATGTTGAATACCGTAAACTGGGATGACTTTGTGCTACTTTTGGAAGATTTTATTAAATAAATTGTTTATTTCTGCAAGACATTTACCAGAGTCAAACCACATACAATAGCAGTAACTTGTTCAGGAAGAAGCTTTCTTTCATACTACACCTTTGTAAATTCTCCAGCTATCGATTGAGGTGATAATGAATTGCAAGCTCTATTTAAGGGGTAATCATCACTGCATTAGTGGTCAATCATACTACTTCCTGTTTTCACAAGAAACTAAATGTATAATTTAACTAATTTGAAGAAAAGTGTCAAAAAATAAAAATTTCAGATTGAATATTTAAGAGGTACTGGCACAAAGACACACAATTTATTAATCAGTTTATTTTTTTAATTTTTTTTTAATTTAATTTTATTTTTTTTAATTTGTTGCGTCTACATCTTGACGCAACGCGTCTCCAAGCCCCTTAAGGGGCGTTGAGCACTTTACACTTGGGAGTAATCCTCCATTAATGTGCTTTTACTTTTTAATAATTGTCAAGTCTCGTCACGTCGCAGTCAGTCAGTGCCTTTTTTCCCTTCGGCCAGGGGCTCGACGCCGTTAGATCCCGGGGTTCCTGGCCGGTCACCCAACCACGAACCCGCGAGTCTCGAATGCGCTTAACCTTCGTGACTTCACGGAGCGTAGTAAACGCATTCGGCTAGCGCCGCCGGCTCTTCTCTCCCAATTTCAAAAAAAGGTAAGAAAGAATGGATATTACAGCACTAGATCAATGAATAATACTGTAAAATAGTGCTCTTATTTTATTCTCCTTAAAGTTACTGTACTTTGAGCTCCAACACAAATTTTCCCAGGTACATAAGCACAACGTTAATCATGCAAAATTAAGATCTAAAATCGCAAGAACACAGCAATGAGAATGCAATTCCTAAAAGATGTAATCAATAGAATCAAACAGATGAATTATGAATCCACCAATTTCTCTGGTAGAGAAAATACAACATAGTTAAAGGCAATACATTTCTAAAGAACGCTGTGGGAGAATATCACATGCGCAGCACAAAATAGCTCCAATTTACGGTACTTATTTTGATATTCAAAATAAACACATTGTTCACCCAAACTTTTTACCGTGGTAACATATTTCTCCCACTTTTCTCTTGCCTGTTAGTAAGCGTCCAAATTGACAAAACGCACATTTTCCTTAATATTCACTTTTCACAGAATGTTACAAGACTTAATATTTAGAGAACATTTTAATTAACTATTGTTTACTTTCATTTTTTGAGCAATCTTATTTATTTGTATTTTGTTTGATTAAAAACCATCTATATTTTTCAGTTTTTTAATTTCTTTGGGTTCAAATATTTTGGGTTATTAAAGGGAATTCAACCGTTTTCCAATATGGATACTTCCGACAAAAATGCCCATTAGTTGTTGATTAAATTTGTTTCAAACGTTTTCTAAAGTTGGCCATTTTTCGTTCAAGTATACTAAAAAACTTGTCGATTTTTGAAAAACTGCAATTATGATAATGAACTATAATTACAATGATATGAAACTACAATTATGAAAATGAATTATGATAATTATGAACTTCTGTGTTTACAAACGTATGGAGCATTTATAATGTAAATTTCAACCAAATCAGATATTTTTCAATAAAATAACATTTGTGAAAATTTTGAAAAATTGTAAGGTAACATCAAAACATTTCGCTGATGATATATTGTTAAATGAATTTAGTAATATCTGTACAAAAAGTTGAAAGAACAATTTAGCATTATTTTTTTAAAAAATCTAGTTTACAATGTTTCCCATACTTCACTAAAAATTGCGCGAAAACTTCTAACAGTTTTAAATTAGTATTGCTACAGAATGGCACCAACTTTCTCACACTAGTTAGTTGCTTTATCTCTTCAGTGACTATTTGGCTTTGCCTCACTCTTTTTTCAGCCATCTGGCGACTACAACACTTTTTTGATTACATAATTCTTCGGTCACCTAACAGTTGAATTAAAATATGACTTTAAGAATACAATAGAATAGTAAAATATGGTACTATATGTACATTTTCAATTGTAAAATGTGGAACCATAGAAAATGTCATTTGGCGTTTACTTCCGAGTTGTAATGAAACGTGATAAATCATTTCAAACACTCGTACTCAATTAAAATAAAACATTGTAACAATTTTAAAGCCTCAGGTATTTATGAACACAATGTGATCCATTTGAGGTAGGTCAATTTGTAACGATTTTAAAATCACGATATTTAACTTTACCATTTGCACGACATTGTTCAACCCAATCTGGAATGTGTCTGCAATTCTGAACTTATAAGCGCTTAAAACTATTGATCTTAGTTATTTATTGATTATAGACTCCCACGTTCTTTACAATTAAATATTACTTACCTGGGCCGGTCCCATCCAGTACGGACTATGTGAATGCTGAAAATTTATTCTGTTAAGAAGAACACAAGATGATTGATCTGTTAAGTTTATTAATAAAAATCAGCCTTCGTGTTTCAATAACACAATTACCTATTTTCATGTTTTGCTTAATATCATTATATCGGCGTTCCATCAAATTGAATAAGGAGTTTGTTAAAGACCTTTACTTTCATAAAAAAATGTCTAATAATTTATTTGCAAAGAATGATTTGGCTATCTTGCGAGATGTTTTTCGTGGCGCTTACAGTTTGTGAAACCGATGATGCATCTTCCCCGAAGAAGCCCGTTGACAACCAGTAACCTTCTGGTGTTCTTTTTTGACGTTGAAATTGTGTTCCTGTTAATGTCCGAAATCTAATATTAAAGAATTTACACCGTTCACATAAAATAGTTATTCGCTAATGGTTCAGTACATCTCTACTCGAGACTGCTTCAGTTCACGATAACTAAACGTTCAATCAGCTGAACTATGAGTATGACTACCCGCTTTTCATGTGCTTGCGACAGCTACTAAATATCTTCTGCCAAAATTTTAACTCCGATGAAATATGTGTCCTTCGTTTCAGTTCGTTTTCCAAGTTTTTAAAGTAATTTGGCTGTTTGCTGTAAATCATTTCACGATATTAAGTCAAGATAATCTCCACTTATCATGACTCGACGCCTACACCTTTACCAAAATATATCACCATGGCAGTCCATCTTTCTTGTATTTCGTTAGGTGACGCTTCCAAAATAAAAATGCATATTCTTAACCGTTCACGTCTCTTATTAATTGTTTATTTCGACCCCGAACATTTCTAAGACCTAATATTTACATAACAATATTTGCATCTAATACTTGAATGTTCAACATGGTTACCCAATGTTCTCTTTGTAAATGCATTGACAAATGTATCCACTCTTATACATTCGCTCCCGAGTACTGATTATTCGATATGAGCCTCTATTTCATATTATTCTACTCCATAATTTCCTTTAGATATCAGGTTATGTGTCAATATAAGAAAAGTCTGGGCATGTCTCAATATATAAAAAATCCGCATTGTAAATATTAACGACGTGAAATACATTTAAAATATACATTTGTGTAATTTTTGAAAAAACAAAAGAATGATCAAAGTACGAATAATGTCATGTTAATCAATAAGTTTAGCACCATCTAGCAAGAATTTATCGCTATTTATATTGTTTCTCTCAGTGCATGATCAGACGTTCCGCTACTACTTTACACCTGGAACTGTTCAGGGAAAGCAAAGAGAGCACGGCTTTGATCCTTCTAGTCAACTGGTGTTGAAAATTCGGAACCGTCGAGATTCGAACCTAAGACTCCCCACTCTGAGCAGCGTCAATGGAGGATCCACAACTATAATCTCCACGCACCCCGTAAAACGACTTTTGCTATTCAATAAAAGAGGAGAGAAAACAAATGAAAAAGAAGCAATTATTCAGAACGTGACTAATTTGGAAACAATCGTTTTGTTATGGACTCAATACATCTTAAATAATATTCGCACGTTAAACCACTCTGTTTTAGTCTTTAACATGCGATGTTAATTTATCCGGAGAGGAAGGTAGATACATTTGATTTCTGTTATTGAAATTTCCTGCATTTAAAGAAAGGCTTTTCCAAACGTGAGGTTTCAGAAAGCCTTAGCTCAGACTCCCAGTGTTGGGGAAGCAGATTCTTCTATTATACATGCACGGCACGAACGGTTCCAATTCTTAGAATTCCCATACCAACTGCGTATTCTAGAGAAACAAGTGGACAGTTTTTATGTGAAAGAAGTTTCTCACGAAAATAACACATTCGGTTGGTTCAGCATTATTAAGTTGATCATCGGAACTTTAAAAGAATGGATATTTTCGTATCGCTAGTTATAATCTCACAATCACACGCTAGGTCTCGCTAGAGTACGAAACATCGATTGATTTTGAAAGATAAATGGTAACTCGACCAAACAAAACGATAACGAAACGTTGACTGATTTTGAAAGATAAATTTCAATTCGACCAAGCAGAACGACGTAACGAACAACAAACGACGGTAGATAAGGGGATATTCTATTCATTTGAAATATATTTTAGATTTTTGTGTTTATACTATATAACCGGTTAATAAGAGCAAGTGATATATCCAAGGACCACTACGATTCATTTAAAGAAAAAAAATTCTGAAATTTGGAAGTTCGCCCAAACTTTGTTCTAAACAAAAACCCTCAAATGTTTTCAATACATAGATTTATCCTTATAAGCAATACAAATATATGTGACATATGAGGAAAATGTATAATATCGAATTTCAAAGGAAAGAATTTGATGTTAGAGAAAGGATACATAATGAATTATTATAAGATATATTAACGGAACCAGAACGAGGGTAAAGAATAACATTTATCCAGAAACGTGGTTAAAGTGTAAGCAGATACAATTTTTTTAGCTGCTTCAACGTTCTTACACTGATCTTCAAAATTATTTATATTATTTTGATATTAATATAAAAGAATTGGGGGTAAGCCATAAGATAAATACATTTTGTCGTCATATCTGAATGAATAGAAGACTCTATGAAATAAAAAGCTCTCTTGAATACACAATTAAAGTACGACCCGAGTTTGTTCACCCGTTCAATATTGAACTAACAACTCTTCTAGCAAGTAAAATGTACTACAAACGAACAATATAATTTTCAGTTTTAGGAAGGTATTTCTGGAGCGTTTAAACTTCTGTTTCCTTTCCATTTTATTTAGAAAGGAGATTTGTATTGTTAGATACTAAGTCAGTGTACATCAGGTTTACCATGAGAACGATTCGTTATGGAAGAGTACATAATAAAGCGGATTCGGTGGTATAACGGTCAGCGTACCGAACTGTTGTACCCGAGTTTGCGGGTTCAAACCGGATCGATGCCGTGGATTTTAAGGGCGAAAAATCCCTCGTACGCCTTCCTTCGGATGGGAAGTAAAGCCGGCTGTCCCATGTAGTAGACTTACTGCATGTAAAAGATCCTCAAGCCTAGAAGAAGCCTCTGAGCAAAATTGAGATCTGCCAGTTTCGTCGCCCAAGATAATACCTTCTTTCTCCGCTAGGTGGTGAAAGGAGCGTAGCGAAATTTGCGTGGTTAGACGGAAGAGCGGGCCTAATGGCCCGAGTCTCGCCACGTAAAATAAGGTATTAACTAAAGAAAACTATATCTTGGATGCTTCAAGAAAGTTAGAAATATTTTAACTCCATGAAATAATGATGTGTTTGTAAGGTAATATTAGAAACATTTGATTATGATTAATTAAAATATAGTGTAAGAAAAATTGTATTCTTTCAGTAATTTCAAAGTTACCATACTACATATCAAAAGGATTAGTATTATATTTGAGTACCTTACAGTGAACTACTTCTGAAAATTAAAATACTGACTTTCAGCAACTAAAAGTCCGTTTTCTAACTACAGCAGTTTCATAGTGTAGTGTGTTTCTCCTACCTGCAAGATGCTTAAAAGTAAGGTAACAAAAGCCGTTTCCCTTTGTAATAATTTCGAATTACCGTGACGCGGTGCGCGCGCTTTGAACGACGCCGGACTGTTGCGCAATGGCAGCCCCTTGCGGGCGCCGGCAGTCAATGTCTAATTAGCGAAGTTGCCCGGAGCCAGGCGCCAGCCTTTCCAGGGCGTGGATTCCCGCTCGCCGATGATTTAATCACGCTGACTGGTATTCGCTTGCGCCGGGGCGGCGGCGGGGCGGTGGCGGTGGCGGTGGCGGTGGCGGTGGCGGTGGCGGTGGCGGTGGCGGAGGCGGAGGCGGAGGCGGAGGCGGAGGCGGAGGCGGAGGCGGAGGCGGAGGCGGAGGCGGAGGCGGAGGCGGAGGCGGAGGCGGAGGCGGAGGTGGCGGGGCGGTGGGGTGGCGGTGGCGGAGGCGGAGTGGGGGCGGAGGCGGAGGCGGAGGCGGAGGCGGAGGCGGAGGCGGAGGCGGAGGCGGAGGCGGAGGCGGAGGCGGAGGCGGTGGCGGAGGCGGAGGCGGAGGCGGAGGCGGAGGCGGAGGCGGCGGCGGAGGCGGAGGTGGAGGCGGGGCGGTGGCGGAGATGGAGGTGGAGGCGGAGGCGGAGGCGGAGGCGGAGGCGGAGGTGGAGGCGGAGGCGGTGGCGGAGGCGGAGGCGGAGGCGGAGGCGGAGGCGGAGGCGGAGGCGGAGGCGGAGGCGGAGGCGGAGGCGGAGGCGGAGGCGATGGCGGTGGCGAGTGGCGGTGGCGGTGGCGGTGGCGGTGGCGGTGGCGGTGGCGGTGGCGGTGGCGGTGGCGGTGGCGGTGGCGGTGGAGGTGGCGGTGGCGGTGGCGGGGGCGGTGGCGGTGGCGGGGGCGGTGGCGATGGCGGTGGCGGTGGCGCAGGCGGAGGCGGAGGCGGAAGCGATGGCGGTGGCGGTGGCGGTGGCGGTGGCGGTGGCGGTGGCGGTGGCGGTGGCGGTGGCGGTGGCGGTGGCGGTGGCGGTGGCGGTGGCGGTGGCGGTGGCGGCGGCGGAGCGGCGGCGGCGGCGGCGGCTGTTTCTTCCGGTGCTGCACCGCGCGTACCCCCTCCCCCGCCCGCTGCCCGCATGCGAGGGCCTGCGAGATAGGAATCGAAGGGAAGCCCTTCGCCCAGCGGCCACGTGCCCTGGCAGTCGATCCATGAATTCCTGTGAACTGGCTTCTGCAAGCGCTTTTGTTAGTCGGCTAGAGAGAGAGAGGGGGGAGACACGTGGGGAAAACAGGAATGTTATCCTCCAATAGCGATTTCTATTGCATCGGTTAGGATTCGCTTGTATTTTAAATATTGATTTTTATCTTTTATCTCTTCATTCCATCTTTAGCTCTCTTCGTCTCATTTTAATTTTTTTCCCTTCAGAGTTTTATTTGGTGTATAACGTATTTTTTATGTTTTGTCATTCTTAATTTATATCATTAATTTGTTGCAATGTATGGTACTATACGCGCACGTATTCTTGAGTTCCGGAATACTTACTCCCCACTCCTTTGCCACCATTAGTTGAATTAAGAGTAAATGATAAAACGAGCGTTGTAAAACAAATATAACCAAAAATGTTCGCTCGCGTGCAATAGAAACTATTTTGTATCGAAAAACGAACTACAAATTTAATATCAAATTCCCTTTGTAAAAATAACCACGCTCCTCAATCCTCTCGCAACTGGAGAAGTGAGGGCTCAAGAAGACTGGAGGATAATAGTTGGTGCTGATAAAGGTTTCGGATTCTCTCTTCTTGCAACATATGAATCTTACAGGCTAATTTTTGGTTTGTTCATCTTAATTTGGATTTTTGTTTTTCTATTTTGACCATAGCTGAAGTTTTGACTAAAGTAGGTGAAGATTTACTACTCTCGATATGTCAGTGGTTGGAGCAAGTGGGCGTAAACCAGGCGATCGGAGTTCGAATTCCGGTCGGAATTACAATTCTTTGAACAAATTTAATTATTAAAATCTATTGGTTATTCAATAACTTGGTCCGAGTTTGGATACGTTTACTGTTGCGGGACATAATTGCAGCTGTAATTGCATCTCCCATAAGGTGACAGGATGGTGATAATTGTAGAAAATATTCAAAGACAAGAACTTTTCACAGAAATTTGTTATGGTAATTGATCAGTATTCTACCGTTATAAAATATACTATAAAAACATGTACACTGCAATGGCTTTTAGTTTCATTTATGAACAAAGTTCTTTATGAATAACGATGTTATATACTCCGATTTAAACATAGTGGCCCTTCAAGATCACGTGCTGGAAGCAGAGGGGGACATTGTCCGCCAATCGAGAGCTCCAATACCAAAAATGTAAGACGTAACGAAGCATTCGATTGTATCCCCCTCTTCGCCCAGCTCGCGACCTCCGGAGTACCACCACGTTTAAATTAGAGTATATGACGTGGGGATATCAAACTATTGTTATCAGGAGAAAGATTGATATCCGCAAATTACTTTCCATCCGTGCTGTGGGACCTATAACTTTATGTATACTCTAGATCTGATTTATAGCATTATTTTACACACTTGCAGGGTACATAGAAAATAAACTGGAAAGTCAACTCACAGTCTAAAATACACTGCCTATGTCAATTTGTTCATAAAGCTTTAGAGATGCAATAAAAACAATTATAGGGGGATGAGATTTTTTTAAAAATATGATTTTGAAATTGCATGTAGTATACCAGTGACGATAAATGTAGCCATCACCAAAGCATACACTGAGGTAACAAACGTTTTGGGATAGTAATATGCAAATATACAGATGGCAATAGCATCGCCTACAAAAGTATAAAAGGGCAGTGCATTGAAACAGCTTTCATTTGTACTCGTGATTAATGTGAAAAGATTTCGAACGTGATTATGGCCGTACGACGGCAAGTAACAGACTTTGAACGCGAAATGGTAGTTTGAGCTAAATGCATATGCCATTCCATTTCGTAAATCTTTCAAAATTCCGAGATCCACAGTATCAAGTGCGTGTTGAGAATCCTTAATTTCAAGCATAACCTCTCACCAAGCACTGGCCGATGGTCTTCACTTAATGACCGAGAGCAGCGGCGTAGAGTTGCATAGAGTTGTCTGTGTTAATAGACCGGGAGCGGTAGCTCAGTGCATCAACTGATGTCACTGCAGCGCCTCTGGCCGGGAGGTCCTAGGTTTGAGTCCTGACGGCGGCAGGATTTTCGACACTAGCTTTTCAGCTAGGTCGAATTCAGTCGCTGCCTGGAGGAGAATTCTAGCGGCCGGCTGCTCTGATCGGTAGTTTCCCGTGGTTTCTCCGATCAACATCAGGCGCATGCCGGAACAGTACCCTACCAAACGGGCCACGGAAAGCGCACGATCTTTCCTTCCTCTTCCTTGTCCTATCCTCTCCCCTTACACACCCACTTACACTAACATGCACTACACTATCACATATTCCGGGGGACCAGTCGGGAGCTTAGAGGCTGGGGCGGTGCCCCGCTGGTGGGAGAGTCCTGGTTAGGGCGAAACCCCACTAGCCGACGGTAGGTCGGCGCCGGATCTCGCCATCCAGCGGGGGAAGACCACCGCCATCTCCCGAGAAAAACATGTACTACAGTAACGGGACTAATGACCAAAGCAGTTGACGCGCCCGGAAATACGAAAAAAACAAACCAAACCAATCTGTGCTAATAGACATGCAAAACTGCGTGAAATAACTGAAGGAATCAATATTGGACGTATGACAAACGTACCGGCTAGGACAGTGTGTCGAAATATGGTTTTAATGGGCTATGGCAGCAGAAGACCCATTCAAGTGCCTCTGCTTACACTCGACAACGCCTGCAGCGCAACTCCTGGGCTCGTGATCGTATCGATTGAAAACTAACTCATGGAAAACTGTAGCATGATCAGATAAGTCCCGATTTGAGTTGGTAAGAGCTGAAGGTAAGGTTCCAGTTCCATGAAATCATGGCATGCAAGTCGATACCAATGTACTGTGGAAGCTTGTGGTGGTTTCATAATGGAGTGCGCTGATTTTCCATGGAATGGACTGGGTACTTTGGTCAGCTAGATGGAGAAAATTTGCAGCCATTCATAAACTTCACGTAACAAACATTGATGGAATTTTTACGGATGGGAAAGTGCCATGTCACTGGGTTACGATTGTTCGCAATTGGTATGAAGAACCTTCTGAAAAATTCAGGCGAATGATTTGGCTACCCAGGTCACACGTCGAGTATTTACATCGACAATTTATGAGACATAATCAAGAGGACAAAATTCTACATTGGCAACACTTTCGCATTCTCATTCAACAACACTTTCGCAATTCGGTATTCCATGTAGGGGAGATTTAGGTTAACTAGTCCAATTTTTTTATTTTGCTTTAAAATGTTGTTTACTTGACCTACACGTGAAATTTCGCATATTTCAATGAGGCTTTCTCCTTATATCGTGAGAACAAACATCATCATTGTGCCTG
The DNA here is from genome assembly GCA_964035755.1 of Teleogryllus oceanicus. NCBI lineage: Eukaryota > Metazoa > Arthropoda > Insecta > Orthoptera > Gryllidae > Teleogryllus > Teleogryllus oceanicus. The sequence goes on from CAXIVR010000014.1 coordinate 56,417,920, forward strand.
CAGTTGTTGTCAAATATGAAATGTTTTATTCATTTGCAATAGGACCAGTTTACCTAACCGGTAAGGTTAAGTGGACCGAAATAAATTGTGAAAATAACATAGAAGTTTTAATGAAAAATATTCTACACATTTCCATAACTTTTTCCTACACACAAATGTTGAAAATGCTTAGCGAGGAATGTACTCTTCCAAATTCACGTTAAAATAAATCATGTCTTTAAATATTTCCCTGCCGAATTTCAGCTGGCATGAAAATTTTGTAACAATATATACAGTTGAAACAAAAGCATTTTGGTTGGTCCGGGAGAGATAGCTTAGAGCATTAATTGATCGTCACAAATCTGCAAATACTACTTTCGAAAAAAAATAAAGGGGGTAACTGGACCGGTCCACTTAACTTAACGTGCCGGCGGTCCAGTTAACCCCACAACACATATTTTCTTTATGTACCCGAAAACATGCAAACAGAGACGTATTATTAAAAACTAAACATACTATAATAAAGCAGAAATACTAACAATTAATCTAGTGTAAATATTTTTCTTATAGTTGCTATTCAATGAAAATAAAATTGCAAAGCAGATGAGTGGTAGAAAATACTTCTGACCTTTCAAAAAGAAGCCTTTCAGTACTCAATAATGAAGGCCTGCAACTTACGAAAGTGGCTTAGATTATCAGCCCTGTCATTCTACGAATACCGTCCTATGGAAAAAGCAGTAATCCCTTCCCACCAACATTTGAACCACTTAACCTAACCGGTCCAGTTAACCTAACTGTCTTCTATATTGTCACCTCAATGTATAACCTCGACGAGTCCGTTCACAGAGTGTTCAGTTTTAATAGCCCTAAAATATGTTTGTTTATGTCTCAGCTGGATCTTACTCTCTTGCAGGAATTTCACAAACAACATAAAAGAAAAAGAATGGAAGGATTTGTTTAAGTTCCAGGAACAGCCAGCCATGTTACGCGTTGATGTGTTTCTGTTTGGGTCCGACGGAGAGTTTCGCTCTTTGACATTACGATAAATACGAGGAAATGTAACAAAACTTTGTTTAATTTCTTCTCAGAAACTGTTTGTTGACAGTGAGAGATCTCTATAAGTCCCCAATAGTTTTACACTACTTTTGGAAAAAATCCAGTCAATTTCCTTGAATTCGTGAATTCCTACCCGGAAGTCTAATAACAATTTCAATGGACAAGCACAATTCATCGCATAAAAATGCAGCTTTGGGATTAGAATTAGATACAAATTGTTTAGATGTTTAAACAAATGACTTAAAAATTCATGTGAAATGTAAATGTCAATAAACCACAGAAAAGAATGATAATTCAGAATAGTTATACAAGGTTTTTTTAATGCAGTAATAAAATGTATTTTAAAAATTATTTAAGTTAAAAAATTAAATAATTAGCTAAATTATTAGTAATTTTGAAATTAAATTTCCAGAAGATATTTCATGTTTTAGTCATTGAAACTAAGAACGAGCTTTAATTACAAGAAATGTAGATTCGTGGATGAGATGAAAGATGGCAGTATTTTCTTGATATTTTTCCAATTGAGCTCTCTGTGGGAGAATATTGTCAAATACTTGAGTTACATGGTAGTGTAATCTTACTTCTGAAAATGCTTATTGCACTTAAAATTTTTAATCCGCAATTAGTAGTTTTGTTATACAATCAGAAAACACTCTGGTGTCTGTTGAAACGAGAGTTTTTTTTATTCAAGTGTTCACTTACGCTAGTCGTTTTACGCCAGTGCGATGTCAGACTCATTTGATGTGTCCGAGGCAGTCGGCAGCTGGGGAAAGAAATGAGAGTTTCACTCATACTGTGGCGTTGACAGCTCCGGTTCCGCTCAGTTTATCATTGCGCGCTCTAACACGGTCTTTCGCCCTCTCATGTCTTCGTGAGGGGCGCAGCTGTCGCGATCCCAGCATCAGTGTCCGGAAACACAGTGGGTTGCAGGTTGCAAGTTCTGAAAACAACACATAGTATTTGTATCCTCGTTTTTATAGTAACGTAAATTTCTCAACGAATGTTATTGAACTATAATTTCTGACGCTCTTCTTATACTGTTGTGATGAGGATCAACATTTACTAATGTAATGCATTCTAATTTGATTTGATTTTTTCGTGTTTCCGGGCACGTCAACTGCTTTGGTCATTAGTCCCGTTAGTATAGTGCATGATTTTTCTAGGGGTATGCGCGGTGATCTTTCCCCGCTGGATGGCGAGATCCGGCGCCGACCTACTGGCTAGTGGGGTTTCCCCCTAACCAGGACTCTCCCACCAGCGGGGCACCGCCCTAGTCGGGACAAGCTCTAAGCTCCCGACCGGTCTCCCGGAATATGTGGTAGTGGAGTGAATGTTAGTGTGTGTGTGTGTGTGTGTGTGTAAGGCAAGAGGATAGGACAAGGAAGAGGAAGGACAGATCGCGCGCGGTCCGTGGCTCGTTTTATGGGGTACTGCTCTGGCATTCGCCTGAAGTTTATTGGAGAAACCACGGAAAACTACCGATCAGAGCAACCGGCCGCTAGAATTCTCCTCCAGACAGCGACTGAATTCGACCTAGCTGAAAAGCTAATATCGAAAATCCTGCCGCCGTCAGGACTCGAACCTAGCACCTCCCGGTCATAGGCGCTACAGTGACATCAGTTGATGCACTGAGCTCCCGCTCCCGGTGTGTAATGCATTCTAATAATGTAATGTAGATTTTCAACAATATATTCTGTATCCAGCTACAATCAGACAGATTTCGTCATAATTACATTCAAAATATTAAACAGAAATCACAAATTGTTCCAACGATTTTTTAACTAATATAAATAAATTCAATCCTCTGAGTCTCATCTGAGTCTCATATCTCAGGGCCAGCATAGCCGCGGCCTTGCACAGACTCTGACCAGATCTTAATGTCTGAGTGCTGACGGAGATAGGAATTTCGACACAAGTTAGGCAGATGGATATAGTTCAGTCGCTCTGGAGGAGAATTCCAGCGTCTGACTACTGTGATCGGTAGTTTTCCGCATTGATTTGATCAGTACAAGGGAAAGGTCGCAGCACTGCCCAACAAAAGGGCCATGCATCATGCGCGATCTTTCCGATTTCTTCCTTCTTCCATCCTCTCCCCTCATATACCCTGACTTCCATGCACATCATTATCTCACACGCCGGGAGATCAGAACTTGTTCCGTCTGTGATGGTGCCACCCATCTTAAGGGAGATACCTGGATGGGGAAAACGTCGCAAGCCGATCGGCGCCGGATCTCATTATTCAACGGGGGTAAGATCACCGCCACCTCCCGGTATAAAAGCTTTCTAATGGCAGCAATTATCGTAGCAGTTGACTTCTGCGGAACCGTAAGTTAAACAATCAAAAACAATAAATTTCATGTTTTTTTAACAATTATGAGCTGGATTTTCCTATATGATTATGATTGTCTATTGCATTATACAAGGAACGTTACACAAGAAATTTTTGAATTGAATTGAATTGGCCTTATTTTACGTGGCGAGACTCAGGCCATCGGGCCTGCTCTTCCGTCTGACCACGCAAATTTCGTTACACTCCTTTCACCTATCATGGGAGAAAGAAGGTATTACTTGGGCGACGAAACAGGCGATTTGAATTTATCTCAGAGGCGTCATTTAGGCTTGAGGATCTTTTACATGCAGTAAATGTACTAACATGGGACAGCCGGCTTTACTTCCCCTCCGAAGGAAGGCGTACGAAGGATTTTTTCGCCCTTAAAAATCCACGGCTTCGATCGGGTTTGAACCCGCAAACTTGGGTATAGCAGTCCGATACGCTAACCGCTACACCGTCGCCGCCGGAAAGAAAGGCAACTCGAATCAATTTTTGATCGCTTGTTTTCCGCAACCGCCCACCGTGCTCAGCGCCGCCGCCGGTCGGCGGTGAGCCGCGCCGATCTCCGCCCGCGCCGCGTGTTATCCCGTGCGCCCCCGGGGATGGACGCGCGCCGTTTGTCAGGTGGCGACGCCGGGCAATGAGCTTTAATTTATGGCTCCACCGGCGGCGGCCGTGGGATTACGCCGTGGAGGGGGAGGGGAAGAGTGGGACGGGGAGAGGGGCAGGAGAAAGGGAGGGGGAGGCGTCGTTTGTTGCGCCCCCTATCGGGTGTGAATGGGCGGCGAGCAGGTGCGATTGTGAGCGCCGTGCGAGAGGTAGCGACGCGCGCGCACCGCTTCTTCTCAACATTTGATTTCATTAGCATTCCTCTTTATCTTCATTACAGCCACCGCACGCTCTCCCAGAAGTTGCACGGTAGCGCCGATGCGGTCGATTTCCCTACAACGCGTCTCTTCTTTCGCGCGGGAAAATTACCACTTAACAAGTTCGTATCTATCGCGTGCAGTCACGGATAATTTGTTGGAATGAATAAAATTATATTTTACAAATATTTTTGCTCTTTCGAAATCAGCTGGGAGTTAACGTGACACATTAAAGGCTTTATATGCTTCACTGATATATTTCTCCTGGCACCAATTATTCCTGCGATCACGCTTTAATTCACATCACCCCACAGCGAGGCGGATTAACTAGATAAAAAAATGAACTGCGTATTTCGCCTCTTTTTATGCAATTAGTGCTGACGAAATTCATTACCCCCGATACTTTTTTCTGGGTCTACACTGGGATGGGTTTTTCTTTTGACAAGTCAGAACTCATTATAAACGTACAATATGAACGTTGGAAATTATAGGTTCTTACACTTCTAAAGCAAGTGAAGGTTTCAGTGCAAAAATATGATAGACTAGAGTAATTAGGGAGTGAGATTTCCCCCGGTGATTTCCAGAATGGAATGGGGACATTGAGGGAAAAGGAATCCTACGAAACGTACCACGTATTTATCCGATTACTAATAACATTATTCAGTTTGGACAATAATTACAATATTACACAATGCTTCTGATTCCAATCTAACGATCTTAATTAGTCTACTTAAATATATTTTTCATGTTATAAGACTAAGACCCGACTTACACGATTCCTTTTGACGAACGATTTGTGTTTTAGCTAAGGCGCGAATGCGGACAGTGGCTTTGCCGCCTCAGGAGTCACTGTGTGCATGCGCTCATTAGATAATATACCCGAAATCGCTCGTCGCAATGAAGCGTATTAGACGGGTCTTAGACTTATAACTTTTTAAAAACTCATTCATACATTTCACTGTTTGCACACCGTTTTACATATTTTGCTTTTACATGGGTGGTTTTCGTTGGTAAGATTCAGAGAGCATTACAAAAATATTGCAGAGCGATCCAGTTGGGATCCTGCAGAAGTGGGACTTGAAGGTTTAAGTGATGAGTGTAGAATTTAGGATGTGGTTTTGTTATGCCCAGAAAAATACACCGAGTAAATCAACAACAAAAGTTTATTATTCATTTCTTACAAGCCAAATTCCAAATCATACAACACAACCGTGCACCTCAGAAGACATCGAACAAAACAAGCACGGTCGTCGTCGCCAGAAGATTTACCAGTACCATCCAAAGTGTAACGTCGTGAGTAGGGATCTACACCACAAAGGAACAGACACGAGTGGGTATTTACAATTTATTTACAATAAATTATGTACACTATTTACAGACCTCACTCTAAGGTGTTTGTCGGAGCTACCTGCAGCAGCCCCCCTCTCCAACACGCGCCTTGCGGCCGCGCCTGCGTTTAGCCAACTCGGCAATCGCAAATGGCACCTGGTGTGCCTCGGCAGACAATCTGCCCCGAAGTATCAAGCATACTTCACAGTGCTCGAGACTCGAACACCTACACGTGCCTACAGCACTTCCGCGCCAGACTTGGCCGGACAAGTTTTGCGGTGTTGTGCCGCGAGGAAACCAGAACGTTACCCAACCCAGGGCTTTGGCCACCATCCTTATATATGCTCGAGTCACATGACTTCCTGCGTCATCTTTCCCCACGCACTCGTCTTGAGGCGCCTGCTTTTTCCGTTGCATTTGCCCCGGCACCTCCAAGCCCTCTCCCCTTTTGGACTTTCCTGAAGGGTTGGCCTTTGTTCGGGAGCCTATTTTTGGCTCCCTCATTCCCATACCTTGCAACTTGTCTCTCCGGAGCAGGGAGTCAAGTCTATGACGCTACAAAAGAAACAAACATCGAATTAAAACCGGCAGTATAACAAGGTACGGTCAGCGTAGGCACAATCGCAATAATAGACACTTACAACACGTAGCTCTGTCTCAGTACAGTACTACAGCTCCGTCGCCTGCTGCCCGTAATATACGCTAGGCGTCGTCACCATCAGAAACTCGCTCTTGCTTCTGGTTGCGGGTGCTGCTTTTGTCATCACTAAAGTCTGCGTTTCGCGCATAGACCGACTGCAAACGTTCCCAATTAGAATCACTATTTATAACATATCAGGTTTAGTTGTTCTTTGTCGTTTTGGTTTATGTCTAGGCGTAGGAAAATTGGAAAGATTAACTTGAGTTGTTGGGGAGACGTGGGTAGATCAATTTTATCTTTAATGCCCTAAAGGACTCCATAGCCGACCTGGATGGCCGAGGTGGTTAAGAGCGAGTACTGACTTAGCGCTTCGGTCCGAAGGGTCGCGGGTTCGAGTCCCGCCTTGGGCATGGTTGTTTGTCCCTTGTCTTTGTATGTATGTGTTGTCGCGGAGGGCCTCGCGTTCTGCTGACCCCATATCAGAGGAGCCCGCAAGTGTGTTGGTGTCTAGTGTATGGTCGAATATGCGTCCCATCGGAACGTAAAGGGTAACCGGCTGTCGGCTGGATAAAAACACTAGAAAGAAAGAAAGACTCTATATCTCTTTTAGAGTGGGAGGTCAATGAGGTCGATAGGTGAAGAGAGGAAACAGCGAGACTCGTTTGGCGTTCTCTAATGAGTTCTCTTCAAAGTGCGGAGGTGCGTTAGTTGGTTGGTTGTTCGAACTGACCTGAATTGACAGAACTACTCGTTGAAAAGTTACAGCGTTATATTGGTCTGGTGAATGAAAATGCCCTATTCCTTCTCAAAATGGCCATTTTTAACCCCCTCCAAAAACAATTCTTAAATTGGCTTCTTGGTGAGCTTTTACTGCACTTGATAAGTATAAATTGAACGTGTTACTTTTACTAACATTAAAACATATTTTAATACAAGTCTTTTATTTAATCACTTTCTCATCCTATTCCATAGTTTTACTATTTGGAATCATTATATTCACATTTATAGAAAACGTTTCATTCTATTCTTCCTTTTTATTGACCACAATTTCTAAACATTGTAAAGAATCTTTCTGACAGCGGAAACGACTTTCACAAATATTGATTGGAAAGAAATAGCGTTTTCAGTAACTGATCGATTTATTTTATGACACCCGTAAAGGGCTAAAAAATAAATAAAATAGCGGCAGTTTCATTCAGTCGAGAAGAATTCGCAAGCGTTCCTCTGAGTTCTAAGAATCAGTGGCTGCTGTTAACGACGTTAGAGGGAGAGAGAGACACGGCAGAGCGAGAAGAAATGAATGAAGAAGGGAAAGGAGAGGTGGTGAAAGGGAGAGGTGTTCGCGAAGCCAACTACGGCTCTCCTTCTTCGATTATTTCACCCGCCATTACCCTTCAGTGCCGGTCACGACCCGTACAAATTTTATTTAAGTGCGAGTCTTCGCCAGCAGACGAGATTGAGAAAGGTTCTTACACGGCATTCGCAAAGTTGGGGACCATGAGAATAAACACTTGGTCGAGCGGTCTGTCTGAATTTGGACCGGGTGAACTTCACTGCCTTATTTACAAAAAAAAAGTATCGTTTATTTCACATTTTTTTGAGTGTTTTCAATTTTTCTTGCAGGTATTTTTGAATTTGGGCATCCCTTGAGAAATTGAGGTTAATTTACTCTAGCTTATTTTTCTTAAAGCTTCTCTGAGAATATAATGAAAGTATTTATTAATTTGGCAATGAAAACAACGAAGAGATCTTTTTCTGAAATGGCCTTTCCTCACCACCTTTGAAAGAATATCGTAACACATTTATAAATTGATTATAACCAGTCAAAAGTCATACGATCTTAACGTTAATATCCTTGTTCTCCCCAGACTAGCTACAGACAAAATGGATTCTCCTTTTAACATGGTCGTTAAATTCTACTAACCTCAATCTATACATATTTGACCACGTTCTCTTAATGTGTTGCTTGTACCACTGAAGATGGGGGAAAGTTCCCCGAAACTAGTTTGGTAATGTGTATTAGTGTATAATATGTTAAATACACTATTTTCTTATTCATTGTGGTCTGATTACTTCCATCATACGTTTATAATGCGAATTACTACAAGATCTCGGCTGAAACTACGAAATTCATTTACTTTATCCATTTAAAAAATCTATTGTTATTATTATTACTACTACTATTATTATTAATATTATAACCTAGAAACTTACTTACTATTACCTAGTTTTATTTTTTATAAAAAATATATAGAGAATTGAAAAATTATTTGTTAAACAACGATTAATTTTTCGTGAAAGTGATCTTTCGCTTTTTTTAAAGAAGCTCCTTGACGGTGAAATGAAAAAATAATGATGTAGACAAAAGTCTATGGTAGGTGTGTTGAATTGGAATCTTAAAAAGTATGCAAAAAGGAAGAATAGATACTGAGAAACGAACAAGGAAGGAAGAGGAAATGGGAAGGGTTTCTAATAATATTCAAATCAAGGGAGAAGGAAAGAAATTTGAAATTTGTCTATTTGTATGTAATAATTTCATAGGTGATGTTTTATAATGTAATAACTATGAAACAATTAAAGAGTCAAATATAACTTGCACGGTTATTGCGTAATCATCATACAATAATATCTTTCTTGTAGTATGCTGTATTTATTAGTAATTATGGTCGTAATTTGTTGTGCCAAATAAGTATCATTATGCACACAGGCACACAGAGACCAAGATTACGATATTATTACTAATCTTAATTGATTACATTGACAAAAACTGTTCTCAAAATTGCTGATTTTCATTGTTTATTAACATTCTTTGTCGATTTTGAAAATCTAATTTATGTAGTAAATTTACTAGTTTTTGCATAATGCAAATAGTAAAATTTAATTATTTTCGTTTGCAAAAGTTTTCAAATTTTAAAATTTCAAATATAATTTTGTTCAGTTTAAGCAGTGATGACGAGAAGTTGTACTAAGGCTCAGCAAGCAATAAAATCTGACAATAGGTTGTAATTTCTGACTCACTTTTGTCGTCAATGATAAGGTACATTCCAGTCAATGATACGTATCACAAATCTTATATAACCAATCATATCCAATTAATTTAGGCATTTAAACTCTATAACTCAAGGGAATTTTATTTTACGTCAAAAAGGCCTTCTCATTCAACGAAAATAAAATTCCTGCCTTCCAAAGCAGTTCAATTTTTATTTAATAAAGATGTAACATAAGTTCACTTTTGAATGTTTTCGTATTCATTAAAAATTTATCGAGGAACTCAACCGGTACTTGTATTTAAAAAAGAACGGAGCACAACTATAAACTAATTGTCCCTCTTCAGAAAGTTTGATTTTAAATACAAGACGAAAAAGTTTTATGCAGTACTGCAGATGGAGTGAAACCGTGGCTGTTTAAGAGAGATGTGCGTGAGGAGCAAGACTTGAGAGTGCGGAGGAGTTGGCGTGGACGGACTAAATTGCGAAGCACCGAGTGCTTCGTCTGTCTGCGGTGCGCAGCGGGGACGCGGGGGCGCGGGTGGCTGGGCCGGGGGGCGTCGTGGAGGGAGGCCGAAGGGTCTATAGCGCGCGTGCATGACCCCTTCGCTGTTTGGGTGTCGCCTCGGAGCGCTTGTCACCCTCCATAAAGCTTTGCACGTTACGCAGCTGTGCATTGCAGCGATCGCCTCGGGGAGAATTGGAGCGTTGCCTTCCCCGTTTGCCTTGCATGTCTCCTTCGGAAGCTCTTGCCTCTTCCGATGGGGACATCACTTTCCTTCTTGTTCGCGCCGCTAGAGACTCGTGCGTAAAGTTTCTTTCTTGATGTTTCTGCCCATCATCCTTCTCACTAGCAACTCGAAGCCTATGATGTCTTCCATCGTCATCGATAGTCATTCCTTGTGATGTTTAAATAGCAGATTGGCAAATATATACTTTTTTCAAGGTTTTCGTGTAATTGCCTGATCCGTCTTCCCTCTATTCTTCAACACCATGTCTATTTGGGTCTTCCGACATCATTTTCTCCCTTCAGGAGTACTTCACAATTAATCGTGGAATTCTTCCTGCATCGATTCTTTCAATATGAAGCCTCCCTGATTTTCTACATTACTCTACCTTTCATTTATATTATATATATCCAGATCTTATCAGAAATCTTCATTTATGATGCCATATTGTTTTGTGCAGCCCCTAACGTTTCTGAGAAATCTCATTTCAGCTGTATTAATAGTTCAAATTAATATTATGAAATGAAATTGATCCTCTTAATGCATACTGATGTAGGATCTAAGATTTTTAAAATGAACTAACGAGATCATAATCACTATGTGTTTTTAGTAAATGTCCTGGAGTTTTGATATTGATAAAGAATGAGCTCAGATTGGAATGGTGTACTATATGTATTTGATTTAAACGAACTACAAGAAACAATGTCAAATGATATGGATACAAAACCCGAAATTCTGCAGGAATAACAGTTTTAAATATTCCAAAGTAATTACATACATATGAAAATAATTGAACAAAGTCCGAATCTACTAAAGACTTTTCTACGTCATGCGCGTCGCAGATGTCGATAATGGACAATCGAATATTACAAAAATATTCTTCAAATTCTTTAAAAATAGAATTTCATTTTATTTTGGGAAGAACGGGGTGAAATAATGATGATGGACGAAATGGACCATCACCAACATACAGACAGACAAATACAAGCAAGTTCGAGGCGGGACTCGAACCCGCGATCCTTCTGTTCAAGATCGCCAAGGAACTACAGCCTTAGCAATCTAGGCTACCTGGATCGGCCATTAGATATTTATTATAATTTGATATGATAAATTAACATATTATGATAATTTGATTTTGTCGAGCAAGCAGCCTTGAGAATTCTCTTAAGTCTTTCTGATCGTAATAACTACATTTTTCTTCATAAAAATTAATTAGAATAAAAGGATCGGTTTCATATTCATGTATTGACATTTTCAAAAGTAATTCTCACTTTATCTTCACGTCATTATCTTGCATGTTAAAGCATTTCTACGTCAAACATTTTTTCTTGACAATTCCGATTAAAGTATACATAATTTTTAAGAATAATATTTTTATTTTAAGGCTTTCCCATTCGTTACTCATATAACGTGAATATTATCTATCGTAATATTTACGAAAATTGCTAGTGGATTGTATGATAAGATCGGTAATGTTAAGTTCGAACGCTGTAATAGTGGATTGTGTGTCAAAATTAAATGCTAAGTTAGAATCCTGTGATAGCTCATTGGGGTAATGAAATTTGGTCAGCGGTTGATCGATTAATTTGGTAAGGGGTTCTTTCATACTGTATACATACGCATACATCTGGATATAAAAATTACATATTCGCTTTAGAATGCCGCGGTTCCTGGTAAACACATATACATATTACGAAACCATCGGTTGAGGCGATATATAAATTGTTAATTTTTCAGTCACAAAATACATGAGGTATGCTAGCGACAATCGGGCTGGGTGAGGGTCAGAATCACGTGGGTGACGCCCCTATCCTCTTCCCCCCCTTGACATCGCTTTTAAGTTAATCTACATATCTTCGAAAGAACTAATATAGAATGTTTACATTTTTTCTCTCCGATGGACGGCGGATCTTGCGCCTATATTTTCTGAGTGTACATTTTATTCTGCTTGGCGAATAAGTTTTAACACGAAGCATGAAACGACTAGAAAAGATCGTAAATTAATATTTGAAAAGAATGTACTAACCTACTAGGCACAAAGTTAAGATAATGTGAGGATAGGAGATTATACTGGAGGCAATACTAGCAGGCAGGCATATTTACATTTAACTAACATGAATATTTGGGTAAGCAATATTGACCTTCCGGCACATTTACATTTAACTAATTTTTATTCTACTATTCAGAAGTTTTCGTACATACGTGAAAATAACGTAAAAGAAAAAATTATGAAATGAATAAAATGATTGAGGTGGCGTTGGAATGCCCTGTGGTTACAAGGTCTACGTTAGAGTCTGAGCCTGGATCAGGGGCTTCTATGCATAAGGCTACGGCTGCCACGAAGAAGGGCGAACGGATGGGCTCGAGAGCGGTGCATCGACACAGCTTTGACCTCGTTGATTACAAAGCAGCAACGCAGGATCAATGAAGGGGTTGGACGGCACCCGCCAGTTTCAGATGACGATGAGCTGCCATCCCAGAGCCAGCGAATACCACTCAGGCGACTCGACTTCGCGCCTTCACTCCCCCCCAACGTTTGCCGATAAAGACTAAGTATAATTCGGTAAGTGTCTAACTTCGCGGTGTGCAGGGAGGACGCGGGAATACATTGCGTGAGGGCCATCGGCAGGGGGAACAGCTAACCAATGAATGTGTCAACAAAGCCTTGGACTGGAAGTAAGCCAGAACCAATTAGGGGGTGAGGCAGCGCTCGCTAGTTTCAGATGTCGGAACGCCATCAAGCATCACAAGAAAGTCGTCGGAAGCATCACAAGAAAAGTAACATTAATTTTAACAATGATACATAATGCATTATTTACCATTTGAACTGTGTAAATGAGTATAAACAACCTGTAACAACTATTGTACTACAGCTTCCGGGTCAATGACCCCCATCTCGATCAGGTTTTTCGTCCAGTTTCCCTGATCCATTGAGCAAATGCTGAGTTGGCCCCTTGTTTTGCTTCTGGACATAAATGTAACTTCATTTTCTGTGCACGTCTTCTAGAATTCAGTGGGAAACACAATTATTCAAATTATCGTTTCCATGTTGTCGCGGCAGGAAGTAATAAGAGCCCAAATTTATTGCTTATTTATCCTTGAAAATAGAGTTTATTACATGGGAGTTTTTTTGAGTGTTTTTTTTCTCCCTTTGAAAATTCAAAATTTATTGCTTATTTATCCTTGAAAATAGATTTTATTTCATGGGAGTTTTTCTCCCTTTCAAAATTCAAAATTTATTGCTTATTTATTTTGAAAATAGATTTTACTACATGGGAGTTTTGTTTTTTCTCCTTTCAAAATTCAAAATTTATGTAGTATATGACTTAGTGTAGAGATCACAGAATTTTGAAAATGTGCACACAATTCACTTTTCCCCATAGCACGTCATACGCAGTTTTTAACTGTTTTTGACGTAAAATAAATAAATAAATAAATAAATAAATAAATAAATAAATAAATAAATAAATAAATAAATAAATAAATAAATAAATAAATAAATAAATAAATAAATAAATAAATAAATAAATAAATAAATAAATAAATAAATAAATAAATAAATAAATATAAATAAATAAAAAATAAATAAATAAATAAATAAATAAATAAATAAATAAATAAATAAATAAATAAATAAATAAATAAATAAATAAACGCCGCCATCACGGGCCGAGACGACTCGTCCACTCATCGGTGTTCGCTGCGACCCCCGTCAGACTCCCCTCCCCCGCTGTGCACCCCGCGCATCCCGCAGGAGTCTAGCTAGACGGGGAAATCAATGATGTAGGGACAAACTCTGAAGGCTATGCAGGATTGATGTTTACGCCTGCGGAAGGCAGGAAAATTGTTTGAAGACATGTCAACACGCGCGTTTGCACATTTAGGAAAATTTACCGACACGACAGTTGCATTCAGTCAATGCAATTGACAGGCGGCACGCGTTCATGTCACCACAGTGAACTAGTATGGTTTTGGTAGCATGCCAATTTTTAGTGATTGTGAATGATTTGAATGCCATTTGCAGAAATACGTATTTTATTCAGTTTGTACTTGTCTCCCAAATCAATTGTTAATGAATCTTATACTGCAGAATTCTTGTCTGAATACGTATGGTGGGTAAGGTAAAAATTGACAAAGTACATGCAAAAATCATTAAACATCTTATATCCTATTTAATAGTAATAAATAAAATTTCCACAAATTATTTTGGAATATGATAATGAAATATATATTTCACTTTTTTACCAAAATATTTAAAAGGTCTTTGACTTTTTTCTATTTTGCAAGGTTTGCATTTTTTATTTTCCCACAGACCACGAAACATCTTTCTCTTTGGTAAGAAATTGTGACAGTCAATTGTACATAAGGCAAATTATTACAAATTCTAAATAGGCACCTGTCATAGACACCGCTGAAAATAATGCCATGGTACGTACAGTTCAGACCAGGAGATCACAACGCATAAGTTCCATTGCACCCGACGTATATGACAGATATCGCGCAAGGTAGCGACCAAGTTTCAAGATGCTCATGTGAAATGATTCAGCTAAATGATAAACATTCAGGGCCAGGCGATCTCAGAAAAATACAATGAAGGAATACATGACATATCAGAAGACTGATGCATCGCAATAATTCTGGAATATAAAATTACTGTTGCTTGGATCTCACAGATCAATTGCGAGCACTCCTGGGTTAAACTTAGAGGCAACGCATGAAATCTTTGCTAATGCGCCCTTGTAGGAAATACAGACATACGTATAATGCATGTATGATATACTTTGTTTTTGCCTGTGATTGGGCAAAGGTTTACTATAAATTAATTCCAAATTCCTTGTGTTCACTTTTCTCCTATTAGGTTCACTAATTCACTAATTTCACACATGTAGCTGAGGGATTACAAATGACTTTTTTGAAATTTATTGTACCCGAACAGCGAATATGCATCGTACAAAAAATGTCTTAGACAAAAAATTAATATCTACAAGGGATAGGCTTACATCTGCCTAATCTAAAATCAAGTATATCCTCCACCCCTTTGGGGGTATGGAGATGGCAACTTCGAAATTTTAAATGAAAGTCCCCTTTTTTATAGCAGATACTCACTAAAACATAAGTTATGTCTATACTAAAAATCTTATGTTTTATCTAAAACCTTTCTTTGTCATTCGTTATAGATGGAGGTATACGGATTCGTCACAAAATTCGATCGCAAAATCGATTATATAATTTATTCTCGGATGTGAATGTAGAGAATAATATATTACACTACCTTCATTCCTACTAATAAAAGTGAGTTCACCTTCAGTATCCCGCCCATGATTGCCATTTAAAATTCCAAGGTTTAAATTTCCGCATAATTTCAGCAGTTCTTGTCCATCGTTATTGAAGACAGAATCTTTACTTTTTATAGAATTTGCTCTCGCTCCTTGACGAGAGAAGTCCGAAAATACTTTCTACTCAAGCCTCCGTGTCATATAACACTAGTAAAGCAGTATTTGAATATCTCTGCCTCAACGAGTCTAAGAAATCATTGATTGAAGACTTCTGAAGAGTAAAAAGGCAAACCCTGTGAGTGACTGTATGTAAACACAATGAAAATCTGCGTACTTTGAATTACTATATGAAAACAAAAGAAATTACCGTAATTTGTAGCATTTCCGTAATACATTTTATTAGACTAGCCTGAAATAAGCACATAAAACTACCTGGGTAGCAACCTCTTTCCCCTCTGCTTTAAAAAATCATATTGCTGTAAAATACATTTTCAATTTTTCCCTTCTTTCGTTTCAACGAGACATATTATATCAAACGCATTTGTTTAGCCCTGGAAGTCATTATTTTTAAGCATAGACCCGAGACTTTCGATGTTCCATCATCCTACTCTTAAAACCTTATCTTGCCTATTCGGCGATCTGCTGAATTCCGACTCACCGCGAGATTCCTGCCGCTGCATATTGTTTGCAGCAGCCATCGCCCTCACCGCCGAATCGCTCGGAATCCGACAAGTGCCGTGACCTTCGTCTGGAACGCGAGGGAGATCGCCGACGTGAACGCGAACCAAACCGCCCGCTAGGCGGCGTCCGAGGTCGTAGTACCACCCACGGAGCGGGGCGGCCGCGGTCACGGCTGCAGCCGCAGGCGTGGGGTGGAGGGGCCTTTCGGGGTGGGGCGGTTGCCCGCAGGGAATACTCGCCCTCCTGGGGTTCTGCTCCCTCACAGTGTTTGCAGTCCTCCCCTCCCACGCTCGCCGACAGGCCGACAGGAGTCCCGACAGGACAGTCCAGTCACCACCTGTCTTGCACTAGCTTTCGCCTACTGTAAAGGAAGAAATTAATCCTCACGTGTTTGTTGCACTTATCAGCTGAAGTCGTCCTAGAAGCGCACACCGCACCTCGAGGCTGCGTGCAGCAGCTCCTGCCTCTTCCTGAATGGGCAGTTTGGCCACAGTCCATCGCGCTGCCGCACCGTTCGGTCCTGTGCTCGCGCTCGATGTCGCGCAGCTCTAGGCTGACACACAGCTACTCGGAGAAATTGAGAATTAACTTTTCCAAATTCGCCTGTCACTCATGCCGTTGCTTTAGGAAGCCAGTGACAATTGTATTGTCCTCAAGGTAATCAACCTTGCGCGCCAACCGTTCAGTTGAGGTCTGCAGTCGCTGCACTTCATTCTTTGCCAATGTCGCTGTGCCTTGTAAAACGTATATTTCGTCAATTAGCTCCTTGTGGTTATTAGTTATGCTTTCCAGGATATCAGCATAAGTTGAGGATCCTGGGTTCAGCTCCAACGCAAATATTTGGAAAATGTCGGAAGTATTCTATTTTTCGAATGTATCATTCAACTAGGTCAATTTCGCCACCAGTGCTACGACAAAATTGTGATATTTGTGGCGACCACGATTACACGTTGTTACACGTTATTACACGACACGTTATTACACGTTGCGCCTACAACGAGTATTGTGGCAACACGTAAGCAAAGTTCAGGGGCAAAGTAGGCATTCCGCGATACCTGCGTGTACAACGTTTTGCCGACCACTTTTTAATGCAGATTTCCTTAAGGGTTTCGTGCTCGATATAATCGAAAAGCAAAAGAAACATCATATTCTCATATTTTACAAGCAATGCGAATATTCCTCAACTTATAACGTAGTGAAAGGAGGTATATTTGTTATTTTATTACTTTGTATTTGTCTTAGAATAACGTAATATGTGAAGCCAAGTTAGATTCATCTGCTTCCACAAATATTCCATTTCCTTATATTTGAACAGTAGGATGATCAACAATTCATCTAATATCCTCAAGATCTCTTGAACAGTTTTATTCGATTAAAACGTTTTTGTTCTTGTCATTTGGAAAGAAGGGAAAGACCGTAGATGGATTGAAATTGGACGCGAGGGTTCCGCTCTTTGAGGGCTGGTGAATCCGTTCAAAACAATAAATAAAGAAGATATTTAAGGTTTTCCTACACTAAGTGCTATCGTTGACATGTAGAACAAACATTTGTTTTTATATTTTTCTATGTTTTATTTTTTGGATAGGAAAACAATTCTATTAATGAATGCGCGAGATCTCGTTCTACTTTAAACATTTTAGAGTCTTAATGATATCTTGCAAACATTTAAAAAAATTCACAGTCTTGAAAACCTCCATTAAAAAGCTAAAAGAAAGTTAAATATGTTAAAAAGATCAGAAAAGATGATATTGCACAAGATTAGAACAAAAGTAGAAAGTTCAACAAGAAAGGAAGCCCTGCTGATTTCGAATCAATTTCCACAAACGGCGCATTTTATTTGCTTATACCCCGAGATATAGTAATAGATAGTGTGATGTGAGATAGTATAGTTAGTGTGAAGAAAGACGGTCAGATTCGTTCTTCAATAAGAACATTTCGGATGACACAACTGAATGTAAAATAAACAAACAGCTCTCTCCTATCCTATAGATATTCATTTCTCTGGATTGATGAACACGATTGTAGATCAACATAATCAGCCTCTAATTGGCGTGCAGCTAAATTATTTCACATTGATACACTCTTTAATCTCTGATGTAATGCTAGGCGAAAAAAAAACAACAAAATTAATTATTTTGTAATTATAATAGTTTTTGGTTGTAAACCACAGCCTATAGTACTCCTGGCTTCCAAAGGAAGTTTGCACAAAAGTTTAATCGAAATGGATCAGTAAATTCAGAGATTTTCTGACAGAAATAATTTCTTTTACTGTAATTTTAGAAAAAGGGAAGGAGAAGAGATCCCTTTTAAAGCTTTCTGGATCAGAAAAGCAACATATTCAGACATAAAAATCGTTAAGTAGTAATTTTTACTGCAAAATAATTGGAAGAAGAATAGGAAGACCCAGAATGAAACTCTCAGAAGAATTTCAAAAAGAAGTAAACATTACTATCTTTACAGAAATGAAAAAGGATAGTGGAGAATAGAATATCACGGAGCCCCAACATAAGTTTCGCCATCCAGATGATGATGACGATGATGATGACAATGATTATGATTATCCATTTTACAGCCGGATTTTCGAGCTGTAACTCATCGTACTAGTCTCTTTGTATAGGATTAGTATTGTTAAATGTTTCAAATTGACTTATTATAATGTTCGTAACATAATATCCAAAATTGTATTACCCCTTTGTATTTGTGGTTAAATATTACCTTTAGCATTACAACTATGAAACACACATTTAAAAAACGATGCAATATAAATTTCATATTTTTGTCATGTAATATTGCAGTAGGCAGGTGATTGTAAACTCCTGCTAATCGTCTGGGGAAGAGCATGAAGTGATGAATGTAATGAAGAAACACAAGTACTAGAAAAGTCTGAAAATGCATGTCACCGTTTTTAATTAGGTGAGCAATAAATTACTACGTTTCTTTAGTTTTTCAAAAAATGAATTTAATCTAAATTTCAAACTCCTCATTACATATCTTTCATTAAAAACAACCGGATGAGAGAGAAAGAGTAGAGTAAGTATATATAAGTTTTATTCGAGAACAGATTATATTCGTCAGCTTAGAAGCAATTTCCATTGCCTGGAAGTTTGAATTAAGAGTAAAGACGGAAGACAAGCGTGGTCGCCAGTACGTCGCCACTCCAAACAAAGGAAATTCCGATTCATTTCAGTTTAATTTACGTTAGTTAAAGTTAGCTAACCGGCCCGTCTCCCAAGTCTCTTCTTTCCAAATCTCTGAAAGCTACGGAGTCTCTCGTGTTATGCGATAGTGTCGTTCAGCTGAGGTATCTGATGTTTGTAATTACATTTTATATACTCGGGTTTAAGTTAAACTTTACGAGACAATTATTCTAATGCGAATAAACCATGACGTCGTTTATCTGTCATAAACATCAATCACCTTTCGGAGGATGAATATTCAAATTTAAATGAATATAAAATAAATTGGAATGTTGCACGGTATTCGTATGTAATATCTTATTACAATACCCTATTTGTAATTGAATTTGTCCAAATAATCTCGTTTTATAAGTCTCCACTTCCGCTTTGTTGTAAGATATCTTATGATATTTATTTCGTTAATAACTTCACACACGTTATTTGTGAAAGAGTTCTCTATCCCTATTGCTTGTGTCTTCATCTACTTTGTGATGTTGACGAGATTGTCTCGTCTTCTCTCCAACCACTTTAATTTTTTCTTCACTTTACATTTAAATGGCTTCCTGTATTTTTTCCTCTCTTCAACTATGTTCCTCTGTCTCCATTAATCTCCCTCTTTTATCATTTCCTCTCCTTCTTTTCTTTCTTTTACCTATCCTAAGTTTGATTTTTCTACATTACTATTCCAATTTCTATCTACAACGCATTTAATTCATAAAGGCATTTATGTTTCAGTTTTGACACTGAATGTCTACTAATTAATATTTACATAAAATGTCAATCGAAATATTTGAATTTTTTACAACACGAATTATCTTTTGTTCTGAATTACTTGAACAGTATGTAACTTAACATGACTATCGTTTGTGTATGCGTTTGGTGAAAGAGAAGGTTAATTTTCATATATTATGAAGCTTTCGAAATGTGTTGCATGATTTCCAAATGAACTCTCTTATCTTGAAACCACTGGAAGTAGTACTGTTTATGAATCTTACTTCTCCTGTGGACTATCTCATAACATAATGTACAAGACATACAAAGGGGACTCAGCATGGGCAGACATCAGTAAAAGATTACAGAAATCTGATTATAAAAGTAGAGGAGACCATCCCTGGAAAATACGATGTAGAAAGCAAAGAACTGATGTAGGCAAGTTCTCCTTTGTGAATCGTACTATAGTGGATTGGAACAAACTACCTGCAAAAGGACTAGAGACTCTTCCTTCTAATGTAGTGAAATTCAAAAATATACTTAATTCTATGTAGGTCATCATTAATAGCACTGGGACTTTTATTATTATTATTATTATTATTATTATTATTATTATTATTATTATTATTATTATTATTATTATTAGTTTCATTATTATAATCGTTAGTATTATTAATAATATAGTCATGTCTCTTATTCAGTAAAGTGAAGTGAAGTGAAGTGGAGTGAAGTGTTAGAAAAGCTATAAGTCAACATACAGATATCTCAAAATTAATTATAACTAGGATATTCATCTCTAATTCTAATTGTAATTATATTTGTAAATATTCGTAATAGTTTTGTAATTGTATATCTTATTGTAATAATGTTTGCCACCGAGCATTAGCTCAAAGCGAACTTTAATAAATCTATCTATCTATCTAACTCTTCAGATGATTTCATCGTATTCGTTTGCAGCCTGTGGCGCCAGGTGAAGCGAAATTACTCTGCGCAGCGCGTCACTTGCATGCGGCGCCGCGCCGCTCGCGTTCACTCGCTTTATTTACGACCGGGCACGCTTTCATTAAGACGTGGCTCCCACGCAGTCGAAGCAATACCCCGAAGGATTCTGTTAGCAGCCCCACCAGCATCCTCTCTGTATTCCCGCGGGGATCCCTGCCGTCACCGCCGACGGCATCCGCGCCAGCATTCGAACCGGTATTGCCCAAGCAACACCGCCAGCACCTCCGTTGGCGTATCCGCTGGCGCCTCCGCCGGCATTTTCCCTATTATTTCCCCATTATCTCCGCCGGCACCGGGAGCGGTAGCTCAGGGCATCAACTGATGTAACTTCAGCGCCTCTGACCGGGAGGTCCTAGGTTCCCACTCCCCACGGCGGCAGGATTTTCGACAGTAGCTTTCTAGCTAGGTCGAATTCAGTCGCTGCCTGGAGAAGAATTCTAGCGCTGCTCTGATCGGTAGTTTTCTGTGGTTTCTCCGATCAACACCAGGCGAATCCCAGAGCAGTACCCTAACAAACGGACCGCGCGCGGTCATTGCTTCCTCTTCCTTGCCCTATCCTCACCTCTTACACACACACTTACACTAACATGCACTACACTACCACATGTTCCGGCAGACCGGTCGGGAGCTTAGAGCTTGTCCCGGCTGGGGCGGTGCCCCGCTGGTGGGAGAGTCCTGGTTAGGGGGAAACCCCACTAGCCGACGGTAGGTCGGCGCCGGATCTCGCCATCCAGCGGGGGAAGATCACCGCCATATCCCGCGAAAAACATGCACTACACTAACGGGACCAATGACCGAAGCAGTTGACAAGCCCGGAAACACGAAAAAATCAATCAATCAATCAATCCGCCGGCATCTCCGCCCATGTCTCCGGCGACATCACCACCGACATACTCGACGATATCCTCACCGGTCTTCGGCGCTGACATCCCCATCCCGGCTTCCCCGCTCCCGCCCCCGCAATCCTCGCCGGCATTCCTCTTCTCCGGCATCCCCGGCACATCTCACAGGCATCCCTTCCGTCGTCCCTTACGGATCCTCCGGCATTTTAGGCAGCATCCTCACCAGCATCCTATTCGGCTTCTCCGGCATTCTCGGCAGCATTCTGACCGGCATCCCTTCCGGCTTCTCCGGCATTCCCGGCAGCATGCTCACCGGCATCCCTTCCATCGTCCCTTACGGATCCTCCGGCATTTCTGGCAGCATCCCATTCGGCTTCTCCGGCATTCTCGGCAGCATTCTGACCGGCATCCCGGCGTCCCTTACGACATACCTGGGAGCGTTCCCAACAACGCCCCCACCAGCGTTCCCGCTGCGGCGATCACGATCCATCTCATCAAGTTTGAATCCCCTCCTTCCTACCTCCACGGCGGGCGTACTGTACCCCCTGACCTTCAAATCATCTTACCTTGGTATCAATACTCCGCCTCCGCTGGTGTGGCGCTCTTCATTACTGCGCCGGGGACAAAGGCAATTACCTCGACCACGCTTATGAGAAAGCGGTGCAGCGTTGTGAGTAGTATGGAAGGGCGAGGTGGCTGGGTCGCCATTTCAGCCATAATGTGGTAATGATAGCGTTTTCTGGGGGCGGCAGCCCTGCGGGGAGTTTGCGGTGGCGACGTGGTCGCCGTGTCTCTGTCGGTGAAGAAACGTATATTATAGGAAAAAAAAAGAAAACAGGCGCTGGGTAATTTACTGTGGGCGTTCACAACTGAGGCGGATAGTAGCACAGCTTGTTTGAACCGTAACTTTCCTTTCTTTAATTAATTTTGTGGAGAACCCCAGTAATTTCAATTTCGTCTTGTCAAGTCTCTCTTATTGTGGTGAAACAGTGCAGATAATTGCGAAACAAGACAGAATGCACACTACCTACTCAATTAGAGCTTCATGCGCAAGTGAGCACAACCTTATATTGACAAGTATAATGCCGTGGGTCGTGTCTCCTAATTAATTACAACGATTGATTTCTGTTTACTATTCTTTCAAGGTAGATAGTATTTTAAAATGCTCCTGCATTATTTTTTTAATTTTTAGATCACTGAATATTATTCACTTCAGGATTGGCCAATAAAAATCAATCCCGATTTCAATAGAATGTTCTTGTGTAGCTAATTTGAGGAGCAAATATTCAAAAGGTGACATGTCCATTTGGCAAAAGTTGAGTTCTTCTGTTGTTTTTGTCTAGAATTTTATTTCCATGGAAAACCCTGAGGTGACTTGCAAACATTAGCACTCTATTTGTTGAGTTATTGGCGGAGTTAAAACGTGTAAATTGTGTGCTATATTTTCCATTTTTATCGGAAAAGTGTGAAGTGGACGTGTCACGTTTTGAGTGTCTGCTCCTCATTTCTCTCCCTATCTAACTATTCCCTACTAGCCCTAAAGCCAATGAACCTCACATAAATTGCTAGACAATTCATTTCTACATTCCAAGTAACGAATGAGTTTTGCTTTAGGCTACATTAAAATAAGTACGTTACCGTCATCAGTCTAAATGAATTTTTTGCAAAGAACTAATCGGTTAAAATATAATTAAAATTAAAATATTTTGATTCTTTAAATAACGCAGTACGTTTTTGACCTTACAAATAATGCAGTAATATCACTGATACAATAAATCATTTATATTGTGATAAAAGTAGGAAAAAAGGCTGAAACTAATAAATTTAATCTTTGTAGAAACATTTACAACCATTTTTATGATAAATTGCAGAATATTCCGAATCTTGGGATTTGGCCGAGGTAGGATGTATAATAGTGTGGGTGTAAAACCCGATTCAGCATGGATGTTTGCTTGTTTTGTAGCATCGTGCAGTTCTCCCAACTGCCGTGACTCATTTTTCAATTCTCTCTCTTTCGTTGTATTTGTAGTTACTATCCCCATAATACACATTGGATCAAGATGTATCCACTTTTACTGTATCTGGGCTTTACAATACGAGTTTTACTTATGAAAAATCGTCGTTTTGTTCTCGATATTACAATACTTCTTCTATACTATGTAAATCATATGTCAAAACGAAAATTAACCCCGGTAAATGAACTTGACATTCTACCACATAACTTACAGGAAAGATAAGTATCTATCATTGGTGTTACCTATCTTGTAGATCACAACATCAAGAAATCAGAAAAGAATTCATAATAAATTCTACCATCAATATAATTAAAAAAATAACTTCAGTTGGTCGGGATTAAACTAATTATCGGCACCTGGTTTGTCAACAAAAGCTAAAGTATTATTTGAAAGTCAATAGGTACTTTTTCTCTAAAAATTATTCTAGGAGGAGAGGTATTTCTTGAAACCTGTTAGAATGTTCGCACGATTCTAAATACGTAAAGGCATGTGGTGTGGTTTAATAGATCCCAAAACCTTCAGCGAAAAAGAAAAAAAACTCCGAGAAAAAAATTAATAAATAATAACAATATTAATAATGATATTTTCGGTCTTACGAATCATCATTTTCAATATTCGCAATACGAAATGAAACGCAGTTATATTCCTTTATGAAACCAATTTAGACCGCAGTGCTGATGTGATTGACTATTACATTTTTTTCTGTGGAATTTAATTGCAATAATTTAAATGAAATATTACATTAACTTTGCTTTTAAATTTGGGTGTTTGGACAGGTTTGGCATTTGCATCAGCTGAACGAAATGTGGTAAATTAACAATTCTGAATTAGCCTATAGCAACTCGGCAACGGAATTTTGTTACTCAATGTAAATTTGCATAGAGCTCTCTCCGCACCAGATCCCTAATAAAGTTCATACATTTTGTTTTCAGTGTCACAAAACAATCAAATCCCATTTAAAAACACCGTCGCATTTGACACAACTTGCATACCTAATTTATTCTACACGTACATCAAATCCCTCACTCAATTTGCAACCAACGCGGGAGTAGAGGCCATGGGTTTCTCTGTACAGAGTGCCTTCCCGCCAAACCATTGAAACAGACTGCCGTAAAATTAGCCCCGCAAAGTTTTCGAAAATATAATAATTAATCTGAAAACATGTTGACTGTTTGTTTCTTGTACGCAATAAATGTTGACTATTTAAAAAACAATTAACTTACGCAAAACAAAATTGTTGTTTTTAAAATGAAACATTCCGTAAAGTGGATATGTCAGCCTGGCAATAAAAAAACAAGATAATATAGAGAGATAAATAAAATAAATAATCTAAAATTATAGCTTCTTGTTGCTAATTAGTTGCGCAAAAAGAACATTCGTCGCTCTAAAACTAATACAAAAATGCGAAATTTAGCCAAATTGATGTGCACGAGCTCGGCAATGATAAGCAAACCAAGACATTTCAGAGGTAAATAAAAAATAACTAGATAAGAAGTTGTGGGACTTTTTTTGCTATTAATAACATATTATCAACGAATAAGAAACATTTTTTATATTAATTTCTAGTATTTTCGATAGATTAGCATGTACTCGGCTTCTGACGACAGGTTTTTCCCCCATTCAGGGGTTTTTTCCTCAGCAGTACCTTATGGTCTCTTTTCCGCGGCTTTGATGCGAAAGAGAGACCATTTGGGGTGAATACCAGAATTCGAAAGGTTAGAACGAGGTAGTAGGTATTGTAATGGCTTAAAGGCCCTCGGCCTAGCCACAGTGCATCAAGTTTTTTTTTTCATTTGTCTGTAATAATTACCTATTAAATAGATTTAAAAAAATAGTATTTTCGAAAACTTTGCCTAGCTAACATTACGGAGGTTTGAAACCGAGCTTGTGCGTCCGGCTCTTGTGCGAACAAACAACTCAGGGTTTGAGAGGGAGGGGGGTGACGTGCGAAGCCCCGGGTGGGCGGGCAGTGCGAACGGGCAGGGGGGGGTAGAATGTAGTCGCCTCCAGTGCCGCTAAAATGCGTCTCCTGTGAAAGGCTCCTAATGAGCCTCGGCCCTCCACGCTGCTTCAATTACCTCCCCTCGCGACCGATCCACACCAGCCTTCCTCCTGTCCTTTCCCCTTTACGTTCTCCCATTTTGGCGCACTTTCTTCTTAGAGGGTTTTAACCTGTGTTCCTGACTCCTACATCAGGTTCAATGGTCTCGCAGTATGGAAACTATTAAAAAAATAATTCCTAAAATATTAAATACAATGATTTGATTTGATTTTTTCGTGTTTCCGTGCGCGTCAACTGCTTTGGTCATTATTCCCGTTAGTGTAGTGCATGTTTTTTACTCGTGAGATGGCGGTGATCTTCTCCCGCTGGAATTACCTCCCCTCGCGACCGATCCACACCAGCCTTCCTCCTGTCCTTTCCCCTTTACGTTCTCCCATTTTGGCGCACTTTCTTCTTAGAGGGTTTTAATCTGTGTTCCTGACTCCTACATCAGGTTCAATGGTCTCGCAGTATGGAAACTATTAAAAAAATAATTCCTAAAATATTAAATACAATGATTTGATTTGATTTTTTCGTGTTTCCGTGCGCGTCAACTGCTTTGGTCATTATTCCCGTTAGTGTAGTGCATGTTTTTTACTCGTGAGATGGCGGTGATCTTCCCCCGCTGGAATTACCTCCCCTCGCGACCGATCCACACCAGCCTTCCTCCTGTCCTTTCCCCTTTACGTTCTCCCATTTTGGCGCACTTTCTTCTTAGAGGGTTTTAACCTGTGTTCCTGACTCCTACATCAGGTTCAATGGTCTCGCAGTATGGAAACTATTAAAAAAATAATTCCTAAAATATTAAATACAATGATTTGATTTGATTTTTTCGTGTTTCCGGGCGCGTCAACTGCTTTGGTCATTATTCCCGTTAGTGTAGTGCATGTTTTTTACTCGTGAGATGGCGGTGATCTTCCCCCGCTGGATGGCGAGATCCGGCGCCGACCTACCGTCGGCTAGTGGTGTTTCCCCCTAACAAGGACTCTCCCACCAGCGGGGTACCGCCCTAGTCAGGACAAGCTCTAAGCTCCCGACCGGTAGTATAGTGCATGTTAGTGTAAGTGTGTGTGTGTGTGTGTGTGTGTGTGTTTGTAAGGCGAGAGGATAGGACAAGGAAGAGGAAGGTCAGATCGCGCGCAGTCCGTGGCCCGTTTGGTAGGGTACTGCTCCGGCATTCGCCTGGTGTTGATCGGAGAAACCACGGAAAACTACCGATAAGAGCAGCCGGCCGCTAGAATTCTCCTCCAGACAGCGATTGAATTCGACCTAGCTGAAAAGCTAGTAGCCCTCCCGGTCAGAGGCGCTGCAATGACATCAGTTGATGCACTGGGCTACCGCTCCTGGTTTAAATACATTGAGGAACATTAGTTTACACAACTAATAATAACCAATCAAATACCCACAAGGTCTTATAATGTCACAGATAAAATTGTCATGAAAATTACAGTATTAGCGCTGCGAGTTCGCAAACGTGACTAAAAAGTCTTGGTCGATATTGGTCTTTGAAAACAAAAATGTGATAACTCCAGTCTTCTCCAAATGTTTCGTATCTTGACTTTAGATTTCTGGCGGTTAGTTTGTAAGTGAAGGGAGAGAAAGGATTTCATGCTTGATATACCATCTCATGTAGTAGCTCAATCAAAATACCAACACATATCGAAGTGAAGATACTATTTATGCAGCCAGCGCGGCAGGATTTTCGACACTAGCTTTTCAGCTAGGTCGAATTCAGTCGCTGTCTGGAGCAGAATTCTAGCGGCCGGCTGCTCTGATCGGTATTTTTCCGTGGTTTCTCCGATCAACACCAGGCGAATGCCGTAGCAGTACCCTACCAAACGGGCCACGGACTGCGCGCGATCTTTCCTTCCTCTTCCTTGTCCTATCCTCTCCTCTTACACACACACACACACACACACACACAATTACACTACCATGCACCACACTATCACATATTCCGGGAGACCGGTCGGGAGCTTAGAGCTTGTCCCGGCTGGGGCGGTGCCCCGCTGGTGGGAGAGTCCTGTTTAGGGGGAAGTCCCACTTGCCAGCGGTAGGTCGGCGCCGGATCTCGCCATCAGGCGGGGGAGGATCACCGCCATCTCCCGAGAAAAAAACATGCACTACACTAACGGGATTAATGACTGAAGCAGTTGACGCGCCCGGAAACACGATAAAATCAATCAATCAATCAATCCAGCCAGCGCCGTCTGCTGTGGTACAGGTAAAGATTACAAAGGGTATAAAGGCATAAGGAGAAGCATAGAACCAGCAAATGCTAGATAAGCATACGCCACCTTACTAGAGCGGCACTTACACTAGGTTGATTCGCGACCCATTCCACAAGTCATCGAACTAAATAAGGCGGACATCTAACTTAATAAGGCATCTGCTTCCGCGAATAGGTGGCTTTCCCATGCATGGAAAAGAAGCCAGATACCCTATGTCCCTCATGATGATTCTTGTACGGTGTCTCGAAATAAGTTTTATTAACCTTTAGGGCATGTAAATGAGTCGAAAATTATAACTTTTCCCAGTGTACATTTAGTGGGGAAATCGCTTATAACGGAATGATGCATTTGTCTACAAGACATTAGCCCCTGATAGTAGACAACGTGTGCACAGGTGTTCAGCAACATGACATCTTGACTGCGTGAGAAAGTGACCTCTTGAACATCTTTGCATACAAAGGTAAATATCATATCTACAAGTGCATATAACTCCGTTAAAATCTCGATTGTTAGATTATTGGATGGGTCCGTGCGCGTAAAATGCTATGATCATCAGTTCCAATAGTGTATTGCATGTTTTTTTACCGCGAGGTGGCGATGATCTTCCCCCTAGATGGTGAGATCCAATCCCGACCTACACATGGGCTTGCAGGATTTTCCCCGACCAGTTATCTTCTACCAGTGGAGAAACTCCCCCCTGGAACAATCACTAAGCTCCCGACTGGTCTGCCGACATTTG
The DNA here is from genome assembly GCA_964035755.1 of Teleogryllus oceanicus. Lineage (NCBI taxonomy): Eukaryota > Metazoa > Arthropoda > Insecta > Orthoptera > Gryllidae > Teleogryllus > Teleogryllus oceanicus. Next base: position 56,446,551 of record CAXIVR010000014.1, read on the forward strand.
TTGTAATGCAGTGCATATAAGTGTGTGTGTGCAAGTAACGAATGAGGACAGGACAGGACGAGGAAGGAAAGAATCCGCGCGGTCCATTGCTAGTGTACTGCCCCGCAATTCGCCAAGAACCACGAAAATCTACCTATCTAGCAGGTGGCCCGCTAGAACGTTAACCCAGTCGGCGGCTGATTTCGACCTAGCTATGCAGATAGTGCCGAAAATCCTGTGTCCATCGAGACTCCAACCCTAGGACCTCCCCATCTGAGGCAAGTGGCATCAATTGATGCCTTGAGTCACCAGATTTCTACAAGCTCAAGAGCAACGGAATTTCTCTCACTCCGACGTTTCGCAGATGGTGATTTTTCCTGATGAACACGACTAAAGGAATGTCCCCCACTCTTTCAGAATTTTCGTTCTGTCTTTTCTCCGATACAACTTGCAACATATAAAGAGGGAATGTCGGCGTCCAATTAAGTTATAACACTTTTAACGAAATCCATGTAGTAGCAGGTGAACGACATACTAGTGGGTTGGAGTTCGCAAACCTGAAGCGAGGAGAAAATTGTAGTCTGACTTTAAAGGAAGGCCTTGGTTTTAATTGAATATCAAATCATGAAAAAGAATTTCTTAATCCAATGTTTTGGTAGAAAATATTTACTTCAGCTGGTGTTATGAATTTCGTTGGAATTTGGTATGCTTTGAATCTATCAGGAATCGTTTGTGGCGTATGAGTTCATGGGAATTATGAGTGAATGTTCTGGAAAAATGTGATGGTATAAGGTTGTTATTATAGGAGGTCTCCGATATGATGTTTGGGTCTTTTAGGTTAGAAAATTGGTGTGAGGATAAAATAAATTGTTTGATTTTACTCATTAGAGTGAGATATGTCATGAAAATAATATTGAATTGAACAATAAGTATTATACGATCGTTCACATGAGTAAGGTTTCAGTAAATCATTTACCATTACAGCTATCCGGGCCTGAAATAAATTGCCAGCGAGTCTAAAACATTCGAATCCTTTCCGTAAATTCAAAAAGGAATTAACAACTTGGTTAAGCAATAAAGAAAAATAGAATGGCATTAACGTCCTCTTCAATCTTGAGACTTTTCCCACTTCCAAGCATCCGATCACCGCCCCTATAAACGCCGCACTTTCCTCACTCTTTAAATTCAAATTTCCATCCCATATCTTATTATTCTAATCTTATTTTCCATTCCCTCTCGCACCATCATAATAATTAACAACTATATATTTTTCTGGGTATCCTAATGAAATTGTTGAAATAAAATATACAAAAGTGATTAGCAACGATTCAAATAAAATACTTATAGCTATCTTTAACTTCACATTATTATCTTTATTACAATAAAGATAATAATGAGTAATAATCTTAAGTAAATTTTTTTAGACCCTATTGTACTTTCATTGTACCTTAATACAGTCAATATTGTATTTTAAATTACTGGTACTATTAACTTATAGCGTATTGTACTTCTCTGGAGTTAAAATGTATATTTATGTAAAGTGCTAATGTATACTAAACGTTGCATTTCTGTACCGTTTCTGAAATAATTTTTCTTTCTCCGTTACTTCCTCCTTCTTTTCTTCGCTTCTTCTTTCTTCCTTTTCCTCCACTGATTTCCCCATTTTTCTCTTTATGTCCCCTTCCCCTAAATGCCTTTTGTATTCTCTTTCTCTACTATGCTTATATTCTGCTCTATTAATGTCCGTCGTAAGCCGCCATCGTGATTGGGTTAACTCACTTGCTTAATGCGTACGCCGGGATGGTCCCTTGTTTTGCACTCCCAGTCGTAAATGTACAGCTTATCTCCTTTAGTCTCTCTCCTTTCTTCTTTCTCTTTCGTATTTTTTACTTCATTTTCATTTATGTTTGCTTCTACCATTTTTCTCTTCTCTTCAACTTCTATACATTGATACTGTTCGATCTTAAGCCGCCATTCTAATTGAGGTTTTCTGGGTTTACTCAATCGCTTAAGGCGTATGCCGGGATGGTCACTTCCAGACGTAATGTTGCACTCCCAGACGTAAATGTACAGCTTGTCCCGCCCTCTTAAATGTTACTACTCTGTAACCATGTAGATTCAGTGGTTAACCCTAAGAGAAGGTCTTATGACCATTCTCCATTAATAGTAATAATAATAATAATAATAATAATAATAATAATAATAATAATAATTAATAATAATAATAATAATAATAATAATAATAATAATTATTATTATTATTATTATTATTATTATTATTAAGGCCATTAAATTTTCTTCTTAGATGAGGAAAATAGGCTCTGCGGTGGCAGTTGCACATCATCAAGTTGACGTTGAGATACTTGTTTTAGATTCCACCGTGACAGCTGAATTTATCGGACTATTTGCAATTTGGTTTCCTTGTCTTGCTCATCTGTGGGTCGAACTTCTTTTTTCATTTCGTCGCCGTCGACCTCCCGGGCAAAGTGGTTGATTGTCACGAAATTTGGAATAGTTTGCCATACGTAGACGACTTTCATTGTTATTGTATTTGTTGTACTGATTTAAAGAAATACTGATTTGTTACACTGATATAAAGAAACTGCTAGAAAGTTATACAGCCGTGATCCATTCCCAGGAACGTTATAGACGTGTCACTTACTACTGTTCAAGTGGAGAGACTACTCACGAGAAAACTAGTGCTGAACTGTTTGGAAGCCTGGATCTACATGCCTTTGATTAAACTGAAATACAAATAATGAGACAACAGAATAAATATGGTTATTTCTTATGCCTATTAGTGTTTGCGAAGAATTCCATGCAGCGTCCAGCCCGGTTTCGCATTACGTGTCTTCACACTTGTTAGTATAATTACATCTTCAAGAGCGGCGGGGATCACGATGCAATGGCTCGACTATACGTCTTCCACTGCTAGGACCGGGTTTGATCCCCGGTCACTTCATGTGACCTTTTGTGATGGAATCCATGAGAAAGAATTGATGGCCGATAGTGAGCTCTCGGTAGATTTTTCCAGATTCTCCCGATTTATCAGTCTCTCATTTCACCATTTCGTCAACATCATTCACTTCCTTATCATTATCTTTATCAACTCTTCTTTCTATTGGTATTACTCATGTGCATCAGTGGTGTTGGTAGTAAAATGGTTCGTAACCCCAATAAATAAGGATATAAATGTATCTTAAAGTACAGGAGGTTTATCTCGAGGTACTTTATTGTGACCTATTAACATTTTTACACTGGTCTTGTATTGACACTTAATTTTGCATTAAATCATATCTCTGAATAATTAATAGTGTATTATCTATTTCCATTTTTTGTAGGCCACAGGAAATAAGATCCGTATTTCTGTACACATCAAATATATAGTTTAGAAGAAAAAATTCTATTTCTACTTAATAAATGCTTTTATAAATAGAACGGGCATTTTTGAGTATGTTGGCGCTTGAGAAAAATATTTATTCTCGCCTCATTTTGTAGCTACAATGTTTCCATCTGTTGTATTTTCACAGCTCTACAAACATTACAACGGAAACCAAACACATGTAAATATCAAGGTGTTTCCTAGAACATGCACAAAGCAACATAATGACATGCAGGTCGCCGGGAAGGCCAATCTCATTGCGCCGCGTAATGCCCTCGCATCAGCCCGGGCCCCTCGCAGCGGCGCGCATTGTATAGGCCCCGGCGCTGTGTCACCCAGCGGCGCGTTTGTCGCGCGTGAGCGCACGGCCGCCCAGCCACCCCCCACCCCACCTCACCCCACCCACACCACCCCACCCACCCCACCCCCCTCACCCACCCCACCCACCCACCCCACCTCACCCACCACACGCCACCCACCCCACCTAACCTCACCACACCCACCCCACCCACCCCACCCACACACCCCACCCCCACCCCTCACCCCACCACACCCACCCACCCCACCCCACCCCTCACCCCACCACACCCACCCCACCCCACCCACCCCACCTCACCCCACCCCACCCACCCCACCTCACCCCACCACACCCACCCCACCCACTTCACCCCGACCCTCACACCCTACCCCACCCACCTCACTACCACCCCACCCACCCAACCCACCCTACCCCACCCACCCTACCCTCCTGCCCCTCTGCTTCAACGATCGCTCGGCACGCTGCTATCGCCACGTTCGTTGATTGATTTTTTCGTGTTTCCGGGCGCGTCAACTGCTTCGGTCATTAGTCCCGTTAGTGTAGTGCATGTTTTTTTCGGTAAATGGCAGTGATCCTCCCCCGCTGGATGGCGAGATCCGGCGCCGACCTACCGTCGGTTAGTGGGGTTTCCCCCTAACCAGGACTCTCCCACCAGCGGGGCACCGCCCCAGTCGGGACAAGCTCTAAGCTTCCGACCGGAATATGTGGTAGTGTAGTGCATGTTTGTGTAAGTGTGTGTGTAAGGGGAGAGGATAGACACGGAAGAGGAAGGAAAGATCGCGCGTGGCCCGTTTGGTAGGGTACTGCTCCGGCATTCGCCTGGTGTTGATCGGAGAAACCAGGGAAAACTACCGATCAGAGCAGTCGGCCGCTAGAATTCTCCTCCAGACAGCGACTGAATTCGACCTAGCCACGTTGGTGCTGTGCCATTGGGACCGTCCCGCTGCGGGCGCCACCGCCGCCGCTTAGAACCCGACTGGCGCACTGCCCTCGTTCCACCACTGGTCACTGGTGCGTTACTCCCATCCCTCCCACACCTTCAACCCCACACTAGTACCGCCGCCGCCTCATACCAGGGCCAATCTTGAAAAGCTGGTCAGAATCTGAAAACTTTGTTGATGATTACGATTCTGAAGTAGACATTTTTAAAAAAATCCATTATAGCAGAACGAAATAATAAAAGAAATAGATTTAAATAAAATATAAAATGTGGAGCCAACTGATGTAGGAGGGCTCGTACAGAAGCAGAAACTCTCTTCGAATTACTATGGAATGTAACGCTCTGAACATTGGTCTAACCTAATGCCACGTTCGGTGAAAATACCCTCAATAAAACTTCGTTTTTTAAATGTTGGCTTGAGTGCGTCGTTCCTGCCACCGAAAGCGCCCCTACCGCCATCGCAGGCGCCCCCGCGGCCTCTGTCATTTCCGCCGCCATTTTGGTCGTCGCCGCTGCCATTTTACCATCACCTCTGACGTTATCGCCGCCGCCCACCGCCCCTCGCCGCCGCAACTGGCCGTGGGGGCGCCCACGCTCCCCCGTCCGTCTGCCGCCCTCCGTTTGCGTCTCCCTCCCAAAGGGCGCGTTGTAATCGCGACGTCCGGCGCTCGATGACACTCGGAAAATACAGGAGCTGCAATGAGGGATGCTCGCTGAAAATGTCCACATTTTTTTTCTCGGAATAGATGGTAATGAGATGGATTTCTGAGGGCGAGAGGAAGTGAATAAGACTATGTACGGGATTCCCTGAATCCCAGTAAATATGTGGACAATTGTCTAGGTTCTTGTCGTTTTGCAACCTACAATAGTGAAAAATACTGAATTATGTAATATTAATTACGTAAATACTGAATTGTTACTAAAGCATTGTCTTATTTATGAAGTACTAGAAATACATAATTAAGATTTTTTATGATACGTACGTGACTGTTAAATGTTTCAACCTAAAGTATGATTGTAATGATCAATTATGTAGTTGTCACATATATTATTACTTGTAACGAGATACTATTATAAACTAGTAGTGCAGCCAAAGCACATATTTTCTCGTATTGGATGTAAATGCTCCGCAATATTGTACTATTACATACACCTTCAAAAGTGATTTCAACCCGCAAATTTTTTTACCGCTTCGAGACCCGATGTCAGTGTCTCACAGATAACTTGTCGACACTCCTACCACATCTGTACACAAGAGCCCCATGGTTGGTCTCGTAAGTTGGTCCCATGAGTAGTGTATACATTGTATTTAAATTGCTTGTTGACATAATGATTATTTTATTTAAATCGGTTCATACAGATGCAGAGAAAGACAGCAATTAGTTTGATGTGACATACGTTTTACAAATCGAACAAGATAGTTCAAAACTTGTTTAAATGTTCAAAATACGAAAATCACATTCACACACTTTCAGTTTATTTAGAACCTTAATTGATTATATATGTGAGCAGAATTGCTTCAAGTGATTTTCAATAAAATTTCTGAAATTCTCAATAGTTTTCTTCGCAACACAGAAAAGTGCCAGATAATTATCCCTCAACGAGGCTTGAACAAGCGGCCCCTTCTTCCGAACCACTGAAACAGTACTCGCCATTTAACCACCTCGGTTGGCACTTCAACAAGTCATTAGAGCTTGATGTTTCAGTTCTAGTATTAGGCAGCAGAAACATTGATAAAATGTGAAAAAACGTCCTTTGAGCAGAAAAAGATGGCAACTGGAAAGGTTTAACATAATAAAGGTATAAGGCGCGAAAAATAATTTTTGCAGGTTGAAAACACTTGCATGTTCATGAAGCAATATAATATAACGGAAAAGTTAGCAATGATGTGAAAAAGAATTGTGCTTTTTAGACAAGCTAGTTTATATTGATGATTTTTTTTGTGATTGTAATTGATTCAGATGGTTTTCAACAACGTGTCTGCAATTATCAATTGTTTTTGCAGGAACAGAGATTTGTGACAAATAATAATCCCAAATAAACGCTCGAACCAGAGAACTTTCCCTCCGAAGAGATAACCCGGCCATTTTGGTGGATTTAAAATTCTATAATAGTAAAAAGTGTATGGTGGTTTCAGTTCTAGAATTTCACATCCAAAAAAATTAAGAAAATGTAAAAAAAGTGTAAAGTGTAGTGTGGCGGTAAAGGATAGCAGGTGGGAAAGGAATAGGCAAAACCCAAAAGCTAGTCGAGGCAAAGAAGTTTAGAAAACTAGTGAGAGAAAGTCTGTGCCATTCAATAGCATAGTCTTTTCTAAATTTAGCAACAGAATTTATCCATTTTATCGTTACCAGAGCCCAGCTATAGGAATTTTTCTGGCGAAAATTGTCGTTTTCCGACGCACTATTACATAACTTTCTCTTAGAAAGAAAGTAAAATGTCATATTGTAATGTAAAATGTTAGAAGATGAATATTTATTCAGCAATGTTCGTTAGATTTATATTTTGCACAGGCCCACACATTTATTACATCCGGATATGGCATGAACCCGTTGGCATCAATTAACTATCTCGTAATGACAACAGCAAATTGTAGACAAAATATTCCAACGTTGGTGTCCTCTCTAAGTTTGTACCATTCCACATTACATGGGAGGCGCCTAGAAAAGTTTTTTGTTAAATCGTATGCAAAATGAATTCCTAAAACATGCAAAGTACGTAAATCTGGAAGGCGAAGGAAAATAATTGATATTCTTATTCTTTAACTGTTACGCCCAGGTGTTAACAACTGCAATTAGAGGCTCCTTAAAGTTATTGTTAGATTCCCATTTTCTTAACGTGTATTCAAGTAGCATTGTATTCCAACCGTGATATTTCTCTAGCAATGATCCATTTATGTCATTTGTACTGTACGAACATTTAATGGTGTGTCATTAAAAAGATAATAGATCGGACATTGACGAATGTACGTGTCTGGTAATCGAGTAACCTCCGTCCGTCTGTCACTAAGAGTTAGACCCCTTACGATCCATCAATCGAGACAAGTGAGGTGACTTTCGATGGTCGGTTGGTGGGGGAAGTGATCAGTTTTTGCGAATCCATCCACAGAATTCAACGAAATTTCTTTAAAAAACGTATCTTTGGATGACTTGCGGTACCTGCTGATGAGATCAAGAGCTCATTTTATTTCTCTTAATGAGACAAATTGATTGGGTCAATTCATAGCCGGTTCCCTCAGGATATTCTGGAATATATCTAGACAAACATGTGCTTGATGTTTTCAACGCGTTAATGAGTACATTAGTGAACCTCTGAGCTATACTATTCTCTCTTTCCGGGATTTATATGTATTCTTACAACAGGGTTAGTATATGAGCAATAATTAAACCTTGTAATAAAACAAAAATGTAAACCAGTATTTTAACCGTTATCTTTTCCCATAACTTCCTTTGTCCGAAAATTCATGAGCCGCGCAATTGAAATATATTTAAAATGTATTTTTACTATGAACAAACAAAGCCCAAATAAAACTTTTTAGCATGAAAATAATCTCCGTTCCGCGTAGGTAGTATGTTACAGTGCACCAAATGCTTTTTATATTAAACCATTTAGAAAGTTCACCTCTCTCACGCTTAAAATAGCACATAAAATTTGTCACTGTAAAAAACCGACTTTCTGTTGACCTACCCTCCCACATCTTCACATTATATTTATAATATGAGGTCAAGATCAGCAGAATGTATCTTTACACAATACCTTTAAAAAGAATAAATAAGATTAGAATGCCACTATTTCCTTACACTGTAAACATTTACGGAATACTTTGTGGTCCAAAGGTGTTGGCAACATTTCATGTCTTGTCTTGTTAGTTTCCTTTACTGTAACTTCTGTTTGTTTTCGTTCTGAATAAAAAATATTGTTCTATTTTACGTATCAACTCTCGCGGTAATCCTGTTAGTATTTATTTAAGAGTAGGCCAAGGGCGAACTTTTGCCCACAAATTTTGGTTTCTGGCAATTCCCGGAAGTATCAGTAACGTTTTATCTTCCAGAAAGTTGATAGTGTTTATTTGGATTGTGACAGGAAATGGAGGTCATCACGAGCGCTCCGTGCGCCGGTCGGCTCTGCTTTTCAACGCGGGTCAAAGTAGAAGGGCGCGTGGAGCATGGTGACTCCATAGGTACTCGCGAGATAAAAATAATTCCTGAGAATTGGCAGACAGCCTACAATCATGTGACGAGCAATGGATTTTGAACGTGAAACATAAGGGGAAAAGTATTGAAAATCACAAGGGTATAAAATATTCTGAAACAAAATTGTACATAAAAAATTAAGCCTGGGAGTTAAATTCTCGCACACGATGACTCCCAGATTAAGGAAAACGTATCTATCTTTAATATTATACTAGGAAGATGCCGGAAAAACTTTGAACTTTTTGAAGGTTTGATACTTCAGAGAGTTAAACGAAAATGCGATCAATGCCATTTCTTTAAGCGTCTTTTGCTCTATCCGAATAAAAAAGTTGCAAAAAATGGGCACTTTTTACTTTCTCGTACGTATATACGGAGTAATTACGTAGTATACGGAGAATGTACGTAGTATAAAATAATGTAATGCAGCACGAGAAACCGGCGGATTTTCGGCTGAAATAAAGTTATTGCCGGCTCCTGATACCGAAAAACTGAATACATCCTGTTGCCAAATTAAGACAAAAAATCTTCTAACATGTGGTGTAGCCAGAATCCCTATTTTGTGGGTCCTTGATGCCGAAAAACCAACTGAAAGCAAAACGTCCGTCCGTCCCTCTGTCTGTCCGTTCGTCTGTCTGTGAACACTACTAGCGCTTAAACCGTGCGTAGGATTATTTCAACCACCATCTGACTCTAATTGAAGCTTTGAAATTTTGAAAAAAATTCTTTAAAATTTGGGGGTACCCAAATCGGACATTTTCAAAATTTTCTCAAAAACGGCTCCTACTTTTTTCTTTAAAATTCTTGTAAGAATAGAGTAAAATACACTTATAAAAATGGCTTACATCATATTTTCATGGTTAACTCTGAATATTCGAAAATTGCAAAAGTTTCATTTTTTCGGCGTCTTCCTATAACTACAAAATTGAAGATAGAGTTTTTTTCTTCAGGTGTAATTTTAGTAATCAGTTCCTTTATTAAGGTCATGAAATATGATTTGAAAATTTTAATCGTTTTCGTGAAATATTGCGAGGATAGAAGGGCAAGTCCACGTAGAACTTAATACACCACGTAGAACTTTATATGACTCAAGTGATGAGTTCTTCCAATATTGCGTTTGATCTTCAGCACAAATTATCTTCTTCAAATGCGCCGTGAATTCGTTTTCGAACCGTTTCATTTAAATATTTGTAAGTGTTTGGTGACAACTCCTTGGTATTTTTTGTCTTTGCGAGGAGTTCCTGAAAATGACGTCCAGTATTCATTTAAAGGCCGTGCACAGGCTTTCTAAACTCTGCTCAGAGACCGAGAGGATGCTTCGTTGAGTTGGGATCAAATTGTCCAAAGTTTCGAAAGGGAGGCGTTGGAATTCTGTAGGCTCTTGTTGACTTCAGAACCCATCTCCTGTTCCTTCAACGCCGTGCCGTTGAATTTGCCTCGGCTCCTCGATCATTGCTTCCACAACTTATCTTCAACGTAGCTGTACACAATGGTGCTTGTAATAGTGGAGAGAAGGTATTTTATTTTGTTCAAAGGGTGAAGATACACTTTTGAAAATAACACGTTACTGGACACAAACTCTGTAATCTGAAAAAAGTCATTAGTGAATGCTGAATGACTTATACTTAGTGTGAACAGATAAATGTCTTCAAAAACCGTGAAAATTTACTAATTGGTTATTTGCAAACTCACATTTTGCTCATCTAAGTCCAAGAGTGAGTTTAATTGTCTGTTCAGTTCATCCATTTATTTGCGCTATTGCCTTGCATTTTATTTACAATAATGTTTAATTGTGCGACCCACAGAGCCATTGCGTGCGTTGTATTAGCCTTTGGGTCATGAGCAAATCAGCAAAAGTCTACGGTGGCTTACAATGCATTTCTTCGGCGTTCCCCTTTTATGAATATCCCACACGACTGTGTCATTCCAACATAACATGGACTATTCACAACAATTGTAAGACTAGAAGCCAAATAGTAACAGGCATGAAAGAATCCTTTTCTTGTTTCACGTTTAATATTCTATATAAAAACTTGCAATTGGTAATCTTATGAATACAATTCCGAAAATCTATGATAGGAGGAGAATAAGCATGAGATGAAAAAATACCAAAACGCTGAAAAGTTTTTAACGCACAATTATTAAAAATGATTCTCGTCATTAGAATTGAATTATATTAATTGTATGTTTGTTACGTTTTGTTATAGTCTATTTTATTATCCAAATGCTCATTCCCGAGAAATGTGACGTTAACTTTGGATTGTGTTATGTAACAACTAATGCTCCTTACAACCTACCAAGTGAATTCTTTCACTGACAGATTGATTGATTTTTTCGTGTTTACGGGCACGTCAACTGCTTTGGTCATTAGTCCCGTTAGTGTAGTGCATGTTTTTCCTCGGGAGATGGCGGTGATCATTTCCCGCTGGATGGCGAGATCCGGCGTCGACCTACCGTCGGCTAGTGGGGTTTCCCCCTAACCAGGACTCCCACCAGCGGGGCATCACCGCAGCCGGGACAAGCTCTAAGCTCCCGACCGGTCTCCCGCAATATGTGTTAGTGTAGTGCATGTTAGTGTAAGTGTGTGTGTAAGGGGAGAGGATAGGACAAGGAAGAGGAAGGACAGATCTCGCGCGGTCCGTGGCCCGTTTGATAGGATACTGCTCCGGCATTCGCCTGGTGTTGATCGGAGAAACCACGGAAAACTACCGATCAGAGCAGCCGACCGCTAGAATTCTCCTCCAGGCAGCGACTGCATTCGACCTAGCTGAAAAGCTAGTGTCGAAAATGCTGCCACCGTCAGGACTCGAACCTAGAACCTTCCGGTCTGAGGCGCTGCAGTGACATCAGTTGATGCACTGAGCTACTGCTCCTGGTTTCACTGAGAGACATGCTATTATAGTTCGCAATCTGTTCTTATATAGTGTAATTAATTATTCAGAATTGTTGAAGTCAGTTGCGTGAACACTGCGTTTGAAGCACAGAGCTCACAACCCCAAGAGAACACGCATGCCACTCTGTGGCTCTGCAGTAATAACCGCATTCCAACTGCGTAGTCTTACCCCCGTCCCAAGACTGCTTTAGTTGCTTACTGATGTCGAGATCTTCACTTGTGATCTCTCGACGTCGGAATTTGTAAATAGGAAGCACCTCTGGTGAACCCCGCATTCAGAATGAGAGGGAAATCAAATTTTATAGACGATGTTACGGCGTACACAAAGAGTACTATATACACAGTCACTTATAGACGTTTCGCTTAAAGCCTAACAGTTCGCGTGGTGGCCATATTGGCTCGAACCAAACCGGATATACCAAGTGTTGTTAATGAGTACGATAAAGTTCTATTTGATATAAATTTAGAGGGGCTTGTCGTGTGACAGAATTATAATATCTACTTATAGCTGCTAGGTAAAATTGTCGTAGGTAAAATTTATTATGACTGCCTGATTTGCATTTGGTTGCGCGAACAAAGGATAAAAGGTAGTGCCGTGTATAACTTTCTGAACGTAAGTAAGCTCACCATCAAACGAGATAGTAAAATTATGTTCATTTTCTGACAAAAACAATTCGCACTTTTGGTGGCAGAACCCACAATACCGTGTGTCAGTTTGTTAAGCACTTAAACTTGATTCCTTACGTATTTGAAAGATGTGTAACCGAAAATTCGTTTTAAAATCTTTGCCATTACCTTCTTGATCAGAAACCAGAATACAAACACTTTGTATGACTTGTGAATTGCTGCAAAAGGTTTATTTGCTAGGCATCGTCACAGCAAGACTGTCAACGATGATGTTCACTATTCAAAAATCAGGCAACATAAAACAAAATTAATTATCTTTTCTGGACAGTAATGTACGTGAGCAATTATATAATAGGTATATTCACTTAAATTAATGTGCTTGGTAAACAGTATGTGTGTTTTAATACGTATTGTACCTGGGTATAAATGTGTGTATATGCCTCCCATAAATCCGACGTCTCGCCAAAGCCATGAGAGTGCGACATCTCGAAGTACATGTAGAGATGACACGCGAGGTTTGAATACCCCTCAGCTTAATAATTTCAGAGGTCTGTACTTTAAAGTTGTGCAAATCTATTTTATAAAGCATTGAAGGCTTTCACGGCCGGAGTCAATATTCATGTTTTCTTCCGGATGGCAGGTCAAAGCCAATTGGACCACGGCCCCGGAAGAAAACATGAATATATCTATTTTAGTTTGAATAAATTGTGATATTTTATGACTTCTATGTTATTTATTTTACCTTACAATTTGTGTCATCCAACTGGATTTAAGTTCGAGTTATGCATGGTCAGTGTGAGTTATGTATATTACCTAGTAGATTAACTTGGTAAATTCCATATTTTTAATTATTATTTTATTATAAAACGCTCAAAATACCTGCAACCTAAGAGTAAATGTGCCAATAATATTGGATCCGAAAAATGATAAGGTAAATAATTTAAACTTCTTTAACCTAGAGATAAAATTAGGACAACGCATATGCAATAATACAGACAATATATCGTATGTACTCATTGTGAATAGTTACACTATTCGCAAGATTTATACCCTGTATTTTATTATTTAAATATTACTGGGCATGCCGGTCAGAGAAATTTTTTTTCTGAGTAAATGTTTAGCGTATTAGTAGAATCTTGTTTGCATTTCTTGCTTGCATAACTTTATTTATTGTACTCCTTGCAGTAAACTATCTCAAATAAGCAAAAAATGTATATCTTCTTTATGTATTGCCTGTCAATAGCGTAAATATAGTTAGGAAGATTCTACCAACATTACAGCGCGTGCAATTGTGGTGGCGTCACTGGCATGTGCATAAATAGATACGTAACTGCAGCTCTCTCTATAAACTCTTTCGGAATACATTAGTATGAGAAGAACTGCAGTGCCATCTGTTGCATAATTGATATACTACGTGTAGAGACGCTTTTATACGCGACGTCTGATTGAAACACGCGAAAAAGTTATTTTTTCAAACACGTACCATCTCAGGACTATATCATCCTCAACACTAATAACAATGGATGGCCGGGAGCGGTAGCTCAGTGCATCAACTGATATCACTGCAGCGCCTCTGACCGGGAGGTCCTAGGTTCGTGTCCTGACGGCGGTAGGATTTTCAACACTAGCTTTTCAGCTAGGTCGAATTCAGTCGCTGCCTGGAGAAGAATTCTAGCGGCCGGCTGCTCTGATCCCTCTCCCTCCCTGTCTATCCCTCTCTTTCCCTCTCTCCCTCACCGTCCCTCTCTCTCTCTTTCCCTCTCCCAATCTTTCCCTCTGTGTCCCTCCCTCCCTTTCCCTCTCTCTCTCTTTTCATTTATTTATAGTCGCATCGACAGCTGGGTCATTAGCGAATTCACTTACACTTTACTGTTGCAAATTACATTTATGTTTTGCAATATGTTACTTATATAGAGAGTTTTATTGTAATTATATAAAGAGTTTACTTTTTGACGTATTAAATTGAAAAGGATTTACTACTATTTTTTATGTAGAGTTTAGCACACCAACTCGCTATTCAAAATTCATAACATCGTACACACTTTCAATGTCATTCAAATAGTTCTTGATGCTCTCAGGCAATCCAGTTCTTTTTTCACGTTGGTAATCATTACACTCTGTTAATGTGTAGAACATCGAGATTGCAGTTCCACATTTAGGGCGTCTGTTCACTGATGTTTTTGACATGAGATAAAAGTGTGTTAAGGACCTATTCATAGTCTAGTCAATATACCGGGAGCGGTAGCTCAGTGCATCAACTGATGACAATGCAGCGCCTCTGACCGGGAGGTCCTAGGTTCGAGTCCTGACGGCGGCAGGATTTTCGACAGTAGCTTTTCAGCTAGGTCGAATTCAGTCGCTGTCTGGAGGAGAATTCTAGCGCCGGCTGCTCTGATCGGTAGTTTTCCGTGGTTTCTTCGATCAACACCAGGCGAATGCAGGGGCAGTACCCTACCAAACGGACCGCGCGCGATCTCTCCTTCCTCTTCCTTGTCCTATCCTCTCCCCTTGCGCGCGCACACACACACACACACACACACACACACACACACTTACACTAACATGCACTCTACTACCATATTCCGGGAGACCGGTCGGGAGCTTCCTGGAGACCGGATCTCGCCGTCCAGCGGGGGAAGACCACCGCCAACTCCCGAGAAAAACATGCACTACACTAATGGGACTAATGACCAAAGCAGTAGACGCGCCCGAAAACACGAGAAAACCAAACCAAACCAAACAATGGATGCTCAGGTGTTAAGTGTCCTCCTACCCCTGCCTTGAAGCACTCTTCTCACCCTCCGTCGCACAATCACACTTTCCTGCATTCTGCCCGATCGCTCCCAGAGTTAACCTCATCGCCCTACACATTCCTACCGTACCTCCCCACTCGATTCACCCTGTAGCAACCCATAGCTCGCCTTCTCATTTGCATCATCGGTCTCATGTCTTCGTCTCCCCTACGAACCCGGGCGTCCATCCCGTGTCGACAACCACAGCCCCACACCGCGTTCAAAGGACCTCGTCGCACGCCCTCGCACGGTGGCCCATCGCCCATCTGCCGCATTGCTATGCAACCCGCCCAACCTCTTTCCGCCGCCGCCGCCCGCTCCGCGCACGCGGAAGCACGGGCCTAGGGTCGAATTTATGAAGCTCTGCCAGCAGTGCTCTTAGGGGCCTGCTATCTGGGGGCTTGCTCGGAGCTCAAGGGGCAATTGGAATTGGCTGGGGGCCGTTCATAAATCGCAAAACCGAACACTGGGAGCCTGCTAGGTCTGGCAGGCCCCTGGCAGAGGTTTATAAATACGGCCGCTACTCTCCAGCCTTGCGCTCATTTTGATTGCTGTCACGTCGTTGTTGATGCAATCTGTGATCTCTCTAAATTATTCTTTCCCACAGTAATCCATATTGATTGGAATCTTCCTAAGAAATTTCTTGAATAATAGGAACTTCCGTGAATTGATTGATTAGTGATACCGGGGACGACAACTGCTAAGGTAACTGGTCCCGTAAGTGTAGTGTATGTGTTTTAAACGTTATGTGCAGGGGAGCTTCAGCAGATAGTTCATGGTGAGATCCGGCGCCGACTTACATGTTGGCTATGGAGGTTTTCCTCAACCAGGTATCTGCCATCAGCAGGCCGCCACCCCTACAGCCGGGACAATCTCTGTGCTCCCAATTGGTCTCCAGTCGTATGTGGTAGTGTAGTGCATGGAAGTGTATGTGTAAGGGGAGAGGATACAAGGAATGGGAAGGAAAGATCATATGCGGTCCGTGGCCTTGTGTGAGGGAATTCTTCAGCCAATCGTCTGGTATTGATCGGAGAAACCTCAGAAACCTACCGATCAGAGCAGCCGGACCCTAGAATTCCTTTCCAGATAGCAGCTAAATTCGACTTATCTATGTAGCTAGTGTTGAAAGTCCTGCACCATCAAGATTAGAACCCTAGGACTTCCCGGTCATATGCACTGTAGTGACAACAGTACCTGGGACATCTAAGCCAGTAATTTTCGTGAAATAATACTTTCGCGACTGTCCCAATAAAATTAAGGTTAAACAATATTATTATTTATACTTCTTAAATAATTGAATGTGGGTGAATGATTGGTGAGAATAAAATAGACACTTAAGGTATATCCCCTATAAATTGGAGTTATCTATCTGATAATTCAATATGTTCACGTATTATTCTGATTAAATGTAGTCAATACTAAAACAACGCACTCATAAAATGTTTCCTTATATTTGAATGATAGTTACATTAATCTACACTCTTTGATAAATTAATTTGAATAAACTAATTCAATAACCAAATTAATAAAGCGCTTTCAATCCCTCATGAACGAAATTGAATTTCCCATATCAACGTGTCATTGCACACAACTTCACTATTCAATTTGTTCAATAATATTGTTTTCGAAGGTAAATGCTATTGTGGTAGAAGATGAAGAAATGACTTCATTATAGATACATTATGCACCTCTCCTACGCTTCATTGCCGGTTCCACACTTGGAGCGAGTTTAATAATTCGTCCCAAATTTTTAGGTATGTTTGAATTCTCTCTTAATTGCCGTTCACCTGTCGTCCGTTGTGAATACTGTCTGTCATTTCAAATATTGCTATATGTAAATCAGCAGACAATAACATATTCAATTACTCGAGTTATTGCGAGGAAGCTACCAGCGATTGGCTTTTATCATGTTTTAAAGCAGATAATCTAATATTATTTGAAGGATACTTTACTAAATACTCTTTTTACATACTTTACCAAATATTCTCAATAAATTTTAACATTTTTAACTAGCTTAAGAAACTTCAGATTGCTCGGGCATTTTATTTGATTTATGGACAGTTTACACTCAAAGAAATAGCATGCAGGGTTCCTCCAATTACAGCTCTGGCATGTGACATGATGCACAAAACACTAAAAGCACACACTAAGTCACACGCGTTCATAGCGACGGTTACACACACAGTGAGCACTATCGAAGGGAAGATAGCAGCAACAGACAAATGTTTGGCATGTCATCTAGTTCTAATCGAACGAGATTAGACGAAAAATCCTGTCGATAATTCCAGTTCATTTATGTATCACAATATACTTTGAGTACAAAGCGTTGCTCTAATTTTGCGTTATGATGCTTCACACCAAAACCAAGCACTGCACGTTCTTCGCGTTTTTATATGGACTAATGGTACTACAACAGCAGATACTTTCTTACATCAACACTTTATCATCTGTTGAGAAAATGTCACTGCCGAACTCGCAAACAAATAAGTTTTTAAAGAAAGTTGGTTATTTAATTTCGCATCAACATCTTAGGTCATTAGCAACCACTATTGCTGTTAACGGTATGATAACTATGAGGATGAAACGATATGGTGATGATAAGGGGTGAAAGGGCGAACACAAATACAACAATTCCCGAGGCGGGACTCGAACCCGCGACCCTACGGTCCGAGATCACTACGACACTACTGCCTTAGCTATCTCGGCTACCGGGCTGACCAATAATTTTAATTTAGCTACGCTGTTCTCTCTAACTGGGTGCACGGCACCAAAACCCTTCTTCCTTCTTAAAACTATAAACTTGACCAACTGAGTGCACCAAAGCTCTTTGACTGATCCAGCTTCAGACGTTCGGAATGCGATTGTTGTCATTCTTGGAAGAATGGCACATAATCTCAACTTCCACACTATGATTGACACACATTACCCGTCTTCTCTGATTTCGTCTGTATCATCGTCGAAGTATAAATTCCAATGCCACAAATGTTTGCCAATGATAAATTATAACATTTCCAACATTTTTCTCAAAACGGGATCCAAATTTATGATTGAATTTTGTTGTCGGATAGCGTAAAGGACGCTTAAGAGATTGATGCAGATCCCATTTTCTTTGAATTCCCTAATTTTTCGGAAATTCCTAAAATTGAAAAAAATTTCTGCGTCTTCTTACAACTACAATTATATTTTTCTTAATGAAATCTATTCACCAGAAACATCTTTCAATAAGGTCATGTTCAATTTTTCGAAAATAGGATTATTTTTTGGTTAATTTTGGATGAATAATTGACAATTTTTAAATTTTAAACATTTATTTTCTCAGAAACTGCTCGAAATATTTTCTTTATTTTTCCTCGTATTTAGCACAGAACTGTGAAGATAGGGGTGATGGTCCCATTTCGGACGCACTCTCAGTATCGAAAATTGCGATAAAATTGCAACCGTAATTTCGAGTTTGCGCGCTTTGTTTGACACGTACTCATTTAAAAAATGTCAGCATGGTGCTTTCAAAATTCTTCGAATTTATCCCATTGCCCGGGATAATTGTATGATGATAAATGATGTAGAGAACATTCTTATGAAAGAAAAAATATTGAAGGCAATAGATTTAAATTACAAATAACAAACACACTTCTTTACTTTAAGACATATTGATCGCTGATTAAGGTATTCAAAAATTGAAAGCTCATTTCAATGTAATCTAGGCTGGTCTTTGTGAAACTATTGTTGCATTTCTGTATTAAGTGCTGGAAATACTGTAGCAGTTAAATTTATTCCCGTTTCTTTCCTTTGAAAGGTAAGAAAGGTTCTATTGACATTCAAAAGAAATACAGAAATGCACCATAAGCAAATTAAAGCGCTTTGACCAAAATTTCTGCAGGATGTGAATTTGATCTTCAAGTCCAATTTGATTTTGGTAAGGACGAAGTGAGAGTTTTCCGAGTAGAGAAAGAATGCAAGTCAAGGGTGCATTGGATATTAGCGGATTTCAAGGCAAACGTACCTTATTTTAAAACAATTACCACAATTTCACTTGTGGTACGCTTTCTGTCCTCATAGCCATTATTAAGCAGCTATCTCTTTTAGCGGTTACTTTGTAGTACGTTTGATGCACCTGACCTTCTGGCGTGATTTACACGCTTTCTTTCGACGCACTTTTTCTGAGTGCAAGCAAACGCGTGCGAACGCAGTTTAAAGCAGCTTTAAATCCCCAGGAACTACACTGCGCAGGTTCGCGTTTGCTAAAACTCCGGAACCGTTCGTGAAAATGAAGCGTGTAAATTGGGTGTAAGATAAAATTCGCGCCAAGGGTGAATTACGACGATTTCATATTTTGTATGTATAGTATTTCTCTTTTGCAAAGAAATTTCTTTAAGAAACCAATTATTTCAACTATTTCCCAATTCTATACAAACAATTGTATTTAAGGTTTTCTTACACAAGTAGTTCGATTTATAGATGGACGCTAAGAAGATTTGTATGTGGCATTTCTGTCTTTCTGAAACAATTGCCTCGGCGTACTCGCCAAAGCAACGTCTAAGTCCGAGTACTAGCGTTGCGGGTTGGCGGTCCTCGCGGCGCCGAGGATCAAGCAAAGGGAGGATTATCTGAGGTCCCAGCTGCGCTTTTTCAACCCGCTCATTTGCATGCCGGCGCTCCCGGACAGAAAGGGAAGGCAAAGGAGGAGAAGCAAGAGAGTGGAGTGTGCTGGAATAGAGGCTATTTGAGAACGGGTCTGAAATGAGGCAGATGTTAAAGATTTATTGTGAATTACACGTTATGAATTAATAGGATTAAATTATTATGAGTGAATTAAAACACGTTTTAGATTAGATATACTAATGAACGGTGTATAATGTTCTGGAAATGTAATTTTGTGAAGAAAGTAGTACGTATTTACCTGAAAGATGTTTAGATTTTGATACTAGCTCGGTCGAATTCAGCCACTCACTAGAGGTGAATTCTATGCGTCGGCGGCTCTGATCCGTAAGGATGGTTAGAGTTGATCTGATCGTGGTTTCCCTGATCAATAATAGGCGAATAATGGAGAAGTTCCCTAAAAAACGGGTCATAGACTGAACGCGCTAATCGCCTCGTTAAGTTGGTCTGTTACTTTTCCCTGACACACCCTTCTTCTGCGTTTGGAAGCTGATTATTTCACTACGAGAGGGAATTTACGAGTAATCTTAAAATATTTCTATAATAAACACTTCATGGCCGTTAAATATCATAGTCATGGCTTTCCTGATTGTACTGGATATGGATGTACTCAAGCTTTACGATTAATTGCCGAAGAAAAAATACATTTTTCAAGTCATCCTCATTCTGAATGAATTTTTTTATCGTAACCTAAGAGATGCGGTACGCTCAGAAAAAGAATCAGATAAGCAGTAAAAACTATTTCCATCGCTTATGTACATTGGAGGCCAATAGACGACATCTCAAAGATTTTTTCAGCAAACCAAACAGATGTTAATTAGAAGTGAAAGTATTCTTTCTACTCTTCAAAATTCAGGTTTTTAAAAGTTTAAAATGTGTGAGCGGCGGTGGACGCTCGTTTTCAGGCAATTAAGAACGCCTTCCAGCAATTGATTCGGGAATCCAATAGTGGATTAGAATATTGAGAATTGTGACTAATGTGCTTATGAATTGGGGCACCAATACAGCCACATGTCACATCTATAGTCGTTCATATGGTTTTCAAAATCAGGACACAGACTTGCTGAATTTGGCTCTCAAAAGTTGGAAATATCACTCTATCCTAAGTTTAACGTTTATTCCACCGCTTTTGAACTTTTCAACCTACTCGTTTACCTCGAAAAAAAAAAAATTGCACCTGCATTTTGCTGAGTTTTCTATGGATTTTATGTCTTGCTCCACATTCAGTCAAATAAAACGAGTTACGGTTGCTGTTTTTCTTTTTCAACGAACAGTGGAGTAGAGGCATTTTCTTCTTAAATGCACAAAACTATCTAAGATAATAACTACTACTGAAAAGATCGCACAATTGTATTTTTTTGTGAATGGTCAAATCTGTCAGAAACCTAAAACTTAACGTTTCATGGCAAAATACTGAATCTGAAACAGAAAACCATTAACATTTAATGCATACTTTAGAGGTTTTGGCAATACAAGATACTTATTTACATGTTTTTCTTTTTTAGAAGAACACACCTATTCTAAGTAAACATCCCTATACAGAATTTGATTAACTCCTTGAGTGTGTGTGAGTGCATATGTACGGTTCCTCACTTACGGTTAAACCATATCTTGTCCAGCAATCGAGATATATGATGTGTCATTCGACACGTCTCAATCTTCTGATGGAAATTAAAAATTTGTTTTTGAATTCGACCAGTCTCTTTAAAGAAATTTCCAAAAACGTGTTTTTGTGTGTTTCGGCGTCGAGATGTTAGTGAGTATGCCGGTAATTAAATCAATCCCACCTAAATAGATCTATGTAGGTGGCGTTGATTAACTCCAGAACCTAAAGGGTTTTTTCGTTCAATATCACATAATTTTCCTTTTCAGGACGTTGGCGATACTGATGTTGACATATTTGAGTGAACAAGTGAAATTAATTTGAACAAGTGATTCGCGCGGCTTATCTCATTTTAATTTTTATCCTTAGGCCTATGAACATATTTTTAAACATAAATGTGCGAACAAATTACGAATAGTATTGCCTTATAACGTATTAAATTTGAAGAATATCAAGTGAGAAAACAAAACTATACGTGATGTTAGATAATGAATGAACATTCTTACGTTCGACTTCTCACTTTACAAGGGTTGGATTAAAAGTAATGAGAAATGTTTTGTTTCTCTGAAATGACTTTATTGACAGAGGTATTTATATTAACATACTTTCAGTATAATTTCCTGCGTTATTAATGACCTTTTGCCAAATGTTAGGAAAACGTCATACTCCATCTGCGCGTCTATTCCTGTTGATGTTCCATATTGACCCCCTTCAGTATGAATAATTTCTTCTGTGGCATTGTACCGGGGTCTTCGCACTGATTATTTCATTTTGATGAAGGGATCACAATCACAGAAACGTAAAGCGAGTGAGAAAGATGGATGTTCCAGAATCTCCCATTGCCAGCGGCGCATGAGTTCTTCAGGAGGGGCCGTCCTGTACGCGGGTTACGATCTCTGCCTAATCCGAATCTCTGCATGATCCTTTAACCCAGCGTGCGACTAGAGTATGGAAACGCCGCATCCCCACATGCTTCCCGCAGTTCCAGAAAATACTCTTGCTTACTCGGACCTCGTGTCACTACAATTTTGAGCCATGAATGTTGCTCTACCTTTGTAAAGAGGACGTTAGGGCGTTTGCATTATTGCTATGAAGTTCAACGTTTGATTGATTGATTGATTGATTTTTTCGTGTTTCCGGGCGCGTCAACTGCTACGGTCATTAGTCCCGTTAGTGTAGTGCATGTTTTTCTCTCGGGAGATGGCGGTGATCTTCCCCCGCTGAATGGCGAGATCCGGCACCGACCTACCGTCGGCTAATGGGGTTTCCCCCTAACCAGGACTCTCCCACCAGCAGGGCACCGCCCCAACCGGGACAAGCTCTAAGTTCCCGACCGGTCTCCCGGAATATGTGATAGTGTGGTGCATGTTAGTGTAAGTGTGTGTGTAAGAGGACAGGATAGGACAAGGAAGCGGAAGGACTGATCGCGCGCGGTCCGTGGCCCGTTTCGTAGGGTACTGCTTCGGTATTCGCCTGGTGTTGATCGGAGAAACCACGGAAAACTACCGATCAGAGCAGCCGGCCGCTGGAATTCTCCTCCAGACAGCGACTGAATTCGACCTAGCTGGAAAGCTAGTGTCGAAAATCCTGCCGCCGTGGGGAGTGGGAACCTAGGACCTCCCGGTCAGAGGCGCTGCAGTGACATCAGTTGATGCACTGAGCTACCGCTACCGGTAAGTTCAACGTTTACACACTGCAGTAGAGTGGCAGAGTACTGTTCCCGCTTGCGGCATACACTGGTTCAACAGTCCTTCCTTGTTACGACAGTTGCCTGCATGCCGACTCACAGGCTTTAAGTTTCATGAATTGTGGGAATTCTGATTTGGTGTTGTTGACGTTCTTATAAGAAGAAGTAAAAGAGGTCATCTTCGTCAACATATTATGATATGTTGACGAAGATGACCTATTTTATTTCTTCTTTAAGTTTCAGCAATATTCTCATTACCTTGAATACATTCAGACGCCCCCACTGAACTAATTGGTACCTGCCAATCATTTTCAAAGTATATTTAAAGTCAAGGAAATTTAAAGGCGGGAAAATGGTTTTTATTTTTTTAACCGCAGCCCAGCGATCGAAAATATCTGAAAAAAATCGTAACAATTTGTGTTTTAAGAGGAACGTTTGAGATTTTTTCGAGCGTGTTTCATGATTCTAACACATAAAAAAAATAATTTTTTGTTATTTTATCAAAAATATTTTCTTGTGTTTGAATTTCGGTCTGATAAAATATCAAAAAATATTTTTCTGATAGTATAAATTGTTTTCTTGTTTATCATATTTTTCAGTAAGATAAAATAGTGTTAATTTGCCGAAAAAATTAAAAAACACGATTTTGGCTGTAGAGGGGTGAGGGTGGTGTGACGGGGGCTAAGAAACCTTTCAAAAATTTTATTTATATGTTAGAATTATAATGTAACCACTCAATAGTCATTTGACTTAGGGTAACGTTTAACCATTTTATCTGGGGGTACCATTTGTTGTCATATAGTTCCTTTTACCCTTGCTGATTTTTCTCGTTCCGGTTTTCACTGAGATCCGGCGCTCGCTTGCTCGAAGCCGTGCTCAAGGTCGACACCGCCGTCGTCCTCAGGTGCTCAGCCAGATAAATAAATAAATAAATAAATAAATAAATAAATAAATAAATAAATAAATAAATAAATAAATAAATAAATAAATAAATAAATAAATAAATAAATAAATAAATAAATAAATAAATAAATAAATAAATAAATAAATAAATTAATTAATTAATTAAATAAATAAATAAATAAATAAATAAATAAATAAATAAATAAATAAATAAATAAATAAATAAATAAATAAATAAATAAATAAATAAATAAATAAATAAATAAATAAATAAATAAATAAATAAATAAATAAATAAATAAATAAATAAATAAATAAATAAATAAATAAATTAATTAATTAATTAATTAATTAAATAAATAAATAAATGTCTTTATTGGTGGCGAGGCTCAGGCCATTTAGCCTGCTCTTCCGCCTGACCACATTTAGAATTTGTATTACAATAGTACATAATAAAGGAAGTCATTCAATGAAAAATACGCACGCAATTTGGATGAAGATATACACATGGATGACAGGAGTAAAAGCGAGGGAGGACGAGTTTGATAGGAAATCGTAAAAGAATCGGGATGAATGGAACGGTAGAGAGAAATGAAAGGAAAAAGAAAGAAAAGGAGAAAAAGAATCAGTGAAATGTTAATAAGTTCTGTTAATTGGTTCATTGAGGTTTTGACGATGCTAAAATTGCGTACGTATTCTTGAATTACCCCTACAATTACCCCAGATGTCACTTCCCCGCGCTCCGCGACGACCAAATTCTTTGTGCAACTCCAATATCCTACTCCTCACGTTCGTCCTCCTCTGGTCTCAGGAAACACTCGCACGCCGCCCCTTCATCGCTCTTCTTCTCCGACCTCCGCGCAAAAACAACGCGCCCACCAGACCACGCGCGCGTGAGGCAATTTACGGCACTTCGCTCAATCTTGGCGACGCATTCGACACACCTCGAATTGCAGATTTTGAATGAGTCGCGTGGTTCTCGCTATTCAATGTGAATTTATTTATTTATTTATTTATTTATTTATTTATTTATTTATTTATTTATTTATTTATTTATTTATTTATTTATTTATTTATTTATTTATTTATTTATTTATTTATTTATTTTACGTCAAAAAAACAGTTAAAAACTGCGTATGACGTGCTATGGGGAAAAGTGAATTGTGTGCAAAATCTATTTTCAAAAATAAATAAGCAATAAATTTTGAATTTTGAAAGGGAGAAAAAAAAAAAACAAAAACTCCCATGTAATAAAATCTATTTTCAACAAAATTAAAATAAATAAGCAATAAATTTTGAATTTTGAAAGGGAGAAAAAAAACAAACAAAAACTCCCATGTAGTAAAATCTATTTTCAAAAATAAATAAGCAATAAATTTTGAATTTTGAAAGGAGAAAAAAACAACAAAAAACTCCCATGTAATAAAATCTATTTTCAAGGATAAATAAGCAATAAATTTTGAATTTTGAAAGGGAGAAAAAAAAAACAAAAAAACTCCCATGTAATAAAATCTATTTTCAAGGATAAATAAGCAATACATTCTGGCTCTTATTACTTCCTGCCGCGACAACATGCAGCAGAAACGATTTCACTTGTGATTTAAACTTTTCTATTGAATTTAATCGTTTAATGTCATCTGGCAAAGTGTTGTAAAATAATGTACATGTATTGTATGTGAATTTTTGTAATGAGCTGTTGATACTGTCACCTGATGAATATGATTTCTACGTCGAGTGTTATAGTAATAGACTTTGGCATTTTCTGAAAATATATTCCCGCCCTTGAGCAAGTCATTTTTTTACAAAAAATGTGCAAAAAGAATTACAGAGAATTTCAAGTACTTCGCCGTTCAATATAAATCCAAACTTCGCTGCAATTCTACCACAGTTCTGAATTTCTCCAAAACCTCACGTACCAAATGCAACTGCCAACTTCGCGCACATTATCTTGCTCCTCTCCATTAGCTTTCACTACAATTGTCTGAAGAAAATGGCGATCTCATGTCCGAACATTATACGTTCGTCGAATACTACTTACTCCGCCGGCGATCTAACAAGAAGAGGAAACGGTCGTCTATCCGGCGTATTTATGCGAGTAGCCTTCCGTGGAGGGGTGGTATCTCGACATTTCCTTTTAGAACAGAGCTCTTGCATTTACCTTAAGCGGCAAGTTCCGTGTTGCGTTTCCGACAGCGAATGAAGATCGCGTTCTTACCGCGATGGTCACAGCAGTGCGCTCATGGGACGGTTTGTACAGGGACCAATCGTCACAATAGACAGACAGACAGACAGACAGAGAGAGAAAGAAGAGGATGAGAGCGAGAGAGGAAGAGGGCGAGAGAAGAAGAGAGCGAAATGGGAAGAGAACGAAATAGGAAGAGAGCGAGCGAGGAACAGAACGAGCGAGGAAGAGAGACAAAGAGAGACAGAGAGTGACAGAGAGAGACAGAGAGAAGAGAGATACAGAGACAGAAACAGAGACAGACAGAGAGAGAGAGAGAGAGAGAAACAGACAGAGAGAGAGAGAGAGAATATATATGTCCTTAAAAAATTCGGGTAACTAAAGGAACGGAGAAAGTGTATAAAGCAATGGCGCAGGATTTCTAGAGATAAAGTGGAAAAGGACGTGATTGCAAACTCTAAAGTGACAATGCGGTTATACGGGTTACAGAAAGAAAACAACAAGTGGAAGCGCAAGGGATGGGTCGTCCGGACCCAATCGAGGACCTCGCGCCGAGTCCCCTGTGGACACTAACAATAAGGTTTCTGTGTTGAGGGCCTTCGAACGAAGGGCTCTCGGGAGGGCAAGCGACTGGGTTCGACTACTATTACTCTCTACCACGAGTGTTGTGATATATAAAATATCTATTAATATTCACATTTGCACAATTAATGGTCATAGCACTAAACATGGTTTTCCTTTTCAATATTTTAACTATTTTATTAAAAATATGAGACAAAAGAGTAAATAATAATACGATAATTTCTAGAAATAAATATGCGATGGTAAACGCCAATTTCATTGTATTCATTAACACGCAGTGAAAAATAAAATAGATATTCAAATATCAAATGTTTGTTATTAATTAAATACAGTGCGACACTTTATAGATGTGCCGGTCTCGTGGGAATTAGGCCTTGGCACACGTGACCGTGAATGCCGGGGAAATCGGGACCATGGCTCTAATACGTTCTTGACATCTACATACATTCTCGTTCACGGTGAAGGATGTCCTGTGGACGAGATCTGTTTCAGTATATAGTGCTGCAATTCTTCTTTCGTGTGGGGATTTTTCGCATATAATGCGATATTTAAGGAATACCCAAAGTAAGAAACCGCACGGAGTCCGTGCAGGCCACAAACCACGTGAGATAATTCTGTCTCCATAAACAGCATGCACATTGTTAAGGAAATGGAAACAGTGTGTGTGGTTGCGGAGTCCTATTAAAAATGACTAATTACGCTCTTCAGTTTTCAACATTTGAACCGGGGGAGGTGTCTCAGGGCATTAAAAAATGCCACTGAAGTGCCGGTAAACGGTCCTAGGAAGTCCTAGGTTCGAGTGTCGACAGTGGCAGAATTTTCGACAGTAGCTTTTCGGATAGGTCGAATTCAGTCGTTATCTTGATGAGATTTCTAGAGGCCGTTGGCTCTGATCGGTAGTTTTTCGTAGTTTCTTCGATCAACACTAAGCGAATGCCGGAGCAGTACCCTAACAAACGGACCACGGACCGTACGCGATCTTTCCTTCCTACCTTGTCCTATCTTCACCTCATACTTTCACTAACATGCACTGCACTACCACACATGCAGCGTGACTGATCGGGAGCTTAAAGGTAAGGCGGAGCGCCGCTAGCGGGAGATACCTGGCTGTAGAAAACCCTGCTAGTCGACTGTAGACATGACTTACGTGACTAATGACATTAGCAGTGGACGCGCCCGAAATCACTAACAATCAATCAACATTTTAAAAGAAAGGCTCCGGGAAACGTTGCACATAACGGTTTGACACATTTTACGTTTATATCAAACACTTTCTGTTTGAGAGAACTTCGAGCGAACCGTCACAAACCGACAATTCAACAATACTAGAAAGCATGCATTTTGAAAACGTAGCCTTCTCAGAGAAATTCACAATTCCCGAGCGCGTGAGGAACTATAAGCCGAGCAGAATTGTACACGATCGTGGCACACACTGATGAAGTAGTCGCATTGTTTTTCTGTTTACGTAAAGTTAATTGTATTAAGTAACTAGTACGTATTTCTTGAGTTAAGAGGTGTGTGTCTGTGCCGGGGGGCTATGTATGGGTACACGTGTGAATTTGTGCGTAGTTTGATGAACGAACAGCGATGCGATTCATGTCCAAAACATTATTTACCCAAAAAGACAATGGTAATGTGACCACTCTCAAGAGTGTCTTTAACACAATCTTATTAATACGTTTCATTCATTTTTTAATGCTTAGCAGAAAATATAGTTCATTTGTATTATTGTGAAAGACCTAATTTTGTGTCATATATTTATGAGTTATTCAAATGTAGAAAATAGGTGGAATACGAATTTATTTTCGAGTTCGATACGCTGTAATTTAGTCTAAAGAAAATGTCGAGAAAGAAAATAGACGGGATTGCGTTTTACCTTTGTTTCTTTTTAAGTTATAACTGTAACTTGTTATTCGAGGCGTTCGGATTGGCGTATAATCGGTAAATTGTTATTGGAGGCGTTCGGCGCTCGATTGTATTATTCGAGGCGTTCAGATATACTTAGTAGTTAATAACACGTTTTGAAAACAATTTCAATGTGAAACCACAATTGGGCACGGAGCAAATAAGGCAAGTACGAGTGGGGCATGTGCGAGGAAATTAATCTACTTTAATTAGTGAAATTACATGGAATGGAGGTAGAGCTACTTCTGCTTCTCCATTTAGACATATCCCAATTACTTTCACTACATTTAGTATTATTTACACACGAGTGTCTCATTTCAAAATGTACGTTGTGAGAAGGAAGTTGTGTGTAAATGTCGCATTTTAAAATGAAAAAAATAGCATTTCCCATATTTCGGGGAAATTCTCACTTTAAAAGGATGTACGGACAAGTTGCGAATTTGACGAATCCATAAACCGTGTCCACGTCTTCTTCGAAATAGATATCTGACAAAATAAATGCCCGTACCGCCAAGCGCGGCGGCCGCAGTCACAAACAAAAGCCAGGAAAGGAACAGGTGGGCGCTGTCGCCGTAATAAATTCCTCTCCGGAGGAGCGCGCTGAAAGACTCAGCGTTCGCAAGACGAAATTAGTTGCAAACTCCCGTCCGGCGCTCTTGAGTGCTTCCGACGGAGGATTCCTGTTTCTTTTTGCGCTGTAGCTCAGGCGCGTAAAGCGCCCGCCGTTGCTCGGCCCTCTCGCCCTGTGGTGGGCGAGCAAAGGGAGCAGGGAAAAGGAGAATGAAAAGGGTAGAGGGCGTCGAAGTCGTCGACGGAGCGATGCGAGGAGGACAAAGGCGCAGGATGTGGAGGAGAGTGGTAGATGGGGGAGATGGCGGAGGAGGGCAGATTAGGAGCGTCAAAGAGGACAGAGAAGGAAGTGGTGCGAAGAGAGAAGAAAGTATAGAATAAGAGTGTTTGGGTGGTGAGAAGAAAGGATGGGAGGACTGAGGAGGAATAGGGAGTAGGGAAAAAGATGACAGATGAGGACGAACGGGACGGACCATTGCTTTATCAAATCGAAGAAAAAAAGGAAGAGAGAAAGAACAGAGATAGGAGAAGTGAACGGAGGGAGAGAAAGAATAAAAGCAGTAGGTGTATAATTATTGGTGTTCAGCGCATAGAGCCTTTTCTTCCTTCTTCATCTATCCCGCTCTCTCTTGGTTTGCGCTTTCAGTGCTTGCAAACTGTTCAAATTATTTAGAGCCCTAATATCCTTTTCGAAGAATTCAGATCTATGAAAGTAATCTTCAGTAAGAAAGGAGACCACCCTTCATGTAGCCCTAGCTGAACTTCGTGATCATATGCTATGGTACTTTAATTCCGAAAACTCGTGATTCTATTAAAATAAATAAATAGCAATGTTTATCTGCAAAACCTTTTCATCATATTGTACTTCTAACATATTTTTATTTGTACTAATAATTCTATCACTCCTTTGGACGCAATAAAAGAAGCAAATTCCTTACATTGTTGTAGTCGACACAAAATTATGATATCCAATGAAAACCTAAGTAAAATGTCCATGACAAATTTTAATTTATTGTAATTGAAATGAGTATTTTAATATAATCTCATGTAACCTTTTACGGATATTTTCGTTGTTTATTATATTCAAATACGAGCTTTGTTTGAGAAATATTTGGAAGTAGTAAATTGTATATGTTTTTCATTAACTATTCTTTTGTTGTCTTTTCTCTATAGTATCTATTGAGTCTCAAAATTCATGAAGACTTCATTCCACATAATTTTGTTCTAAATTATCTCGGAATCTGAGAATGTGTTAGGGACAAGTAGCATGAAAACATTGTAGTTATGAATGGACTCTTTCGTGAATAAAAGGTTCAAAACTATTGCTTCATGATATGTTTCCAAAGACCATCATTTAACATTTTTATGTTGTTTCGTAGTTATTTATATCGGGAGAGGTGGCTCAGAGGGAAAACAGATCTCAATGCAGTGCTTCTGAACAGGTTTTAGGTTCGAGCCCCGATGGTGGCAAGATATTTGACTCTACGCTACATATCTAGATCGCGTTCATCCACTCTCCGGAGGAAAATTCTACCGACAGCCTGCTTTTCGTATTTTCTCCGATCGGTAGCTTTCCGCGGTTTCTCTAATCAGTACCAGGCGAATGCCAGAGCAGTAAACTCACAAACGAGCCACGGACTGCGTACGATTTTCTTTCATCTCCCTTGACCTATCCTCACCCCTTACTCTCTCTCTCTCTCTCTCTCTCTCACTCACTCACACACACACACTTACACTAACATGTACTGCTCTACTTCATAATCCGGGAGACCGGTCGGGAGTTTATAACTTGTCCAAGTTGGGGCGGTATCCTACTGGTGGGATATATCTGGTTAGGAGAAAAGTCCGCTAGCCGACGGTAGGTCGGCGCCGTATCTCACCATCTAGCGGGGGAAGATCACCGTTATTACTGAGGAAAAAAATGAACTACACGGGACTATTGACGCGCCCTGAATCAGTAATCACTCCATCAATCATAGTTATAGGAGTCCACTTGAGCCAAAATATCTTCTAACAAAGCCCCGTCAACATGCCCATATTAATACACGAGTGACTGGCGGGTTGCTTATCATGTAGAACCAGGAGAACGTCCTTCCCGTTGTATTTATTAAAATTATAATAATAATAATAATAATAATAATAATAATAATAATAATTATTATTATTATTATTATTATCGCAAATTGGACGGTGTTTTGCATCAACCGGCTAAGTGACATTATAACAGTTTTGAGATAATCGTGTTCAAAGATTGTTTACATTTTCAGCTCTAAAAATTGTAATTTAATTACTTCTGATGATAATGACTTGCATGACAATATTGTATATGCTGATTTGTCCCGCATGAGTAAAATTCCTCTACATTAATATTAACGGTCAATATCTCCGTATTGCACTTAGGCGAAACGAGAACGCTGTCATTTTAGGTTTGCAACAATCCTATGTTTACAACAATGATATGTTGACGAAGATGACTTCTTTTATTTCTTCTTGCAACAATCCGTTAAGCGTTGCGAGAGTGCGCTTACATTGTTAATGCGTTTTAGTAATGTATAGTAATAATGTAATAATGTAATGTAATGTATAGTTTAGCTGTAATGGTTTAGTATTTTGTTACGTATCAAGCAGCTAAGTGCCAAGACAAGGCGTGTAGACTGTTGATGCAAAATAATGTATCAAAGTCGGTGTTTTTACCCGTAATATAGTTACTTTTTTGTCATTTGTATACATAACATTCAAAAATTTACATGCGAAATAATCTTATTCATACAAATACTCACGAAAAGCAGAAACTAATGCAAAACTTAACTGAACCATTGTCAACATTTTATTGAATCAGGAATTTTTCATTACAGAAAAACTGATAATTTTTCGTAAGCTTGTACACTAAATTCAAATGATGGTAAACACATGGCACCTAAACCCCAACCTAGTTGGTCGTTGTCTACTTCCTCACTTCTATTTCTTTTTACTTCGCTGACTCTTATTTTATTGGCAATGAACTACGTTTTGCTTCATATGACTAAATTTTATATGACTATTTTTCAATTCATTTTTCCTATCTTCAATTCTGACTTTCTCATTAGTAATGAGGGCTCGGATAATTAAGTAATCGCTTATTTTTCTAAGTTAACTCCGTCAAGACAAATGAACGATTTATTCACGTTTCATTTCGGATAGCGCCTAACAAAGTTGACTTTTTAGCATTTATATTTACATATTTTACTGGAGAGAACATGTATTCACATATTTTACAGCTAAAAATATATTTTTACACTTTTCTGAATATTTCGATATTTATGCAATTTTTTATATAATTCATTTTTTTCTTTTCTTTTTTTTTCTTTTTTTTTGAAAAGAAAATGCGGAGGCAAATGACTCAGCACTCTCAAATACGTTTTCCTGCAGCCTCACCTCTAAAACGGCTAAGACGCTATCGTATCGCGTTAAAATACGCCGGACGACGAAAAATGGCGAAAAACAAATCACCAAGATGTCTGTGTAATCCGTAACTTCCTGTGTGTTAGTTTTGAGCGCGAGTGTTGCATAGAACAGGTGACTGCTTAGGAAGGAAGTTGCTAATGACACGTCGAGCAGGCGATATCGCGCGCTCACACAGCATCTTTCAAAGGTCCCCCATGACTTTGATAACATTCCCCACGTTATAAACGAAAGTCATCTCCGTTCATGCTGCCTGGGGAACAGAGACCTTCCTTGTTCATTGAAGCGCCTACTACCCGAACATCAGAGTGGAAATGTCTGGCGCTTATCTGCATAATGCGAAATTAAGAACAGCAGCAAGATCTAGGTTTATTGCCAGTTGTTGTGAAACGTACAATCCCTGAAGTGATTGATAGCGTTTACATTTTTCATTAATTAATAGGCAATATTTGCATATTTTGCGCCAAAATTTTCGTACACTTAGTGGATGGCCCAATGCAATTGATGACGTTCGTATATCATTTTTGTTTAAAATGCCGCTTAGCTGGTTGATGCAATAACACTGTCCAATTGATGCCGAACATATAAATTATATTATAAAACCATAAAATACTCCGTGATGTACTTACATCTAAAAAGTTTCTATGGTACTTAACTCATTTAATATTGAACTCTTAGAATATTGCAATAGAAGTTTCACTAATTAAAGGTAATTTGATTTATAATGTTTCATCATATAATAAACTTAAGAACAATTTGTATTGAAATTTAATGACATTTCTATCAATAAAATTGATAATAAACACAATGAAAATAAGCAGTAAATATCTGGACAAGAAGTTACTGAAAAACGGTGGATTAGTATTGAGTAAATATAATTTTAAATTTTTGTTCCATTTATTACAAAAACAGTAAATTTTAATAATCACAATGATGCTACAAAACTAGCGTCACCTTAATTACACGAGTACAGTTCGTCATTTAAAAAATCTGAATAATGTAACGGGTGACGGACGCTCTCGACCGCGAATGTCACATTCATTGATGTGTTGTTATGAATTTATGAGAAATTGATATTCCAACATACGAA
The DNA here is from genome assembly GCA_964035755.1 of Teleogryllus oceanicus. Lineage (NCBI taxonomy): Eukaryota > Metazoa > Arthropoda > Insecta > Orthoptera > Gryllidae > Teleogryllus > Teleogryllus oceanicus. The sequence goes on from CAXIVR010000014.1 coordinate 56,480,292, forward strand.
ACGATATTCCAACATCCGTTCATTTACTTTAATTATGGCTTTCCCGTATTCGTTATGCTGCAAACATCTCTCTGAGAGTTTTATTTATCCTGTTGTACTTAGAAAACTTTACTACGTGTTGAAATTAGAAACCTTTACTACGAGAAAGTCTGTGCCATCCTGTAGCACCACTAGTTTTGCTTTACTTTGTATGCGTGCGCTGCCGACGCAGGCAAATTATACACGCGGAAAATTGTATAATGAATGTTCAAATGATATTTATCCTAACGTAATTGTTTATTTGTATTAAAATTTCAGCAAAAAGCTACAAATCGTGAATATATTATCCTTGTGACATACTTCGCCGACCACCTAAGAAGAACTTATTAAATATTGGTAGTGATATAGCCTTAAAAACATTGAAATTTAAAATAAGAATGATTTGTGTTTTAATTAAGGATGTGTATGCCATTGTTAAGGATATTTTTGTTAATGTACACGTCTTATCACATAATTCTGAAGTGTTGACCTTTACGCGGAGTAAAGGAAGTAGGATTCGCAAAAAAATATAAAGAAGGAGCGTGTAGATTCAGTATAAAATTTTACAAAGTCAAGTACAAAATTTCTTTGTTTCTTGACTGTAAGCACACTTTTAATCCTCCCAAGAGGGTGCAGTCTTGCCCAGGGTTACGTTTTGAAAATTTCAAACTAATCCTTCCATGTTGGAAATGTATTAATGTAATCTTAAAAGACTGAGGACGAATTATCTGCGAATTACGCCTTCACAAAATACAATGTATATATTTCATGTGTTTCAAATTTCTTAACAAACTAGATGAGTAAAACTGATTTATTTGAGCACTACCTAAAATGAAATTTATCGGAAAAATTTGCAAGAGTTAAATAAACAGGAACCATATCAACCTTAGATTTAATTACATAATATTATATAAAATACATTTTATGGGAGGTGTTAATCTCTATGTCCACGTTGTTAAATTCAGGATATTTAAGTAATTTTTTTCGGAAACTATTAGTATTACAGGAACTAAAAAGTTTAAACATTTATTCAGAACTGTTTTTCATTTACTGAGTTATTTTCTAGATGACATTTTTAAAACATTTTTATGTGGATTTTTTAAAAATATATCCAGCATTTTTCTGCGTTTTGTAAGATATACTATTAAATTCATGTATTTATATTTAGTTTAAAATTATTAACTATTCCCTATTCCAAACTTATTATTGCCTATTCCCTATACCCTATTCCAAATAACATTTTTGAAACTCTCACTTGGATTTTGAGTCTTACCATGTAATATGTTATTATAAACTTCAAATGTGATGAAAATTTCGGATATATCCTGTTAATAGTTTCTGAGAAAAATGCACTTTTTCCCAAAACATTTAAACTTTCGGTACACTGGATTGAAAGTTTCAGAGTATCCCAGTCCCATATTGTAGATTTTCAGGGTCAACATTTGTCTTCCTCTTTAGTCTATTAATTTTTTCTTGCTTATTTTAATAAGTCACCTGCTTCCATATCGGTTTTCTTCACATACATAGTGTCAATTTCTTTAGAAATTGGAGGATATTCTTTCCCGGGGCTATGCCCAAAGGCTGCAGAATTTTTACTCTGCCAATCGAAAGGTAATTTGATTTATGTCTCATCTATGCTTCATGGAAAGTTAAAATTGAATCTTACACACCCATGTACAGTGTATCAAACCCAACAAATACAGTTTTGGAAACCCTATTCCAAACAACATGATTGAAACTCTTAATTGGGTTTTGCGTCTTACCATGTAAACATACGCACCTCATCATGAACTAGAATAACTAGTAACCACTACCCCGCAAAAAGCACTCGAAACCACAAAAAACGCTCAATTCTTACCGAAAAATAGCAACTACAGAGCTGCCAACTTATTTGTAACGTGGAAACAAAAAATCGATCTCAAACAGAAAGAGGAAAATTGAAAAATTACGAAACCGAATATACAAGATATTAGATGTGGGCGAGGCACTACGACACCCAGATCTGTAAATGGCCATTTAAACCATTTAAAGGTCTTTTAGCGCGATAATCTCTCTGAACCATATAAAGTAGACATAAAGCATTCAAAAAATGGAAAACAAAATAAAAGCTGATTTTTAACCCCTTGGGGTCCTAATACCTCCCCTTAATCAACTGATGACGTTTCCAAGAGGTAGGACCAGGAACGGTGGTTCAATCCATCAACTGATGTCACTGCAGTACCTCTGACCCGGAGTTCCTAGGTTCCAGCCCTGACGGCGGCAGGATTTTCGATACTATCTTGCGAGGTAGGTCGAATTCAGTCACTGTCTGGAGAAGAATTCTGGCGGCCGGCTGCTCTGATCGTTAGTTTTCCGTGGTTTCTCCGATCAACACCAGGCGAATGCCGGAGCAGTACCCTGACAAACAAGCCACGAACCGTGCGCGCTCTTTCCTTCCTCTTCCTTGTCATATCCTCACACTTCACACACACACACACACACACATGCACTACACTACCACACATGCCGGGAGACCGGTCGGGGACTTAGAACTTGTCCCGGCTGGGGCGGTGTCCCGCTGGAGGGAGATACCTGGTTGTGGAAAAAACCGGTAGTCGACGATAGGTCGGCGCCAGATCTCGCCATCCAGTGGGGGAAGATTACCGCCACCTCCCGATGAAAGAGATGTACCATACTTACGGGACTAATGACCTCAGTAGTTGACGCGCTCGGAATAACTAATCACTAAATCAGTCAATCACTGTTCACTTGAATGGTTGATAAATGCAATGGTCAAGAGACAACGATACCGTTGCTTCTGCAGCGTCGATGACCAGAAGCCCCGGGGATGGTGGCCCGGCAGTGGCGAATATTCATAGCTGGGACAAATTCAACTTTTGCCTAAAGGAAAATTCCAGCGGTCGACAGCTCTGATTAGTAATTTATCTTGGTTTCTCCAATAAATACAAGGGAAATTCATGAGCAGTACATTTTAACTGGGCGAAGGACCAACGGTGACATTTCTTGCCTCTTCCTTGTCCTCTCAATTTTTTTTGATTGATTTTTTTCGTGTTTCCGGGCGCGTCAACTGTTTGGTCATTAGTCCCGTTAGTGTAATGCATGTATTTTTCTCGGGAGATGGATGTGATCTTCCCCCGCTGGATGGCGAGATCCGGCGCCGACCTACCGTCGGCTAGTGGGTTTTTTCCCTACCAGAACTCTCCCACCAGCGGGGCACCGCCCCAGCTGGGACAAGCTCTAAGCTCCCGACCGGTCTCCCGGAATATGTGGTAGTGTTGTGCATGTTAGTGTAAGTGTGTGTGTGTAAGGGGAGAGGAGAGAGGAGACCTAGCTGAAAAGCTAGTGTCGAAAATCTGCCGCCGTCAGGACTCGAACCTAGGACCTCCCGGTCAGAGGCGCTGCAGTGACATCAGTTGATGCACCGAGCTATCGCTCCCGGTTTGTCCTATCAACTTACACCTATTTCTCTCCTTATACAGACACTTACACGCCCTCTCTACTACCGCACTGGTCGAGAGACGAACAGGGGCTCCGTGCTTCTCCCGGCTGGTGGAAATACCCGGAGGGGGAACCTTGCTATCCGACGTCGGCACCGGATCTTATGTTCCAGGCAGGGATGAACACCGCAACTACGCAACGAGAAGTACTAATTGATACGGTCGTTGACGCGTTCAGAAACACCGAATAATTAGTTCATCAATCAAACTGAAGCAAGCCCTTCATGAAGAGCGCGAGGTAGCACTGCGGCGCCCGCAGCGGGTCGCCCACCTGCGACCCGACAGCTCTGCGCGCCGTCGCAGCCTTTGGAGCCCCGCTCGCCAAAGGAAAAGCCTGTCAGCTGCGCCGCGCCGGAAATTTATCAGCCGCCGCGGAAGGACGCGGACAGCGTTCCGACCCGTCTGGTGGCCATGGTCTCCGCGTCACTGGTCGGCCAACGGAGGCGTTCTCTTGCTTCTGAAAAAAATGAAGAATAAATCAACTACTGGTGTGATCATTTCATTTTTAGTTATCGTTTAGCTTTGAATATTGATTGTCATGTTCAAAGATTTAAATAATCGTATTCTGTTGTAATCTCTTACTGAACCACCATTTTGTGGATTACGATCTATGAAAAGTATTTCGGCTTTGGGGTTCTCGAAAACCGGGAAGCTAGAACTCACAGTTTTCGTTTTATAGTGATAATTATGCGTGTTTTCTTCTAAATTCTTGATTGAATGATCAATAAAATTCTACCTTTTTCGTCTTAAATCTGTCTCTTTCATCCCGGAGAGGTACATCTCTATAAAACAATATTATACATTCACGGAGACTTTTGTATCGATGGCTTCTTGTACTGTGCAGATCGACAACTTCCCTAAATTTCTTTATTTGATAAAGAAGACATCAATTTCTTAGAATTTAGTATTTAAATCATTTTAACGACTTTTCTCTGTGCTTTGGTATAATTTCATCAACTGAGACACTGACATCTCTTTGTTAATGAACCTTCAGGCGGTCCACTTCCGACCCCACCTACGAACGTCACTATATGTCCAATCATTCTTCCCTTTGTGCGTAATTGAATTACACAAGCAATTACTAATGACGATATAATCAATTAATAAATCGATATTATGCTGTCTTTCTGGTGATCCCGTTTGCCTGAATGAGATCTTTCCGTTTATGAAAACAACTGTGCAATCTCAAATGAATGAAATAAAGAAATGTTATTAATACATATATATTCACGAGATAAACAACCACCACAAATAAAGTTTCTAAGTTTCGAAGAACCTTCAGTTCATCCTAGTTCTTGTAGATTTTCACCTCCACCTAGCAGCCAACTCTTCAACTATCTCACTTTAAAGTACTCTATTTATTCCGGGCGCGTCAAACTTCTTAGGCGATGCGTACCGAATGTGTAATACATTTTATATCCTGGAGGGTGGAGGTGTTCCTCCCCAGCAGAAATGTGGGAACAGGCGCCGTCCTGCCCGTTGGCTTACGAGGTTTTCCCAGACAGGTATCTTCCCCAACGGGGCACCACTCCAGTCGGGACAAACCGTGAGCCTCTTGACATGTGTGGTAATGCAGAACCTGCAAGTCTCTGTGTGTGTAAGTGGGGAGATGTGGATAATGATGAGGAAGGAAAGATAGCTCGCAGTTAGTGTCCCGTTTGTTAGGGTACTACCCCAGCAATCGCCTTTTATCGATAAGACAAGCAACGGAAAACCACCGAACAGATCAGCCGTTTGCAAGAATTCTCCTTCAGAGAGTGATTCAAATCTAGCCGGCAATGAAGCTAGTGCCGAAAATCCGCCACGTACGGGAAACGAAACCTGTAAACCATGATGCTGCGGAAGGAAGGGTGATGCCGCTGAGGTACCGCAGACGGCCTGACGTCGAGGGGAGGAGGGGCCACCCTCGCCGCCCCTTTGAAATTAATCACCTGCCCATCGCGGGAGGCACGCGGCCTCCTACGTCACCGCGACGCGCCCTGCGCCTGGGGGCCGCGCTGGGCGGCGTGCCTGCGCGCCCGCCTCGGGGCGGTGTGAAGAGGGGCTCCTCGGTCCGGGCAGAGGAACACAACGGGCCGGGGCGGCGGAAAGCGGAACGAAACGAGATGGATTGATTGATTTTTTCGTGTTTCCGGGCGCGTCAACTTCTTTGGTCATTAGTCCCGTTAATGTAGTGCATGTTTTTTTCTCGGGAGATAGCGGTGATCTTCTCCCGCTGGATGGCGAGATCCGGCGTCGACCTACCGTCGGCTAGTGGGATTTCCCCCTAACCAGGACTCTCCCACCAACGGGGCATCGCCCCAGCCGGGACAAGCTCTAAGCTCCCGACCGGTCTCCCGGAACATGTGGTAGTGTAGTGCATGTTAGTGTAAGTGTGTGTATAATGGGAGAGGAGAGGACAAGGAAGAGGAAGGACAGATTGCGCGCGGTCCGTGGCCCGTTTGGTAGGGTACTGCTCCGGCATTCACCTGGTGATGATCGGAGAAACCACGGAAAACTACCGATCAGAGCAGCCGGCCGCTAGAATTCTCCTCCAGACAGCGGCTGAATTCGACGTAGCTGAAAAGCTAGTGTCGAAAACCCTTCTGCCGTCAGGACTCGAACCTAGAACCTCCCGGTCAAAGGGAAACGAGCTGTAGAGCACTCGCTGGAATAAAAGACAAAATCCGTGTTAATAATGAAGATTTTAAATATTTATAGTTGTATAAGGTCTTTAAGCCAATTTGATGTTTGTAGCATCTTTTGAACGCATATTTTAAAGAAAAACCTACACCTAACAAAGAATTAAAGTCAAGTAATCATACATTAATGTAATTTCTATGAAATATTGGATCTTACATGAAATTCAGTGTAACACGTTAAGATCATTTTCATGTATTGAATAGCCAAGCAGCAAATTTTAGTAAAAAACGTGAACTTTAAGAGCTACACTTGATGGTTAAAGTAGTTACCACAACTTGCGATTGTGAAAATTACAACATTTTGAATCATATTTCAAATGTGAGAAAATGTTTCATTCTATTGCATTTCAGTCAATCTTACTGTATTTCTACTAATTTTCAAAAATTCTAAATGTTATCGAATTAGAATTCAGTACTAGAACTCTAAAAGACACATAGTTTCTAATTTTAAGAAGGTTAGATGTCAAAATCTACTTCATAAATAAAGGTCATGCATACAAATATGTCGTAAATAAGGGATATAATTTACTTACCAGGAATCGACTCCATTTTTCTTGTTAGAACATCGAATATCCACTAGTGAAAAGATGCCATATTTACAAATCGTACTTTAATATTATAAATTACTTGTAAGGCGCAGAGACTCTTCACTATGCATGTCGCATTTCACAACGAAACTCCAGCTTGCGGCTATGCGATTAACATAAATCATCCTTGAGTCTGTCCGACGCACTTGCAATGTACTATAAGACTCCCGTCGTATGCCGTCGAAATTTACGTAAAATATTTTGATAATTAAATTAGTTCAAAGAATTGGTCGTCCCGACTGGTATTCGAACCCGGGTCTTCTGGTTTACGCCCAGCTGCTCTAACCCCTAAGCTACCGAGACAACCAAACGCATTTCAGAACTGCAACTACGCATGCCACGGAGATCCCCCTTAAGTAACGTCCAGACTAAATCAAAAATACTATTTATTAATATAGCCACCTTTCAAACCCCTACAAAGTGATATTGTGGAATATAATGGATGGAATAGATTCTATATAATAGAAATTATGGAATATAATGTGAAGGTGGCGCTATTTGTAATTTCCCATTTTAAAAACATCCTATCATAAATTAAATACTATGCGTGACCCGCTTCGACATTTTGAATGCGTTATTTACCAGCTAAGATGGCTCAGAGCATCAAGTGACGTCACAGCCGTGCCTTAGGTTATAGGGTTTGAGTCCCGACATGGCAGGATTTTCGAAACTAGTTAAATAGCTAGATCGGATTCAACCGCTTTCTGGAGAATTCTAGTGACTGGTTGCTCTGGCCCACGTTTTCCATGGTTTCCCCGACCAATCACAGGCGAATGTCGAAGCAGTACCCTATCAAACGGTCCATAGACCGCGCGCGATGTTCCCGTCCTCTTCCTTGTTCGATCCTCACCTCATCCTTAACATTTACATCCACCACACTACCACACATGTTGGGAGACTGGTTGGAGCTTAGAGCTTTTCACGGCTCGGACGGCGCGGCGCCCCAATAGCGGAGATACTAGGCTAGGAAAACCCGCAAACTGAAGTGTAGGTTGGCGCCGGATCCTTCTTTCTAATATCACTGGCACGGTGGAAGATCACTGCCATCTCCCGTGATAAAAATATGCACTACACTTACGTTAGTAATGCCCTTAGCAGTTGACGTGCCCGGAAACAGGCAATAATCGATCTGACTGCACGATTTTAAGAGAGCTCTATGAACTATACATCAAGAACAGGAAATTTCAATGTATATTGACTAGATTGATTAATTTATTGTTTCCGAGCGCGTCAACTGTTTTGGTCATTAGTCCCGTTAGTGTAGTGCATGATTTTTACTCGGGAGATGGCGGTGATCTTCCCCCGCTGGATGGTGAGATCTGGCACCGATCTACCGTCCGCTAGTGGGGTTTCCCCCTGACCAGGACTTTCCCACCAGCGGGGTACCACCCCAGCCGGAACAAGCTTTAAGTTCTCGACCGATCTCCTGGAATACGTGGTAGTGTAGTGCATTTTAGTGTAAGTGTGTGTGTGTAAGGCAAGACAGGACAAGGAAGAGGAAGGAGAGATCGCGCGCGGTCCAAGGCCCGTTTGGTAGAGTACTGCTTCGGCATTCGCCTGGTGTTAATCGGAGACGCCACGGAAAACTACCGATCAGAGCAGCCGGTCGCTAGAATTCTCCTCCAGACAGCGACTGAATGCGACCTAGTTGAATAGCTACTGTCAAAAATCCTGCCGCCGTCAGGACTCGAACCTAGGACCTCCCGGTCAGAGGCGTTGCAGTGTCATCAGTTGATGCACTGAGCTACCGCTCCTGGTATGTTGACTAGACTATGAATAGGTCCTTAACACACTCTCATCTCATGTCAAAAACATCAGTGAACAGATGCCCTAAATGTGGAACTGCAATCTCGATTTTCTACACTTTAACAGAGTGTAATGATTACCAACGTGAAAAAAAAACTGTATTGCCTGAGAACATCAAGAATATTTAAATTGAAAGTGTGTACGATGTTATCAACTTTTTAAAGCGAATTGGTGTGCTAAACTCCACATATAAAATAGTAGTAAATCCTTTTCAAGTATAATATGTCAACTGTATATATCATTATAAGAAACTCTCTCTATATAGGTAACATATTGCAAAACATAAATATAATATGCAACAGTAAAGTGTAACTGAAGTCGCTAATGACCCAGCTGTCGATGCGACTATAAATAAATGAAAAAGAGAGTGTGGGAAAGGGAGGGGGGGAGAAAGAGAGGGGAAGGGAAAGGGAGAGCGGGAAAGATTGGGAGAGGGAAAGAGCGGGTGAGAGTAGGAGAGAGAGGGAGAGAGAAGGAGAGAGGAGAGAGGGAGAGAGAGGGAGGGAGGGGGAGAGGAGAGGGAGAGAGGAGAGAGGGAGAGAGAGGGAGAGGGAGGAGAGGGAGGGAGAGAGGGAGAGAGAGAGGGAGGAGAGGAGAGAGAGGGAGAGGGAGAGAGAGAGAGAGGAGGAGAGGGAGAGGGGAGAGAGGGAGAGGGAGGGAGAGGAGGGAGAGGAGGGAGAGGGGAGAGAGAGGGAGGAGAGAGGGAGAGAGGGAGGGGAGGGGAGAGGGAGAGGAGGAGGAGGGAGAGGAGGAGAGTGGGAGAGGAGAGAGGAGAGGGAAAGACAGGAGAGTGAGCGCTCTGTGCGAAAAGCAATGCGCGTGTTTGAGCCCCTTGTAGCCCACTGTGCGGCGCGCGGCTTCTCGCCTCGCCTCGCCTCGGCGTGCCACAAGGCCCCGCCAGCGCGGTCTTCGTTCGACGCTTATTGACGTCCCGCTGCGCGGACGCAGGCGGGGACCCCTTGCACGTGTGACGGCGCGTTTGCAGGCGCGCGGCGACTTCCAAGAAGCGCGCGAAGCCCCATAACTAGCGCCGGTGCACGGGTTCGTGTTTGGATATTTTTCCAGATGTGTCTCTTAAAGGTAGCTTACTGTCTGTGAAGAAAGAAGCCTGCTGCTTTCGTTTTCTTTATTTGAAAGATGTGACTTCTCTGCACAAACATTTCTTAAGCCTAACAGTAAACATGCTACTAGTTTAAAATATCCCAACATGGAGTGGGGAGTTGGCTAAAATATTTACGCAACTACATTATTAAGATGGAATTAAAAGAACGGTGGATCGGTGGCAGAGTTTCACTATCCTACCAATCTTCCGAAACTCTAGGAATTAGGAGCGTAGCAAAATCCTTAATTTTCACGCCTGACTTTGAAAACAAAATTGAGCTGTCTGTTCCACTTCGTACATTTACGATGTGTTAAGTAACCACAAGTCTAAAAGTCACATTTGTGCAACATTTTCCAGTTTCCCTGATCCTTTGTGCAAATACGGAGATGGCCCCTTGTTTTGCTTTTGGAAATAAATGAAACTTCATTGTCCGTATACATCTTCTACGATTTGGTGGAAAATATAGTTATTCAAATTATCGTTCTCTATAATGTCGCGGCAAGAAGGATTATTCCTTCATTATGGACATGAGGGATAAGAGTTCAAATTTATAGCTGATTTAACCTTGAAAATATATTTTATTAAATTGGTGCGAATATTTTGTTAACCATCTTGCAAAAAACGCTCATTTCTTTCTGTATTCAAAATTCAAGTAGTATATGGCTTAGGGTTGGGATCACAGAATTAACCTCTCCCCGTAGTACGTCACACACTATTTTTAACTGTTTTTGACGTTAATTAAATAAATAAATACAAAATGAAACAATAAGCCTGAGTTGCAGTACGTTTGAAAATGGAGATTTAACAGGCTTGTTTTAAACGTACGATGAATAGCAACTTATCAAAGCTTGAGTTATACTAAAACATTTGCCCCGAAAGTGTTCATTTTCATAAACATCAAAGAAGGCTCCTAGAAGGTATTTTGTGTTATCGAGATTCTCCAAATATTTGATTATTTGGAGAATATTTAAAATAAAGTATGTTTCAACTCAATTTTTCGAAGATTCTTTTCAAATAAAAACTCGGAGCGTTGCAACAGTACATACTTTCAGATATTGTAATTTTTACTTATTTCAGCTCATTTTAAAGGAATCCTTCAGCTAAATCATCAAAGCATCTGAGCAAACCTTCTACTTAATGTTTGAAAACATTGTACTCGTAAGTAAAGTTTTTCTGAATTTGAATTGAGGTGAGCTCATTCAAAAATAAATTAGTGTGCTCAACACGAATTCTGCAAGTATTGTACTTTACTAGCTCTTTTTTCAAGGATGTCATATTCTTAGTCTGAAACCAGATATTGCACGGATTAATACATGCCACGAAATCTTAAGCTGGCTACCGCTCACAAAGAGTGACAATCACGTCATAATTTCTCGCAGTAATGAGCAAAGACTGAATTACAATTTCCTCTGTGTTGGTACTCCCTTTCAAAGTTTGTATATTTTGTTTAACGATCCTTAAATATTTTTCAAAAAATGTTAAAAAACAATTATAGTAAAATCACTTTTGCTTCCTTCGAAAAGTTTCCTCTGCGAACCTTCCCTTGAAAGAACCTCTAGCAATTATTGCTAGTAACCGAATATTAAACAAGTGGAAAAAACGGAGAGTTAAACACTAAAATCTGGCGACACACGAAACTTGCAGACGATGAAAAATCTAGACACCTTGAATGTCTTCTGTCACTAATAGAAAAATGCAAAAGCACAAGATAGTGTAAAAATATTTTGTTAGATAAAGAACTAAATATCAAAATACAAAAAACCGTTGGTGTTTAGTTCTTTCCTTCAGTGGATTATTGTGGAGCTTGCGTTAATTCAACGGGTTTTATAAATTTGTTTAAAAAATGTTTAATATAAATGTTTAATATTATTTTCATTATTGTATTCTTATTACATCTAAAATGCATTATATCCGCGTTCATTCTATTTACATTGCGTCCTTAGCTCCTAAAAAGCATTCTAATTTTACCTCCCACATGAATTTTTCACGATCAAAGGTATGAATGATTTGTGAATCTTCAAAGGATATTGCAAACCAATGTCACAGGCTATTGGCACAATGTCACAGGCATTGGAAGCTCTAAAAGATCTTTTTAATACGTTACTCTCTAATTCTAGAGAAAAATAGTTTCCACTTCTCAGAATTTATGCTATGCACTCTTCTCTTCACCCATTAGAATACATTCAAATACGACATTCCGAAAAAGAGAACGCATGCTTTTGCCTGCAAAACCTCTCTCAAATCCATCCATCCCTGAGAATTGGAGAATTTCCGCTATGGTTAAAACTGCTGTGATTTATCATAAAATACATTATTCGTTGATCTGAAGAGGCAATAACATACATTCGTAGGTTCAAATGACGAGGAATCATGTTTCAGAGCTTTTCTGTTTGACGAAACCTTCACGCGATGAGCCGTGCACCTTCTGTTTCGATATCTTACAAATCTACAAACAACCTTCATCCCTTGCTTTTCAGACTGAAGACAACATCAATATCGATATCTTTGTGTACGCACTTTTACTGCAAGTATTGTTATTGGCAATGAAATCGTTTGAAGTATTTTCGACAAAGGCAAAACGGGTGATTTTTAGCATGTGCTGAAAACGCTTCACAGTTTAGACGTAGAAGCCAGAGCAGTTCCGTCTTTACCTTTCTAAATCGTGCATTATGACCAGATTTTAAAAAAAATATAGCTCTGAAAGATTTTATGACCGACATGACATTTTTCTACCAGTGAACGCGTGTTGCATAGTGAAGACGCACAAACGCAGAACCCCAGGTTTAAAGCATAGCCTAGATTGCAAGGCGGGTTTTTTGTCCCCTTGATCTCCCCTAAAACTCCGCTTAGGTAACTGAAAGAAAAAATCTTGAGAGGAACTCTGAAGACGAGGAATCTTATCTTCAAAAACATTTGAAATAAATGTGGCTTAGAAAGGTGATGTAATGTTTGCAATAATAAATGTTTACCCTGACAAAATAATTTAATAACCAATAAATGATCACAGTGAATCTTACATTGAAATAAGTATGAAATTATTTAAAGCGACTGAAATAAAATTGAAGTGAATGTGTAGACTGTGTGCAGTGGGGCACAACTAGAAATGTAAACGATTGAAACATTGAAGAAAACAATTAAGATTCAAAAACTTCTAGAACGTTTGATCTGCTGGCGCTTTTAGATCGTATGGGCACATGGCTCTGCCAGTTGGTGCCGGGGGTTCCCCGAATTATGTGCGGGGGCTCACGTGTAGAGATCAGGCTGGCCTACCCTACCTTCCCGTACAGCCGTGCTCAGAAAGGGGACATTTGGAACTATGATAAGACGGAGCAAATGGCTTAGAAGAAAATTGAACAGTGAATGAAATATGCGTTGAGATGCCCTTGCAAGAAATACAAGTACATATATAAATATGATTGCAATATATACATATATCACTTTGTTCTTGCCTCAGAATCAACCATTGGCGATTTGTGATGTGCTAAATTTCGTGTCACCTAATTGACAATACTTTTGATATGAAATTTTAGAATAAATATATTCAATGAAAGTATTATTTTCTTTACGAATGCTACAATGTCGTTCCCTGATTGTCAAGCAAACGACTGTTTTATTTCTTTCGCACTCTACAAATTCCTATTTATCAGGGTCTTCAATCTTTCACACTTTTAGGAACCCTTCCAGCTCATGTTTTTTTTAAGGAACCGCATGTTTAAGTAGCATATAAAGTAGTTTATCAAAGATTGTTCCTACTCCAAAATTCAATAGTATTCTTATATCATTGTTTAATATTAATAAAATATGTTAAGACAGTGAATAGAGTGGTAGCGATACATATTTGATTTTATTTATTTTCTAGAATACATTTTATGAATAATTAACGACAGTAACAATATTTTAAAATATAACAAATTAATCAAAAGGAATTTCTTTAAATGACTTTGCTGTGTTTGATTTTTATCCCAAAGCATTTTTATTTGTTGAGATCTCCAACCTAATGTCTTCATCATCCTTTTCAACATCCAATTTTTTTGTGTAGTTTGTTTTTGTGACAGCATACAATGAGAAAGGTTTTACACATGTACAGGTGGATACGAATAATATTAAACGTTTCATAGCTCTTCAGCAATTTTAAGGTTTTCATTTCTAATGTCAATACAACAAATGCGCAACATCAATTTGATTAAATTTTTGTTTCTATTAAGTGTCGATCGGCATGCCGATTTGTTGTTCTCTTTCATTTATTTGGAGTTCCGAGTTGTCAATCTTGAAAAGGATTTTGAATTCATGGTATTTTTTTCTTTTTGAAAAGAAAAATATTCAAGAAATGATTTTTGTAGATCCGATAAGTGTTCCAAAATATTTTATAAATTTAAAACTATTTTGAGAGATCAGCGTCAATTTTAATTTGTACGTTGAAAACTTGTTCCTTGAAGCGATATGTTAAGCACATTGAAGTAAGTTAAAATACCTGCTACATGTAACATTTTCTGACTTCATACATGCATTAATTTGGATCTAATTGAGATGCATGTTCAGATAAGAAAATTCTTATTTCATCTTTTAATTCGGAAAATCTTGATAACACCTTTCCATGAGATAACCAACGGACGTCTGTGTCGTCAGTAGTATTTTGTGCACCAGTCATCAACCCATATTCATTATTGCAATATTAGTCTAATTAAAATAAATAATAAGTGTAAATAATTAACAAGAGTTGTAATATAAGTTGTAAATAAATTATAAGAGTTATCAATTGTGATATAATAACAAACGTCACGTGCACGTTTGTACGTAATTCTATATTATAGATAGGAGGTCAACAGAATTAATAAGTGACGTCATGCTTCTTGATTCGTGTATTGTAAGAACGTGACTTTTATCGAATATCAAGATTTTTATTTTATCAATAAAATATTTTTCTATTTATTTTTATAATCAATTGTCTTTTTTCCAATTTATATTAATATCCAATTTATATTAATATTGTATTTTTCTTCAATAATATATTAATCTAATATGTTAAACATTACAGTCCACTACCCTGTTCCTACATAGAAAATTCATTGTATAGATGAGTTCCATTTTACGTGTGTTTTGCCTGAGCAAATAAATAGTAATTGCTTGCGGAATTCCTATCAATGAAACCCTAGAGTTACGTGCAACCCAGGTTGAAGAACTTTGATATAGTTGAAAGAAATAGTGCAACGTGTCCTTTCAGATGTGTTAATGCGGCAAAGAACAGGCACCTGATAAATGCGAAAAACAAGAGAAATGCTGCCAACATGCGCGCTATGTGAAGGAAATCACCCAGCGAACTATATAGGTTGTCAAGTTTAGCAGGAAATTCTAAAAAAGAAAGGTCGCAATAACTCAAATAAAGAGAGAAGAATCTTCCAAAAAGGAATAGCGAATCATCAGCAAACCCATGATTATTCTTCAATTAATCCGCAAATTCGCAACAGAAGCTTCCAAATAAATAGAAGAACATATGCTGATATTGTACAACCTAAGCATGCAGAACAACATCAACTACAGTACGATGACAGCAACTCTATTTTTAACATCATCCAACACTCCTTTCAGTGATTAGAAAATGTTCTAAGGCAACAAAGTCAACATATACACTCACTTCTTAACTTAGTATCGGCATTTGTAACTAAGTTATCCAATGTATAACTTTTTTCGAATAGCAGGCTGGAATGCTAACGGTCTCGCACATCACCATGAAGTAGAAATATTTCTCTCAAAAAATAAAATTGATATACTATTGATCTCGGCAACTCACTTCACAGAGAAGAACGATTTTAAATTGCAAAACTATACACTACATGACACAAAACATCCGAATGGCACAGCGCACGGAGGTACGTCAATACAGATTAATCGCAAAATCAAACACCATGAAGAATGTGCGTTTCAATATAAAGAGATTAAAGCAACTAAAATTGCAATAGAAGACTGTCAAGAACCACTCAGAGCAAGTGCTATATATTATGCACCGAGATTCAATACATATAAGGCACGATTTGAAATATTTTTCACTAGCCTTGGCACTCGCTTTGTATGTGGAGTATACTTAAATGCCAAACACGTGCAGTGGGGATCGAGACTCATTACTGCGAGTTGTCGCGAACTACAAAAAGCGGTAGTGTCGTTGCAACTACGAACCATCTCTACAGGAGAACCAACATAAACAAATTACCAGATGTAATTGACATCTTTGTAACTAAAGGAATTTCATCAGGTTACTAGTCTATTGAAGCTTCCCATGAACTGTCATCAGATTACTCGCTCATCATAATAACAGAAATAAAATTTTGAGCCCTGCACTGTTAGTACTAGTAAATAAACACACAGATTGGAATATGTACCGTAACTGGGTATCCACCTTTACAAGCATTCGAGTGCCCTTGAGATCAGAAGACTACATCGATGAAGCTACTGAAATTATAACTTAAAGCGTACAAAAAGCAGCGTGACACGCCACTCCACGAAGAGAGTATACCAGGAAATATGATAATTATCCTTTCTACATTCTGAAAAAAAAATCAGGAAAAAAGAAAACAGAAAAATATGGCACAAGACAAGATTCCCAACTGATAGAATCAACTACAATAGAGTTCCCAGGCAATTATCCTGTCTACTTAAAACCTTCAACGAAAGTAGATTTCAAAATTACATTACCAATCTCTCTGCAATTCAAGACTCCGAATACTTTTCATTTAAGGCTACAACAAAATCCAAACGTCATAGTAAAGCTTCACCACCAATTCGTAAGGAAAACAAGGAATGGGTGAGAAGTACCAAAGAAAAAGTTAAAGTATTTGCAAAACACTTTACTGAAGTTTTTCAAAACCAGCCCCCAAAAAATTAAATTAGCCGGTCGAAATTCAAGAATACTTAGAATCATCTACACATATGACATTATCAGTAAAATATTTTACCTATAAAGAAGTATTAAAAGTTAAGTAAAAAAGGGATTGCCTAGCAAGAAGGCTCCTGGTTATGACCTCATCAACGGGTCACTACTAAAAGAACTGCCTCACAAAGGAATAGCATCACTGATCCCTTCAACAGTATCCTACGTACCGAACATTGTCCAGCTTAATGGAAAATATCACAGATCCAAGTCTTTCTAAAACCAGGTAAACCTCTCCATGAACCTTCATCGTATCAACCCAAAAGTATTCTTCCAATCTGTCCAAAGTGTTTGAAAAACTTCTCCTAAGCAGATTGAGACCTTGCCTAACAAGTGGCCTAACATCAGATCACCAATTTGGCTTCAGGCAACAACATTCTACTATTGAACAAATTAATAGAATTACCAAATTCATAGAGAAAACATTCCAAGAAAAACAATTATCCAATTTATTTCCAATCCAATCCCAAGGCAGTGTACTCGGCCCAATCTTATACCAGCTCTACACATCAGGAAAGTGGAACTACTGGAAAGTGAAAAAAAACTACAATAGATACACTTGCAGATGACACTGCCATTTTAGCCTCGGATGATGACCCAATTGAAGCGACAAGAAAACTACAAGAGCGCCTAGTGTTGATCGAAGAATGGGCAGACAAGTGTAAAATATAATTAACGAAAGCAAGTCACAAGTCTACGTTGAGAAGACAAAAATGCCCCGTCGCATATATTAATAATAAACCAATTTTACAGGTTGAAAATGTGAAGTATTTAGAAATTCATGTCGACAAACGGCTTACCTGAAAATTCCACATACTAGCCAAGAAGAAGCAACTTCAACTGGAAGTGAAAAGACTGCATTGGCTACTAGGATACCATTAGAATCTATCCTTAGAAAATAAATGATTGATCTACAAAACAATAATAATTCCAATATAAACCTATGGCATCTGAATTTGGGGCTCTGCAAGTAGGTGAAATCCCTCCATTTTACAAAGATTTCAATCCAAAACGCTTAGGATTATTAATACAGAACCATGATAGCACATTTCATACACAACGTTACATAGGGACTTAAAAGTACCAACAGTCTTTCAAAGAATCGAAAGAAGCAGCTCAAGTTATCTTTAACGTCTGGAAACCCATCCAAATCCTCTGGTAATCAACCTCCTAGATAATAGCTTAGATACTTACCGATTACTCAGAATTACACCCTTAAAACTCCATTATAGATTCTCAAGTTAGTCACAATACATATAGTTACATATACTTCTCAACTTTGGCTTCTAACCAAATATAATTAAATTGACTCTTTCTATACTAGACTCAAGAAGGCGGTGAAATGTACCATTGAGATACATTCACTAACAAATTATCATTGTCAACTAGAAATGTTTTCTCATATTTACTAATTATTTTTAATGTAAAATATATTGTAAATTTACCTTGTTCAGAATTAAAAAAACAACTACAAAAATCGTTTGTATATTGCGATGTTGAGGTGTCAGCGCGTTTGGAGCCGGTAAGATGATGGCACAGTGATCCAGATCAGATGCATCAGCGGAAAGATACATTTCGGTTTGTTTACGTCAACTTCATTCTCTCGATGGATAAGAAATAGGAAGGGTCCCTTGTCCGCCACAGCTGATCGCTGCTTCACGTCACAGAGCAGAGACGAGGCACACAGTTGAAGAAACAAATCTAGAAACAAAAGCCGTGATTAACTTCTGACTTACTACATTAAAATGACAAATAAATTAATTAAAGTTTATAACAGCATTCACTTTGAATTTAATGCAATAGCATTATTAATGCTAGTGCATTAAATTAAGCTGCTAACATTAAATTAAGGCATTAAATTAAGGTATTAATGCTAGTGCATTATTAAATCTAGCACTAGAATTATTAATGCACAAACGCATTAATAATTCGAGTCAATATTCCGCCAATCAACAGTTGTGTCAATGACGTGATTTGGAGACCGCACAGCGCTACTCGCGTTTGTCCTTTAACCGACGCGGACCCTCGGAGCGTGTTTGAGATCTTAGGCGCTGCATGTCAACAAATTGGCTGGCACAAATTGACATATGTGTCCCTTCTTCATATTTTGAATGGCAATGTCTGTGCACTCGTACTTAAAGTATTGAGCCTTCATAGATGTTGAATAGAAGGCCTTGAGACGTTTCGTAATTCTATCGCAAAAATACGCAATGCATAACGTCAAGTTTTGTCCTGATCCACGAGTTTACATTCGAAATAGAGATGATAAAAGATTTCTTTGACAAATGCACGTTTGAACTCTTCTGTACTATACTAAATGTTTCATGCCCAAAAAAATGTGTCCAGAAAATTATTATTCACCTAACTACAAGGAACTTTGTCCACAACAAACAGAAACACACCCACTAGACTATTCGCAACGATACTCAAAACTGATTGCGACATATATTGCAATAGACAACAAGCATAGCACGTGTAAAATTGAAGCGCTTCAAAATTGCAGCGAATCTTTGCTGAATGTAATCACCTGTTTGTATGAAACAAGAGCTCATCGTGCAAAGGCATTATGATATTCGTTTTCAGAACTCTCTAATAGCTAGAAATGATTTATTCCATTCATGATAAAAAATACATTGTTCTGCAGTGTAATTCTTAAGTTTAGATTGAATGGCAGAAGTGCTTCTTTAATTGTTTTCTATCTTTAAAAACATTTAAAGAGGCATAAAGATTTTCTTGAACTTGGATTTGTACCGTTGTGTTTACGGTATGTAGATGACAAAGTAAGCAACGCCAACTAGCGAGACCAAGTAAACATTACACGAATATTTGTAAGATTTCAAGCTCTTTAAATAGTAGTTTATGCAATTAGTTTATAATGTGAAATTTTATTGCATGAGTACATGTTTTGAAAACGAGCAACATTAGGAGCGAGTTTTCAAGTTTGTACGAACGCAACATTATAAACGAGTTGCGTACGCTATTTTTTTGTATAACAAAATGAAAAATTGTTTCGCAAAATTAAGTTTGATTCTCTTATATATTTATAAGTATTTGACATCTTTGTGAGAAAATGGTGGGTGACTGTTCCGTTACTTTTACCTCCCCACGATTCTGTCGCAGCGATTGGATATTGGATGAACGTGTGATAACGCAATCTTGTGTAAAATGCTAACATGTCATAATTTGCGCCGTCAAATGCCCGATTATGAATTATTTCTTGCAACAGAAAAGGTCGTTTGTAATGCTGGTATACAAAAAACAACAATAAACGATTAAAGCATTTGTGTGCACCAATGCATTAAATAACGAATTTCATCTGTAATATACGTGTTAGCTTGCAAGATGTTGAAAAAAATTACAAATGTGAAATTTTTCAAAATGTAGTTTTTAATCACTGTACCGCCATATTATTGCCCATTAGAAGCATCTGTTAGTGTTTTATTGTCGCTGGCTGCTTTATCGAAATTTCTGGAAGGCGACGAAAAAAATGGTTCCGTGACCTCGTGCCCTCCTTGAAGGCAGCTGCTGTTCGCACGTGGATGTGAGGAAAAGGGTGAAAAATAAGGTCGAGACAGATGGCACATATTTATTTAAATAGTGTTAGAAAAGTTTTTTTTTAAATACTTAGTGTCTAACGCCGACGTATGATGACCGACTTATTTTTTATTTTTTACTTCATTTCAAAATTGTTTATTCCAAGACCGGGGAAATGCAGATTTTAGAAGGTCGCCAAACAAAAGATTCGAGCTCTCCTACCACGCGAATGTAAAACAAAGCAACTCGATGCCTCAGAGGGTGATGAGATTACACCAGTTCGCCACTGTGTCCGTTACCCTCAGGCGTGGGTTATAAAGAAACTAGCGGTGCTAAACCTGCACGAACAGTATTTTCACGGAAAATTAAGCGAAAAGTACTCAAAGTTTTAGAATATTCTACAAGACCTTATTTCAAAATCTATCTTTAAGGAACAGATTTCATTAACCCAGATATGCCTATTGTCCATCTAAAAGGACACGACGCTTGTCTCTAATTTTTTTGCTACAGAATAATTATGGACCTTCTGCGAGGCTAGTTCTGCGTATTTTCTGTCAGTGAAAGCGTCACAGATAAACACTCATCGCCATCCTACGCATTTTCGGGTGAACCAGTGTCTTATTTCGAAAGACAAATTCAGGCGTCTCGGAAGGTATGTCGTCGTCGCATTGCGAACTTGACAGGTAAATTGTGCAGAATTGGCATATGTGTTAAATATTTAATTCACTTTAATCTTTAATATTTAATTCACTTTAATCAATTATGCCAAAGCTACATATATATACATCTGAGTGTGGAATGTGAAATGTTACAATACAGACAAAACTATTTAGAAAAGTTGGATGTCCTTCTGTAAGGACAGTAGGTATATGAGGGTAAATTTTGCTTACATACATGTAGTTAGCTTAGATTCCTGATTATTCGACAATTCGTCGTTCCAGAGGGTTTACTCTCAATGAATTGCTCTCAATATTTGAAGGGAATGATGGTGATAACTATGACAAATTACCACACGATTGCAATTGACGGTTGTATAGAGACACTTTGCACAAACAATGGATATTCATTCTGCCTTGCAACGAACGTGTGTGTAAATTCTCCAACGAAACCTCTCAGTGTATATTACGACAGAATTTTTAAAAGAAATAAAGGCTAATTAAATGTGTTAATTGAAAGAGAGTGTTCAGCCATTCAAGTGATTTTTAACAAAGAAATGCTATTTGAAATATTTTTGGGCTCTTTTCATGTAATAGAATTGTTGGTAGTGTAATGTATCCCTCCTCATCTCATCTCCTCTATTTCTCTCATCTATTTCTTATCATTGATTGCCCCACCGTTGGGCCGCCATTTAATGTAATGTAACACTCTCTACCTACTTCTCCTGCTATCTTCCTATCATTCATTAATTTTATCCTCTAACCTCCCTACGTTATCTATGCCCGCGCTTTTATCAAATATATATAATAAATCCCCTTTTTCCTTTTAACTATCTAATGCCGTGGATACGCTGGCGGTCCTCTACAGGAATCCGAGTGAGGTAACTGGATTATGCGTGCTAGGGTAAATTACGATGAATATCTCAATTGATCCAAAACGAACCGCATTTCTGGTTCGATCATTTATTTACGTTCCCAACTTTCCTCTATTTTCATTTCTACGGCGATAATTCGCTGTCTTTCTTTTTACATTAATTCATAATACCCCATAATATAAACATGTCAAACAAAGAACAAAATAATATACAATAACAAAAAATCATTCATACACACTAACACAAACAATATCAAAATCCCATTCATCCCTCGAATGCGCATTCCCTACTTTTCCTTAACTATTTCTACTTTATTCCTATTAACAAAACTTGATCTTCAACAAATTTGTCTTTAATTATGGAATGCGTTTTCATACGAAGCATTTACAAGGAATTCCGACACACACACACACACACACACACACACACACATGTATATGCGTTTCACTTCCCTGTTTGCAGCTCATCTCTCGTACTGAAGATGTCCGGTGTCCGCTGTCCAATGCTCCTCGATGTCGGTCGCCGGCCACTCTTAAGCTGGCTTTACACTTGTAAGAAAATGGCGAGCAATATTATTTCGCAAGAAAAGTTGCTAATGTAAACATTGCGGCAATAAATATTTCTGATGTTGAAATATTTCTTGCTAGATATTCCGGTCGTAATGTAAACACACGTGTTTCCGTCCTCGGAAAGATATTGCCGGCTGTTGCTTGGACTAGAAATGGAATGAAGTCTGAGCAAGATATTGCTGGAAGGAGCCAATGATGGCCACGGTCAGATGCACAGGAAGTACGGTTAAGGTAGTACATAGACGTATTATTTGGAATTGTTATATGCGTTTTTTCGTAAAATGGGTGTGTGAAAAAGGTTTAATAAAATAAATGAAGTAATAAATATTACAAATCCTCCATGGTTGATTATCGAATGGTTCAAATTTTGGTTTAGCTATCGATGCTCCCTAATTATTAATTTTGTTACGTTAAAAATTATCAAGATTCCTAATCTAAGATTTAGAGATTTTAAGATTAATCTACAATACATCAACAGTAGGTAAAGGACATTTAAAAACTTTTTGCCGAATTAATAATTGCGGTTTTTTATAAATAGAAAATTACTTAGAACCCACGTGAATCGTAGTCCACGAAAAAATATTGAGGCTCCTGAACCGAATTTGCACAAGCCCCTTTTCCTTTCGTCTTAAAATACAGTCACATGTCTTCACAAAACGTTGTCGTTTCTTTGTCTCTTCATTGAACACAATAACTGCGACCACGACTCGCATCTTCTCCCTTCTACTAGCCATGTCGGAGTGAGATATAACCTCACTTAAGAAGACGCGCCTTTTCCTGGTGGCATCACCAAGCACGGCGAGAAAAAGTTCTAATGTAAAACGATCGGCAATATCTTGTCGGAAAGATCTTCCTCCCAACTTTCTGGCAACATATTGCCCCGTCTTGTTCTTGCTAGTGTAAAGATGACCGCAAGAAACAGCAACAAATTGCTGAAAGATGTTGCGGCAACTTATTGCTAGTGTAAAGCCAGCATTACCCGCGGTCGCCTCCGAGAACCACTTTTCGTCAACCGCTATATTTCACCTAAATGTGAAAATTCAGCTGCTAGCCCGTCACCGACTAATAAATTCTGTATGTTTGCGGCGTACTGCTCGGCAAAATAAGTAACACGAAAAAAGAAACCACTACTTTTCGCGTATCGTCAAACACGTCACTTCTTGAAAAGTTCTATTGCTTCCGTCCATTTATCTTGGAAAATAATCGTCTAAATTATACTGATGTGTATTGATTCAGTTAGGTCCCATAATAAAAATGTTTATCGCGCCAAATTTCCTCACACTAGAATGACACGTAATTGATCATCCGTAATTACTTGAAGTTTTACTAATAAAATAACATGAATTCAAATGAATTCAAATTTTGCTCCCTTTCCTCATATTCCAAAATTCCTATAAATCTTTCGACGTTACTTCTCGTTAAATTTTTTTTAACTTTCAAAAAAATTAACGACACACCGATTTCACGTACACGAAGCGTTCATCACCGTGTTCACTACACATCTGCCTCTCATCTGCATTCCTTCTATCCACTTACATTGTTTCCACAGATTTTTGTCACAAAATAATCGAAACACGCTTGCTCTGTTGGTTCCAGAAGATTTCTTAACTTCTCAGCATGGCGTCATTTGTTTATACTAATGATTTCATTACAACTTCCAAATATTTTATGATTACTTCGCTTCCGAAAATGCGACAAAGTTGATACTAATTTTGTCGTCTTCCCCGTATTTTAATCTATTCTTTCCCAAGTTTCAACCAAATCGGTCCGTGCGTTTTGTATAATTCTTGAAAACCCTGTTTGTAATTTTCTTTTCTAACTCAACAATGGCCATATTCTGTTCATTTTATTAAAAATTCCAAATATATTTCAATTTATAACTTCCGAATGCGTTGACCGAATTTGATGCCGTTTGTTTTATTTCGTTCTATAATTTCTGCTCTATCGGATGATTATGTTCAATTTTCCCTAAATCTCACACGCTATAATTCCTTATTTTAATTTGGATTTACAAACATGTTTCTATCGGCACCGTTGCACTCCATATACAAGTTTATTCTTTGCCACGTTTTTGGCAACGTTGCATCTGGGGCTTTGGTCTCGAAACGTTGGATCATTACAGTAGAGTACTAAGAGGTATACGGCTAGAAATTAGTTGATGTCACTGAGGATGAAAATAATTTTTTTTAGAAATCCTATTGTTGGGTGGTTACAATTAGGTTTCAAGAAGAAGACTTCACTGAGAAAAATATAAAGACACCTGCAATGAAACTGTCGCAATGCCTAGAGATAGATTCGAGTTCAAAATGTCAAATATTCATTGTTGTGATAATAAACATTTCGATTGTAATGATCGTTTTGCAAGAATAAGATTTTTACTTTACTAAACATGAAATATCAATAAATGGCTCCGCACTGTGAATGTCACTCTACAGACGAGGCAATGGTGCCATATTATGGTCACCATAGATGTAAACAATGCATTGGTGGAAAACTAATTAGATACTGCTACAATCTCTGGACTGAAGCTACATCTGAAAGATATGTTTTATAGATGGAGCCATATCAGGGAGCTAAAACTCAACTCTCAGATGTATATAAAGAACTTGGTCCCGGGCCTTCTGTAGTGCTTATGTATATAAGCAAGGAATGGGAAATGTTGATCACTCTGATCAAAACATTAGCATTCATGTAAAGGAAAATTGCATTTTTCTCTTCTTACATTATTAATACTGCAGAGCACAATGCCTGTAAGATCGATAAATTCTGAGGGTGAAAATTGGATCATCTTACGATTCTTCGGCGAGTAGTCTTGGCACGTGGCACTGATTGAAGGTAACAACAAACTCAAATAAAAAACTAGGCCATTGGATTGGAGATATAATGGTAAAAATTGTTTCGTTGTGTCTCAGGGAAAACAAAGCAGATACCCGTTCTGTCACAAGAAGAAATCAAACAAATGTCAAAAATGTGATACAGCATTACATACTATTAGTTGTTTTGTAACCTACCACACTAAGCCTTAAAATATTAATTTAGTATATTATTATTTATTTTAACTATTATGTTTTCTGTTTTTATTTTCTAAGCTATTTATTCAAGTTCAGTACATTTCTTAATACAAAATTCTACGTTTAAGACAAACATGCCTTTGTATTGCGTCTGGTATGAAATGTATGCTTACTGTCCTAGGACGGCCTCCTATGGATTGTCTAAATGATGTATATAATGATTGTCTAAATGTAAAATTATATATTCGAGTTCAGGTAATGTTTCTGAATATAAAAAAAAACAATCGACAAAACAAACAAAAACATTTTCAGGCATATTTGGGTTCAGACAAAAAATCACTGTTTTCTCTCTACTCCGTAGCGAGAGAGTAAAGAGGGCTCAGGCTATCGACACAGCTTGCTGGAAAAAGTGAAATTAATACGCCCCTAAAATTCAAAATACTTACATATCTACAAGCTTTCTAGGTGGATTCAATCCCCAACAGCCTGGTCTCAATTCTCACCCGGCATTTATATTTTCTTTGAAATGTTAAATACTTACTCAGTTGGGCATTACCAGTACAAAGGGTAGGATACACAGAAGATAGTCTTAGTTAGATTCATTAAAATGTTAATGCTGGCGGATCAAAATGTGTTCTATGATTATTCAACAGAATGACTTCCTGACTTGCTTCGTGGCACGATATTATAGAGATAGCGTCTCCCATCAAGTAGTAAAATTTAATGGAGTGCAAGAATGTTTAACACAGAAAGATTAAAATTGCTTTGAAAAGTAAAACAACGTAGTTTCAAATGTAAAGAAAACTTATCTTCGCAACATTCAGAAACTGAGCAAGTACACTTACATTTGCATATGTATTCTGTCTCCGTTTGATAACTTAACCCTGCTCTTAGGAACTTCATAATCCCCGTCCTGTTGGAATGTTTACAAGCATCTCCACCCCTGTTATCTTAAGTAGCCGCTCCGCTCCACTTTAGCGAGAGGGCGAGGGCGGGCGTCTGTCGCTGTCGCTTTCTCGGAATTCTCCCACGGAGCGCTTGGGCGTGTTCACCTGCGTCGCAGTCCTCGCCGCCGCCTCCGCCGCCGCCGCCTCCGCCTCCGCCTCCACCGCCTCCGCCTCCGCCGCCGCCGCCGCCGCCGCCTCCTCCTCCGCCTCCGCCTCCGCCTCCGCCTCCGCCTCCGCCACCGCCTCCGCCGCCGCCTCCGCCTCCGCCTTCGCCGCCGCCTCCGCCTCCGCCTCCGCCTCCGCCTCCGCCTCCGCCGCCGCCTCGCCTCCGCCTCCGCCTCCGCCTCCGCCTCCGCCTGCGCCGCCGCCTGGCCGCCGCCTCCGCCTCCGCCCCCGCCTCCGCCTCCGCCTGCGCCCCTCCGCCTCCGCCTCCGCCTCCGCCTCCCCGCCGCCTCCGCCCCGCCTCCGCCTCCGCCCCGCCTCCGCCGCCGCCTCCGCCTTCCGCCTGCCGCCGCCTCCGCCTCCGCCTCCGCCTCCGCTTCGCCTCCGCCTCCGCCTCCGCCCCGCCTCCGCCGCCGCCCCGCCTCCGCCTCCGCCTCCGCCTCCGCCCCGCCACCGCCTCCGCCTCCGCCTCCGCCTCCGCCCCCGCCCCAGCCTCCGCCTCCGCCTTCGCCTTCGCCTCCGCCTTCGCCTCCGCCTTCGCCTTCGCCGCCGCCGCCCCTCCGCCTCCGCCTCCGCCGCCGCCGCCACCGCCTCGCCGCCGCCGACCGCCTCCGCCTCCGCCTCCGTCTCGCCTCCGCCTCCGCCGCCTCCGCCTCCGCCTCGCCGCCGCCTCCGCCGCGCCGCCGCTCCGCCTCCGCCGCGCCGCCACCGCCTCCGCCTCCGCCTCGTCGCCTCCCCGCCTCCGCCTCCGCCGCCGCCACCGTAGCTGTGTCACGCGGCCCAGCAAGAGAGGGCGCCCCACCCACGCCGCCTGGGCGCCCAAAGCGAAGCTGAGGCTTCGACAGCGCGCCGCCGCCGTCAAAGGAGGGCTCCAAAGCCCGGCCGCGCGGAGCGGCGTTCGGGGCGACACGCCCCCCGCGGCGCTGAGAGGCCCTCGCGTGGCCACACGCTGCCCATCGAAGGGGCAGCCCAGCTCGCCTCCCTCAATCAATTGATTGGATTTTCAATTATTTCATCTCCCAGCCAAGACAACTGCTGTGCTCGTTAAGTGTTATTATAAAGGGCGGATTTTGATGACCTAAAACATAGCAAAAAATGATAACGAAAATCCTTTAAAAATGCCCTAAAACTAAAGAAAAATGACGTAAAAAATCTTATCAAAACCAGTTCGGATAAACAAATCAAGTTGTTGGATACGTAACTGATGTAATCGAGGCATCTTTCATTCGTTCGAGTGAACTCAGCTTGCTAACTTTTGGTTTGGACTGTTCTTTACCAGGAAATCTATGTCTTCAGTTATCTCTAAATCGACGGAACCTACAACGGCGCTGATATACGACACAAGAATTACATACAACGGCTGTCGAAACAATTTATGAACTGGGGTTAAGAAAAGCGCGTAAACAGTTCTATTGCTGAAATAAACATTGTGATTTCTCACCGAGAAGCGATGTCGGCAGAAAATACGCAACCAAACGGAAAGAAAAAGAAGATACTAGCTCCAAATAGGGACCTCGGATATAAAAGGGCACTACGTTTGTTTTTATATAAACTGGGATATTTTTAAAGGTTTTTACAATTTCATTTCTCTTGCAATAGGTCTTGGGAACTATGTAAACAATACATTAATAACGAACATAAAACAGTCTACCTATCGATTCTTTTGTAGTGGAGGATGAAAATAGGTCATTGTTACACCTTCTTTCTTATCAAATGAGTCCTTTTAACAGTGGTAAGCACATTTATGTGGCCACGAGCTTCGTTGAAAAGAACGTTCGGGAATTAATTAAAAATATCCATTTTATAAGGCAGGAGGTGTAACATTGACTTATTGTCATCGGCCACTATAGAAAAATGAAAGTATAACGTAAATCACTACGTTCACTTTTATTCAGGGACAGAACCTTCCTTGAACTCCCCCTTCTGCAGAAGTGGTAAATCTTACGTGGTGCTCTTTTAACTCCTAAGAACAATTTTGAACGTTGCACATGTCATCAATACATAGCTTTCATCTAAACATTGCCTCTGTGAATTCACAGAGCTGCCTTAGGCCCGAAACAGACTACACCGAGCGATGCGTTGCGAGAAATGTGTGACGAGAAATGAGGAAAGAGGCCGGTAAAGATGCGTCCACACACTAGAAATAGGTTATTCGAAGTCTGTAAATGCCTTTATGTGCTACAAGCCAAGAGTGAGACACCAGTTAGCTATGAGATCATCTCCGAGTCCCATTTATTGTTTTATTAAATGCTCGTGTGTTACTTTAACCCGTGAAATCTTTTTTTTTAATTGGTTTATTTAAGGTCGCTTCAACATCTAAGGTCATTAGCGACCACTATTGCTGTTAACGGTATGGTAACTATGTGGATGAAACGATATGGTGATTGATGATAAGGGGTGAAAGACGAACACAAATACAACCATGCCCGAGGCAGGACTCGAACCCGCGACCCTTCAGTCCGAGATCACAACGACACTACTGCCTTAGCGATCTCGGCCACCGGGCCGGCTGTGAGATCTTTGTTTTGTTGCTATAATTCTAAACCATCTGTTTAATTCATTCGAATTGCCTAAAGAGAATTATTACCACACCGCATACAAATCATTATTTACTGTAAAAAACTGGAACGTATGTGATGTTTAGGAGAGAAGTGAAATCTGTGCATATTTTCTTAAGCTCCGTAATCCCCCCCTCTGTTTTTCTGTATTTATTGGTTGAATTATAAATAAATGGTGAACAATGAAATAATTCAGAATAAAATTCACAATTCATTCATAAATAATTAATGCCAATTAAGAAAATAATGAATGAATTAAATTCTTTCAAAGTACCCCTACAAGTTTTTTGCTTCAAAATTTTATTTTTATATTGCTCATTATGCATGAGTCACTTCAAATTGTATAAGAATATCTTTACATACTTTTTTAAATTCATTTCCGTTTAAAGAGAAAATTCAAGAACGAAAAAACTGGTTGTTTTTCATGTCTTTTACTGCTATATAATACAACCTCACTCAGTTCTACTGTTAAGTGTTTTCCTGCTGTAAGCGAAGGCCTAAATATCATATAAAAAGTGAAGGAGTAAAAATGTGTCCGAGAAAACTCGTTCGCCCACCGATTCGAGCAAGGGACTCTTTCGCCTCCACAGAGCGAACGAGAAAACTCTTTCTAGTGTGTGGGGTCGATAAGTGTCCCTTGTTTCTATTTTCCACATTTCACGTCGTGCATTTCTCGCAACGCATTCCTGGGTGTAGTCTGTTGCGGTCCTTAGAGGAGTGAGTGTTTCCGGGTAGTGATGTGCTATTGCGCTCCCGCCAGAAGGGGCTTCAAGCTCCAGAATTCCCGGGAGCGCTGTTCTCCCGCATCGGACCACAAGGATGGGATACAACACTTGGGGGACATGGGGGGACTTGGGGGACAACATGGGGATGGTTTACAACACTTTTCCAGATGACATTAAACGATTAAATTCAATAGAAAAGTTTAAATCCCAAGTGAAATCGTTTCTGCTGCATAACTGTTTCTATACAATTAGAGACTATACTGAGCATCACAAGAAAAGTAACATTAATTTTAACAATGATACATAATGCATTATTTACCATTTGAACTGTATAAATGAGTATAAACAACCTGTAACAACTATTGTACTACAGCTTCCGGGTCAATGACCCCCATCTCGATCAGGTTTTTCGTCCAGTTTTCCTGATCCATTGAGCAAATGCTGAGATGGCCCCTTGTTTTGCTTCTGGACATAAATGTAACTTCATTTTCTGTGCACGTCTTCTAGAATTCAGTGGGAAATACAATTATTCAAATTATCGTTTCCATGTTGTCGTGCCAGGAAGTAATAAGAACCAAAATGTATTGCTTACTTATCCTTGAAAATAGATTATTACATGGGAGTTTTTTTGTTTTTTTCTCCCTTTCAAAATTCAAAATTTATTGTTATTTATTTGAAAATAGATTTTATACATGGAGTTTTTTTTAAGTAGTATATGACTTAGTGTCGGGATCACAGAATTTTGAAAATGTGCACACAATTCACTTTTCCCCATAGCACGTCATACGCAGTTTTTAACTGTTTTTTTTTTGACGTAAAATAAATAAAGGAATATCAGGCGACGCGTGCTAGATATGCGATAACGGAGGTGAAAAAGGGCGCTTGGCTTCCCCACCGCCGCTTAACAGACCTTCATTCTTTTTTAGCTGCCCGCGCTAGTCTCGGCGACCGTCCAAACCTATAGAAGACTGCCTGGTAGGGAGAACAAAGCGTTCTGTGCACGGGCTGAGGCACGAATTTGTCGACCTCCACGCATTCGCGCAATATGGGCTCTGGTATTGAAGTCTCGTTTTTACTTTCTCGCACTTCCTAACGTAAGAAGAAAAAACTGTTATCATGGGATGGAAAACGGCGAATTTTCGACACAAAATCCCTTATTGCCGGCCCCAAGTAACGAAAAAGTCGATAAATCCGTTTGATAAATATAGAAAAAACAATTTATCTAACACGTCCTGTCGCCAGAATTCATGTTTTGTACGACCTTCATACCAAAAAATCAATTGACGGTAAAACGTCTTTGATTCGTTCGTAAGTCTGTGCACGTTAGCGCATAAAACGTTCGGCCGATTCCCTCCAAAATTGATATTCTCTAATCGGTATGACTGATGTCGCGGTTCCTAAAATTTGAAACCAATATTTTAATTTTTGGGGGTACTTTACATGAATCCCCTTGGACATTATTTATAAACTGCGGATTTGAAAGTGCTGATTTGCTTGAAAAAACTTTTGCTTGAAAAAGCTTGAAAAACCGACTGCTTTAGAATAATGAAATGAGATGATGTGGTTTTATGGATATTTAATAAGTAAAACCCCTTCATGACGACCTCTCCTTTAGACGTCCACTTTTAGGTGATCGGCATAAAGGGCTTTCACTGTACGTAATTTATTTAGAAAAAGATGTGTCAAAGGTGTACGTTCGTCGGAAAAGACACATTTCCAACACGAAAATTGTCTGTACTGCTTCTCCATTTCAACATTAATTTTCCTAATATCACATTCCTCCGAGCGGGCAGTAACTTTACAGTCTCTTCCCATATTAATACATAGATGCCTTACCAACACTGGATCACCCTTCCGTAGCACTTCTATACTTTTTTGCAGAGCCTGAATTGGTCTAATTGGTTATTGGTTTAATCTAATCATATACCGTCTGTAACAATTTAATACAATGTTGCACCTTATATTCAGTAAATTGGGTTAAATATGCGATGGAATTCCCTACTTAATTAGATAAATAGTTATACTCGTAATATACCTTCAGAAATGTATATTTGGTATAGATTGCATTACACCCTACACTTATGTGTAATACCAATATGTTATGTGTTGAAGGATTTAATTGCCATGTGAAAAGAGACCAATGCCATTTCTTTCCTGACGCCGCTGGGCATTGTCTAGTGCATGCGTATTTATACAAGATCCCCCGCAACAATAAAGCACATCCAAACCCTACAAAATAAAGGCCTCCGAGCTGCTTTAAATGCCCCATGGTACATTGTAAATGCACAAATTCACAATGACCTAAAATTCTCTCCAGTCGCCCAGCACAATGCCCGCTTCTCCGAAAGATTCTTCAACAAGCTTCATAACCTCCCTTTCCAACCTACATTCTCACTAGGAAAAAACGCTCATTCTCATCTAAACCGCATCCCGTCCACATTCCCTAAAGATAAATTCCGTTCCCCGTATCTCCTACTCTATCTCCACATCATAAGACCCGTTATCTCTCCCGTTTCACAAACCACCAGCAATAACTCCTAAACACCCCACTCTGATTTCCCATTGAGAAACCCATACTCCTCGCTTTTTCTGTTTATCATAGTGTACACAATAATATAGAAAACAATTCTGTAAAATGGGTATGCACGCTTTATCATCAAAGTATTTCATAAAAAAATTATACAAGACGACTTACTTAAGATGTTCCCTAAAATGTCTCCTGAATTGTAGCTGATATTGAAGATCCTGTCCTCACTGAATGGATTGTTCGCGAGGGACACACAAGCCGCTGTATAATGCTAATATAGTAACTTTTCTTCATATTGCGACATTACCTTAATTTTTTAAACCCTATATTTAATTTACGATAACGAACAGAAAGCTTCGCGTTTAGTGAATATCTAAATCGCCCTGAACAAGATAGAGTTTCTGCGACTGACACCGACATCTTGCCACTATTGCGAGGAGACGTGTGGTAACAAACGTTCTGCGAGGCCAGACTTTTCCGTTGTGCTGGGTATGCGGCGGCGATGGTGTAGCGGTTAGCGTATAGGACTGCTATACCCAAGTTTGCGGGTTCAAACCCGATCGAAGCCGTGGATTTTTAAGGGCGAAAAAATCCTTCGTACGACTTCCTTCGGAGGGGAAGTAAAGCCGGCTGTCCCATGTTAGTACATTTACAGCATGTAAAAGATCCTCAAGCCTAAATGACGCCTCTGAGCTAAATTCAAATCGCCTGTTACGTCGCCCAAGTAATACCTTCTTTCTCCCATGATTGGTGAAAGGAGTGTAACGAAATTTGCGTGGTCAGACAGAAGAGCAGGCCTCATGGCCTGAGTCTCGCCACGTAAAAATAAGGCAAATTGAATTCACTTCAATTCCATCGTTTAATTCGTTCCTGCACATGCGCCTCTGATTTCAGAGTATTTGTTATTCCCTATCCCCCTCTTTCTTTAAGGTAATCAATGCAATGTCTTGCTCATTTTTGTTTTAACTATAAAACAAATCAACCAGAGCTAGTGAAAACATACCGAGGGCATCCTACCTTTTATTCAATAAAAATAGAGGTACTACAACAGCACATATTTTCTCGCAATATTGGGAACGGTTATATCATAATATAATATTGCAAGTTTTGCTCTAATTTAAGACATAAATTAAAAAGTCCCAACAAATTCAAACAAAACACCTGCAGTACGTATCTGGAATTATTTGGATAATCAGAAACAGTAATCCTCACTTACTACTAAAAAAACATATGTTACACATAATGGTATTAGCAACGCCGAAATCTAGAATATCATTTTGCACTGACGTACGGTAGAGATAGTAGTTGTGTGCATTAAACTGACACATTTAATCTTTTTTATACCAGCTAACAGCATATTACCAGCAGGTGAGTTGAGTCTACTTCCCCAATCAATGTATTTAGCATTTTCATCGCCGACTACTAACATGAGTTGATGGAAGGAAAATAAAATAGCAATACAACCTGATCTGCATGGAATATAAAGAAGCTTATATATCGAAATAATCGTTAGCATAGTGTAATGGGTCGGAACCCTCCCTTTCTAGCTACTTATACATCTATAAATAGGCCCTATTAATCACAGCCCCACCGTTGGGCCGCCACTATAATAGGTTCTCTCTCCTCCTTACTTCTTTTATTTATTCTATTTGCCCTGCTCTAGCCCTTCTTACAAACAAACCAATAAACATTAGCCTCGCGTTGGGTTGCCACGTATGATAACTTTCCCCCTTTTTCTACTCACAATTGCCCCTCTGCTAGCTTACCTGGTCCTTTCACTCACCTGGGCGTGGTCTGCGGTGCGTCTGTACAGACGCGAGCAAGGTACTGCGCTCACGCGCGTGGATCAGTCTAATACTACGTAAATGATGGTGAAAAACACATTGATTTTCCGAATCATGACCCCCCCAAAATGGCCATGAAGTTTATTCAATTGCCTTCGTTATCAAGTTCTTTTCAATTTCCACTATTTAGTGCCGCAACGCAATGGTACCTCTGACGGCACACATCAATACACCCAGCATCAAAAACAACAACAAAATAAACACTTCTCCTCCTCAATAAACAATACATAGATATATAAATACTCTTTCGTTCACACAACTATTTACAAACAAAAAAACAAACAAATACCATTCACGCATATACATAAACCCCAGAATGCATTCTGTCGAGATTTTCCGTCTTAAAATCTACCAATTACAGGCTTGGTCTTCGACAGAGCATTCTTCCATCAAAACTAAACAAACAAATGTCAAAATGCTTTGGCTCACGTATACTGTTGCCTCCGCGATGAATCTGCGTGTCTGGAGGTGATTACTCACGCCCAACAGCGCCTTCCGTTGTCGCCATCATATCCGGGACACTCACACGCACCACAGTTGACTCATGCTGTCGGAGTTCACGCTGCCATCTTATTTTTTATAAACCCTCCAAATTGTTAAATTTCACCGAGTTCGAATTAAATTTCGCGCCTCTTATTATTAATGCAACGTCGCGCTCCCCACCGTTGCAAAACTTCTCGTACCGCCGCTCGCTCTCGCAAGTCCAGCGGGCGTTGCCGAATTCGGAATAGTTCCAAAAAATTCCCTTTCTTTTACGAAATTCTCCTTCCACGACTGTTACACACCGTACTTAAAATATTTCCGGTTACTATATCGGATGATGCTCTAACTTCGCACTTTACAAAAAATTTTTAGAATCGCCTACGCGAACATACATCCTACTCTCACCGAGTCCAGACACATTCTGACGAATCTTGTTCAACCTAGCATTGTTATCCTTGCTTCAGCACTTTTCCCGATCGCTCGATAACTGACGATCGCGTCACCTGGTTCTCTTAAAATATTTAATTTCTAACGTTTTCCGAAACACATTATTCTCGTTTTGGTTTTGATAAAATTCTCCCGCAATTTCCTAAAATTTGATGTTCTCCTCTTGTTTTCTTTTGTCAAAATCCTTTTATTTTCCCTGTTTTCCGTTTTTGACTGAAATGGGGTAAATTTTATCTTCTTGTTGAATTAATTTACCTGTGTTATTAAAATTTCGATACTTCCCGTCAAGATATTTAAATGGGGTAAATTTTATCTGATGCAGCTAATTTTCTTGTTTTACCTCCCGAAAGTCTGAATTCGATATGTTATCGCGTTTTCTTGCAGTATACGAAAAACCTCTTCTTTATATGCGTTTCATCGCTCCAACAATGGACTCCATTAATATTTTTCCTTAATACAAACATGCAAAATATGAAAATTTCAATAACTTTTATTGCCTGACGCGATTTCACTGGGATAACTTTCAAAATGTTTCTAAATCATAGCCGGATCTAATGTTTATAGTCCAAACTCGCACAAGCATCGGGTTCCTTTGTTCTCTTCTTTACTCGGTTTTATTTTTTTACTATGGCTTTTTGCTGTAAATGTTTTGAACCGTTTATCATGCAAATGCATACCATTGGGGATCGTGTAAATCATTACATACCCCCCCGCCTAAGATGTTGCGCAGTTCTGACGAGCCAACATCTAAAGCTTATGCTTGCTTTTGTTCCCCTTCTACTGTGCTCACTACGTTTGACCTTGACCGTGAACTTGAAGCTCGTTAACAATGCTCGGCGGAGTATACACAAACACACGTACTTGGCAAAGTCGCGACGGACGAACCTGCCAATGTTTACTTAGCACTACATAGGCTCATGCACCGTCGTCTCTACTCGCACTTGTCACTGTGCACCTGCAACTCACTTCACAACACACAAATAAATCGTTTCTTTCCATAGATAATACTTACAACTACTTACTGCTAAACAATCTTCGTACTTGCTCATAAAGAAATACTTACAACTAATACTTAACCTAAACACTTTGCATAGAAATAACACATACACACTATTCCACTACCTTTCCCTCTGAATCAACGCACACTTTCGTCACCTTGACATCAAACTATCTGTGTCTTGTAAGGTTTAATGTTATATACATTTTGAACCCCTATTTCCTGCCCATCGTTTTCCAACAAAACATTGTTATTGTTCAGTACCCCTTTCACCTTGTACGGACCGTCATAGATGGGAAAGAACTTCGAAACAATTTCTGGTCGGAGGAAGACGAATGTGCGAACGGATCAAACTTCGTCCCCTACACTAAACGTTCCCCGATAGAAATGTCCCTGAGCCCTTTTCCGCAGCTTGGCCGATTTCTTCAACTGGTCGTACACTATCTGGTTATTGGCAGTCACCGTTGGTAATCCACTAATCTCCGGTGGTATCTTCACTGCGTGAAACGTCCTTAACTTCTTCACGCCGAAATGTACCTCCCACGGCGTCGAATGGGTGCTGGAGTGTGGCACAGCGTTCAGAACCTCGTTCAAAACGGTACCGCCTCGTGTGGTTTTCAGCCACACACGCGAAATAACCGCGACAACTCCCTCATTACTCGCTCGCTGGGATTACTTTGCGGGTGACGTACCGCGGTAAAATGCACTGCAATACCTAGTTCTTCCATCTTCTCTTTTACTCACTTGCATCCTCATACCCGTGCCGGAGATCTCATGTCCCATAAACTGTACACGTTCGCGGCAGAACTCACACTTCTCCAAATTCAGTTTCAAGTTATATTCTTTAAAAATTTCGAACAACTTCCTTAAGCTGCTGAGATGGGAATGCATGTCTGGTGAAAATAAAATAATGTCATCGACATACATTACCAGGGTTTCTTTGAGCTCCGCGGGGATTACGTCATTTAAGTAACGGATCAGTGCAGCTCCCGAATTCTTTAATCCGAATGGCAGTCGTCGGAACGAGTACACAGTTCCCTCAACTTTGAAACTCACATAACGCTGACTGTCAGCTTCGACCTCTATCTGCCAGTACGCGGATGAAAAATCGAGCGCACTGAAGATAGTAGCCCCGCCCAACTTCATCACCATCTCATTTATCGTAGGTGGCGTCTCGTACCGTGGAATAGTAACCGCGTTTAATTTTCTCGCATCCAGGCAGATGCGAATGCTCCCGTTCCTTTTTATTACCACGACCAATGGACTGCATCGATTTTGCGGTCACTCACAGCGGTATAAAATATCACCCGAAATATAATTTATTTGTCGAGGGGTTTTAATGGTTTTCCTGAATGCACGCTACATGCGTTTTATTATTACACAAAAGTTGACTAGCATATGTATATCAGGTTTAATATCGTTTGCATTCCAAGAAATGAGACGGAGTGAAGAAAGAGGGGCAACACATACACTTTTTCACATTAATATTAGGTCAATGGCAATCAATCTGGAATAATTTACTAACAACAAGGCAATGAAACGCGAACGATTACTCGTATTTCATTCACTACAAAACATTCCCCGTGGAATATTTTATTACTATAATAATACTTTTTGTATTATTTGGCGTTATTGGGTCGGTAGTCCGACTTCGCCGCCCAGCTACCGGTGTCCCCCTTGCTTGGGCCTAGTTAAATTCCCATGCTTGGGGGTAAGAGTGACAGAGGCGAACATGACGTATTCTCTTCACTGTAACTAGCAAGATCCGCCTGATTGAGCTTTTCTTCGTCACACAGGTACAGAAACTGGAGAGAATTTAAAGGCAAGCTACAAGCCACAGCACAGTAAGCTAGTACGCTGCCCACGAGCCATCCTAGAGACTATATTTTTTATTATTATTATTATTATTATTATTATTATTATTATTATTATTATTATTATTATTATTAGAATGGTTGAATATATTCCTGTTGATCCCGTTTTTTATATTGTAGAAAGATGGTTTTTTTAAATTACATGAATTTTTATATGAATTATACGTCTTAATTCCTGGTATCATCGTGGATTGATCCTAAAGAACGATCTTTCTACAATATTATTATTATTATTATTATTATTATTATTATTATTATTATTATTATTATTATTATTATTAATGGTTGAATATATTCCTGTTGATCCCGTTTTTTATATTGTAGAAAGATGGTTATTTTTAAATTACATGAATTTTTTATATGAATTATACGTCTTAATTCCTAGTATCATCGTGGATTGATCCTAAAGAACCATCTTTCTACAATATTATTATTATTATTATTATTATTATTATTATTATTATTATTATTATTATTATTATTAGAATGGTTGAATATATTCCTGTTGATCCCGTTTTTTATATTGTAGAAAGATGGTTATTTTTAAATTACATGAATTTTTTATATGAATTATACGTCTTAATTCCTAGTATCATCGTGGATTGATCCTAAAGAACCATCTTTCTACAATATTATTATTATTATTATTATTATTATTATTATTATTATTATTATTATTATTATTATTATTATTATTATTATTTATTATTTATTATTTATTATTTATTATTTATTATTATTTATTATTTATTATTTATTATTTATTATTTATTATTTATTATTTATTATTTATTATTTATTATTTATTATTTATTATTTATTATTTATTATTTATTATTTACTATTTATTATTTATTATTTATTATTATTATTAATTCCGATCTCCCAGGCTATGACATTTCCAGGAACTGGCCAGAAACTGTTGTTCCCGGGCCCCAGCGTTTCCCCTACTTGCCTGCGGCGCGTAGGAGAAAGGGTATGTTGCCCGTGACGCACACGGGGCTGCGAGCCCCGCCCCCTGCTCTCCCCTGACGCTCGATTGTTCCCGCGTGCGCGCGCGCCAGGACTCCCCTAGTCGCGGCGTGGGACGGGGAGCCGGGTCGACGTAATTTAATCCTAACACTCTGGTGTGGAAATTTATTATTTTTTACGAGTTATAATTACAATTTACTCACATTCAAAGTGGATAATTTCTTCAACGATCGGTTAAGATGGTTTAGGGAAGAAACGCGTGCAACAGCAACGTCCCCGATCGAGAAATATACGGTTTGAGTTCGGATAGTGGTATATTTTGGACACTATCCTCATATCCAGATGGAATGCCGCAATCTGGACGACAATTCTAGCGGGCGGCTGCTCTGCTCTACGAGTTATAATTACAATTTACTACACTTCAAAGAGGATAATTTCTTCAACGATCGGTTAAGATGGTTTAGGGAAAAAACGCTTGCAACAGCAATGTCCCCGATCGAGAAATATACGCTTTGAGTTCGGATAGTGGCATATTTTGGACACTATCTTAGTATCCAGATCGAATGTCGCAGTCTGGACGGCAATTCTAGCGGGCGGCTGCTCTGATGAGTAGTTTTCTTCGTGGTTTCTCCAATAAATACCAGGCGAATACCGGAGCAGTTGGTCTGGTAACAAACTGGTCACAGACTGCGGGTCATCTTCCCTTCATGTTCCCTCACTCATTTTCATGCATTACATGACCACATACGTCGCGAGATCAGCCTGAAACGTAGCGATTGTCCCGTCTGGGGCGGCGTCCGTGGAGGACGTACGTGGAGAGAGACATTCCGCGAACTGACGAGTACGTCAGCGTCCGACTTTCAGTCAGGGAGGAACACCGCCACTAGTGAGGGAAATTATCTCCGGAGCCTCGTAACAAGGGGCGTTTCATGAAATGGGACAAATAAAGAACCTGCGTTGCAATTTCGCGTAATACCCTAGGCCAATTGTCTGACACATTGCGTAAACCCGAACTATTTCACTCGATCGCTCGCCGAGTAAATTTCCGGAATTTATGATTTATGAAAGACCTTCACTCTGCATATTGTCATGAATGAAAGTACGAGTGTACATAATACATAATATAAGATGGTAGATTATTTTACCATATTGTGTTAACGTGTATTACGTACAATATTACATTACACGACCAGTGAATTTGTTTATAGTATCAGCCACATTGTGTTGCACCACTGTCATTTGTACAGATATTTTGACGGATGTATCACCGGACACATTAGTTTCGCATTGAAGAGGAGGCGGACCGTTAGTCTTAAGGAGCTAACTATTGATTAGAAACCGTTGCAGAAATCTTCCTTAAGAATAGGAGTTTCCTTTAAGTTAAAGACCCGAATCAGTGGAGTCAGAGAACTTACCGATGAACTCGGCGGCGGCGGCCGGCGGCGCTAGCCGAATGCGTTTACTACGCTCCGTGAAGTCACGAAGGTTAAGCGCATTCGAGACTCGCGGGTTCGTGGTTGGGTGACCGGCCAGGAACCCCGGGATCTAACGGCGTCGAGCCCCTGGCCGAAGGGATAAAAGGCACGGACTGACTGCGACGTGACGAGACTTCACTAATATTTAAAAAAATAATAATGCACATTAATGGAGGATTACTCCCAAGGGCAAAGCGCTCAACGCCCCTTAAGGGGCTTGGAGACGCGTTGCGTCAAGGAGTGGACGCAACAAATAAATAAATAAATAAACTCCACCTCTTTGAAAGGGTGTCACTAACCATCTCACAACTATTCTAAACACACAGATCCAAAATGAAAAGAATCAGAAATAAAACTCGATGTGATTTATTAGGTATCACGCCCTGAAACCAAATATGCACTTACTTAACGTTACATGCTTAATGTTTGTTAAGATATTCTGCCACCAAGTTATCACACTTAATGGCAGAATTTATAATAAATCTAAAATTCTCTAGCATGTGTAATTTTTGTGATCAAATGGTTTTGTAATCTCCCAAAATAAGGACGTATCTAGTCAACAATGAAAACTTATCAGAAAATAAAATATGTGAGATTTCTTAAGGGCCACTCTATAATTTCGAATGTGTGCTTAAATTTCCTCTAACATGAATAGTGTGTGAGATAGGAACGTTTTTGTACGTTGGCTGTGTAAATTGTACAACTTTGTTGGGGATGAAATGAGCTCTTGTTTTGACCAGCCTATCTCAGTACAGATAAAGAAGTGACAGAAACAAGGGTATTGTATGAAACTGGAAAACACACAATTCTCATTTTTTTCTCTGGTTCATCCCAAGATGATATATCTCCCTCCTTTTCATAAAGCGTGGATAAATTGTTTGAATAGGATGGGAAAGGAAAATGTGAAGCATTCCATTATCTCTGTGAAAACAATTCAGAAAAATCGATGCGGAAAAAATAAAGGAATGAATCTTCTAAATTTCCGAGAGATTTTAAAAGACGATGCGTTCTCACAAACGATGACTCCAGAAGAAGAAGAAGAAGAAGAAGAAGAAGAAGAAGAAGAAGGAGAAGAATTAATTTAACCACTGTTCACACACCTACTGGATTAATTTTCAGTAGATGTGTAAACATTTCTTAGTGAAAACAAATATTCAGATTTTGTTAATGAAATCAAGAGAATTTTGGATACATTTCTAAACTTGAACTGTAAAATGTCACTTGAATTATACTTTGTACACTCCGATTTCAATTTCTTATCCGGTAATCTCACTGAAGTGAGTAATGAACAAGGTGAACGTTTCCACCTTGACAATAAGAATCACAGAAACCAAGGAATGTGTAGTGTGTGTATGTGAACATATGGCAAGGAAGAAGGAAAGATCGCATACAGTCTGTAGCCCGTTTGTTAGGGTAGTTCTCCGGAATTTGCTAGGTATTGATCGAAGAAACCACGGGAAACTACCAATCATAACCGCTGGCCGCTAGAATTCTCCTCCAGACAGCAACTGAATTCGACGTAACTACAGTAAAGTGTCGAAGATTCTGCCATCATCGCGAATCCTAGAACTTCTGGGTCAGTGGTACTGCAGTGGCATCAATTGATGCCCTGAGCTACCTAAGCCGAAAGTATTACATTTTCTCTGTAATATAAGTAGTTTAATGGAAAGTAAGTAGTGGTCTTACGGAATGGCCCGGAGTTTCTTGTCTCCAAAACTCTTTAAACTCTTTCCAGCTCGTTTGAGTCATTTCATTGTCTCAAACGACACTCTCTTAAAAGCTGCTCCAACTTTTTCAGTGACAGTTTATATATAGGATCAGGTTTTACTCTTTTATAACATTCTTAAAATCATATTTCAGTTATCTTCTTAGGAGGCAGAGAAATCGAGAAAATGGGAAAACATGTCTTTTGGACAGGTAATAGGTGAGAAGTGGATAGAGCAAAACCGAAATCTAGCCGAGACTAAACTTACGTGTTCAAGAAATATGTAATGTTCTGTACCACTAGTTTCCCTCGTGTTTCGAATTCGCTGTGGAAAGCACCGAAAGCATCTTTACACTTAATTGCTTGAAATCGGTCACGTGACGATAAATTTCAGTTTCAAATGTAGGGAAAGATAATTGAAGCAATCGAGATAGTGGAACGGGAAACGGACGTGTACAAGTGATTCAACCCGATAACAGAGCAACGGCAAATGTTTAATGATGACCCAAAGTTTGGACGTCCTTCCTCTAACATCATGGACAAAATGTGCAGTACGTCCTGAAACATCTGGTCCGTGATCCAGATCAGAAAAAAAAACTGGGTTGGATGCAGAGGATTTGAACATCACACAATTTGCGCTCTGATCTGTACCAACGCCTTCACTTGTTTCTCGTGCACGTCAACGTCCCAGCCCATGGGAAGATAATTGTCAAATTTGAGCTAACAATCGAATGACTAGTCACATATTCCTGTTTACGTGAACCAACACCGATGTGTCCAAATTCAACACATTCAAACTTCAATCAACAATTTATTGATAGAGAAAACAGGTACAGAGCTATAGTGCCGAATATCCAGGAGAAAATACAAAGAAACTTAGCCGAGTTGTCGTAATCAGTAGAAACACCAAAATATCGCCGAGTCACCAATTCTCCGTAGTGGGGAAGTCCGTGGTCGCAGCACTGTTCGTCGTAATCACAATATTCCAGGTTCTATCACTTGTCGCCACACACCTCGCAGTTACTCGGCCGCTCGCTCTCTGCCTTTCCCCGGGCCACGGCCGGCTTATATTCGCTCCGGGCCGCAAGGTCCGCAGGCTGGCAGGCGTACCCGGGGGGCGGAGGTTGTGACTCGCCCCGCTGCTCAGGCGTGGCGGCCGCACATCTTTTAAGGCCTGCGCTTGCCGCTGGCCGCTGCCGCCAGGGGCGGTAACGCCCTACTGTGGCGGCACCTTCGAAACCGTGCGGCCGGTCACGACACCCTCCGCGCCCAATTGCGTCGTATACGGCGCGAACCGCACCCTCCTGGTGCTCCTCCGGGGGCGCAACCTCGTCCTGGGTGTCTCCCCGGCGTCTTCCTCTCCTGGCTCGCCGACGTCCGCTGCTGGGGCTCTGCTGGCTCTGCTCGCTCGTCCCGCGGCGGCTGCTTCCTGCGGATGTAAATAGTTTCCCTCATCACTTTTTTGAAAAACTCCTGCTGGGACACATTGGGGAGTGAGTCTACCCTGCTGGGGTTCACCCGGGGTCTCAACTGCCCCTGGTGGCGTGTCACCACCCTACCCTCCGTGCGGACTAAGTACGTTCTGCTCCCTTTTGCCGCCGTTACAATGCCCGGAAGGCATGCTGGGCATTTTTTAAAAGAAGCACAATAAACCATGTCACCCACCTGGAATTTTGGCTGCGTCCCTACCGACCTGTAAGGATCTCCCGGGATCAGCAAAGACAACAATGTTCTCGGTTGTCTCCCGTGTAGCACCTCGGCAG
The DNA here is from genome assembly GCA_964035755.1 of Teleogryllus oceanicus. NCBI lineage: Eukaryota > Metazoa > Arthropoda > Insecta > Orthoptera > Gryllidae > Teleogryllus > Teleogryllus oceanicus. Next base: position 56,524,029 of record CAXIVR010000014.1, read on the forward strand.
GGCTCCTGCTGTCCGCGCCTGGCAAGGTGCGGAAGGTGGCCAAGACCCGCAGCAACGCTCTGGACCTGTGCGTACCTGCTGCGCGCGCTTTCGCCATAGCCGTCTTGAATGTTCTAACAAACCTTTCCGCCTCCGCGTTCGATTGCGGGTGAAACGGCGGTGCGCAGACATGCTGGATCCCGTTGCTCGCGCAGAAGTTTGCAAATTCTTGGGACGTGAACTGGGTCCCGTTGTCCGACACCAATGTGACCGGGAGCCCTTCGGTCACAAAAATCCTCTCCAGGGCATTTATGGTCTGCGCCGACGTGGTGCTGGCCATTTCCACCACGTATGGGTAGTTGGACTTGGCGTCCACTACTACCAACCACATTTTGTCCCAAAATGGCCCCGCGAAGTCTACGTGCACCCGTTCCCACGGCTCACTAGGTTCCGGCCAGGGAACCAAATCCTTCCTAGGCGCGCTTTGATTTAGTTGGCAGGCCTCGCACCTCTTCAGTAATTGGTTGATGTCTGCGTTCATCCCCTCCCAGAAACAGTGACGACGCGCCAACTGCTTCGTACGGACCACCCCCCAGTGTCCCTCATGGAGGAGGTCCAATACTGTCTTCCTTAGCACCTTCGGGATGACGACTCTTGTGAACTCCTCTCCGGCTAAGACCCCCGCCTTGCAAGTTAACCTGTCCTTCTTGGAGTACCAAGAAGCATTGCTCCTCAAACACCTAAGTGGCCAGCCTTCCCTTACGTAGTTCCTCACTGTCCGCAGCTCTGGATCCTTGTCCGTCTCCTGTGCGATCTTCTTGGCTCCCAATGGAAATTTGATAGTACTAAGCATTCTTCTGAGTCGATCTGAAGGCATTCTTCCTCCAACTTGTCGAACTCCAGGTCCGGGCCTCCTGGCAACCTGGATAAAGCGTCTGCATTGGCATGCTGAGTCGTGCTTCTGAAGTGGATCTGGTAATTGTAGTCCGACAAGAATAGCGCCCACCTTTGCAGCTTCTTCGCTGTGCTTTCCGGGATCCGTTTTCCTGGGTGGAATAACTGCACTAGCGGCTTGTGATCCGTTATTATATGGAATTTACTACCATATAAATAATCATTGAATTTTCTCACCGCGAAGATTATTCCCAATGCCTCCTTTTCAATTTGTGAGTAATTCCTCTGATGTTTGTTGAGGGATTTTGACGCAAACGCAATTGGCCTCTCCACACCATTGTCGTCCTTCTGCGATAATACCGCCCCGAGACCATACTCCGAGGCGTCGGCCGCTACTGTGGTGAGCCTACCCGGCACAAAATGGTTTAACTTAGCTGTTTTCACCAGTGCCTCCTTTAACTGGTTCAGTGCTCTTCGCAGTCTTGTGACCAAACAAATTTCACTCCTTTCTTCCTTAGCTTGTTGAGTGGAGCTGCGATAGTAAAAAAGTTCCTAATGAACTTATTATAATAATTACTTTTCCCAATAATGCCTGTAGCTGCTTCACGTCTGCCGGTGGTGGCAGCCGCAGGATGGCTTCTACGTGTTGGCTAGTGGGTGAAATGCGGTGCTGTCCAGCACGTGCCCCAAGAACACTACCTGGTCCTAAAGAATTCGCACTTGTCCTTATTCCCCTTTTAACCCATTGTGGTGGAGCACTTTAAATACACTCTCCAAATTTTCCTTGTGCTCCTCTCCGTGCTCCCCGTGACTATGATATCATCCAGGTAGTTGCAGCAACCCTCAGCTCTGCTGTCAACTGTTCTAGGCAGCGCTGGAACAGTGCGGCTGCGGAATTCACGCCGAATGGTAGCCTGTTGTACCTGAAGAGTCCTAACGGGTGTTAATTACCAAAACTTCCTTGGCGTCCTGGTCGAGTGGTAGCTGTAGGTATGCGTCCGCAGGTCAATTTTCGAAAATTTTCGCCCGCCGGACAACTTGTAGAACAAATCTTCCGGCTTGGGGATTGGATATTGTTCTACTTCCAGCTGTTGGTTCACTGTACTTTTGAAATCCCCGCACAATCTAATCGAACCATTGGCTTTCTTTACTATGCCCAAAGGTGTGGCCCACTGGCTTGTTGACACGGGAGTGATAACACCATCAGCCTGCAATCGCTTCAGCTCCTCGGCCACTTTTTCCCTAAGGGCCCACGGACTGGTCTTGCCTTGAAAAGCGTGGTTTGTGCCCTCCTTCAACTGGATGCTTGCTCGAAATGCCTACACTCCCGAGTCCGGGTGAGAACACTTCTGGAAACTCCTGTTCCAGTTCCTGATGACTGTGTCTCTTCTTTGTCGTCGATCTGGTTCACCGAGTCCACCACTCCAAACCCTAGCTTATCAAAGGAGTCGAGGCCTAAGATGTTCGTGACGTCATAACGGTCCACCACGATCACTTCAATCTCTGTCTGTCTCTTCTTGTAGGCTGCCCTTAGCGACACTTTCCCCAGCACCTTAATCGGGGTCCTGCCGAAGGCGTACAAGCCTTTTTGTACCCTCTGCAACCTGGGTGACCCTAATCGCCGGTAAGTTTCTAAATTGATGAGTGTTACCGCGCCCCTGTGTCTAACAGAAAACTCACCGGTACTTTTCCCAGCTCAATTTCAACCATCAGTTTCTCCTGCTTGTGGTGTCGAGTACTTGACTGATCATATCGATTTCCATGTCTTGCTCCTGTTTTTGTACCGTTCCGTGCCTCCTTCTTCCGCACACTTCCTGATGTGGCCCACTTTCTTGCACCAAAACACTGCGCATTACGGAACCTACACTGTTCTCTTGTATGTAACCTCTCACAGTTTTACATGATTTCTTGATTTGCACTCTGTCACTGTCACTGTCACTGTTACTGGCTCCCTGAACACTGGTTTGCCGCTGGGTCGGCGGTTGCGCTTCCACTCACTGCGGTTGCCGCCTCTGTTGCGGTAACCACCTCGGCACTGTCACTATACTCACTGGCGTTACTGTCGGTCTCGTGTTCTTTGCCGTCTTTCCCGGTGTATCGACCCACTGTTCTTGACATGGCGCACATGCGACTCTGCTGCGATCTGGCGAGCTGTTTCACATGTCATTTCGTATGTTTTACATAGGTTGTGTACTCCTCTAATGACGGATTATCACTTTGTAAGGCTTGAAACCTAATTTTCTTCCGGTGTGTAGCACTACCATGTCCCTTATTAAAGTCTCCGCGTATGATACTTCCTTATCTGATGGCGGGCACCTGAACTGACAATGCCGCGCTAGCCCGGACAATTCCGTAATCCACTCGCTGTGTGTTTGCCCCTCGCTTTTTCTGCATTGAAAAAATTTGAATCTAGCTGCAACCACATGCGGTACTTTGTTAAAGTAATTGTTGAGTTTCTCTAGCATTTCTGTCCATTTGACACTCGATATTTCTCTCTGGGAACAGCTTTCTTATAGGTCGGTCACTCTGTTGCCTACGCAACTAAAAAAAACGCCTTTTTCGTTTTTGCGTCTCCTACCTTGTAACACAGTAGGTGCTGCTCCAACCTGTGTATGTACTCGTCCCATTCCTCTGCGTCCGGCCGGAAACCAGGGAACTGTGGAGGGGAGCGGGCACTGACCGCCTCCAACAATGCAGCCATCTGTGCCTCCGCCTGTTGCCGCTGCTGCTGCATCTGTTGCTGCTGTTGCATCTGTTGCTGTTGTTGCTGTATCTGTTGTTGCATCAGCATGATCAAATTTGTTATTTGCTCGGGCTCCATGTTGTTGTTTTCTCCTCGTCGCCAATTTGATGTGTCCAAATTCAACACATTCAAACTTCAATCAACAATTTATTGATAGAGAAAACAGGTACAGAGCTATAGTACCGAATATCCAGGAGAAAATACAAAGAAACTTAGCCGAGTTGTCGTAATCAGTAGAAACACCAAAATATCGCCGAGTCACCAATTCTCCGTAGTGGGGAAGTCCGTGGTCGCAGCACTGTTCGTCGTAATCACAATATTCCAGGTTCTATCACTTGTCGCCACACACCTCGCAGTTACTCGGCCGCTCGCCTCTGCCTTTCCCCGGGCCACGGCCGGCCTATATTCGCTCCGGGCCGCAAGGTCCGCAGGCTGGCAGGCGTAGCCGGGGCGGAGGTTGTGACTCGCCCGCTCGCTCAGGCGTGGCGGCCGCACATCTTTTAAGGCCTGCGCTTGCCGCTGGCCGCTGCCGCCAGGGGCGGTAACGCCCTACTGTGGCGGCACCTTCGAAACGGTGCGGCCGGTCACGACAAACACCAACGGACTTTTTCGTTTCCTCAGATTAAAGACGTTTAAGAAAGGAATGCGGTGTTGGTTTTAGAAATTCAAAATGTAGACGTAGGTCACCTAAAAAACATATCTAAAAGTTACTTTTGTAGGGAAAGTTAAAGACATAGATGAGGTGTCTCTGTGCATTTGCATACAGATGGCAAATATAGCCCAAAGTAGAGGTGAAAGTAAAGCTTGATGTCATTTTCCTAGAACATTCCAAAACCGTCTGGAAATAAGTCAGTTGTGTGTAGAAAGAGATGACTAGGCATAAAATTAAAACAATAAAAATTGTGTGTAAATAGATTTTTATTAACACTTTCCAGGAAATTTCCATTTAGACATTCTGTGTATTAATTTTAAGTGAATGTAATGGGTTTATGAAAAGTTTGTGAAAACAAGGGAAATTGATACGTTTTTACTGGCTAATAATGGTAAATTTGCAATGTTGTATCTCTAAAAAAGTCGAAATATTTGAGGCACGTGTTGATTAAAAATTTAATCATGATTTCGATCTACCGATACAACACGTAAACTATATCAACTATTGAAGAAAATAATCGGTAGACTTAACACCAAGTGTAAGAGTACTTGTATAATTTACACCACTATGGTCGCAGTTTACCAGTCTTGAACGGCAAAAAAGACGGAATGATGCAGAGAAGTATAGTTTATCGAAGCATTTATGTAAGTTTTCGGTTCAATGGTAATCAAGTGGAATGTAAGATTATAATTTCATAACTCGAGAATAATTAACATTGGATTCAATTTCATTCAGATAATATTCCCTATTTTTAAGCTTAATGACCAATTATTTTCAATACTAAATCTGAAGTAATCTGATGTTTCAGAAATTAATACCATCTAAATATATCATTTGATAAAAACTATTTTAAGACTCCATAAGACAGTTAAAATACGGGATATAACTTCCATTTCAAAGAAACTAAACAGTGTGTCATTACGTAAAAATAAAGTACCTCGAACCTGTAAAGCGAAATACCAGGGGTGAGTCATGAGTAGGGAACGGATTTCCATGTGTCCATGTTTTTACAGGAACTAGATACCTGCATTAAATAATATTTTTTTTTAGTTTTCAAGACATTCTGAATGAATTGGAACTATTTTTATTTTACATATTTTTACATATTTTGGTATAATTGTATCTTTTTACATATTTTACCTACTACTACATGTTTCGTTATATTTAAATATATTTATATGTCGAAATGGAATATTTCAGGTGCGCGTTTGAATTATATGTTACGGAATCATCTTTCTTAAAAATTAAATGTAATGCTGCTGGGCTTCTATGATCACCATATCTTCGCCATACTTTTTACCCCCCCCTCGCTTACTGCATACTCGGAGTCAAGAATGACAGAATTTCTGAGAACAAAAGTAATTTCAACTGCGATTTTGCTCGTTTCAAACAGCATATTCGTTACTCGATCGAAAACTAACAAATATTTTTTTTAGAGAAAATTGTCTTATGCGTTGTTCGACGGAGGGGGGGTTAACCCCCTCTCTTGCGATCCATCACCGGCTACACGGTACTAGTATTCCCTGGAACTCTGGCTTCTCGTAAATACTGTAACATTTTCTATGAACGTATTTTGTATTTCGAATAATATTCTTATGTGTGGTGAAATCTAGTGTAGAATTACTTCTATAGAGGTATAACCTACTTTCAGCCACTCCGAATGTTTGTTAAGAACTGATTAGCGACGTTCTATGCTCGGGAAATGCTAGTAGAGAACAATTTTAAACGCAATAATGAATTTTTATTTTACATATTTCCTATTTTTTCTTACATATTTTGGAAAAAATAAGTACATATGTATGTACATATTTTGCATTTTTTATTACAATAAAATCCGTTCCCTAGTCATGAGTAAAAATATAGTAACAATATTCAGTAGAATCGTCTTCACAGCATCATCCGAGCTTATACGTAATCCGACTCTTTGCAGAAGCAACCTGCTTGAATGGATCTTGCGTTGTTGCTGTAGATTGTCTTGGAGCCATTCAGCTCCCAATTCCTTCCTCTCGCAGGTCTTAACCTTCCTAATCCTCACTAATCAATTCAGTTGATGCGTGGGGCATGTGCATCTCCATTATAATTCTACGGAAGGTTGCTGATCTAAAGGGAGATACACAGGATCAATGGATCGAATCGCTTCGTAGTGCATTCACTTCACTTTAATGAACTCACACTCGCTGGAGCGAGTTTATCCGCCGTTTCCTGGAAACAGGGAGCCAATGTTGGAAGTTTGCAATTACATCATCCGTAAGCTTGCCTAGCCATCAGTCACGACTCAGGGAAGAAATGTCTTTGGTTTCGCGATGGCTATACAGTATCGGATATGATGTCATAAATAAAACATAAATATTATAAATTTGTTGAATGTAGTGTTTATTTGAGTTTTTCGTATAGCTCTTATCATAAGATGAGAATATCGGTGAGGCTTTAAACGGATTTTCTCAAATTTGACTCTCAACATTGGTAGACGATTGATTTTTTCTTATTTCCGGACGCGTCAACTGCTTTGGTCATTAGTTCCGTAAGTGTAGTGCATCTCTCTCCCTTCTCTCTCTCTCTCTCTCTCGAGAGAGAGAGAGAGAGAGATAGCGGTGATCTTCCCCCGCTGGATGGCGAGATCCGGCGCCGACCAACCGTCGGCTAGCGGGGTTTCCCCCTAACCAGGACTCTATCAGCGGGGCACCGCCCCAGCCGGAACAAGCTCTAAGCTCCCGACCGGTCTCCCGGAATATGTGGT